>CM072809.1:15652500-16852500 GCA_037013495.1 Hippophae tibetana
GTCACGAAGTAGCATTTCCCACCAATAGATGAGACGGTCGTTGGTCCCCAAACATCAGAGTGAATAAGCTCTAGCCTTTCCTTCTTTGGGATTCTGCAACTTGTCTGAAAGCTGACTCTCTTTTGCTTTCCAAGTATGCAATCTTCGCACATGTCTATCTCCGTAGACTGTAGACCTGGAAGTTTTCCCTTTGAATGCATAATCTTCATCCCTTTTTCACTCATATGGCCTAGTCTCTGGTGCCACAGGTTTGGTGTTTCATTGCCTGCTGCAACTGTAATTGAACAACGTGCCTCTGTTGTCATGTAAAGAGTGCCACTTTTCTTGCCTCGAGCAACTGTCATTGCACCCTTTGAAATCTTCCAATCATCACCATGGAAGATCGTAGTGTAGCCTTCACTGGCCAACTGCCCGACTGAGATTAAGTTCCTTCTGAGATCGAGAATATGTCTGACATCCTTCAGCTCCCAAACAGATCCGTTCAACTTAATCTTCACTACACCTTTGCCAATAATAGCACATGGTTGATCATCACCAAGATATACCTTTCCAAGGTTTCCAGGGACATATTTCTCGAAGAATTCTTTTTGTGAAGTAGCATGGAACGATGCTCCAGAGTCTAACACCCAAGATTCTTCCTTGCTCTCCAAAGAGCATATCAATGCATCGTCTCCTCCTGAGGTGGAAGTAACATTTGCCTCTGCCTTCACTTGTTTGTCCTTCGGTGCACTTTTGCACTGATTTTTGTAGTGCCCGGTTCTTCCACAATTCCAACACTCGATGGTCTTCGAGCTATGGGAATTATTAGGATTCCTGGATTTGGACCTCCTGTCCTTTGATCTACCTCGGTAGTCTGTTTTGCCACGTCCATTCCCTTTGGTTGAATTTCTTCCTCTTGACTCTGTATGCAAAACTGAAGAAGTTGACGATTCACCTACCTCTCTACGTCGGATCTCTTCACTGAGAACCAGATCACGAACATCGTCAAATTTTAACTTATTGCTTCCTGACGAGCTACTCACAGCCGTGACAGTAGCATTCCAACTTTCTGGTAAAGAAGACAAAAGTATCAATGCTCGTACTTCTTCATCGAATTCAATTTCCACTGAACTCAACTGGGTTGTGACTGTGTTGAGTTCATTGAGATGTTGAGCTACCGATGCGCCTTCATTCATCCGCAAATTGAACAAACGCCTCATCAAGTGCACTTTGTTTGAGGCTGATGGCTTCTCATACATATTGGAGAGAGCTGCCATAAGACCCGCCGTGGTCTTTTCCTTTGCTATGTTGAAGGCAACATTACGGGATAGCGTCAATCGAATAACTCCGAGGGCTTGTCTGTCTAGAAGATTCCAATCTTCTTCCTTCATAGTTTCTGGTTTCTTCCCTGAGAGAGGTTGATATAGATTTCTTTGATACAGATAATCCTCTATCTGTATTTTCCAAAACCCAAAATCTGTGCCATCGAATTTCTCGAGTTTCACCCTTCCTTCATCTGCGGCCATTGCTCCCACTAAAATCTGACTTCCTCTGGATCGTTTCTGACTATTTCTGTAAACCACCGTGTATTAGAACACCTACGTCAACGAACAAATATCGTCGACAAAATGTCACTATTCACGTAAATAGTAACCTTGCAGAAAATTGACAGAAATCACCACCAATAGCTCTGATACCAGTTGTTGGGAAATTACGCAAATTTCCGATAAGCCAGATTTATGAGAAAGCAAGAATAGAAAAATAACACACAAATTTGATAACGGAGTTCGGCCAATCTTGCTTACGTCTCCGGACCTGCTGTAGATCTTTTTACTAAAAGGGGAGAAATTACACAAGGTGTTTACAACACTCACAACTCACAACCCAATTACACCCAAGAAAATTACTCTCAATTTTCTCTCACAAAAGCTTTTCTCTCTAAGCTTTTCTCTCAATTGGAATGAACACTTTGGATGATTAATTCATTACAATTACACATCTATTTATAGAAAAATTTCCTCCTTGAATTACTCATTAAATTAATGGTTCCTTAAATTGCTCCTTGAATTAAGCTCCTTGTTTTGCTCCATGTTTTACTCCATGTTTTGCTCCTTAATTTAAGGAGTTTTATGATAATCTCCAACATCTTCAACGTCGGTTCGAGTCAATCCCTCTATTTGAGAACAGGAATTTATTTAGTTTGAAGCACCTCAAGTTTCTTTGTTTTGTTTTTTAACCAAACATGTATCATTTTTCCTTTCTCAAAACCGACCAACTGAAACCAGACTGATTCTCAATGATTTTTTTAATTTTTAACTTATGGTAAATAGTAAGCTTTCTTTATGTTTTGATACTTTTAAAAACCCTAAAAAAAAATAAACTGATCTCATTATACTTTTATATAAATATTTTTCATTTTTTTAATAATTATTGACATTTAATTGCTCAAAGAAATTCTATTTAAGCAATATAGTAGGTTGCCGTCATTATTGCCTCCTCTTTCCTGTGGTTCGTCATCAATGTTCTTAATTCTATGTTGGCCAGATGTATAGTCTTTCTGTGAGGCTATCTTTGTAGATCTAAGCTCTCCGAGAGAGAATGCAAGGAGCTGCTCTTACATAGTGCCCATTAGGACAAGTTGTTCTTCCACTCCATGCACCACGACTTGATGATCCTCGTCCAAGGAAGGCATGCTAGAGCAGAGATGTCAAATTAAATGAGTCACATCTAATAAGATATTCATTATATTTATAATTTATCTAGTCTTTTATACATTTTTAATAGATTGAAATGATATTAATGTGGGATAAGATAATGCATCATTTACCTCCAAATGGATGTCAAATATATCATTTTTTTTATTCTTTTTAAAATGAAAGTAAATAAATAGAAACTTGATAATTTATAATAATTAATATTATTTTATCCATTATCTATTTAAATGTTTTTTATCTTCTATTTTGAGTAATCATCTTTTCGTTTTTATTTTTTAAGAAAATGCATAATTGTGGTTAAATATTGATAAATAAAAACACTTTAAATTAAGAAGTTAATAAATTAGAAAAACTATTAAAATTTAATTATTAATTTTTATATGTAATTATTAATTACTATTATAAAATTAACAAATATACTATTTTCTTAAATTAAATAGAAGATAAAATTAAATTTATTTTGAAATGTTCTAATAAATATAAAATTTCAATACAAATTTTAATTTTTAAAAACACAAGAGACATAATTAATATTAAAGAAATCATAATTGACTCAGTTTTGAAATTTAAATTGTAGTAATTTATAATAATTTTTTTATTAAATTCGTATATCATTCAAAATTTCAAGATTCTATTTTATAAAAAAAATGTTACTTTTTAAATTTTTTATTTTCTAGAAAAGATATGCTCATTTTATTAAAGATTTTTTTATATTTTTTTGAATTTTTTTGAGATATAAATTATATTCTCTCAAAATATTATGATTTCTTTTATATATCATTAGAAAGCTCTAAAAATCTAATTTTTAAGAAATTTTATGATAGGTGATTTGTGATTTTGAATTTTTTATATATAATATTATATTCATTTTACTAATGATTCTTAAGATTATACTAATTATTTTTGACTCATCGGATAAATTATAATCTATACTAAATCATAAAAATACTATAAATTATTTCATATATCATTAGAAAGCAAGTTTTATAAAACTAGTTTTTAAAAAATCTTATGGTTTATGATTTTAAGTTTTCTATAAAAAATTGTACTCATTTTATTAAAAAATATTTAAATTCTACCAACATTTTTGAAATAAAATTAATACTACCTTACAAAAAATTATTATCCATTTCACGTACAATTAAAAAAACTCTTTATGTCAAGTACGAGCCTAGTCTGATCCATTAGTTTCTCTTCTATCTTATCATCCTTAATAATCCTTATATTAACTTTCATAATATTTACTCTTTTTTTATATAATATATATATATATATATATATATATATATATATATACCTCATGCATGTGTTCTACTTATATTATTTGATTGATTCAACTTCTATTTTTGGTTTTTGAACGAAAAAAAAATTAGTTGCTAAAGGTCATTTAGAATTATCTAATTATACAAGTTATTTAAAAAAGATATTGTCATGTTATTAAAAAAAATCTATATATTATTTGTAAAAAGAGAATGAGGTTATTAAAAAGATTCTTAAAATGTTTTTTTTACTGAAATTATTAAAAAAAAACTCATTTTATAAATTATTATTTTTAAATCAACTCGTTTTTAGAAAACATTAAAAAATTAAAAAAAAATTCAATTTATCATAAAATTTAAGAGCAAAATGAAATAAGAAAAAAAAAAATTCATTTTAAGTTAAATTGGATATCAACCTTATATGGTAATCCATATTCAATAAGGGATATTGTGGTTTTGCTGGGTTGTGCTTGAATGATAGAATTATTATGGACAAATTAAATGGATATGGAATGCGTTTGCCATTTTGACATCTCCAAAAGAGAGATGCTATATGGGTACATTTATATTGTCCCATGTTGATTCGGGTCAAGAGATACATGCTACTTTGATCTCCTTAATTACTACTAAAGTTTTGCAGAAAAGGAATAATACCATAGCTTTAATCATATCACTAGTCCATTTTGATTCTCTTTGGACTTTATTTTTTAATCTTGAGCTGGTCGTTTATTTCTCCTATTTAATTCCTCACTAGATTTGTTCTATTAGGGGATTAAGGATGTCATTAGCTTCAACAATCTGTTGAATGACAAATGATTTATCTAGTGTTGAATGAGTAGAGGGAGCTGTTGATTTGAATGTGAGCTTGGTATCTTTCCTTGTGTTTAGACTGTTAATTTTGTTTGGTTTTATTGTTATGGGCTTTTTGTAACTAGTTTCATTTGGTTGGTTTTTTCTCTTCTTTTTCTGTTTATTGTTTGGTTTGGTTCACTTTCTCTCATTTCATATTGAATATATTCACGTGCATCATCCATTAACTTTTCTACTAAAATTTTATATTATGGTATTTTTGACTTGTTGAAGATAGAATCTTCTTTAATGTTGGGTTTTGATTTATATTGTTTTTTTTTAATATTTATTTATTATGTCTTGTTATCTTTTAGGGTTTTTCTTTTAAGTGATTTGATTATTAAGCTTATGATTTATTTTTTTCTTTTTAATAAAATTTTCTCTTTCTTGAAAAAAAAAACAAAAGTTATAATATTTAAAATTTAAACTTTTCCAAGTTTGAATTTTCTGTGCAGGGGTGGAAGGTTAAAGCACTGCCCATTCTCAAAATGGTAGTCATGCGAGCATTTGAGTTTTGAAATTGTTAACTTAGCCACTACAGTTTTTTTTAATGGGTTAAATTAACCCTAAATTTAATTACATTTAACTTATTCTGTTAATTATAAAAATGACCTATAGATATTTAAACTTTAGTGGAATTAAACTTATTCTGTTAATTTAACCCATTAAAAATAATTACATTTTTTTAATGTGGAATTAATCTTACTTTTTTATTGGAATTTTAAAAATAAAACTATCGATATATTTTTTTTATAAATTATCAGAATTGAAATTCCTAACCATAAATTTCAAAATTTAACTGCATTTTTTAAATGATTTTAATACCTATATTATCGTGCACCCTTATCAAAATACTACTACTATTCCACTAACCGAAGACTTGAAGAATATTCAATACTATACCGTCATATTTCACCATATACCTTGCAATCAACTTTCTTTCTTAAGCAGTCACAACCAGTCCTATGTACCTTAAATCAAAATTGTCATCATACAGAGGAATACAGAAAGTTCATCAACTACTAATATAAAATAACAAGCTAAAAATAAAATAAACTGGATTACTAACAGAAGAACTACAATACCAGATATTCCAAATTCTACATCCTTTGTCACATGTGGAATAACATAAAATAATATATTACAAGATCCTGGAAACATGTACAATGAAGCTGATGGGTAAAACCCCTTTCATAAATCATAACTAAACCAACTGATGGGAAAACCAAACAAAGTGATTTGATTACACGTCCAAAAAGGCAAGCCACAATGTAATCTGAGTTTTTCCCATCAACAAATTCCAGTTTGTTTTTACCCTTTTATTGATAGTTCCAAATTCTACAACTAACAGCATCTAAAACATCCCCTTTCCGTCACCTTTCACAAGCAACCAAAAAAGCCAAGCTAATGAAAACAAAGTACCAAATACTAATCTCACAGAGAGGTGGTCATTGAATATGAGCATTGCAACTATTTGCTTGCTTCAAAAAGGCAGTTCAGTACCCATCTGCAAAACATTAAGCCCAGAAGGTTAGCTTCAATAGGAGATCTTCCCCTAGTAAGAATAAGCTTTTGCCTTTGAATGAAAATTTAAAAGAAACCATTACCTTAACACATTCTCTTATGCATCTTTGGAGCAAATTCTCACTATTGAAGGTCAACAAAAACATCATGAACAAAACTCCTATGCCGGCACCCAACATGAGGATGCATAGACTATTCGACCTTTCCATCCTTGAAGCATCCAGTTGCTATTTTCATCAATTACAAAATCCTTATGATAATATGCCTTTAACTTTTCTTTGAACTTTTTCATGATTTCTTGGTTCAGAGGAAGTGATTTGAACCCAGCCCTCATATGGCGAACTTGCCATTGCTTGTACGTCTCTGGTCTCTCAACCCTCTCTAAACCTTCACATGCTATCACATTCATAGCCTGCCGTCCATAGAATTCTTTCTCAAACATCAACCTTTCTTCATTTTCTCGGGATATATTGATATCAAACATATCATATAAGGCAGAGAAGTGAAAGAGTGCTTCGCGGAACCTTGTGACAAAAAAAGGGGTGTTATAAGTTCCATTAACAATGTTATTGACAAAAATATTTGGATTCATCTTCCTGATTAGATTTAAAACGGTGTTCCTTGGACAATTTACTTCAAATGTCTCATCAAGTAGGTTCTTAAACCGAAATGAACAACTCACAGCAAGAACCTCATTGCTCTTGATCTTGAATTCCTCAAGTTGGATGGTTTCCCAATGCTGTGATGCTATAGCATTAAACTCAAAAGAGACACCAAACCGCTCACAATATTTTGCCAAGCGATGCCCACTCTCTTCGAGACTCCCAGCTGGACGGAATCCAGGTTGGGGAAACTCTATCCCGGTGATTCGTAACTTAGGAGGTCCACCACTCCTTTGCGCGAGATGTTGAATTAGCATTGGCCAATGGAAACCATATATGATGCCAAATTCTACAACGTGAAGTGTTGTTGCTACCTGTGCCACCTTCAAGATATTCTTGATTGAGAAGAACATAGAAATCTTCTTGAAAGGACAGGCTGAAAGATGAAGGTGATAACATTTCAACAGTTCAGCAGCTGATGTTTTCTTAGAGAGTAAAGAACTAAAAAATGTTTTGGTTCCCATGCCAATGCCAGCCAAACGTGCCTCAAGACCATTAGCAAACCAATGTGCCAACCTCTGAGACCCATCACCAAGAGGAGAAGAGTGCTGTCTAATTTGCTTCAGTAGTTCATAGGCAGTCCTTTGATCATCAGATGAAACAGCTTGAGCACATAAAATCAGGAGAGCCCTCAAATCCACAGTTTCCTGCTTTCTTCCCTGTTTCTTAGCATGAGACCTCCAACCACTACCATTTGATTCCAACGCATTACTTGATCCATTCTGTTGAGCTTCACTATTAGGACATAGAGAAGATTGATCATTTCCCTCAGTACAAAGCAAGACCTTGTCAAACATCTCTGACAAGTCACTTTCCTCCACATATACTGCAGATTGCTTACTCCTCCTCTCTTCTCCCAGATCAGTTTCTTCACGCTCATGATTTTTCATACCCTTCGAGCCATTTGGAGAGCTTGCTCTCTCAGGCTTCTCTTCCTTGACAACCACCTTCGTTGTTTCACCCTTCAGCTTTTGTGAAAAGGTACTACTCTCAAGATCAATAAGTAGTGGATTACCTTTAGGAAGAAACTTATTAGCTTCCTCTAAACCTTTCTTAAACTGTAAGATAGAATCACTGTCACTGAATATATTTTGAGCCAAAAGATCATCTACAGAAGGACTCAAAAACCCATTGCCCAAAATGTCTGTAGAAGGGGCAGACAATTGTGAATTGGGTTTTGAACTGAACTTGAAACTGTAGTCAACAGGAAGAGGAGTTCGTGATAGAGAAGGATTATGATGCCCAATCTCACCAAGCAATTGACCACTGCTAGTGCTAGTGGCAGTACTGGAATTAGTAGCTCCACCACTATAGTCACTGCTACTTCCAGAAAAATTAGCGTCAGGAGGGGTCTCAACTATTGGATGTGTATAAAGAGGTTGTTGATTAGTTGGATGTGTGTATTTTTTACCAAGAACATCGTAGAAGGATTTCTCAGTGCAATGAAGACCCAATGGGTCATAAAACATACAGGGTTTCTCTTCCATGTTCTCCTCCATAAGAATCTGGCTTATGAACTTGAGAACTGTTTCTTGATATTCATTGTCATCCGAGGAAGAGTCTCCCCCGGGGCTCACATTCGAAGGGGGAGCAAATGAGCCATATTCAGGGCTCACACTAATAGGTGGTATGAATGAATTCCCCTCAGAGATCACATTAGTAGGTGAAATGAAATCACCGTGGTCTGAACTTGAATCGTGTGGAAGAAAAGGATGGTTGATTATAAACTCAATATCTGAAGAAACGTTATCGAATTCGTAATTGTTTTGGGGATTCATGAACTGATTTGAATTGGGTTCAACGTTCTGGTTCTCAATTCTGATTTCATTTGTGAAATCTGGGTATCCCGTGAAACCAGAATCCACGATCATTTCCACCTTAAAACTCACAGAATTAGTCAGAAACCCTAAACCCAGATGGGGCTAACCCTATTTCTCAAAATTAATACCCAACTAAAATTTCAGGAACAACAAGAAGCAATCCAGAAAAGTAAATCAAGAGGACTGAAATATATTAATTTCAAACAGAGTATCAGCAATAAACACAGAAATAAAACAAACTAGAGGGAAGTAAAAGCATATAACTTAAACTAGAAAAGAAAGAAAGAAACATCGCTGCAAAACAGAATCAATGGAGGCTAAGGAGCAAAAGGGAAAGAACATAACTTGAAGGTAAAAGAACCTTATCAGACACCCATCAGCTTGTTTACCTCAAGAGGTAGATAACAATGAAACAAGAAATTGCTCTGTAGTAACTGTGCTTAATTGAGAAAGGAAATGTCAATAGAGGCGCTGAATGGCAGAAGATGGACGTCTAGTAACATATATGATATATATATATATAAGCCCCCCGAAGAGGCCTATTAATTAGCGTTGAGAACTTTCTTCGGGAAAAAAAAAAGTCATGGTAACTTATTAAGTTATTATAAGTATAATTGGAATATAATATTTTCGAAAAAAAAATAGTAGTATAAGAATAATTTAAAATCTATATTCATAATTTAAATATTAAGTGGTTTTAAAAATAAAAAATTTAGTTAATAATAACAAAAATAATTCCAACAATAAAAATTATCTATAATAAACTATTACATTAATAATTGTCTTATAACAATCTAATATTTAATTGTTGTTTTAAAAATATTATTCTTGAAATAATGTTTAAAACAGAGATGAAATTTGATATTGTCCTTACCTATTACTATTAATCTATATCAATGACAACAAAAATTATTAATTAGAAAAGTTTATTAGTTAATAAAATAAATTTTATTAAATTTATACAGATTTTATAATATACAACAGATTTAATTTTACAATAAAATATATAATTATATAAAAATATATTATCAAAAAATTTAATATTGTTTAAAATATATATAGTAACAATACTAAATAACACACCTTACCTTTTCATTCTACACGGATGGGGATCTTATTCAATATTTATCAATCATACTCGACCAATATTATATTATTTTCTATCTTTATTAAAAATAATTGTACTGTTTTATATTTTATTGGTTTGTTAATTCACGTTATCATTTATTTTAAATAAAATGTATAAGTTTTCTTGGGGGTTTGAACATATTCATAGTCAATAATAGTTAACTAGTTAATATAAATTACGTGGTTTAAAAAAACACTCAAATCAGTCACATTTATTATAATATAATTTACTTAAATATAAATATTTATATATTTAACATTCATATTTTATTTAACGAGAGAATCGTAAAAGAAAGAAATATTATTAGTGTCTCTTATTAATTATAAAAATGGTATTTATGCTTCTTATATTATTATAAATAAGAGATGATCACGTAAACATAAATTTGATGTTTTTAATTTTTTTAACTATATTAAATAGAATTTGTTTTGATTTTAATAATTAAAATTAAAATTTTGAATAAAAAAATAAATTATAAAATATATTCATTTGTAGTTTACTTCTAAAAACAACATATGTATAAACTATATGCCAAGAAACAAGTATAAAATGTTATTTTAAAATGAGTATGGTACCTTACAACTACTCTCTCATAGTAAAAAAAAATTAATCCCTTGTTATTAGGTGTGTATTAAATTGTATTATATGATCAAATACATGTAATAATTATTTTATAAATTAAAATATTCTTGATAAAATTAGAACAAATTATTTAAAAGAAAAATAAAAACTTTACGATTAAATTAATAGATAAAACACATAAATTTGATATAACATATTTTAAAAAAAATATTTTGAACACATTTTAAAACTTTAAACATTAAAAATAATACTCATTCTTATGAATTAAATAAGTTATAATTGAAAGAATTAAAAAAATTAAATAAAAATAAAAAATTATTATTTATCTTTTTACGATTATTTTTTAATAATAATAAAATTATCTATTATCAAAATGAAATATAATACCTAATTATGAGATCTGTAAGTCATGTTCCTTTATTATATGATTATTAATCTTTAATTATATAATTATTAATCTTTATTAATCTTTAAAAATAAAATTTAATATTTAATTATATAATTATTAAATATAATAATATTAAATCAATTTGATAAAAATTAAATATTTTGATTAAATTTAAAAATATTAAAAATTAAATGGCTATAGATAAAATATTAATATCTTAAATTAGTATTAAATAAATTTAGATTATGATAGATAGAAACAAAATGTTAACGTCAGACATGTCCTGTATAATTTGTCAATGTTATATAACATAAAAACACTATACGTGTGGAGTATACTGTATATGGAATTTGTTGCATAATATAATTTGTGGGCCACCAGGAACCTACGTGCTGGGACGTTATTTGGAGATCTTGTCACGTGGATGAGATGAGAAGAATTATCCTATTTGTATTATATATGTAGGAATTCTAATTACGCATTAATTTTATGTTGATTTTTAAATAACGTGAGAATCGTAAATAAATATAAAACATATAATTTATTTTTATAAAAAGATGCATAAATATTTATAAAACATGTTGTTATTTATTTTTAAATAGAGATAAAGTAAGAATTGAATTTTATTAAGTAATATATAGAATTTCCCGTTGAGTAGTCAAACTGGCTGAAATAACCGGCTACCTCAAGCCACTGCGTCGGTAACCATAACTTGGGAATCAAGCCTCTCTCGTTTTCTAGACTCCAATATTAGTTCTTCTTGTGGAGCAACTTCAATTGGCTGGCTGGCTTAGTTAATTAATTGATTAAGCACAACCAAACTTTTAAAAAAGATTAAAAAGGAAGCACTTTATTAAACAATTAGATTTTGGTTACTTTGAAAGTTCATTTACTTGCTGGCTCTCATAATCTTTATCTATGGATAACATTATTATACCTAAAATTTGGAACAAGAATCATAACAATAATATTATTATAATATTTGTAATTAAAATATATATTTTATGTATTTTTAAAATTTAAATTACTTTATTATTATATACACAAATAACTTAATTATTTAATATAATTTTATTTTTAATTATTTATATAACTTTAAAAAACATCTATTTATCAAAAATATCTTTTAAAAAAATTAAAAATAAAAATTTATCAAAATTTTTATACTATGTAATTAAACTATATATATTATTATTAAAAAAATTAAAATTTTCCTGTCCATTACTTTTTAGATAAGCGTGCTGAACTTCTTTGTTTCTTTCACTTTCTCCGGTCTTCGCTTTTTATGAGCAAGATCAACACCACAACCATTTGGCTCGTTTTCATCTGGAATTTTCTTTTTGTTGAATAATCCGTCCTCAAATTATTCACACAAATTCAAATTTTATACTATATAATTAAACTATATATATATATATGAAATGAAAAGGACATTGCCTAATAGTGAAGTCTTGTTAGTAGGGTGAGAAAGTAAGTCGACTCTTTCTATCCATTTAATGGATAAGTCATAAGTTATTTTTTATTTATAAAAATTTAATTATATGATACAATCTTTTTATAATTAAAAAGTTAACTTAATCACGTTTTATATTGGTATTGCGCCAAAAAAAGTGATTAATATTAAAAAAAAGTTCATGATAAAATAATGCAAAAATTTAACAAATTTAATGCTTTTAAATATTAGATATTAGTGTTAAGTATCAAATATATATTTTTATATAATTTAAATAAATTAAGTTATAATAGAATTAAAATAACTTAATTCTGATGAAACAGATCTGATAAATTCCGAAATTAATTTTCCGGTTGTGATGAATCTGATTGTTCGAATCAGATTCTATAGAGAAAATTAACAAAAAAGAAATGAGACTGCGAGACTCAGTAGTTTTTGTTAAGGCAAAAAAATGATATTCTTTTTTTCTTTCTCATTCAGCTATCAAATAGCAAACATAAAGCAAATAACAAAAATAAAGCAATTCGATTACAGAAAAAAACAAAATACCAAAACAGAAAAGAAAAGAAAATAACGAAATAGTAAATCCGTACTACATCAATTCCCCCCAGCTTGGAAAGAACTCGTCTCAAAGTTTTCAGTAATGGTAGGGGCATCATCAGGAGGGAAATAATCATAAAGATCAGAGACATTGAAAGTGGATGAAATCTGCAAATTTGGAGGAAGATCGATCACATAAGCATCGTCACTAATCATGTACTTGATGCAAAAAAGACCCAACTTCTTAGCCTTCAACTTGTTGTATGTTCCAGTAGGAAACCTTTCTTTGCGAAGGTGAATCATAACCAGATCACCCTCAGCAAAAGCCTTTGTGCGTCAATGAATATCAGCAGCAGCCTTATAGTTGGCGTTGGCCTCCTCTAGGCGCTGTTTAACCTCGTGATGCACCTAGAATATTTGATCAACAAGAGCAACAATTTTCTGACTTCGTGTCTTTGGGAGGGTGATGAGGTCGAGGGAGTGAGTCGGCACCTTAGTATAAACTACAGCAAATGGAGCCTTTCCGGTTGAACGATTGACCATGCTATTAAAAGCAAATTTAGCCTGAGGAAGAGCTAAATCCCATTGCTTGGGTCGAACTCCAGCAATACAACAAATCATTGTGCCCATAGTCTTATTAACTACCTCTGTCTGACCATCGGTCTGTGGATGATAGGCGCTACTAAACTGAAGGGAAGTGTCAAAATGTTTCCACAAAACTTTCCAAAAATAACTGACGAACTTTACATCCCGATCAGAGGTAATGGTGCGTGGAATGCTATGAAGTTTAACTACCTCTCTAAAGAATAGGTTGGCCACGTTGCTTGCATCTGCTGTCCGTTTACAAGGAATGAAATGGCCATCTTAGAGAACCTGTCAACAACTACAAACACAGAATCCACATGGCGTTGAGTTTTGGGAAGGCCGAGAACAAAATCCATCGACAAATCTTCCCATATGTTTGCAGGCACTGGCAGAGGAGTATACAAACCAGTATTCTGGAACTTTCCTTTGGCAGATTGACACACGTCACAACATTCCACAAAACGTCCAACTTCCCTCTTAAGATGAGGCCAAAAGAATCGTTCTTCAATGACCAAAATGGTCTTGTCCCTGCCCGTATGTGCTGCTAAACCACTAGCATGAGCTTCACGAACTATAAGTTCACGTAAGGAGGTGCGAGGTATGCAAAGCCGATTTCCATAAAAAAGGAATCCTTGGTGAATATGGTAATTGCCCATGGGTTCACAGTTCAAACACTTCTTCCATATCACCCTAAAATCATCATCTTCAGCATACAATTCTTTGAGATTGTCAAAACCAAACACTTCTGTCCGTAAGGTCGTTAGCAAGCACCCTCGTCTGCTAAGAGCATCAGCTACCCTGTTTTGGAATCCTGCTCGGTGTTTAAAAACAAAAGTGAATCGTTGTAAGAATAATACCCATCGAGCATGCATCCTGCTAAGAGTTTTCTGCGAGTTAACATACTTCAGTGCTTGGTAATCACAGTGGAGTACAAACTCGTTATGGATCAAATAGTATTCCCAATGTTAAAATGCTCTTATGACAACATACAATTCCTGCTCATAGGTTGTCCATTTCTGCCGTGCATCATTGAGTTTCTCACTGAAAAATTCTAGTGGTCGACCTTCTTGAATAAGCACAGCTCCAATACCCAATATAGATGCATCTGTCTCTACTTCAAACATTTTATCGAAGTTCAGTAATGCCAAAACTAGAGCAGTGGTTAAACACCCTTTGATGTCGTCGAAACTATCTTGCTGCTCTTGATTCCAACGGAACCTTCCCTGTTTCATACACTCAGTAAGGGGTGCCACAATAGTATTGAAGTTCCTGATGAAACGTCGATAAAACGTAGCCAAACCATGAAAACTTCGCACATCATGGACTAATTTGGGAGTGGGCCACTCACGAATGGCTTGAAATTTCCTTTCATCAACTTGAATACCATCAGATCCCACAACAAAACCAAGAAATAACAACTGGCTACTCAAAAATTCACACTTCTTAAGATTAAGATACAATTGGTTCTCCCGCAAGACCTACAAAATTGAACTCAAATGTTGTAAGTGAGACTTGATATCCTTGCTGTACACAAGGATGTCATCAAAATAAACCACAGTAAATTGTCCAATATACGGCTTGAGGACTTCATTCATGAGGCGCATGAAAGTACTAGGTGTGTTGCTAAGTCCAAATGGCATCACCATCCATTCATACAGCCACTCCCGTGTTTTAAAGGTTGTTTTCCATTCGTCCCCATGTCTGATTCTGATTTGATGGTAACCACTCCATAAATCCATACGGGAAAAGATCTTAGCTCCCTCTAATTTATCTAACATATCCTCCAAACGAGGGATAAGAAAGAGATACTTCACTGTGATTTTGTTTATTGCCCGACTATCCACACACATCCTCCACGAACCATCCTTCTTTGGAACCAATAACACAGGCATATCACACTGACTCAAACTAACACGAATGAGTTATTTTTGTAACAAGTCATCTACTTGGGCTTGAAAAATGGCTTGTTCTCTTGGACTTATTCGGTAGTGTGGCAAGTTGGGTAGGCTTGCACCAGGGATGAGGTCGATACAATGCTGGATGTGTCGCATATGAGGTAGATGGTTTGGAAGCTCATCAGGGACAACATCTTTGAACTCAACTAGTAGTTTTTGAATTGATTCTGGGATTATTTTGCCTAGTTCAGCTTGTTCTTGCAATACCACCATCAACAACATCTTAGTTTTTTTTTACTTCCTGCTCAAATTGGGATCCAGTCACAGTGAGAAGTGTAGTGGCTGATCCATGCTCAACATTATACTTTTCAGATTTAGAACGTGAAGGCAGCAGTACAATCATTCTCCCTTGCCAACGAAAAGAATGAGTGTTTGCCTCACCATCATGGGTTACTTTCCGATCAAACTGCCATGGTCATCCAAGTAGCACATGACATGCATCCATGTCTAATACATCACATAGTAACTCATCCTTATAGTGCTTACCAATGGAAAAGGACAGCTCACATACTTCAGTTACTTTTGACTCCAAACCCTTCTTAATCCATCCAATTCGGTAAGGATTAGAGTGAGGTTTAGTGGGTAGGGTTAGAGCCTTTACCAGAGATTTGGATACAATGTTCTCCATACTCCCACTGTCAATAATGATATCACACACCCTTTTGTTCACAGTACACCTTGAATGGAATAAGACATTTCTTTGAGTCAAATAGGTTGTTTTGGGGGAGAGCAGTACCCGTTGAATGATACAAACTGCTAAGTCTCCTTCGTCTCCCGAAACCATCTCTGTTTCATCTTCCTCCTCTCCACATTCCTCTACCATATACCCAGCTCCTGCCTCAGTGAATTCCTCCACTAGATTGGTCTGCTGAACATGCTGAGGACATTCATTAGAGCGATGTCCCGGTTGGTTGCATGGATAGCAGCGTCCTGGCAAAGGTTTCGCATAAGGGTTGTTATTGTGTTGGATTGAAGGGAGCTTTGATGTATTCCTCTGCCCTACTTGAGTGCTGGGACCAGCACCCTTCCTGTTGAGTCCTTCCCCAATATGACCCTCTTGCTGAAACCTTCCTGCTGGAAAATTCCTAGGACGTTTCATGAAACTAGTTTCCAATTTCAAAGCTAGATTCACAGCTTGATTGAGACTCCAAATGAGTTGAAGATTGAGATGAGTTTGGTACCTTTCTTGTAAATCACCTAGGAACCGAGCTACTAGTACACTATCAGGCTCTTTTAAATCTACCCGAGAGTTTAATCGATAAAACTCTTCAACATATTCCGAAATGCTCCGTCCATTCTATTGACATTGTTGGTACTACTGAAACAACATTTGTTCATAATCCTCAGGAAGAAATCTAGCCCTAAGCAACTGTTTCATCCTAACCCAAATACAAATGGGTTGTTTTCCTTCTCTGCGCCTATGATTTTGTAGTTGTTCCCACCAAGAAGAGGCACTTCCCCTCAGTTTGTAGGAAACTACCTTAACCTGCTTCTCTTCAGGTACTTCCATACCATCAAAATAATTCTCCACAGAACGAATCCAGTCAAGAAAATCTTCAATATAAAGATGGCCATCAAAAGGGGAAAAATCAAGATTCAGCTTGAAATTATAACCTTCGTTACCTCTCTGATTCCGTTGAAATTGGGACCACCAAATACCCAATTCACAGCTTCCTTTTCGCTATCTGATTCCAATTGGTGGCATCGATGTTGTTCTCGGCCAACTCCCAAACGATTGCGAGCTACATCTCGCCCATCGATTTGGTTGAGGTTAGGGCGTTCTATCTCAGGGACACCCCGTAAAGCTTGGCGAATCTCCACCGTAAGAGTGTCAAAACGCGCCTCCAAGTTACCGACTGTCGCCTGTAGAGCCTGCACACCACGATCATCGTCGTCGGCGTGGTGACCTTCTCCATCTCTAGCCATTCGAAACCAAAGGGAAATCTGGGACATGTGGCTCTGATACCAGTTGATGAAGCAGATCTGACAAAATCCAGAATTAATTCTCCGGTTGTGATGAATCTGATTACTCGAATCAGATTCTAAAGAGAAAATTAGAGAAAAGAAATGAGGCTGTGAGGCTTAATAGTTTTTGTTAGGGCAAAAAAATGATATTCCCTTTTTTCTTCTCATTCAACTATCAAATAGCAAACATAAAGCAAATAACAAAAATAAAGCAATTCAGTTACAGAAAAAAAACAAAATAACAAAACAAAAAAGGAAAGAAAATAACGAAATGGTAAATCCGTAATATATCAAATTCAAAATAGACATTTATGGATTTTTTTTCCTGACCCATATTATATTCATTTACTTTGTCACAAATTCTCCCCCGTACCCATCCTTCAAGACTTCAAGGGAAGAAGAGCAGCCTACCTACCGACTGTGATTATGAAATGTTAGACATATATTTTATACTTAAAAGTATTTTTATTTAAATTTAATAAATGTATCAATTTACTTTTTATTTATAAATATTTTTATAATTTTTTTTTTCCAATTTAACCTTCAACCCAATATTAACATTTTCACTTCTTGGATATAACAACTTTATCAACATAAAATTATTCTTTAATATTCAAGCATATTTAATTCTGTGTTCAACAGCAGTCCAAGTTCAATCCCCCTATCTGAAAGCAACTACATGAATATGATAAGTGATGTCAAAGTTTTGACGAAAATTCAAAGATAAATTAACTCCACAAATCAATCATAAATTGGAATATAGGAGAATGATTTAAAGAATTTATTATATTATATATATATATAGTCTATGTAAGACATTATCTACACGAATAACACATGCAAAATTTATAAATTTGACTATAAGATTAAGATTAATCCATCAAATATCAAACATATAGAAAAAAAAAGTTATAAATTAAAATGTAAATAAATAACTTAAAAGATTTATTACGGTCAATCGGTGGATTAGCTTGGTTCTCAAAAAGTACTAAATATATATTAATTGTTTTGCTCTGATATTCCACCTTCAAGCCAATTTACATTATTATTGTGAGATCTTTAATGGAAACCTAGTAAAGTTAATTCTATTAACAGGGACTCTTTATTTATGTGAACTGACAAGGTTTTCTATTTTCTTTTCTTTTTAATGGTTTGGTTTTTGCTCCCACCACCATAATTTGGGCTGTGCAAAACAAACTCTAGCTATTATGTGGATTTTCATGTTCAAATTTGTACTTTCCTTGCCTTCAAGAGTTTTCTTATTCCTCGTACCATAATTTATATTTTTTTTTTAAATCTTCAATCTAATGATCATATCATTAAATTTGTTATAATATTTTATAATTTTTCTATATATATTTTTTAATTCTACCTCGTTATTACAAGCTAATATCTCTACTTCTTTATATTTATTTTTAAATTTTAATTATTCAATTTATATTCTATATACATCTATATATTTAAATTTAGTAATAAAAAATTATAATATTTAAACTTTAGTTAGCATATAAATTATCTTCGATCAAAGGATAAGCCCTCTATGCATTACAACCTTTTTTTAGCATATTAAACAAAAAGCAACGTAAATTTTGTCAAATATATATTTCATTGTTTCCTAGTGTCGTCCTGGTAGCTACGCAATTACTCTGTATTGTTTATAATTAATGATATAAATATATTATTTAATTATTTCAACTAATAAAAATTATAATTAATAATATAAATATATTATTACATTATATTTTCGACAGTTACATTATAATTTTAAAAATATATTATATAATTATTAACGAGATTGTTATAAATTTATATTACTAATAAAAAAAATTATATTAAATTTATACTAATAATAAAGAGTTTATTGTTATAGTTATCACAATGATATTAGATTTTATCATTAATAATATTTAAATTTTATTTATTATTTAATAAAATTAAATAATATATTTTTAATTTTTTTAAATTTATTAGCTTATCCATTATTCTACAAAATCTACCTAATATTTCACCTAAAACATGAGAGATTTAAATCTACCTAATTAAAGACATTTAACAACATGGCATGAGAGATTTTTAACTAGGTTCAAACTTTCGTGACCCCGATAACAAAATAATTTCAAGTGATGAGGCCAAGTGTATCTATAGGGGACGGTGCATATTTATCCCAAGTTATATATTATTTATATGTCCCTTCGATCAAAAAATTATTATATATATATATTATACCTTATTTTCAATCACACCTTGCTTGGTCTTCAACATCAATTAGTTGGAAAAAAATCAAATATTGTAATTATTAAATGAATCCAAAAATACCTAACATAAAAAATGTATGGTTTGCAATCAATATTTTACCCCTTTATTACAAAAAAATTTACCCAACACAAATATTACAAAATAATTAGTTAAAATATAAAATAGTTATTTATATTATAATCTTTGATATTATTATAAATGGATAAACTTTTAGATATATAATAGAATTTAAATTATAGAAAAAACTATATAGTTGATACTAGTAAATTAAATATAAAAATGAGGTATAAATAAAAAAATATGTGAATGAAATAAAGTATAAAATATTGTCCTAAATAAATAATATTTTGATCGAAAATAAAAAAAACTATAAATAGATAAATTTAAAATTAAATTATTTAAAAAATAAAAAATTAATATAAAACGATATTTTGTCGAAAATATATATAATATTAGTGATATTTTGACAAAAATAAAAAGAATTTTTCTCAACATTTTTTCTATAATATTATAACATTTTCAACATTTCCTTGATATTTTAATCAAAATGTATGAATATTATGTTTCGATTTCTGAATGTGAAAAAGAGTAACAATGTTGAGGATATCTTTGATATTTCAATCATTGGTTATGAATGAAATTATAATTAATAAAAAATACTAACATAACAATAAAGTAAATTTAATGGAAACATAATTATTATTTTATTTTAACATTATAATATTATTTAATCATCTAAAAAATTCTAGATTTTATTTTATTGTTATTGTTATTTTTATTATTACATGTATAACTTTAATTATTTTTTATGTCACATATTTTGTAATGTGTTAATGTATAATCAGTAAATAAAGAATTATATAAGATGAAATAATTAATGGATGCATATATCTATATATTTAGAACATGAAAAAATATTTGTCAATTATCTTATAGCTTCATGACATGTAAGATTAGTGGATTTTAAAATTGTATGGGTAAGATGTTAAAAAATATTAAAAAAAACATGTAAAAGAATAAATAAATGAAAGAAAAAAAAGCATATAATTTTAGAGTTTTATATATATAAGATAATATATTTGCTCTAACTTGAAATTCATTAGGTATGTATATATTTGTGGCATGAAAATGAAATTCAAAAGGTAAGAACCATACCACAGCCACCAACAAACTTCCACTTGAAGTAAAAAAGAAAGAATATTTTTTATTATGATAAAACAGTGGATTAAAATCATCTATTTTTGATAATTTGAATTAAATTTAAAGAATTTGAATTTGAAATCAATTTAATAAAATAATCAATTTAAATCTAAACATATTCGATTTTTTGAATATGATTAAGTTGAATTGAGTATGGAATTCTTATAAGGATTATTATCGTATATAAAACATTTTACTTTTAAATTAGTATATTTATAATAAAATTTATTATTTATAGTGTAAATTAAAAAAATCATAAGAATAAAAAAATATGCTTAAAACTTATTAAATTATTAAAGAAGTTTAATTTTATATTTTATTGTTTAGATTTAAATAATAATTTAATATGAATGTGGTATATATAACATAAATTAAAATATATATTTATTTATAATTTTAATAATAATTGAAATCTAATCAAATCACTTTATATTATAAATCTATCCATCCAAATTAAAATCTGAACTTGAATGGTTTTTGTGTTATTCCATTCGATCCAACTATAACTAAAGAATTGATCTAATCTCTTGAATTGGATTAAATTTTTTAGTTAATATAAATTAATTATATTATTTACTCACTATTACTATGATACCATAAATAAATGATGAAGGGCACTATGGTTCCCGTAACTTACACAAGTAAAATGCATAAATTTTGTAGCTTCTAAATGTAACATATACTTCTTATTATTTTCATAAAATTAATACTAAATTTATTAGTATTTCTAAGATAATTTTATTTAGGATGATAATAACTAAAAATGATTGTAAAAATTTAATTACATGATCATGATATATTTCACTTAATTTCTCAATCAATAATAATTAAAATATAACTTTAGGTTATATTTGACAATAATTGAATTAATAAAGATAATAATTCATGATATTATTATATTTAATTTAATTATTAATCTAAAATATAATATAACATACTCTTAGTATTAAGAATAATTTTTTTCACACTTATCGATAATACACTAAAATATTTTATTATTCATACCTATTTGTATAATTATTTATTATATATTTTTTATTTTATCTTGTTTAAAAATTAAGATAATATTTTTTAAATTTTACTTCAATTATAATTTTATAAATATTATTATATATAATACATTATTAGTTTGATTCTAATACTCAAACAAATATAATAATAATAATAATAATTGTATTGAATGTAATTCCTATTAACATACTGATTAATTTTCTATTCCACTAATCAAACACAATCTTAATATTAATTTAATAAAAGTAACATGAATTATATGACCCATTAAAAATCTACGTTGCAATCCTTCACTAGACACCATAACCAGCGATATGAATGAAGCTACTTCCTTCTTTGACAGTGATATGAATGAACTCAGTTAGCTTAGCAAACTGAACCTCTTTATTGTGTCAACAATTTACAAGCCGCTAACCTCTCCATGCAAGGGAAGGGACCACAGCAGTCAGGCGAGGGCGACAAGTATTTTATCCATTTTCTCAGATTTTCTATTCTTGTCATAATTTTTACAATCATTAACAAACAGTATGAAATGAAAAGAAACCCTCATAATAGTTCATTCCAATATTTACTTCCACGTGTACAACTAGCTATCTTCAGAGAAGGCAGTTCTCTGGGTGTTGTTCGGCTTGCTGTTGGGACCAGTATGCATGGGCAGTTAGGACCCTGTCCAACAACTCCTGTGGAACCGGCTCTCCCCTCCTTTGTTGAGGGGCTATTCTTGCCGTGTGAACCAGTGTTTTCCATTTATCCTTTAAACAGAACAGATCGAAAGCGAGCGTGTTTTAGTCATCAGAAAATGTGAAGATGGTAGAGAGCTAGAAACGATGAAAACTCATTAGATATCAATAATGGGAATTGGTACCTTTAAAATACCTTTATCTTTGTTTTGTTATCCTTTTTTACCTTTATTTTCAACTATGATATATGAATTAACTTCATTTAAGTTATTGATATATATTTTGTTCAATTACAAGTAACTTAAATGTGTGCCAGTTCAGAATATGAGTTAAAAAATTACAAAAACAAGAATCGGAGCAATTCAAAGATAATCCCAATAATGCGTCAAAAAGACTATCTAAACATTTATCTAAAAAAAAAACAGTTCTCACCTTCAAATCTACATATGTCCGATGTTCAGCATTATCAAAAGCACGTATTTTAACATCACGCCACCTGCAATTAATAAATATTCATTAAAAAAAGCCATTAAATTAAATTTTAAAAAAAATTCATCCATAATTATATAACTCATATTTATTACCCTCCCAGCACAGGATTAGACAATATTTTATGCTAACATAGCTGTTCATGCTTTTTTCCCGGTGATAAGAGGCAGCAGCTTTAAAGAACTCAGCATTTCATAATAAAACAAAATATTAGTCAGCAAATCATAATCATGTCTTCTGGTTATGTATTACTATAATACAGTAATACCTTCCAGTTCCCAGTTTATCCACTGCTTCAACAAGTGCTTCTACTTCAGCAACTGAAAAGGGACGACGAATACGACGCTGTGCCATCTCAGGTCTTTTAGATTTTGGATTTGCGGGAACCATAACTAGGGCCTCCACATTCATTCCTTGCACAGGGACTATTGCTTTAGACTCTCCTGTACTTTTCTCCCTGGATGTTTCAATTGGAGAGGGTTCTGAATCACGATCACTTTCAACAAAGCTCTCTAAATTTGAAGCATGAGGCTCTTTTGCGGCAACATCAGAAATGCCTCGATGAACCATGCTCGGATAACTGGTAATATAGCAAAAGATATAGGTTTAATAGTTCATTTAAGATTAAGATAATAATGTACAATGGGCTATAAACCTGACTTAATAAAGGTCCGAATGCTCTATAAGTACCTTGCTAATCGTTGAGTTGCATTGCCAGCAAGCAGATTAAGAGAATCTCCGGAGCATAAAGGTGAGACACTTTCTGAAGCGTTAGGCTCTAAGGTAAATCCCAAAGAATCAACCTGATTATCATTAGAAATCCCACTCTGCATAAGTGTCTTGTTGTCATCTCTCACTTTTTTTCCCTGAAGAAGTACACCTATACATAATCCTCCTCCAAGAATTGTTGTCACTGCCTCCATAACCGTCTTCTACAGAATGAACAAGCATGATCAGAAACTCCCACAAGGACCATTTCTCCAGCAGGAACCACCTACTAATAGTGAACATCCCAACGGCTAGTACTCAATACAGAGTTAGGTGTCGAATAAATATACCATACAGTATAAAATAACACATCTGAGCAACTGTTTTAAATAGAGTAATTAATTTATTTTTCTTTTGGAAAAATAACCAGACATCATACCTTCAATGAACCAACAGTGGCAGTCTCTGGAATCTCAATAAAGAGCTCAGGCACCTTGAAAGACTTGATCCGTAACTTCACTGAGTAAAAGGAACAAGACATCTTCATATAAGAATCTCTTTGAATGACAACACCAAAAAAGTCAAAAGAATCCATATTTATCATTCCGTCCAAGGTTCTCATACCGTGAGAATCAATGGATTTGAATGCATTTGCACTAGTTTTGCAGCAGGATGCTCCAGTTCCTGCATTATGATAACAAATCACTAATGTGAAAAATGAATAGCCACATATCCCAAACACAAACTGTATTCAATGCAATTAAGGAGTTATATGAGCTAATAAACCAACCTTGCAACTTTGAATGCGAATCAGAAACATGACCAACACCTTTCTCACGAGACTCATAATAATCCTCACCATTAAATCTATTAGAGTTGGAAACTAAATTACGACAAAAGAGTTTCCTCTTTTTAATCGGAATGTTCATCTGCAACATTTGACGTTTGTTAGAATCCTTCCTAATATGATAAATTGGTTTCATATGCTTACCTGAGAGAAACAAAAGGGACTGTAAGGAACTTATGAATACATATGAATACAGAGATACAGTAAACTACCCAGCAGTATGATACATGAAAATTAAGAGAGAATTTACATAACCAACACATATATAACATTAAGCCACCACTTACCGGTATTCAAATATGTCTCATCCTTATACTTTCGAGCTACTTTCCAACGTTTAGAAGCCAATATTTTTCTTATCCTTCTGTCTCCAATACGGGGCACTGGCTTACGGTACTTAGTTACAGTATTAGGGTGAGTACACCCAGAGGAGTTTTCATCATCATCTCTACTAACTACTTTTACATCATCCCGAGTTACGGGAAAAGACTTCTGAGGGGTGCTATCCCCACAAAGTGGCACCTTGGCAATAGTATCTGATCCGACCAGTGCAGGAGGATCCGCATCACATGCCACTGGATCCTCTGAATTGCACATATCAGCCTCAGTGCCAATTAGCACCTTCTCAGAACTAGGTGACTCTTCTTTCACTGATGTTTTAGCTTCACTGTCTAACTTACAATTACCAGACTCTGTATATTCAGAGGAACCTAGGTTTACCTTGGGAACAGAAGCCATCTCATCCTTAATCTCAGACAACTTACCTACAACTAAACTCTCTAAGCAATTAGAACTTGTAATGACAGAAGTAAATCCAGACGAATCAATATCTTTAGGAGTGGAAGACTCCTTCGAACGGAGGTTCTCATCTTCAACAAGTTTGCAACCAAAAACATTACTATTATAACTTCCCTTATCACATAGTTCCATATTCAATGCCTTATTTCCTTCCAGGAAATCTTGATCAACAATAGTGCACTGATCTTTCTCCCTTGATGCATTACTAGAAGGTGGAGAACCTTCATTCTGGAGCAATAAATCACCAGCTACGGTGGCCAATAAGTCAAATGCACAGATTTGTTTTTCTTCAGCTCTCCTTCTAACAGTGCCCCTCCTCTAAAAGGTAAATATGAAATCAACAAAAAGAAAAGAAAAACCAAGGATAAATTAGATGAGACCAAAAATTGAAAAAAAATTAGTCTGTCTAGTATACAAATTGGTAGAATATACTTACCCTGGCTGATCTGGTAGCTCGAGGCATAGGAGGCACCTGATAACCATTGAATCCGTAGTATAACCTCTTTTGCAACACCATTTCTTGGAAAACATAACACAAACTTACATCAAACACAGAGAACGAACATTTTTTTGTTACAATATTTTTCAATAACTGGCACTTTATAAGTCACTTATGGCATAGAATCGAATATGAGACCCTGAAAACAGATGAACATAGGAAATCAATGAGTAATTTGTTGAATGAAAACTGATACAAAATTCACAACCACAAACCAAGCACGGGACCTGGACCAGAAACATGAAGAAACAATATTTGATATTTGAGAGACTACATAAACCGACGTGTATAAAACAGACTAGTTCTCCAATAAACATCAACTTGGAGCAAAAAGGCATTGATAAAATTGAATTAATAAGACATTCAAAAATCTTGAATTGATAATTCAATGATTTGTAATTTCACGAATTTCAAGGAGAAAACGATAATGACATAAATGTGGGGGGGGAGGAGGACGATATCAAGTACGTAACTTCTTTCAGATCCATGTGATCTGAAAACAAATAAAAAAAGCAACTCGATTAAACTCGAGTCATTTCTAAACAGGGAGGCAAAATAAAAGAAAGGAGAAAATCAAAGAAGCCGGATAAAAGATTGAATCTTAGGCAGATCAAATCATAGATTACATCAGCCAAAAAAAATTATATGAATAATAAACCAAGTTGATGGATACTAGTCAGGAATACAAAAAGTGTTCTGTTTCCAAAGAACATAAGAGAATCAGAAGAGGAAACCAAGGAAAACCTTGAGGCTTAAACCACAACAAAACCCTTAACGTAAAGGAGGAAAAGCACAACAAAACCAAAAAAAAAATAAAAATTTGCATCAGTGTAATTATTTTAACATAAAAGAAAATTTTTGGGTACAATTGGAGAAGATGGATACGAGAGAATAATTCAGAAATTACAAATTTGTGAGATTTTAAACCATCAGCAAAGATGTACCCAGAGGATGTCATAAGTATCATGAGGTGATCAGAAGCTAAGAAAATGAACAGGAAAAGCACCACAGAGAGAGAAGCATACAGATCATTTCATGTCGTCTAGCTTTAAACCAAAAGTTTAAAACTTGATAAATGAAATTTGAAACAATCATAAGTTACCCTCAATCATGGATCGATCCATCAAATCCTGAATTTTGGATGCAAAAGGAATCAACGGTGGAAGAAAATATGTTTGAAATAAGAAAGGGAAACCCAATGGATCGAAACAACTGGTTATATTTTTCCTGGATACATTTCACGTAAAGAACAATTTTTTTTTTGTTCCCCATTCATCCGGTTTCTCAGAAACCAAAGACTATTGAGGAATAACTCATCTCAAAGATAAAACCCATATAAAAAAACGTAAGCTTTTCAAAATCCTTGAAGCATAATTCACAACAACACGATTCGCTCACCTCTTTCAAAAGCTTATCGTTCAAAGTACAAATCTTTACAGCGAGAAAACGGAATTCAGAGGATTTTCAGGAGAACGTAAGATCGGAGAATTGTCTAAGAATTCAAAGAAGAATATTGGAATTTTGTTTTCTACCACACCACACTTTCTATTTTATAACTATTTTGGTGGAGAGAAGAGAGACAAAAACAATTTTTTTTTTCTTACTAATCAAACACTCTTTTTTATTTCTCTCTTCTTGCCTACTTACAAAAGAATACAACTCTATTTATAGACCTAAACAAGACTCTTAAAATTCGTATTAAAAAAAACAGCTTTAAACAAAACAGTAAATTCTGACCCTTCCTTGCTAAAACTTCCATAACTTATTGTAGGTAATACCAAATGAACTGAAACCTTAACCATTAAAAACTAGACTTAAAAACACACGAATTAGACTTTTCATTTGCTCAGAACGATCTGGAATTGCCCCTTCAATTCCTCATTCAATACTGTCTGTCCGTTTTTAGTAAATTCTGACCCTTCCTTACTAAAACTTCCATAACTTATTGTAGGTAATACCAAATGACCTGAAACCTTCACCATTAAAAACTAGACTTAAAAACACACGAATTAGACTCTTCATTTGCTCAAAATGATCTGGAATTGCCACTTCAATTCCTCATTCAATACTGTCTTAAAATCTGTCCGTTTTTTTTTATTTGAGTTTATTTTCCACAAATTCCTCCCTTAAACTCAAATTTCTTCCATCCTTCATGCCTACTGCCATCTTGCATTTATCCAGCAAAACCGTGGGTAACGGCTTTGTGAACATGTCGGCTACTTGATCAAGACTTGCTACATGATTCAACTTCACACTCCCTTCCCGGATTTGTTCTCGAATGAAATGAAATTTCACATCGATATGCTTACTCCTTTCGTGATGTACTGGATTCTTTGCGAGTTCAATTGCCGACCTGCTATCAACTCGGATCTCGGTTGCTTCTTCTTGTCTGAGATTCAACTCGCTTAAAAGTTTCCTTAGCCAAACTGCATGTCGCACACACCATGATGCTGCCACATATTCTGCTTCGCATGTCGAGAGTGTCACGATGGGTTGTTTTTTCGACATCCATGTGAACGCTGTGTCTCCCATAAAGAATACGTATCCCGATGTACTCTTTCGATCATCTATGTCTCCGCACCAGTCACTATCAGAGTATCCCACCAGTTTATACTCTTCTGTTCTCGAGAAAAATAATCCGAGTGATTCTGTACTTCGGATATATCGCAGAATTCTCTTCAATGCTTTCCAATGTGTATAGACTGGTTCTTCCATGAACCGACTTACCACTCCAACACTGTAAGATATGTCTGGTCTCGTGCATGTGAGATAACGCAGACTTCCCACCAAACTTCGGTATTTGGTCGCATCTACTCGTTCTCCACCGTCAAACTTAGAAAGTTTAGCCCCAGGTTCCATTGGTGTCAATACCGGGTTGCACTTCTCCATTTTGTTCCTTTTTAGAATTTCTTTTGCATATGTTTCTTGTGATACAAAAATCCCAGTATTTTCTTGTCTAACCTCCAGACCAAGGAAATATTTCATCAAACCCAAATCTGTCATTTCGAACTCCCGAGTCATAGCCTCTTTAAAATCTTTTATCATCTCCTCATTATTCCCTATGAATATAAGATCATCAACATAAAGAGCTACAAACAACAAGTTACCTTCTTCTTTCTTCACGTACAAAGCATGTTCATATGGGCATTGAGTAAACCCGTTCTTCTTGAAGTAAGTGTCGATGCGGGTATTCCAAGCTCGAGGTGCTTGCTTTAGTCCATAAAGTGCCTTCTTCAATTTCAGCACCTTCTTTTCTTCCCCAATTTTTGTGTACCCGGGTGGTTGCTCTACATACACCTCTTCTTCTAGCACACCATTCAAAAAAGCTGATTTGACATCCATTTGAAAAATTTTCCATTTGAATTGAGCTGCTTGAGCAATGAGAAGGCGAATCGTCTCCATTCTTGTAACTGGGGCAAAGACTTCATCATAGTCTATCCCCGCCTTTTGTCGATAGCCCTTTGCAACTAGCCTTGCCTTGTACCGCTCTATCTCGCCTTGAGCATTCATCTTCTTTTTGTATACCCATTTTACTCCTATGGGCTGACATCCTTTTGGTAATTCAACCAACTCCCAAGTTCGGTTTCGCTCAATTGCTTTTATTTCTTCATCCATGGCTGCTTGCCACTTCTCATTCCGTACTGCTTCTTCAAATGTAATTATTTCGGCATCCACCAAAAGACAAATTAAATGTACCTCACTTGTTGAGTCATACAAATCTTGCATGCTTCGCATTTTTGGTTGTCTTGGCTCTTCCTCATTATCAGTTGTTTGAGGGCTTCTTGCTATCTCGATCTCGAGGTTTGTTGTTGATGTGGTTGATGATTCTCCCCTTTCTACTATCACCTCGGAAGAGTTTTTCCAGTCCCACTCGCTTGCTTCATTCACCTTAACATCTCGGCTTATTATTATCTTCTTGTTTATTGGATCGAGAAGCTTGAAACCTTTAGTCTTCTCGTCATAACCAATGAACACAAATTTCTTGCTCTTATCTTCTAGCTTTGTTCTTCGCTGATCCGGTACGTGTGCATAAGCCACACTACCGAATATTCTGAAGTGTGAGACTGTCGGCTTTCTACCACTCCAATTTTCTTGTGGAGTTTTATCTTCTAAACTCGCATGTGGACATCGGTTTTGCACATAAATTGCGCATTGCACAGCTTCCGCCCAAAATTCTTTTGGCAACTTCTTACTTTTCAGCATTGATCGAACCATGTCGAGAATGGTCCGATTCTTTCTCTCTGCCACACCATTTTGTTGAGGAGAGTACGGTGCGGTTAGGAACCTTCTTATTCCATGTTCTGCGCAGTATCTCGCAAATTCTGTCGAGTTGTATTCGCCACCTCGATCAGAACGTAGAGCTCTAATAAACTTGCCAGTTGCCTTCTCTACCATTACTTTGAACTTTTTAAACATTTCGAATGCTTCAGATTTTTCTTTCAGGAAATAAACCCAAGTCTTTCTGGAATAGTCATCGATAAAAGTAATGAAATATTTTTTACCGCTGAATGACTCAGGAGTGATTGGCCCACAAATGTCGGTATGTATTAATGCGAGATGATCTGTTGTTCGGTATTCTGCCTTCTTCTGAAATGAGTGTCTCGAGTGCTTCCCGAGTACACACTCCTCGCAAAAATTCTCGATGTAGTCAATCTCGGGTAACCCATGTACCATTCCTTTCTTCGACAATTTTTGTAAACCACCATAGTGCAAATGACCATATCGCAAATGCCACAGGAACGCCTTGTCTTCTACATTAACTCGCAAACACCTTTCTCGCACATAACACAGGTTGATTTTGTACATTCGATTCTTCGCCATCTCAACTCGTGCTATTACTCGCTCTTTCTTATCTTTCAGTTGTAATACTCGATTTTTCATAAACACCGAGTATCCTTTCTCCATGAGTTGTCCCATGCTCAGGATGTTGCTCTTGAGATCAGGTACATAATAAACATTCTCAATTAATCCCTTTAAACCATTCTTTTGCAAATATGATATTGTACCTTGACCTTTCACTTGAATCTTTGACGCATCTCCAAATGACACGTGCCCAACCTCTATCTCTTGCATCTCCACAAAGAGGTGTTTGTGCCCGCACATATGATTACTAGCGCCGGTATCGAGATACCACACCGTGTCACTGTCGAGAATGGTATTTTTGTAGGCCATCATGAGAACACCATCTTCTCTTGTCTCCTCTTTCGCGACTAGATTCGCGTTTTCTTCTACCTTTTTCTCAGAATAGCACTCCTTTGCATAGTGCCCATGCTTGCCACAATTATAGCATTCGATATTTGATTTGCACTCTTTTGCGTAGTGCCCATGCTTGCCACAGTTGTAGCACTCAACATTTGAATGATTTGACCGGCCGCCTCTCCCATGACCACGTCCTCTACCTCGCCAATTTTGTTGGCTTGACTGCCCCTTCTCCTCATAGTGTGCATCTCGACCGCGGCCTCCACCACCGCGACCATTACTACGACCTCCACGGCCGCGCCCTCTACCACGAAAGTTTTGAGTATAGAGTACCTTTTCATCTTTGATAGATACCTTGGCTTGCAGTGCTTCCTCAAGCGACTCGTTCTTCTTCTTCTTCTTCCGCTGTTCATGCGCCTCAAGAGAACCAGCGAGATCATCAAGGGTCATCTCCTCCAGATTTTTCGACTCCTCAATTGCACAAACGACATTCTCAAAATTCTCGGTTAATGACCGCAAAATTTTCTCCACCACTCTTGCATCAGTTAGAATTTCTCCATTTCGTTTTAGTTGATTCACCACTGTTTGCACACGCGAGATGTAGTCGGATACACCTTCTGACATCTTCATCTTCATACTCTCCAATTCACCGCGTAGAGTTTGGAGTCTTACTTGCTTTACTCGGTCGGCTCCTTTGAACACTTTTTCTAAAATGTCCCACGCTTTTTTTGAAGTAGTTGCCTCGGCAATCTTCTCAAAGCCCGACTCGTCAACGGCTCGGAACAACATGTATAGTGCCGCCTTATCCTTTGATCGCTCCTCTTTCAACGCCTTGTTTTGAGCCGCCGTATATCCCGTGGTATTTGTTGGTTCTTTGAAACCTTCTTCGACCACCTCCCACGCATCTTGCGATCCGAGAAGAGCTTTCATTTGAATGCTCCAGTTCTCGTAGTTCGCCTTCGTTAGTCGTGGTAGCGGCATTTGTCCCATCACATTCGCCATCGGCTCTGGTACCAATTTGTTGATATTTTATAACTATTTTGGTGGAGAGAAGAGAGACAAAAACAATTTTTTTTTTTACTAATCAAACACTCTTTTTTATTTCTCTCTTCTTGCCTACTTACAAAAGAATACAACTCTATTTATAGACCTAAACAAGACTCTTAAAATTCGTATTAAAAAAAAACAGCTTTAAACAAAACAGTAAATTCTGACCTTTCCTTGCTAAAACTTCCATAACTTATTGTAGGTAATACCAAATGACCTGAAACCTTCACCATTAAAAACTAGACTTAAAAACACACGAATTAGACTTTTCATTTGCTCAGAACGATCTGGAATTGCCCCTTCAATTCCTCATTCAATACTGTCTGTCCGTTTTTAGTAAATTCTGACCCTTCCTTGCTAAAACTTCCATAACTTATTGTAGGTAATACCAAATGACCTGAAACCTTCACCATTAAAAACTAGACTTAAAAACACACGAATTAGACTCTTCATTTGCTCAAAATGATCTGGAATTGCCAGTTCAATTCCTCATTCAATACTGTCTTAAAATCTGTCCGTTTTTTTTTTATTTGAGTTTATTTTCCACAAGAACATTGAGGAATAACTCATCTCAAAGATAAAACCCATATAAAAAAACGTAAGCTTTTCAAAATCCTTGAAGCATAATTCACAACAACACGATTCGCTCACCTCTTTCAAAAGCTTATCGTTCAAAGTACAAATCTTTACAGCGAGAAAACGGAATTCAGAGGATTTTCAGGAGAACGTAAGATCGGAGAATTGTCTAAGAATTCAAAGAAGAATATTGGAATTTTGTTTTCTACCACACCACACTTTCCCTCTGTTTCTATCCCATTTTTAACAGTAAAAAGTAGGAATTTGTTTCAAACATTACCCATTTCTCAAATTTTATCTCTCTAACAAAACTCAAATATGTTCGTTCTCTCCTCTCTCTGATCGCCAAAACCCTCCGAAAACCACTTCTTAAACCCCAGATCTGATACCATTGACCCTGTTACCCAAGCTATCGGTAAATACCAGTTCGTTTACAGGCTACAACAAGTGATTTTAAACCGTCTAAAGACCGGTTCTTCGTTTATGGGTGGATCCACCAGTTCTTTTTAAGTTGTTTAAGATCTTGACACGTGGAATTTTCTCTATCTTATACCATTGATCGAGAAAAACGTGGTTCGAAAATGAATTATTGCAAATAATCAGATTATTTTGGTTTTAACTTATTTATATTCCAAGGCGAAGTACGTCCATTTTGAATTGGGTTTATTTTTATTTTATAGAAATATAAAAATAATTTTGGTTTTCATGCACGATTAGTGTTTGCTCCACCCGCAAACTAAAATCAAATGGGCTGTGTTTGGTTACCAAAATAGAACCTTAATATTTACCCATAACATGAGTGCTAATAACAATAGTTAATATACTTTTTTAACTTTTTTATTTGATGTCATTTATATTTAAAATTAATTTTTTTTAAATATGTTTTTTTCAAAAACTTAATGACACACGTGAAATGAAGAAATAAGAGATCATATCAAAGAGGAAAAACTCTATCAATCCCGATTGTATGTTATCTACATTGCTAATAATATTGGTGAATCTTACCTGATTTAATATTAAAGTCATTCATAAACAGAAATTTTTAATATGTTGGAAAAGTTTATACACACTAAAAAAATAGAATTACTCATAAAACAGTGTAATTATATTTATCTAGCAAATAATAAAAATGCAATCTTACATATTAGAAAAATATAAAATCATTTTCTTTTACAAATTGATTATTTTAATTACTTTTTCTTGAGTGATTCAATTAAATCATTTTGTTTTTAAAAAATGAATAAATTTAAAAATATACTCACGTGAGAAAGAATATCTTTGAAAATTAATTAATTCCTTTTATTTTCTATCATTTTAAAAATATATTATTTTTAACATAATAATCTTATACTTATAAATATATCATTTATATGTTAAAAATTAATTTAATAATAAACAAATTTCATAAAGTGACATAGATCAAGTTCCAATAATATTCTCTATCATAGTGCTAGAATATAAGTTTAAGTAATTTTTTATTTTTTAAAAATAAAATGATAGGAGATTAATCATTAAAAAATGATTAAAATAATCTATTTATAAAAAAAAAACACCTCAAATATATTTCAAAAACTAAAAACGGGGCCTCGAAGGGAAAACGTACATCTAGGACCCCAATTTAATAAAGAATTCATCTAATAAGTATTTTTTTAATTTTAATAATATAATAATAATAATAAAATTTATTTTTTCTTTCTATCATCTTTTCATTAAAGTTTGGATGAAAATTATGACACAATTTGTTCATGATTTAAACAACTAAAATATTAGTACGTTAAAAGTTATAGTTAATTATTTTATAAATTTTAAAAAAATTATCTTTCAATATTATAAATAATTTATTTAAAAAAATTTACAATTTAAATATGGTACTAACATGATAAGTTTTTCAAGTTATAACAAATAAATAAACAATTTTAAGTAAAATCTATGTACTATTTTTACGAAGTAAAACTTGATAAATAATAAATTTGTGCTTTTATGTAGGCCTCAATTCATCAATACTTAGATGTGAGACACATTTTTTTTATTTTAATTAATTTTATATTAAATATTAGTTATATTATTTTTATTTTTATTTTATAGTAATTTGTAATGGATAAATATTTTTTTACGATAATTTCAATCACAATTTTTATTATAATATATTTATGATAAAGTGCATGCGTATTTTATGTAAAAATAAATTTTTCTTGTAAATTTAATAAATTTGTTAATTATTGTAAACAATAAAATATATTAAATTTATTAAATTATCTAGAATAATTATTTCATACAATGAAAAATATAATCTTAATAAATATTTTATTTTCTAGTATATTGTATAATCTTAAGTTCATTAAATTTTAGATAAATATATTTAATATTTAGAAGATATATAATTAACCAAGATGAGGGTACCAACCAATTTTTTTGAAAGTGAAGAGTTAATTCAAATTCTTAGCTATGTAAATTGTGAAAAAAAAAACTCTTTTATGGTGTCTGTCAAATAAATTTTATCAATAATTTTAAATTTATTACTTTTTATGACTCAATAAATTATTAAATGATTTCTTGTTGTAGTTGTAAAATAAAAAAATTATTTATTCTTTTAATATTTCATTAAATAAAATAATTTGAATAAACATTAGTGTCGCTGTGTATTTTTATTTAAAATTTTAATAAAAAATTATTAAACATACTATATAAAAAATTTATGTAACAATCTCACTTAAAATTTTATAATTATTAGAAAATAGAATCCTATGATCCATTACCACAGTTTCATTCTAAATCGGATTACCACTTCAATAATATTTATAATTTTATTTTTACCATCTTACCCCCAAATTGTTCCTTTCTTTCTATTTTTGTTTTCTTTCATTCTATATCACCAATAAATGTAAGCCCCCACACTGTTCTGCATCATCACTAGAGTGTGACTCGACACCGATAACAAGACGATGTTGCTAACAAGAGCCTCAACATCCTGTGTCTCCACCTTCTTCTATCTTTCATTCAAAAGACCTTCATTGTTTCCACAAACTTCCAACTCTATGACATTAAAAGCTATGCTCTGACAACTTCGGACCATCTGAAACAACTTAGATGGGTCATGGATCTTCGACTTGACTTCTAGATCTTCAAGGTTCAATAACACCTTCAAAGGGATTTTCGAGGGATGGAATTGCATCTCCAATAACAAATCCAACGCTCGCAATCTTCTTATTTCTCATGTTTATTTTATGATATCTTTCTTCTCTACTCTCTTTATGTAATAACTTCACAAAAATACTTAGAATTCATTGTTATAATATTTTTGAAAATATAAATTGTAAAATGTATTTGAGTGTTGAGTATTCAAAAAATTGATCTATATTTATTTTTTAATACATATACCATGTAGTGTGCTTGAAGTAGATATTTAGACATATATCTAATTTGGTTTGATTCGTGTGGTTATTAATTGATCAAAATCGAATTAATTGAATAAATTTACAGTGTAGTTTAGTTCAATAGACGTCTAATTCGAATTTATTCAATAGAATAATTGAACAATGAAATTCTATTAGTTTGATACTTACCTAATTTGGTTTTAACTAATTAGTGTGTTCATTATTAGATCAAAAATTGGTCAATTTGATTTGACTCAATCAATGAACTATAATATCAATGATATTATGGATATTTGTAACAATGTCTCTTTTTTATACTTTTTAATATTCATATATTTTGGTCAATTGGTAACGAAAATGTTAAAAATATTACTTAAATATCATTAAAATGTCAAAATTATCAATCATTAATTTTTTTTATTTTTCTTTTTTAGCAATCATTTTAATTCAATTTTTTTATCACTTTTACAAAATATAATATATTATCTTGTTTCTTTTTTATAGTACGTTTGATATATATATATATATATATGAAATAAATAGATAAAAAAAAGAAAATATTATATCATATACTACTTTGTTTAATGAACAATAGAGTAAAACAATAACATCTATCTAATTCTTAAGTTTAAAATTAACAAGTATGTTTTATTTTCTACTATTTTATGTTAATATTATAGTATAGATATTGCATTAAAAGATAAGTCTTATTATATCCTTTGATTATGAATATTAATCATTGTTAATATGGTCCAAATTTATGTATTTATAATAGTTAATATAATTAGATAGCATAGTTAATTATGTTAATCTTTTAAGTACTTATTATATAATATTTAACAAAAAAAAGTATTTTATTATTTAATATTTTAATTAATTATTTTATTTATTAATATAAATATTTTAAAATATATATTAAATAAAAAATTTAATTATTTTGATATTTTATAAATTTTTAATAAAAAATTTATATTTTTGATAGAATTTTTATAATTTTCGTAATTTTTTTAAATTTCTATAAAAAATAATAATATTTTTATAAAATTGTATTTTACCTTATCGACATTTGAAAGCATGTGGGACACAGAACTTAAACCAACTGTTACCTCAAATATTAATTTATGGCTTTTATTAAAATGCTAATCCTCCCCAGATCTACTAAAATTTAGACTTCGTGGGCAAATGAGTCATTTAACGAGAGATGTAGTCGGTTGACGTATTTATACTTTTGTAGATTAGCAGTTATCTCGATGTGAATATCACTATTATTTTTTTATTTTACCAATTACTTATATTTTTATGCATTTCATCTTAGAGAGAAATTCTTCTATTACATTTTATATATCTGACCGGAGTGTCACGACCTTATTTTTCAAGTAGCGATCGTGCGGCACTTAGCACCGTCCGTTGCACTAAGCCTGCCTTTGAAACCGAATGAAACTCCAAAGAGAATAGAGAGAGAGTTTGCAAAGAATGCTTTGTATTGTTCTAGAGAGAGATTATCTTACAATTTCCCAAGGATGAATGCAAATGAAGACCAAGTGGTCTATTTATAGTGTGGCTTCTAAACTTAAGAGTATGCCACAACTTTCTAGAGTATTCCTAGTCTAGAATGTACAAGAGAATTCTAGAACTATGTACAATATGCCACAAGGGTCTAGGACCTTCTAGCCAACTCTAGAATCTTCTAGGTTTGTCTAGTTCTTTCATGCGCCTTCCGGGATGTTCCGCAAGCTTCCAGCAGCTTCTACATCCTTCCCGAACCATCCGGCACGTTCTAGAACATTCCAGCCCATTCTAGCACTATCCAGCGTGCTCTGGAACATTCTAGGGTCTTCTAGCTTGAGTTGAGTCCATCCAACTCTAGCTCTTTCTAGACATCTCTAGGCAACTCTAGAACTTTCCTTGTAGGATAGTCTAGATCCCTTAGGCAACCACCATTTCTTTTGGATTTTTCGGGACATTCGGAGCGGGACGTGACAGGAGGCTGATGAAGAGGACGATGTGAGCTGTGACCAACTTTAATGTTTTCACAAATAAAAATTTAATTATAATATTTATAAAATTATAAATAAATTATATCTATTTAAATTTTTTAATATTCAATACTTAAAAAAATTAATAATTTAAATATATTTGTATTAAAATAAGATACTAACTTATCTATACTATCCTATATTATTGATTATATGGTAAAAAAAATTAAATATGATAAACACTCAACTCATTTACATGTGTTTGAATATTTAAAGTTTTTTTAATTAATTTGTAGACTTATAACTTCTAATTATTATAGTTATATTTTAAATATCACGCATTAAATGATTTTTGTTCAAGTATTAAATTGTTTTAATATATTATTCATTTTTTACAATTTTCATTAAGCATTTAAAAATGTAAATATGACGCACAACACACTTGTACGTGACAAGTATATCCAACGTAAAGTCTAGCATCATTTAGTATACAAATAATAGCTAAATATAACATAAAATTGTATAAGTTGTTCTCTTAAAAATAACACATTTTAGTAATTAAAATTTTCATTTTGTGAAAAATACCACAAAATGGTATATGAAATTCATTTAGTATATCTGAAAATAGGTCATGAACGAAATATGTATAAAAAAAGCTTGAACATAGGAGCATTTTAAGTTATTATTGCAATTCAAATGTAATTATTAATAGGTTTTATTAATATAATGATGCAGTTGTTTTTTAAATAAAAGATAATTTTTTTATTTAAATTACTAAGAATGTATCATATTTATAAAAAAAAGTATGTGATTCAATCGGGTTCGTTACGTTAGTAGTACATCAATTCTAATTTTTGGTATCAATTTTTACTCATATTTTTTAGATAATATTTTAGTGGTATTTTTATTTAAAAAAATTATCAATTTTGTTAAATTTTTCATTTAATTGAATTTTTTTACATATATAATAATACACGTGTGATATTCAAAATACATTTTCAAATTAATATTGATTATTTAAAAATATTTTTTGAATATCATTTAATTAATTAATTACCCAAAAATATAATATGTATATTACTACAAATGTAAAAAATCTTCAATTAAATAATAAATTATATTAATTTGTATCTATTTTAAGTAAAATACCACTAAAATATCACATTAAAAATATAGATAAAACATATAAAAAAATAAAATCATAATATTACTAAAACAATGAATCCAACTAAATCTATTTAGCACTTTCGAGCATTCTTCATTAGTTTTTTTTTTTAATATTTTCCTCAAAGTATAGTTCTCTATATACATGAAATAATGTATATTCCATAACTTTCATCTTTCATGATTGATACACTTGAATATTTGAAAATCTTAACTAAAATACATTATATCTATGACTAGATCTAACAAATAAATAAATATGTTGAAATAAAGATCGTTATAGTAAAATTTAGATGAAGAAAATACTACCCTAGAAAGAAATATTGATTGAAAAATAAAAAATAAATATAATTTATTAAATAATATTAAAAAATAATTAAAAGAAGACCTAAAAGAGCAAGAGTATAGAATAACTTGAAAAAAAAAAGTTCAAGAACAAGAAATGAAAAGGAAAAGGCGAGGGTGGTAGGTCTTAGCTATCGCTTGTAATATTGCTATTGTTGATAAGCATTTATCATAGAGTTGAAGAAAAGTAAATACAAAGAAAATAAGAGGTGAGGTGGTGGGTAAGAAATCTCAAAAGAACAGATAAGATTAACGGAGTTGATGAGGTGGTAAAGGACTATGATAGTAAACGGCGTTAAGTTATGGGATAAGATGACGTTGTTAACGAGGGATTGAGACCACAAATTACATAGTAACACATCCAATAACATACTTGTCATAATACGAACACCATCATCTTGTTTACTAGGTATATATAAATTGAAAAAGAAAAATTCTGTTCTCAAACAAAAGTCTAATTTTATACACTATAATTAAAATCATCAGGAGTAAAATAAGTAACACACTCTTTAAGAATATTAATTACAATAAGATAGTAACTTTTAAAAATAATATCTGATAAATAAAAACTATAAACAATATTAATATCCCATAATAAAACTTGTAATTTAACACCTAATGCAGGAATATATATATATATATATATATATATATATATATATATATATTTATTTTAGAGCTTGTATTTACAAACATATTTCTACCAATTATTTTATCTTTATTATTTAAGTTTGTATCAGTATTAATTTTTAAGAGTTTATGACATTTAATAATACAGTTCATATTATTACCATGGAAAAAGTGTACATATATTTGACGCTTGTGGTGGGAGGGAATTTTTTTCTCACAAAGTGTACATATATATCTTAAATGAGGGTTGTTAAAAGGGTGAGATAGGAAATGAGCCTATCATCGTCATTCATCTTTTGAGTTATAATTTGTTTCTAATTACTATTTAAAATCATTATAGGATATAACAGGTATTTTAACGAGGTATTAGATCACGAATACAATTTCATCATTGTCTTTGTCTCATATTATAAAATGTAAAATCATATTTATTATTCCTTATTTCTTTTTTTATTATCATGCATTATTTTTACATCAAATCAGATAATCTTTTCGTGGATTTGTTCTTTTAAAAAAAATGAAAAGGCTAATGATTTTTATAACTAAATGTAAATTTTTATTAAATAAAATAATGTACTACAATTACATAATGTAATTTTTTTTTATCTCAACTTGAAATGAAATAATTGGGCTTATTTTTATAATACAATTGAATTCCTACCTATTATTTCAACTTGAGACGAAAAAAAAGTGTTATTATTGAATATCAAAGTTTGGCTAAATAAATTTGGAATTTAGTGGTGGTTGAAGTGTTTGTTTGAATTACTAACAATAAAAATAATACTTTTAAAATTTATAATAATAAAAGTAATATTATTAATGTTTAATTTATATATTTTATAATTAAAAAAATATGATATATTATTTTATTTTGAATATCATTTAATTTGAATTAATTTGATGTTATTTAAATTAAATTATAATTATTTTGATCAATTTAATATTGAACGTTTTTAATTAAATCTCTTTCAATATTATTGAGATGCTATTTTTGTTATTTTAAGTTTTAAGAATGTTTTTTTTTTTGTAATTTGCCTTATTTTGTTTGAGAAAATAAAAAAATATCTCAAAAATTTATAACAATAAAAATAACACTTTAATAAAATTAATTTTTTTTAACTAAATAACATATAATATTAAATTTATTTAAACAATGGAATCTAATTTAAAAATCATTGCAACGTGAAATGATCGTTTTCTATTTAAAACCATCCACAGGCGGTGAAATTTCACCAAAGTAGGTTGGATATATTTGGTTTGGTTCTTCAACGATAATGGATATGTAGCCACGTGGCTGTTCGATATAGCTGAAATTTGGTAGTGGTATTTATTTATTTCGTATGAAAAGTAATAATTTTTTTTTAATTATTTTATAAATTAATAAATATTAAAATATTTTTTATAAATATTTATTTTGTTAGTTTTATTAAGTAATGTTTTGGTTATTATCTATTTTTTTATAATTTTATTAGTTTATTTAATACACTAATAAATAAAAATGATACTACAATAAATATATTTTTATAAATAATTGTTTTGATTGTTTTATTTTTCTAATATATTGATAAATATTTAAATATATAACCAATAAATTATTTAAATTATAGGTTAATTTAAATAATTTTAATATACGATCATATTATATGTAATAGCATGGGGCCGATAACAAGTAGTTCGCAAAAGTGAGACACCTCAATTAAAAAAAAAGTAAATTTTTTATTTCCAAAAAATAATTAGATTTATTTTTATTTTATTTTCCATCAATTTAACCTTTTGTATATTTAATTTTATATCAATTAGATATTATATATGACATTTACATTAAATTTAAATAAAATAATTTAGGAGATTGTCAAGTGAGACCATCCTCTCAATCTAAAGGGATAAAAAAAATTTAATCCCAATTAAATCGCTTGAGGTAACATATTTTATTAAGATTGAATATCAATAATAGTTGAAATGGTAACTAATTGATATAAAAATGATAATATCAAATATCAAATTAATAGAAAAATATTGCATAAAATAAAATTCATAAAACTAATAACAATAAAAATAACACATTTTTTAAATTGAGAGAGATATAAGTTAGTATTATAAGGCTTTATAGGTATTAATTTTGTGTTTTTTTTAAATATAAGATAATAAATTAAAAGTAATTTAAAATTTAGAATAAAACTAACACATTTATACAAAAATAAAAAATGAAATATAATAGTTTATTTATATAATAAATTCTCCTATTTTCATCTTATAATATTGTATGACAAGTCAATCAATCACGTGTCAATTATAAGTACTTCTTTCTACGTATTTTCTTTTGCACTTTTCTTATTATTTGTTTATTTATTTAAAAAACAAATGGTTTATTTGTTTTATTAATATGTTTTACTCAAAGACATATGTTGCATAAAATAAAATAAAATACGTACGAATTGGTTGTTGATTGGTAGTACGTTGAACAAAAACACGAAAATAACCTTTATTATTTATTTTTTAAGGTGCTTTAAACATCATAACTAATTCCAACTAACATATATGGTATCGAGGTTCATTGATTATATGGGATGGGGTAACGTTTTCATTTTTTTGTTTATGGCTCGAGGTTCATTGATTATTTTGTCTGTAAAAGATATTATTTAATTATTTTAATTACAAAAAAGTAGTTATAGAATGAAAAACGTTACTTAAATATCAATATTTTAATATTTTTATTATTTATTGCTCATTTTTTAATTAAATTTAAATTTACCTTTTAAAAATACACATTTTTTTCATATTATTTATCTAAACTCACATTTAGTAATAAAATATTCAATTTTTTTCTTTATTAGTATCTTTTTAATAATTAAAAAGAGTAAATAATATTTTTTTAAAAATAAATTACATAAGTTAATTAAAAACAAATAAACTAAAGATATTTAAAATTTAATTAAAAAAATTATTTTGACCTTTTTATGTTTTTTTGTACTTTATATATATTGGTCTTCGCAGTTGTGTCCGTTATCCTATTCAAACACGTTACAGATACACTAGTAATAATAATATATTTAAAAGAAGTACGTAAGAGTTTCTAAACAATGAAGGGCATGCATGGTTTGACTTAGAGAAAGAAGTTAATTTCCTCTCAAATTATAGTTCCTCTCATCTTATTAAGTTATTATGATTACGTGGAATAGAGAGAGCACTAGAGGTAATTTAATTTGGGAATTGGTATTTTCACCGGAAAAAAATTAATGTCATATTAATTTAAAATTTAATGATTAAATATTTTTAAAATTAAAATTTTTATTTTATCAATAATAAAAATAGCTTTGAAAATAAAGCTACATATCCTTTAATTTTTGGAAAATTTTCATGTAATTGCATTTATTTAGGTTTTAGGAATTGTTTACTATCTTAGTTAAAATGTGTTTTTTTGTTTACATATCCATTTTATGTGAACTTATATTATTTTGATTATGTTTTGTTACTCTTTATCTTAATGGACTTAAGCAATATAATTCCTAAGGTTTTTTTTATATTTTTTAAGAACAAAAAACCAATAACTACCAAACTATCAAATCCGGTTAAAATTGGAATATCAAGTAAGGATCTTAAAATTTTCTTTTAATACATACTATAACCTATGAAATATCAACCACACAAGTCAATAGGTAAGTCATTATTCCTATATACCTTCCATTTGAACATTTACACATTCAGTGCATTGCATACTTCCACAAAAGCAAACTAATACAATAAAATAAATTGGATTTCAAGTAAAATTTCAAATAACTAAATAGTAAAGGGTACGCAACCAATTCAAAGACAATCATCCAAAATTTAAAAAACAAATAATATATATATATATTAATATTTAAAAATATATAATATAAATGCATACTATTAAAAATATCTTAAAAAATAAAATTTGTATTAACCATGTATATGTGGGTTAGTATCCATTTGCAAAACTTAAAATTTAAACCAATTGGGCACAAATCAGTTGTTGAATTTTAAGGATCAAAATCACCTAATTACATGATCTATAAAATCGAAAATTTGGGTTCCATAGACTTGGCTCAGTTTTTGGACTAGTATGTTGATTTATTGATTTTAAGTACCCCTAAGGCCCTAACTTACAAAATGAATTAAATTCATTATTTCTATTTTTAGACACTAAAATTTGTAACTTTCAAGTTCACGAGAACATATTCTAACGGAAAAGTTCATGATAATATTCTTGGTACTATCATAGTACCTGTTGTCATATAAGGAAAAAAACACAAATTGAATCTACCTTAACATATATAGGAGTAAGAAAATTAGCAGGGGAAATCACGAATATATAGATTACCATGGTTATTCGTCTACCTCTAACTAAAAGACATGTAACTAGCACAGGGTGTGAGAGTAAAGATGCTTATGTTAATAAGTATAATCATTTTGTATCAATTTTAAATACATTTAGTTAATAATTGTCAATTATGAGTCGGTGATAGTTTTTTTTACGGTTTAATTACACTTTTTATTTTTTTAACATTTATTCAAAAATATATTTAATTATAAAAAATTAAATATTAAAATAATTCTTACTCTATTATATTATTTAAAATATTTATATTAATTTTTATTTTTTTAACTATGTAACACATGTCTCTAAGTAAAATTCAACCTAATTATTACAATTATTATGTGTTTTTCTATTAACAATGTATTTTTCTATATAATTATATGTATATATAAAAAATAATATTAATATATATTTGGTTTCGATTCACAATGATTTTGATATTGCAACAATCATTATGCGTCATGCCTTACCGATAACCACAATTTCAATTATACGTCGTTAAAATGCATACACACACACATATATATATATATACATATGTTTTTAGTATTACCATAATATAGGGGGAAATTATAAAAATAACATCCTAGAAACTGGCTTTATTATTTTAGTGGTATCATAATTTCGTTTTAAATATATTTTTTATCTATATATTTTAGATTATATTCTAGTAATACTCACATTTAATAAAATGTATCAATTTTATGAATTTTTTTATTTTATTGAAGATTTTCACACATGTGTACCATATATGCATTTAATGGAGGACATTTGTGAAATTTTTCATTATTTCTTCCTTTAAAATATTAGCAGCTTCTTTACCCGTCATTTTTGAGTCCTTAAATACATGTTTTAATATTTTTTGACTAATTTTACACTCTCTTCAACCTCTCTTCCTGCATATATCACCTATGAGTTTAATAACTTAAATTATAATTGCATACTGCTAGATGATGTTTATCCAAATTTTATCCAGTTTATGCAGGTTTTGTTTTAATGAATACAATATGTAATTTTTGGATTTGTTTATCGAAAAATAAAAAAAACAATATGTAGTATGTAGTATGCAATTTGTATGAAAATATTAGATAAAGCTAGTAGAAAAAATATAATCATACATATTAAACATATAGCCCACTATTATAAGAAATATTAATATTATAAAGATGATTAAGTGAGTGTTATATTTGGAATGTGAATAAACCTTAACCATTTATCATTCTTAGAATCATCATAAATGCTTAAAAGGAAAAAAAAACATCATAAATGCTTAAAAGGAAAAAACAATAATAGGGAAAAAAATCTCAATTTAAGTTGATGAATAAAAATATTAGAATATAAGGAAATTGTTGAACTCATAGATGATAAAGAAAGAATAGATATTGAAGAGAGGTAAGAGGAGTCTAACATTTTAAAATATGTATTTAAGGGCTTAAAAGTGACGGGAAAATAAGATGTTAATATTATACTAGAGAAAAATAGTAAAAAATACAATAAATACCCTTCATAAAATGCACATATAGTGCACATGTGTGAAAAATCCCTAATAAAATAAAATTTTGTTTCAAATTGATACATTTTATTAAATGTATGTATCACTAAGATACCACCTAAAAAATATAGGTAAAAAAAAGTATACCTAAAATGAAATTATGTTACTATTAAGGTAGCGAATACTTAAAACTTATAACAATAAAAATAACAGATAAATAAAATTGAATAATGTCCAATTAAATGACATTCAACATTGAATAAGTTTAAATGTCTTTGGAGGCATTCCAAAATAGTATGGAGTGTGTTCTTCGTGATGTCAAAATTGACACATGATTCCATCCCTTGAAGTTTTCCATGTACTTCAAAGGTTTTTTAGTACTACAATAGGTGATACTTTGAATGGGTTGAACCCGTGGGCTTAAACCTCGTGGGGGCGGGTTGTGTCTCCAATTTGAGCCTATGTGGTTATGGATCAGATTCTATGTGCTATGGGCATTGGAAGATTTCGTAGGGAAATCTTTTGATTCAAAGGCTTGTGGCCCTAGTAGGAATTTCAAGATAGTTTGGAGCACATTTTTCATTGTATTTGAGAGGACTTCCATCTTTTTTTTCAATGCTTTACTTGGGCTTACTGTGGTCCTAGTGGTGCAATGTTGGCAACCTATATAAGTAGTTGGACAACTTGGTTGGACATGAGGTGGGATCTCATTATCCCTTACAAAAGCTTGGTTATTCGAGTCAAGAGATTGATTCATCTTGAAAGGACATAAAAGTGTGACATTTAGAAACCTTACATAATAAACTTCTTTTGGGATGGTTTTCTTATGAACTTTTAGGGTCTTTTCTTTAAAAACTACCTAGTTCAAACGATGCTAGATGTTCATACTATTTTTTGTCAACATCAATGATTAGATCACTACTACATAAATAAGCATTAAAGTCGATTCTTTGAACCAATTTTAAATTTAGAGACTTAAAATGTAAAGTCGGTTCATCCCGTGAACCGACTTTACGTGTAAGGCCGGTTCATGCCGTGAACCGACTTTACAGGTAACATTTTCATATTTGTTTTTATTTTTATTTTTATTTTTCGTATTATTCAATATATATATATAACATAAAAAAAACTAAAATATAAATAATAATACAAATAATTAAAAATTTAAATATATTTAATTACTTGATAATTAAATTTATTACAAAAACAAATAATGCATAAATAATACATATAGTTAACTTAAATTACAAATAAAATAATGTCGTCAAAGTATAATTATTATGCGATCGAGTAAGCTTGATTGGCCTTCACAAGCATTATGACAAAAAAACAGTTGATCCATATAACAAATATTCCCCTACATACATGAGCATGTAAAACATCCATCAAAAAAACAGTTTAAACTTAAGACATACGAATAAAGAAATTAAATCATTATAAATATTACCATCAAAAAGAGATTACCACGTACATCGACATTTGACTAACTCATAGTAGCATTTTATTAATCATTTGTATATATATATGAAGTTATCTAGAATCTCTACTAGTATTTTATAATGCTATATACAATGAACTCTAAATATGAAATCAATTGTAACTTCGATTTCTTACTTGGCTTGTGTGAGTTTTGGTGCCCTTAAACATATAGAACACGTTCATGGGCACCAAAACTCATACAAATCAAGAAACAAATCGGAGTTACGTACACCTAATTTGTACATTTAGAGCTCATTATATCATTAAAAATACTAGCAGAGATTCCAGATAAATTCATATTTATAAACAAATGATTAATAAAGTGTTAATATGAGTTCGTAAGAAAAGTAGGAAAGAGAGATGAGATGTAATTTGGGCCAAAAATAGGTCCATAAAACAATGCATTCCCCTAAATACATGAGCATATGATTAATCATCATCAAACAAGTGATTTCAGACACAGGAATAGATAGAAAAATTAAATCATTAAAAAATTTACTGTTATGTTGTCATATGCTATTCAAGATCATCAGAATCTTCTCCTGATTCTTCTTATGATATAATTTGAACCATGTGTTCTGCCCATTCCTCTCGTAAATCATCAAAAATTTGCCGGGTGTAACCTGTCTTGTTCCAACCAAAGAACTACATGTATTCAAAATCAAAATAAGAATATAATTTCATTTATTTACAAAAATAAACTCAAATAAGATCACACGTACTTAATGATTTTACTATACAACGTAATATAACCCTATTAATTAAATTTGTTTATTCAACTCCTTCCTAATCTTGAATACTTTATTTCATCGCGTCTGGTAATATAGTTTTAAGTGATTGTATTATACTAACAACCAAAAAAAATGGAGTACTCATATTATACAGCCAGCGAATTCATCTAATTTAAAAAGAAAACAAGAAAATATCTATATGATACGCTTAAATATTTGAAGTTTGAAAATGACTAGGGTTTCACTTAATTTCTCTTAAGCGGATGAGGAAGGGTAACAACACAATGTTTGATAGGACAATGAATAGATGTGGCACATGTTTGATAGGACAACGAGTAGATGTGTGTGACTCTATTTCATTAGTACACATTAATTTTAGAAAATCAAATAGGTATAATGAAACTAACAAAATAATTAAGCTTAAAATATATATAGTATAAACTTACAAATGTACAATGGAAATAATATTTAATTACTTGAAAAGTCTGTTTTAAATTGTCAAGTTGCAAATATTTAGTTGACGAAATCTTAGGTTTTTAAAAGGAAAATTCGCAATTTGAGAGGCTGTTCCTAACAAATTATAATTTAGAATTCTAGGATCTTATTCTTTTATCACATTGGAATATTTTCCATCGTTGAATGGGTCTATTTTAAAACAATTACACGCTGATAAAATTAGCAAAGATTGAGACTCCTTACTTCTATTCAAGAACATACGAATAGTTCCTTGATTTTGGCTAAGTAACTAAATCAATAACAGAAAATGGGTATAAACAAATTTTAATATTTTGCTCAAAAAAATAGAAGAACTGACAGATAATGTGAGAAGAGAAATATAACTTACAAAATGACGTTACAAATGGTGGTCGGAGGTGGCCAGAAATGTAGAACGAAGGTGGCACACTATGTAGATTTTGGGAGAAAATGGTTCTGAGTGAGGAAATGAGAGAGGAAGAAAACTGGAATCTGCGTACAAAATGAGCCGAGTGAGAATATATTAGGTGGATAGCGTCGGTTATCCACGTCAACCGACTTTAAATTCATTATAAGTCGGGTTTTTTCAAAAACCGACTTTACACAGCGACTTATATACCCCTTTTTGTAGTAGTACACTTATGCTTCCTATGTACTTGAGAAGAGAGAACATGTTAGGACCTTGAACCACTGTAGAGTGTGGTGGTATTTAATTCTCTAATGCTTAAGTAAGTCTAGATAATGAGAATGAGAAGATTAATGTATCTCCTTGTGATGTAGAAAGATATTTAGGGAGAAAATATAAATCATAATGTTTGTATAGATGAAAAGTTATTTCCAATTATCTGAAGTTAAGAAGTTATATTTAATGTTGAGAAGTTGTAGATATTTATAGAAGAAATATACGTCTTGATGACTTTTATTTGTAGTGATAGATTTTTCTTTAAATTTTAAAGTTTTATATGGTTATTTATGTCATTGTTGAATAATTAAGAGATTGAATGCAAATCATTCAAACTATTAGATATTTATTTGATATTAAATTGTTATATGAGTTAATTAACAATAAGGATATCTTATATTATGTTACGTGATTTAAACTATTTTATATCTAATATATAATAATAATGAAATATTACATGATATAATTACTGGGTGTATGGTTGAAAAAAGTAGGGAGAAATTCTTAACTACTCTCAATATTTTATAAAATAAATAAATAACGTGTTTAGTATATAGTTTTCCATTAAAAATAATAAATAATACGTAATAAATAGATGTAAATTTATAAAAAAGTATTTCTAATATATCCATCCATCTATACTGTCAAAATAAATATTAAGATTCCCAACTTTTTACTCACTGAATTTAATAAATATCTGATAATCTCTAATAAACATTTTTCTTTATTCACATTTATTCAATATAATTTTTTTTTGGAGATTTGAAGTTACAAGAAAAATAGGCCAACTCATACGCAGTAACATGCCTCTTGTTTGCTTTAATTGCCCACATTGTTCTTCTCTCATGTTTGCTTTAATTGCCCACATTGTTCTTCTCTCTTCCTTGTTTCAATTGCCAGCTGATACCATTTGGCTTTTGTCTTAATTTCTTCAGTGGCCATTACTCTTCTTTCCATGTTCTCTGATCTACCTCCTCTTTTCCTATATTTTAAAATCAATTATTTTAATAAAATAATTGGTGTGATGTGTGCAGTTGCTTAAAAGAGTACGTAAATTCCGATAAATAGTTTTATTTTTTTCTTCTCTTTTGAACAGACAGTAATTGGAAATAATAATAAAGTTAACGTAACATGGAGATATCTTGACGTAAAAGGAAAAATAAATATCATATATATTTTTTTATTGAATAAATTGATAACTAGGATTATTATTGTAGAATCCATCCATCATCCACACACTTAAATGGATGCTAATTATTATTGAACTTAAAAAAAATAGTGTATTTTCATTCAGATTTATGTATGAGAAAGTATATCAAATTATCATAAACAAGCTGCATATCATTATTATCATATCTTGATAAAGGTATGGGTGTTCATTTGAAGAAGAAGAAGATCATGACGTGGTACGGAGTGTTCATTTGAATTTGAAATTCTCGTTTCCTTTAGAGAGTTACTGCTACAAATTGAAATTTGTAAATATTCAGGAAGATTGATCTTTAGTGTATATTTTTTGTATTTTATCTTGATGGGTAGTAGCACAGCTTGACAAAATCTCTCAACTCATCTAGCAAACTATTTATATGGATTATCTATATTTTCACAACTTGGATCCCTCTGGCTTTGAATTATTGAAGGATCTTCCACAGCAACAGAGTACTGGAAGTTAAATATACTTTTTTTTTACCATACTCTTAAGTACTATTGATTATTAAAGTTATTTTTCTGATCTGCATATTCGAGAAACTGTTATTGGAAAATGTTGCATTGTTCGGTTTGATGGGAAATTGGTTTTGTACAAGGAGGAATATAGATACTAAACTTGCAGGCTAAACTACCATGCAGGTTCAATCTTTACTTTTATCTTTTGAACTAGGATTAGTGTGTTTTAAGCACATAAGAAGTTCCAAAGCACCAATTGGTTTCCACACTGAGTAGGGATTTTTCAGTGTGTGACTTGAAAAGTTAGCAGACAAGGTTTTAGCTGAAGGACGTTGGTGAAACTTGTATGTATGTGACATAGTTGCTTTAATCTGATATCTGCCTGAGCTTCATGGAGTGGAAATGCATCATTAGGATGTTCATAGGATATAGGAGGTGCTTTTTGTTCTTGCTTGCCTTCAAAATTTCCCCACTGGTTCGAAAGTTGGAAATTGAAATGCTGGGTAAACCTTCTAGCTGCGTTAAGGTGGGTGAACCTAGACAGATTGACTGCAGATGATCTCATTTTCTAGGTAAGTAGGCTTGGTTAATAAGGCCACGGGGGGTGGGTGTGTGACTACCTCTCAATAGTTAAGGCAGCCTCCGAATTTTTTTACTTCTTTTTCAACGGATTATTATCACAAATAATCCTGAGTTTTTGTGTTTCTTTAAAACTACCCCTGAGTTTTATTTAATATAAAAAATACCCACGAATGTTGTCAGCGTTATATCTCTGTTTAATATTAGGGATAAAATTATCATTTTATCCCTATACATATATCACTCCCGCGGGAAAAAAATCAAAAATACTTCCGAAGTTTTCAATATCTTTAGTAATACCCTTAATGTTTTAAAAAAACTACAATATCCTTGAGTTTTAAGATATCTTCAAAAATGCTCTTATTATTTAACATAAGCATAAAAAAATTGTGAAAAATTACATCAATATCAGAAAAATTCTTTTCTACCTATGCCTATATAGCTTTTTGAATATTTCCGTTGAGGATGTTATTACAAATACCCTTGATGTTTTGCTTTTCTTTAAAAATATCTATGCTATAATAATTAATTTAACTTTATCAAAAATACCTCTATTATAATAATTAATTTAACTTCATCAAAAATGTCCCTACTATACTCCTACTTCTCAATAACACAATATAAAATATTTTCCAAAAATATTTAACTTGATATTGTGCACTTTGTTAACTTAATTTATCTTCAGGGGTATTTTTGAAAAATATTTTATAACGTGTTATTGAGAAGTAGATATATTTTTTATGAAGATAAATTAAATATTGTAGTAGGGGCATTTTTGATAAAATTAAATTAATTATTGTATCATGGATATTTTTGATGAAGTTAAATTAATTATTATAGTTGGGGTATTTTTGATGAAGTTAAATTAATTATTATAGCAGAGGTATTTTTGATAAAGTTAAATTAATTATTATAGTAGGGGTACTTTTGAAGAAAAGAAAAACTTGAAGGGTATTTGCGATAATATTATGAACGGTAATATTTAAAAAACTATATAGGAAGGGGTAGAAAAGACTTTTCAGATATTGATGTGATTTTTTACGGTTTTTTTATACTTCTGCTAAATAATAAGGGCATTTTTGAAGATATCTTAAACCTTAAGGGTATTGTAGTTTTTTTAAACGCTAAGGGTATTTCTGAAGATATTAAAAACCTCGGAGGTATTTTTTATTTTCCCCTTTTTTTCAACATAGAAGGTTTATCTGATTCACTATTCTGGATTATAATCTGAAATTATTACAGATCATACTTACGAAGTCAAATTGCAAGTTAAGATCATTTTGCGATCATTTGTGGAAATAATGCTTGTTCAACATGTCGTCTATCTAAAAAGAATGATTTTTTACATTTTGTAATACTCTAATGCGTGTTAGCAAGTTGGATCTCAAATTGGATACTTCATCATTCTCAACTATAATATCATTTGGTAGTAAATGATGTCAATATTATAATGTGGAACTTTTACTTTTTTTAGTTGGAAGAAGTATGTTAAAAAAACAACTTAAGAACAATAGATTAGATCACTTTTTTTAAGACGTTTCGTGGCTCTATCTAAACATGTAAAATTAAACACAGTTTCATCATCTTCAAGATAAAATAACCCAGACTCATGACTTGAAACGTCACTGTACTGATAAAGATTGAAATACTACACCTATAAAGTTTATGTTGTTCGAAAAACTCAAAACTCTGAGTGGAAAAGTGTTAATTATCGCCCAAAACATTAAAGCCTAAACAAAACCCTCAACCCTTTTGTTTATTATATATATATGTTTGTTTCTACAAGAAGTGCAGTAGCCGAAGAAAAGAAAAATAGGGTTGCAGCTACAGAGAAGAACTGAGAACAAAGAGGCCAATAGAGAAGCTGAAAACAGAGACACTTCCAGCCAGCCACCTCTAGCTTCGTTCTCGACCAGCCACGTCCAGCTGCACGTTATCATCTTCATCTTCCCACACGAATTGGGTTTGAGGAAATTGGAGAAGAATAAAAGAAAAAGGGAAGCAGCGTAGTGATATCCATGGTGTTTGAAATCTGAAGTAGAAGGTGTTATTATTATTTATATGGTAATATTTGATTTAATAACAAGTTTGTTAATTTATCTTGTTATATATTACCAGTAAATTAGAGAGAGTTATTTTCTGAATATATTTTGGATATTGGTATATTTTGTGAAGCTCTCTAAAGATTTGAGTTTGTATATCCATTTGATTATTAGTGGATTTTTTTCTCAGTGTGCCGTCGTGAGTGGAGTAGACTTTTCACGTTGAAAAGTTGAACCACTTAAATCATTGTGTACCATTTATTTTTCTTACTGCTGATTATTTTTCTATCACCCATTATTATATATTTGTGCAACCAAAATTAGACTCGATCTTCGCTTCTACAAGTGTTAATTTACAACAAATTGGTATCAGAGCATTGTGTTATTCTGTTATTTATTGGAACTGATCAAGTTTGCTCTTTTGGATTTATTTTGAGCTTCTAGTTATCTGATTGGTTTCATATTTTCTAGGTTGTGCTTCTATTTGTTTAATATTGGGTTTTCTATCATGGCGGCAAAATATGAAATTGAGAAATTCAATGGTAGAAATGATTTTAGTCTTTGGCGTATGAATATGCGGGCTGTATTAGTTAAAGAATGGCTCGTTAAGACACTTGAAGGTAAGAACAAATTGCCATAAAAAATTTACTGATGAAGAAAAAGATGCATTAATGGAAAATGCTCTCAGTTCAATTCAGTTATCCTTGTCTGATAAGGTATTACGCGAGGTTGGTGATGAGGAATCTCTTGTTGGGTTATGGCTTAAATTGGAGAATTTGTATATAACTAAGTCTTTGACCAATCGGTTATATTTGAAGCAACATTTGTATACATTTAGAATGTCAGAAGGATCACCTTGATGAATTTACTATAATTATTCATGATCTAAAAAATGGTGGTGTTAAGATTGATGATGAGGATTAGACCTTAGTTCTATTATGTTTTTTACCTCATTAATTTGAACATTTTGTTGATACCATGCTATATAGGCAAGACACAATTTCTTTGAAAGATGTCAAAGCAGCTTTGAATTCCAGAGAGTTGAAGAAAAAGGTGTCTACAAGTAATAATGATAATAGCAGTGGTTTATTTGTCAGAGGTAGAAATCAAGAAAAAAACACAAGCAATTATAGAGGCAAGTCTAGATCCAAATCTAGAAAAAGAAAAGATAAATGCAACTATTATCGTCAAGAAGGGCACTGGAAAGTAAAATTTCTGAAACTCAAAGGTAAAGGAAAATATGCCACAACGTCTTCTGGTATTAATGATGTTGCTGGTGTTACAGATAGTTCTGGTTCCGATGGTGAAAATGTTCTATTAGTATCTATTGGTTCTTCTGGAGATGTTTGGATTCTTGATTCGGGTTGCACTTACCATATGTGCCCCAGTAAAGATTGGTTTGCTTCTTATTAGTCTATTGATAAGGGTGTTGTCTTGATGGGAAACAATATGTCCTACAAGGTTGTTGGTATTGGTACTGTCCGAATTAAGATGCATGATGGTATTGTTAGGACTTTGAAAGATGTTCTTCATGTTCCATATTTGAAAAAGAATTGGATATCTTTGGGTACTCTTGATTCACAAGGCTACAAGTATGTAACTGAAGGTGAAGTTTTAAAAGTTAGTAAGGGTGCTCTCGTTGTTATTAAAGGGCAATTGTCACGTGACCTCTATATGCTTCAGGGTAGCACTATTATTGGTAGTGTATCAGTTTCATCCTCGTCAGATCAAGATTCAGACACTACTCGATTATGGCATATGCGACTTGGGCATATGAGTGAAGCAAGGATGTCTATTTTGAGTAAATGAGATTTGCTTTATGGTCAGAAAACTAGGAAGCTTGATTTTCTGTGAGCATTGTGTTTATGGAAAGCATCGTAGGGTCAAGTTCAGTACAATCATCCATAAAACGAAAGGTATTGTTGATTATATTCATTCAGATCTTTGAGGTCCTTCTCATGTTATGTCTAAGGGTGGTACCTGGTATATGTTGACTTTTATTGATGACTTCTCTCGTCATGTTTGGGTGTATTTTTTGAAGAATAAGAATGATGCGTTCTCAAAATTTATAAAATTCAAGGCTTGTATAGAAAATCAAGCATTTGAGAACTGATAATGGTTTGGAATTTTGTGACAGCCAGTTTAATGAGTTCTGTGAAAGAAATGACATAGTGAGACACCGCATTGTGCATCATACACCACAACAAAATGGAGTAGCAGAACGTATGAATAGGACTCTCTTAGAAAGAGCTCGTTATATGCTATTTCAAGCTAACTTGGATAAATCCTTTTGGGTTGAAGCTTGTAACCATGCATGTTATTTGGTGAATCGGTCTCCATCAACTGCAATTGAGTTGAAGACTCTGTTTGAGGTATTCTCTGGTACTCCTGTTAATTATTCTGATTTGAATTTTTTTGGTTATCCTACTTATGCTCATGTTAATGATGGTAAACTTGAACCTAGGGCATTGAAATGTATATTTTTGGGGTATCCTTCTGGGGTGAAAGGTTATAGATTATGGTGTGTTGAACCCAAGTCACCTAAATTTTTGATTAACAGAGATGTTAAGTTTGATGATTTTTCCATGTTGCAAAATAAAAAAGAGTCTATTGTTGTAGATAAAGACCACGGTGTTAGTGAGCAGGTGGAGCTTGAGAGTGGAGCTCCTAGTCAAGTGCAAAAGGGCACTTTAGATAAGCCATCTGTGGATGAGATAGATGATTCTACTCATGATGTAGTAGAAGAGCAACATGAGCAACCATATAGTATTGCTAAGGGTAAAGGAATAAGAGAGATTCGTCACCCTCAGAGGTACGCAGATGCAGACTTAGTTTCTTTTGCATTATTTGTGGTAGAGTCTATTGAGGTACATGAACCTTCTAGTTATCATGGAGTTGTTACTTGTAATGATTCTGTTCAGTGGTTGGCTGCTATGAATGAAGAGATTGAATCACTTCATAAGAATCATACTTTGGGAATTGGTGAAACTGCCTAAGGGCTAGAAGATTGTTGGAAACAAATAGGTCTTCAAGAAAAAGGAAGGTATACTTGAGGTTGAAGCAACTAGGTTCAAGGCACGTGTTGTTGCATAAGGCTATTGTCAGAAGAAAGGTATTGACTTCAATGAAGTATTTTCACCTGTTATGAAACATAGCTCTATTCGTGTGTTGCTTGCTATGTTGCATGATTTGGCATGAAATTAGAACAGCTTGATGTCAAGACAGACTTCTTACATGGTGATCTTGAGGAACAAATATATATGCATCAACCAGAGGGGTTTGTTGTTCCAATGGAGAAAATTTTGGGCATGGAAATTTACAGGGATAGACAAGCGGGCAAGCTTTATTTGACTCAGAAAAGTTATATTGAAAAAGTTCTTGAATGCTTTGGTATGAAAGAGTCTAAATCTGTGAGTACGTCGTTAGCTGTGCATTTCAGGCTTTCTTTGGATTTGTCACCACAGTCAGAAGAAGAAGAGTGGTACATGTCTCAGGTTCCATATGCTAGTGTCGTTGGTAGTTTAATGTACGATATGATTTGTACTCGTCCAAACATTTCACATGCAGTTAGTGTTATTAGCAGATATATGGGTAATCTTGGTAAGGGTCATTGGCAATCAGTGAAATGGATACTTCGGTATTTGAGAGACACATCTAATTTTGGTTTGGTATATGATGGAAGTTCTAATGCTAGTTGCAATGTTATTGGTTATGTGGACTCCGATTATGTTGGTGATTTGGATAAAAGAAGATCTCTGACAGGTTATGTCTTCACTCTTTCTCATTGTGCCATTAGTTGGAAGGCTACTTTATAGTCTATAGTTGCTTTGTCTACGACAGAGCATAATATATGGCAACAATAGAAGCAGTGAAATAAGTCATTTGGCTTAGAAGTTTGATTTGTGATTTGGGTTTACACCAGGATACTTCTGTTGTATTTTGTGATAGTTAGAGTACGATACACTTGACTAAGAATACTATGTATCATGAAAGAACCAAACACATTGATGTCATATATCACTTCGTTCATGACATTGTCTCTCACGGTGCTATTGTTGTTAATAAAATAGTTACTACAGAGAATCTAGCTGATATGTTAACCAAACCAATTCCATTTAACAAGTTCAAGCATTATTTCGACTTGATTGGTGTTTGCAGAAGATAATCACCCTTTGGGGCTTTGGACGACGGTTATTTGGTAATCTGAGGAATTTTATTTGAAGAATTTTTTTCCTGTTTTGAGCCAATATGAAGATTTGTTAATTATGGCCCAAAACATTAAAGCCTAAACAAAACCCTCAGCCCTTTTGTTTATTATATATATATGTTTGTTTTTGCAAGAAGTGCAGTAGCCGAAGAAAAGAAAAATAGGGTTACAGCTACAGAGAAGAACTTAGAACAAAGAGGCCAATAGAGAAGCTGAAAACAGAGACACTTCCAGCCAGCCACCTCTAGCTTCGTTCCCAACCAGCCACCTCTAGCTTCGTTCCCAACCAGCCACCTCTAGCTTCGTTCTCGACCAGCCACGTCCAGCTGCACGTTATCATCTTCATCTTCCAACACGAATTGGGTTTGAGGAAATTGGAGAAGAACAAAAGAAAAAGGGAAACATCGTAGTGATATCCATGGTGTTTGAAATCTGAAGTAGAAGGTGTTGTTATTATTTATATGGTAATATTTGATTTAATAATAAGTTTATTAATTTATCTTGTTATATATTACCAGTAAATTAGAGAGAGTTATTTTCTGGATATATTTTGGATATTAGTATATTTTGTGAAGCTCTCTGAAGATTGGAGTTTGTATATCTATTTGATTATTAGTGGATTTTTTTCTCAATATGCCCTCGTTAATATAGTAGACTTTTCACGTTGAAAAGTTGAATCACTTAAATAATTGTGTACTATTTATTTTTCTTACTGCTGATTATTTTACTGTCACCCATTATTATATATTTGTGCAACCAAAATTGGACTCAATCTTTACTTTCGCAAGTATTAATTTACAACAAAAAGTAATTTAAAAAAAATTAAATGCCACTGCATGACTTGGACTCAACCGATCGGACGACGATAGACACTTGTAATATCACATTTATCTAAGTTCTCTCCTATACCACAAAAATGGGTATAATTGAGACGCAAACCCAATAATCAATCGTTTTTTATTTATATATTTCCTAAATTACTTAATTACTTAAAATAACAACGTGGTACAAGAATTTAAATTAACATCATTTGTTTTTTTATCTAGAATTTACATTATCAATGGTTTTACTAATTGGATATCATTTGACTGTGTCATTGCTGAACCTTGAATGTTCCATATCTTCAACTATATTTACTTGTTTACTTCTTTTTGCTCCAAATAATTTAACCTCGTGATGTTTAAGCATTTGCAGTTTTCTGGTGATCTCATCCGCAGTTATATATGGTTATTATGCAATGATACTAAAATTGACGAAGAAGAGTTTGGTGGTCGTGGAGCTCTCCTCCAAGAGGGGATTTTTGCTTCCATAACTCTTTTTCTGGTATTCTAACTTTGCTTTTTGTCAAAAGATTATGAAATCTTCAGACATTATTGGTATTGGATATTTTATATATCTGTGCAGTTTGGATGGGTTCTAGTCTACAGCTTGAGGCACTTCTAAAAGGAGTTGGATACCGACCATACTTTACCTTTTTAACTTTAACAAAGATACACAAAATTATTATATTTATTAGAAATATATCAGAATTGGTTTTCTGTTTAAAAAAATTACAATTTAATTTAAAATGATTATAAATTTTTTTTGTACCAAATTTGATCAAATTGATGTAAATATTAATGAACATATATATATATATATATTAAAAATAAATAATAAATTTACTAATTTGTTTTTGTAAACTATTGGTGTAATCTGTATAAAGTAAGTTATTAATATATACTCTTATATAATTTCTGTAATAATCTATATCTTTACGAAAAATTAAGTTACTTTTACCCCTAAAATGTTAACAAATCACGTATATTTATAACACCACCGTTTTCAAGAAAATCATGGTAGGCGTCGCTGGAAACAACTGAGGATTTCTCATGTAGTCATTATCGATGTGTCTTCGTGGACATCCACTAGTGTAGTAATTAATGGTCTCCACCATTGATAATAATCAATAATAGGACTTTGTAGCCCCAAAAGGCAATGCCTATTATTGAAGATCAATATAATTAGCAAATTCATGAGGTTTTTTTATTTGTTTGTTAATTCTTTGAAGCAAGATGTAGGCTTTGCAAATGCATTAGCATGGTAGCTAGTTTGTTGGGGTGTCCAGCTAAAATAATGGCTTGTTTGGTTGACAACAAAACTGAATACCAAATATGAAAGGGCCAGATTCTCTATATAAAATGTGTATGCAATGAAGATTTTAGCTTTATTAGTAGCTACATAACCATTTAGAGGAAAAAGATACAAGGCTGATAACTTGCAACCCTGGTTTGCCTCCTTAGTCCTTAGTCCTTAATTAGATTCTCCTCCAATTATAGCTGTTGCCAAAAATTGTACAATTTTGAGACGCAGTTGATAATTCGTGGATTTGGTAAAAGCTCTTGTTTGAGTATTGTTACTGTGATTTCTAACATCGAGTTCATTTTTTTTAATAACATTTACATACCCACACGCATATATACTGTCAGAATTTAAATTTGAGTGTTCACAAGGAACATATATAATTGCATGAGAAGCCAAAGGAACAGCAAGGAATGTGCGACTATACATAAAAGCTAAGAAAATTACAGATGATGGCATTGGTGGGAATGGTATTACAGCCATCTCGACCCCATCGTCAAAGATAGATGCGATCATAAACCCATTTCCTACCTATTCTTGCGAAAGATTGCTGCAAGTTGAGAGAATCACATTCAGGGGAAGCTAAAGGAAGATCAACCCCGGCCTATAGCCTTGTCTGATTTTTTTCAAAAACAAATCGTATTACTGAATAAAAGTTGAGAGTACATTTTGAAGATTAAACAATAATGTTATAAGATTTTAGGAAAAGAATTTTATAAAGTTTACTGTGTCAATAATAGTTTTATATATCTATGATTCTCTTACAAGTTATAGGTTTACAATTTAATAATTAAGATTAATGAGATTTTAATAAGTAAACTCTAAAAATAATAACATATTAAACTCTCAAAGACTTAAATTATTGAAAGATTGGATAACAATATTTTATAAATCTATTAATAACAATACTTACATTTGTATGAATACTATAACAAAATGTTAACTTTTCACGGGGGAAGAACAACGTCTATATGTTCATTTAATTGGAGAAACGATTGTTATTATTGTTGGAGAAGTAGAGAATTTGATTTCATAATTTATTTCTTAAGGTAAATGTGTAAATTATGATAAGATGTTAATGATACTTATGGTACAATTTATTAATTTTTAAATTTTATCTCATCTTATCTTACTTAATTTTTGTTAAAATGATATTATAATGAGTTAATATTAATTAAGATATTTTATTGATCTAAATAAGACAAGTATAAATACAAAAATAATAAAAAATATGATACATATTCATTTATAATTTGAATTTAATAAAAAAATAATACAATATATATATAAAGTTAGATTTATTGTAACTAAAATTTAAATGAGACGAAGAAATGAGTAATATTTAAATTAAATAAAATAATATTATATCGTGAGTTTATTAGAGACATTAAATGGAATATGAGATGAGAAAACACACTTTACGTATTTATGTTAAAGTGTTTTTTTATGAAACCAATTTTGGTTAAAATCAATTTTAACAAAAAAGCACAAACATACCAAGAAAGAACAATGAAAAGCAACAAAGACCTGGAAATTAAAATCTGTAGATAAGCACATTAAAAATACTTGGCCTGTGTACAACTGCATAAACAAAATTCTGTTTGTTTTTTTCCTTAAACATAAGCAAATGTTGTTGTTTTTTTACTTTTAACAATGTTATCAGATATGAATTTAAATTCTATTGTCGAGCAAAGAAAGGATCCCATTCATGTTTCTTTGTTGTCCCAAACAAATTGTATTTCCAAGTATACTCTTCTATGTAATCAAGACTTGAATCCTTACCCTCTTCCATCTCTTTCTTAATAGCATTCACTCTATCAACAACTCCTTTCACTGCTATATCAAATGCATCTTCAAGTGTCTCCAATCTAGAGTTTGGATCTGCATATATTATTCTTGGTATCAAATTAATAACCTCTTCTCTCATAGCTTTAACTTTTTCCTGTGGAATTTTACTCAACACCTTCTCAATACTCACTGTTCCATTCTTCACATCAGATGTAGAAATAAACACAGAATACTTGGTATAATCTTTAGGTAAATGCCATAAGTATTGAACATATGCTGAACCAGGATGAAAGAAAACTGGGATACACCCGGCAAGAATCGAATCAAATGACGATCGCCTTGTGAATGAATCTCCAGGAGGCTGCAAGCAAAAAACAGAACTTTGAAACATTTTCATCAACAAAACTGGTTTGTAACACTTGTATGAACCTTCAATGCACTCTAATAATCCACATTTTGACCCTGCATTTCGACATTGATCAATGATCTCTTTTCTGATAGAATTTGGAATGTCGGGTCTTGGACCTCCTGCGAAAGAAAACAAGTAACGCCTTTGTTGTGTTCTCATTCTTCTCTGCCAATTAAACACCTCACTATCATTAGAAGGATGAAAATATGTTGGATAAGGTATAGCAAAATCATTATTGTTCCAAGGACTTGATTCAATTGTCAAAATTGTCATTCTCTTAGCTTCAGGCAAAAGCATAAGCTTAGTACCCCAATCAGAATCTCCATCTCTTCCTCTTCTAAAGTCCCAAGTAATCCTTCCAGCAACAAAAAAATGATCTCTACCTCTCATTCTCTTCCATTCGGGTCGATTTCGAAGAAATTTGACAAGTGCAATCGAACCCCAATCTCTCATAGCTGCTGTGGTACTCCAAAGGTACCTAGAAACATCAAGACCAGCATAATATGGTACAAAAATCGCAGAAGCCATTGAAGGGTTGGTTGTTAAGCAATCATATTGCTTCATTCTGTTGTGAAATATGACTTCTAATAAGAATTGATTAGTTGCAAACCAACCAGTATTTGAATAAACTTTCTCAGTATTTATAAGATGAGGACCAAGACCCAAATTTGCTGTGAACTCACACATGTTAGTCCAATTACTAATCCACTGGCAATCCCTTAGAATATCATTATTGAACCCTCTAGGGATGGTTTGTACAAAAATGTATCTACCTGTGCAATTAGGCTCAATTTTGGTTTTTTTTATAGACCCATTTTTATCCTCAGATTCCTCTTCATCATTATTATCTAATTCTTCTTTTTCAATATCAAAGAGTTTATCTATCTCTTCCTCATTGAAAGACATTTCAAATCCATTATCTTCACCCAGATAAACATTTTTGTTTCTTGTAACATTAATGGACTCTTTTTCGGCAACATTAGGCAATAAATTAGACTTATGGGCTTCAATTGATTCATCATAAGCAATATTTTCTGATAAGGTTAATGGGTTCTTTCGAAATATGAATTCGGAATGATATAGGCAAAGAAGCAAGTACCATAAAAGAAAAGCAGCCAAGACGACACACCAGAATTGGTAGCGACATTTTACAATTATTGGTCTCTCCATATTGAATTTACCTGCAAAAGTCTTCAAGCTTGTAACCCTCCTAGGCATTGAGAAGTAGAGACGTTCTTCTTTTTCAATCTCAAATCAAAAAAACCAATGCCAAACAAAAATAAATGAAAAACCCATTTGATAAAATAACAAAAATAGAGAGTTATAAGAAAGAAAATCAACATCGAGTACAAATTGAGAAATGAAAGAAGAGAGTCATCATTTCTTGGGTTGCTGTGAAAAGAACAATATATAATTAGAAGAATCTATAGGAAAATGATCGGAAGATAAAGAGTGAGTGAGAAGTGGAGAGAGCTTTGAAGGATTCAAAGTTTTGGTCTATTAATGATTAATAAAAAGATGATATTTTGAAACATTCTAAATATAGCACTTTTGTTCTGAGCAAAAATAAATAAATAAATATAACACTTTGTAGTGCGACTATTATGTTTATGTAAGAAGGATTTTAATTTTTTTAATAAATAAATAAATGTTTTCGTAAGAAACTAGTATCACATTACATGCACGAAGTAGAACCATTAATCGGAAAGTGCTCATTTTCAGGGGCAACGTAATTTCTCTATGACGTTCAAGATATCTAACGGCCAGTATTGATTCAAGACATACAACATGCTACAATCAAATAGACTAATAGATGTCAAACTTAGAATTCTAAAAGTTTTATGGTTAATTTTTTTCGTACAATCTATATAATTCACTATAAAATGCACATTCTTAATTATTTTAAATTATGAAACTATGATTCAAATAAAAAAAATTATAAATAAATATGAATATTATTATTTTTGAAAGTTAATAATTAAAAATTTAATGTTTAATATTATTCATATATTATATAAAGTTTATATCATATCAAACTTTAATCATCAAGTAAAGAAAAAATTAATAAATCTAAAAAATATAGGTCTTATAAAAAAACAAATTATTAAAATATAATTAAAATACATTAAAAATATAAAGTGTTATACTTTAATTAATAAAGATATTAGTATAGTGTTTATAGATAGTGTGAAATTTACTTCCTTTTTAGGTTGATCTTTTAGAATTAGATGACTTATTTTACTTATATATTATATAAAATTTACATTATAGGAGAGTTTCACTCAACCAATGGGTAAGAAAAAAACAAATGTACATTTCACAAAAAAAACACGAGCTTTGCAAAAATAAAAAATAAACAAGTGATTCAAATAAAATTGTAATGTAATAAAAATATGTTAAAAACAAAAAAAATATGTTAAGTCAAACAACCATGCTTTAAGGGATGGTGTATAAAAATAGTATCATATATTGATTAATATAGTGTTTATAAGTAGTATGGTAGTTATATTCTTTTAAGGTTAGTTTTTTAGGATCTGATAAATCATGTAATTTATATATTATACAAAATTTATATAATATTAGAGTTTAAGTGAATTAATGGGCCAAGCGGGGAAAAACTCTAATGTGCATTTTAAAAAAGAAAAAGAAAATGAAAGTAAACATTAAAATAAAATAGATAGAAGTAGAAAAATGAAATAAAATATAAAAAGTAAAAGAATAAAATAAGATAGAAGAAAGAAGTATACATGTCAAATGAGTTATTCAATCTCATCTTATATATCATTTAAGCTAAAGTGCTCTATCTCATTTAAATCTTATCATATTTAAAATTATCCTTAATGGATTCATAGTTTTATTAAATAATTATGGTTATTATGGACAAATATATTTTCTTTTTTTTAATTATTTTTGTAATTTTATTCATTATTTAGGTCTATTAGAAACAAATAAGATATCATATTATAGTATCATCTCATTAATCACATCACATTAAAAAATAAATACGTAAAGATAAATGGACTCATAAAATTTATGAGTTGTACTATAGGTTAATGTGACATCACATCCCACTCGACACTTCTAGAAAAATAATAATAAAATAAATATCAAAGTATGAAAAGAATGCCTGATATTCTTATATGATACTAATATAAGGTTTATAAATAAATATAAACATTATTATCTTTAAAGGTTAACCTTTTAAAATTATATGACTCATTTACTTACATATTATATATATTTTACATTATAATACCTCTTTATTATCATGTTGTCGAGGCATAAGACTTTATTTTTAGGAAAAAAAATTATACCAAATAAGTGCATATACATAGAAGATGTATCTTAATGTTTTAAAAACAATATTATTTATGTTTTATAGAGAGAAATTTGGCATAAATATTCCTTAGAATAGATCATGTGTATCATTTACTTATTTAGATTATAAAGAGTGCTATTTGATTTTTTAGTTTAAAAAATGTGATATTTAATAACAAATTATATTATTTTAATGTTTGTTATATTGTGATAATGTTTTTTTTATCATTAAGTGATTAAAACATGATTAAAACACAAACCTTTGATAATGATACATGTAAGGTGATAATGAAATACGAAAAAAAATTTACATAATATATTTTTTAATATTTTATGATTTTTACTATTTTATTTTAATATTTTATTATTATTATTTATATATATTTTTAAAATATTATTGTTATTGATTTTTTTTAAATATTTTTATATTAAATTTAACATATATATTTATTAAAAACTAGTGTTTTAATCTCGTTTTAATTATCTTAGAAAAATAATTTTTAAATAAAAAGTATTAAAATAATATATTTTATCATTAATTAACATATTTTTTTAAAATATTAAGATTAAGTAATATTATTTTTAATATAAATGATCAAATGATAAAAATAATTTAACATAAAAAACATGTACAACCATTCTTCCCAGTCGATTTTAACATTCACATTTTATATCGTTTTTGAATGTCTGAATCTAATACTTCCATCTTATATTATGATAAGCATATATCATTTGGTTACGATATCAATGTGCTCACTTTTATTAAATAGTACTTGTATCAAAATAATAATAAAATTCATGAACTAATTTTTTTTCGTGATATCATGTGTCCCATAAAATATTGGCTCAAGTATTCATAGTAGGTATATTATTTTTAAATCAAATATAGTTGGAGTGGAATTTTGAAGAAACATATATATTAGTCTTTTTTAATAGTACAGCGACACCAAATATTCGTTTTAAATCAAAGGTTAAAATCAAACCAAATAAGAGCGTTTGTCGTCTGTTATGCTAATCCCAAATCTTTGATCTCCATCCCTCTTTCCCCAATTTTTGAGCTAAGTTTTACGATCATTTTGTTTGATCTCTATCTCCATCTCTCCATCTATTTTTTGTTTTGAATGTTATTCATTATTATAATTGATTAAAAATAATATTAGTTTTGTTAGTCAAAATACGAGGTGCCTAATTTAGAAAAAAATCATGTAAGATGGCTTACCATATTATCAAATATGAAGGTGTCTAACCTTGTTTGAATAAAAAATAAGAAAATTAAATAGCTTAATTTTGTTGAATGAAGAAATATTTGACATATGAAATGAGAACTTGAAGGCTATAAATATGGCTTCATTTCTTCATTGTTGATCATCCCAAAAATAAAGAAAAACTTATATGAGAAGTTTTTTAATGAGAAAATTTTGTGAAAAAAGTCTCTTGGGCTTATAATTGTTCTTGTCTTATGGGTGTGTGAGAAAATCATTGAGAGTGTGGTTGTAATAATTTTCCACATAGTGAATTTTTTCTCTCATAGTGAATTTTCTCTCTCATTGTCATTTGACAACGAAAGTGATTTTTCTCAAATTTGGAGTTTCCACTATAATTCTTGTGTTATGTATTCTCTATTTCTCTATTATTTGATATTCTTCTAAGGAGAATCTTAGGAGGGGGAATTTGTGATTATATCATTTGACCCAAATTTCCTAACAACTGGTCAGAGTCAATTTCAAAGAAAGAAGGAGAAATGTCAGGAGTCAAGATTGACATTGAAAAATTTGATGAGAGAATCAATTTTAGCTTGTGGCAAGTACAAGTCAAAGATTTGTTGATCCAATACGGGTTATACAAGGCGTTAAAGAGGAAACCAGCCCCTATTACTAGTATTGAGTCCAATAAAACCAATATAAGTGATGAAGATTGGGAAGATCTTGATCTAAGAAGTGCAAGTGCAATTCAGCTTTGTTTGACCAAAAATATTCTTGCAAATGTGTATGGAATATCTATGGCCAAAGAACTATGGGAAAAGCTTGAAGAATTGTATCAAGCAAAAGGCGTTTCAAATCGAGTGTATCTGAAAGAGGAGTTTCATACTTTGCGTATGAATGAAGGAACTATTATGTCTGACCATCTCAGTGTTCTCAATGGTATTGTCTTTGAGTTGGAAACCATTGGAGTTAAACTTGATGATGAAGATATAGCTTTAAGGCTCATCTAGTCTCTTTCATCTTCTTATGATCGCATGAAACCTATCTTGATTCATGGAAAGGAGAAAATCATTTTTTCAGAAGTTACTAGCAAACTGTTTTCTGAAGAAAAAGGCTGAGTGGTGGAAGAAATGTTTCGCCTGAAAACTCAGCATTGGTAGTTGACAACCGAAAGAAAAACAATTTCATGAAAAAGAAGATAGTGTGCTGGGGGTGTGGACAATCTGGGCACCTCAAAAGAAATTGTCCGAATGGTGAAGCTGATTCGACAAGAAGCTCAAATACCGACGATGACGCTAATAGTATGTCTGTTTTCAAAGACTATAGTGATGCTCTTTAAAAAGAGCATGTACATTCTCATGGCATGCCGCTAGTCTCTAAATATTGCCATGAAAGAGGGTGTGTTACTGGTAGTGGGTCCATAAGTTTGCACACGGGCATTGGCTTGGTATAGATGCAAGGTGTGTGGTGGAAAGGATGTCGATGGTTGATGAACTCTCGAGAAAACCAAGTGTGAGAGTTGCACCATAAATTTCAGCAATTTTTTTTTAGACATGAGTCGATGTGAAATTCTTAGAATTGGTGATTAATTCTAAGTGAGTGTACTATTTATAGTGGAGTATGATAATTTTCGGTGTAGAGAATTATGACTGTTGGAGTAGACAGTGTTGTAATGGTAACTATGTTTATTTTTAATTAAGGTGAAGATTGTTGTGATTGATTAAAAATAATATTAGGTTTGTTAGTCAAAATAGGAGGTGCCTAATTTAGAAGAAAATTCATGGAAGATGGCTTAACATATTGTCAAAGATGAAAGTGTCTAACCTTGTTTGAATAAAGAATAAGAAAATTAAGTAGCCTAATTTTGTTGAATGAAGAAATTTTGACATATGAAATGGGAACTTGAAGGCTATAAATATGACTTCATTTCTTCATTGTTGATCATCCCAAAAATAGAGAAAAACTTATATGAGAAGTTTTTGAATAATAGAATTTTGTGGAAAAATTATCTTGGGCTTGTAATTGTTCTTGTCTTTTGGGTGTGTGAGAAAAGCATTGAGAGTATGGTTGTAACAATTTTTCACAGTGAATTTTTTCTCTGGTTGTCATTTGAAAACGAAAGTGATTTTTCTCCAATTTGGAGTTTCCACTATAATTCTTGTGTTGTGTATTCTATATTTTTCTATTATTTGATATTCTACTAAGTAGGATCTTAGGAGGGGAAATTTATAATTATATCATTTGATCCAAATTTCCTAACATCCATCTCTTTAACACTCGTTCACGTCTGATATTTCCTTTAAGAGAAGAAATTTCTCTTTGGAATTCCCTCTCTGGCCCTAAGGCTATGGTTGTTTGTTTGCTGCAGTTATGATCATTAGGTGTTGGTGTCTAATTCTCTAGTTTTTGAAGTGTTTTTTAAGAAGTCTAAGATACTTTGATGAAGGTGTTGGTCTAGAACTATCAAGGTACTGATGTGGGTACTGATGCTGTATAAAATGTGGTGATCATTGCAATTGAAAATGATTTTTTTGGATGCTATGGGCAGAGGAAAAAACCAAGACACAATCGGTTGTTTAGTGTTTGTCTATATTTTTTGTTGTCGTTGCTCTGGACTGGTGTCTACTAGTGTGATGGTTTTCTTCATATTATTTTTGTTGGGAAATTACGCAAATTCCCGATAAGCCAGATTTATGAGAAAGCAAGAATAAAAATAACACACGAATTTGATAACGGAGTTCGGCCAATCTTGTTTATGTCTCCGGACCTACTGCAGATATTTTTACTGAAAGAGGAGAAATTACACAAGGTGTTTACAACACTCACAACTTCACAACCCACAACCCAATTGCACCCAAGAAAATTACTCTCAATTTTCTCTCACAAAAGCTTTTCTCTCAATTAGAATGAACACTTTGGATGATCAATTCATTACAATTACACATCTATTTATAGGAAAATTCACTTCTTCAATTACTTTTTAAATTAATGGTTCCTTGAATTGCTCCTTGAATTAAGCTCCATGTTTTACTCCTTGTTTTGCTCCATGTTTTGCTCCTTAATTTGTTCCTTAAATTAAGGATCTTTAAAACAATCTCTCACATGAAGACTGATTTCAATCTGTCTTCACACCTCGATCAATGCAGCAGCTTTTCTAGTCTTTGTTACTCTAGTAGACCAACTGAATTGAGCACAACTTCAGTTTGTCAATAGTCACCACCTTTGTTAACATATCTGCTGGATTTTTGCTTCCTAAAATCTTCTCCAGTATTAACACATCATCTTCCAATAGAGATCTGATGAAGTGATAACGAAGTCCAATATGCTTGGTTCTAGAATGAAATGTTGAATTCTTCAGCCAAGTGTATTGCACTTTGACTATCACTATGCAGAACATTCTTCTCCTGTTTGAATCCCAGCTTAGTTAACAAACCCTGAAGCCATATCATCTCTTTACTAGCTTTAGTTACTACTACATACTCAGCCACTAGCTTTAGTTACTACTACATACTCAGCCTCTGTAGTGGATAGAGTGACAATTTTCTGTATTTGTGACATCCAACTAACAGCTGTAGTTCCAATAGTAAATATATAACCGGTGGTGCTTCTTCGGTGATCAACTTTACCTCCAAAGTCTGCATCTACGTACCCTTGTACTTTTAACTCTCTTTTACTAAAGTACAAGCACTTTTCTGGGGTGCCTCGTAGATACCTCAAAATCCACTTGACTGCTTCCCAATGAGTTTTTCCTGGATTTGACATAAATCTGCTAACAACTCCCACTGCATGGCCAATATCTGGTCTCGTACAAACCATTACGTACATCAAACTTCCAATGGCTGAGGCATAAGGAACCTTAGCCATGAATTCTCTCTTTTCCTCTGTCTGAGGGGACTGATCCTTGGATAGGCTAAAATGATTGGCCAAGTGTGTGCTAACTGGCTTGGCATCGCCCATGTTGAATCTCTACAAAACACGATTGATGTACTCTGCCTGAGATAACTACAAGGATCCTTTCTTCTTATTTCTTGTGATTTGCATTCTAAGAATCTTCTTTGCTAGACCCAAGTCTTTCATGTCAAACTTCTTTGACAATTGCTACTTCAACCTTTTAATATCATCCATATCTGAACCTGCTACTAACATATCATCAATATAAAGTAGTAAAATGATATAACTGAACCTATATCTCTTGAAGTAGCAAAAATGCTCAGCATTGCACTTCTGGAAACCTTCCTTATGCATGAAGCTGTCAAACTTTATGTACCATTGTCTCGGGGCTTGTTTCAGGCCATACAAACTCTTCTTAAGTCTGCACACCATGTTCTTCTTCCCTCTTTCTGAGAAACCTTCTGGCTGGTACATGTATATCTCTTCATCTAAATCTCTATGAAGGAATGCAGTCTTCACATCCAACTGTTCAAGATGAAGATCTTCAATGGCTACAATACTCAATACTGATCTGATAGTATTGAGCTTCACAACGGGAGCAAAAATGTCAATGTAGTCAACTCATTCCTTCTGTTGAAACCCTTTGACAACTAGGTGAGCTTTGTATCTCTTGGAACTATCATGCTCCTCTTTCACCCGGTACACCCATTTGTTGTGAAGTGCCTTCTTTCCCATAGGTAACTCATCTAGTTCCCATGTCTGGTTGGAGATGAGAGATTTCATTTCTTCTTTCATAGCAGGCTCCCACTTGTTGGAATCTCGAGTCTGACAAGCTTCATCATAGCATTCAGGATCCCCTCCATCAGTCAGCAACATATAGTTCATGTATCTCCTGTTAGGCACATGAGGTCGAGAAGACCTTCTCAATACAGAAGCTAGAGTAAGAGGTTGTGGTGTGTCGGAATGCTGTGTGCTACTTTGTCCAACAAGTTCCTTTGGCTGAGGACTTGTTACAATTGGCTCTGTTTCGGAACTATCTGGGACATCATCTGCATATGCAAATACTGACTCATTCTACTCTAGGTCATTGGCGTCTATTTTATGCATGTCCTTATACATCACCCTTTCGTTGAAAATCACATCTCTGCTACTGATAACTTTCTTCTTTTCATCATCCCAAATACGGTAGCCAAACTCATCATCACCATAGTCGATGTATGTGCATTTCTTGGATTTTGGATCAAGCTTATTCCTACCTTGATCACTAATATGCACAAATGCTACACAACCAAAAAAATTTAGATGTGATAGTTTCACCTCTTTTCCGCTCCATACCTCCTCTAGTATTCTATGCTCCAATGGAACAGATGGGCCTCGTTTGATTAAGTAAGTTGCCGTGTTGACTGCTTATGCCCAGAACTGCTTCGGTAGACCTGACTGTATACGAATGCTTCTGGCTCTTTCTGTCAACGTTCGGTTCATACGCTCAGCTACACCATTGTGTTGAGGCGTGCCTGGAATAGTTCTTTTCATTCTGATCCCATGCTCATAGATTTTTTTTTTGAATCTAGTATCTTCATATTCACCACCATTATCGGTTTTGAGCTTTTTGATCTTTAAACCCGTCTCATTTTCCACCATAGCTTTCCATCTTTTGAAAGCCTCAAATACTTCAAACTTATGCTTTAGAAAGTAAACCCATACCTTCCGAGAGTGATCATCGATGAAAGTCATGAAGTAGTGTTTCCTACCAATAGATGAGACAATCGTTGGTCCCCAACCATCAGAGTGAATAAGCTCTAGCCTTTCCTTCTTTAGGGTTCTACCACTTGTCTGAAAGCTGACTCTCTTTTGCTTTCCAAGTATGCAATCTTCACACATGTCCATCTCTACAGACTGTAGACTTGGAAGTTTTCCTTTTGAGTGCATAATCTTCATCCCCTTCTCACTCATGTGGCCTAGTCTCTGGTACCATAGATTTGGTGTTTCATTTCCTGCTGCAATTGTGATTGAACAATGTGCCTCTACTGTCATGTAAAGAGTGCCACTTTTCTTGCCTCGAGCAACTGTCATTGTACCTTTTGAAATCTTCCAATCATCACCATGGAAGATCGTAGTGTAGCCTTCACTGGCCAACTTTCCTACTGAGATTAAGTTCCTTCTGAGGTCGGGAATATGCTTGACATCCTTCAGCTCCCAAATAGACCCGTTCAACTTAATCTTCACTACACCTTTGCCAATAATAGCACATGGTTGATCATCACCAAGATATACCTTTCCAAGGTTTCTGGGGACATATTTCTTGAAAAATTCTTTCTGTGAAGTAGCATGGAACGATGCTCCAGAGTCTAACACCCAATATTCTTCCTTGCTCTCCAAAGAGCATATCAATGCATCATCCCCTCCTGAGGTGGAAGTAACATTTTCCTCTGCCTTCACTTGTTTGTCCTTCGGTGCACTCTTGCACTGATTTTTGTAGTGCCCGGTTCTTTCACAATTCCAACACTCGATAGTCTTCGAGCTATGAAAATTATTAGGATTTCTGGATTTGGACCTCCTGTCCTTTGATCTACCTCGGTAGTCTATTCTGCCACGTCCATTCCCCTTTGGTTGAATTTCTTCCTCTTGACTTTGTATGCAAAACTGAAGAAGTTGATGATTCACTTGACTCTCTATGTTGGATCTCTTCATTGAGAACCAAATCAAGAACATTATCAAATTTAAACTTATTGCTTCCTGACGAGCTACTCACAGCCGTGACAGTAGCATTCCAGCTTTCTAGTAGAGAAGACAAAAGTATCAATACTCGTACTTCTTCATCGAATTCAATTTCCACTGAACTCAAATGGGTTGTGACTGTGTTAAGCTACCGATGTGCCTTCCATCATCCGCAAATTGAACAAACGCCTCATCAAGTGCACTTTGTTTGAGGCTGATGGATTCTCATACATATTGGAGAGAGCTTCCATAAGACCCGTCGTGGTCTTTTCCGTTGCTATGTTGAAAGCAACATTACGGGATAACGTCAATCGAATAACTCTGAGGGCTTGTCTGTCTAGAAGATTCCAATCTTCTTCCTTCATAGACTCTGGCTTCTTCCCTGAGAGAAGTTGATACAAATTTCTTTGATACAGATAATCCTATATCTGCATTTTCCAAAATCTTAAATCTGTGTCATCGAATTTCTCAAGTTTCACCTTTCCTTCATCTACGACCATTGCTCCCACTCAAATTTGACTTCCTCCAGATCGTTTTTGACTATTTCTACAAACCACCGTGTATTAGAACACCTCCGTCGACAAACCAATATCGCCAACAAAATTTTACTATTCACGTAATTCACTATTCATGTAAATAGTAACCTTGCAAAAAATTAACAAGAATCACCACCAATAGCTCTGATACAGTTGTTGGGAAATTACGCAAATTCTCGATAAGCTAGATTTATGAGAAAGCAAGAATAAAAATAACACACAAATTTGATAACGGAGTTCGACCAATCTTGCTTACGTTTCCAGACCTGCTGCAGATCTTTTTACTGAAAGAGGAGAAATTACACAAGGTGTTTACAACACTCACAACTTCACAACCCACAACCCAATTGCACCCAAGAAAATTACTCTCAATTTTCTCTCACAAAAGTTGTTCTCTCAATTGGAATGAACACTTTGGATAATCAATTCATTACAATTACATATCTATTTATAGAAAAATTCACTCCTTAAATTAATAGTTCCTTGAATTACTCCTTGAATTAAGCTCTATGTTTTATTCCTGTTTTGCTCCATGTTTTGTTCCTTAATTTGCTTCTTAAATTAAGGTGTTTTATAACAATCTCTAACAGTTTTGTTGGTTTCTCTTTTAGTTTTGAACTTTGTGTTTAGTTATTATTATGATTATTATTTTTTGTCTATAATCTATGATTTTGTTGTGTAGTTTGGTTTGCTATTGAGGCTGGTTGTTGGGTTGTTCTTAAGGTTTTGGTTCCATTTATGCATCACTATATTGGATAATGATATTGAGTTTGTGAAATTTCTTTTAGAACATTTGTTCCATAGCCTGGTTGCTAGATATGTGTATTTTGATTTTTTATGTTACTATCATGATGTTGGAATCGTCTAGTGGGTTAAGTCTGGTTTTAATCTTGTAAGTTTCTTGATTTGATTTTCAATAAAACTGGCTTCTATTATGTTTAAAAAAATGGCCCATATTTAAAATATATATATACGAACTAATTTTAAAAATGTTTTATATATATATATATATATATAATTTTAAAATATATATTTTTTGTTTTATGAGATTAAAAATAAAATCAATTAAAAATTTAATTTATATAAAAATCAGCGAGATAATTAATTTAAATTATTGTATTATATTTTGAAAATAATTTCATCCCTAACATTATGTAAACATTTGGCACAATTGAGTTTTAATCTTCAATAAAACAAATACTTTTAAATAGAGATACAAATTAAAATGTCTTATTTTATCGTATATTTTATTTAATATTTCGGATGAGTTCAAGTATTATATAATTTCATTTAAATAACATATCATCTTATTTATATTATAGTCCTAAAATTCTTAACTTTAAATATATATTGAATTATTTTTTTTATTAAACTTACATTATAAATTATTATTTATCATATTTTTAATAAATCTTATTTAAATTCATAAATAAAATATTTTAATTAATATTTTTTTATTATCGTCTTATCTCATTAAAAATTAAGAAAGATAAGATGATATAAATTTTAAAAATTAATAAATTATCTTATAAATTTTATTAACTTATCATCTCAATTTATACCTATATTTTTTTAAAATAAGTAAGAAAAAAAAAACTATTGTTACCAACTCAATGTGGGCTTTTTTTTTATAACACTAGCGATGTTTAACAACCTCAGTATGTATTGGTAGCTTACTTTGTTTAATTGTATCAATGTTTTAGGAAAATATGTAAATTTAGATTTTTATATTATTTATAGTTAGAATTAATTTACTTAAATAAAATATAAGTAGATTATAATTATATTTTATAAAAAGATAAATAAAGGGGGTCAAATCTAGTTTTTGATAACTATGGAGGCATATAACATATAACCCAAATCTGCGTAGGGTGGGATTAACGTAGTTGGTAGAGATCACAATAATACTATAATATTTGGGATACATCCAAATATTTCCAGCAACTTTAATTTAAAGAGTGAATGTTTGGCTGATTCATATGCTCTAAATTTATTAAAAAATAAGGTTGTAATTTACAAAGTGATTCTAAATAATTAGTGAATTTTTTGACATGTGATTAGGTTTTAATACTTTAAAAACCATCTCTAATCTTATTCTCAACACATTAGACATGGTTCTAAAAAAATGATAAATTAGATTGCTTGTAACTCTAAAATTAAGTTATTGTTTCTTAATTGAATTATAACCCACCTTCGCCACTTGCTTCTATATTATTAATAGATTATGATTGATTTACATTGTAATTGACATTACTTTATTGCTAATGGAAGTACTTACGTTTTAGAAAGAAAAAAAATCTTTTAATATTTTGGTACTTTGAAACTAAATTAACTAAAATAATGGAGGATGCATGCATTTAATAAAAAAATCTTAATCTTATTAATTTGATTATAATTTTTCGTAAAGTTTAAAGTAAATTGAGTTATAATATATTTTTTAATAATTATAATATTCATACATTTTTGATTAAGACTTGAAATTCTGATATTCTTTACTTTCAAATGGACAATTAGTTAGCAAAATTGACCAATAATTACCTAAACAAATAGTTTAATTCTAAAATTTATGGATTAAGTATTCAAATTTTATAATTTATAAAATACAAAATTACTCGTAGTTTTAAATCAAGGTTAAAAAAGTAACATTCAATAACAAGTAATAAGTATGTAATTTTATTTTTAAATGATATTTGTGTGATAAAAATAAATTTATGCTCTTTCAAAGTTTTCCGACAATTTCGACAATTTTCTCCCTTGTTTTAGTATAATTTTCTCTAAGAATTGAAATAAAATAAATTATATTGGTTTTTTTAAGACAATTTTATTATAAATTTTATATTTTTAATTTTAAAAAACATAGTATGTTATTAATATGCTATGGAAATTAAACAAATTTAATATAATTGAATGGAAAAATTTTAGACAGAGAGAAAAAATATATTTCCCCATATATTATATTATTTTTTATTTTTATTTTTGTTATTTTTTTGTTTTATTTAATTATAGTTAGTAGGGTTAAAAAATTAATATTAATTAAAGATAATTTTTTTTAATTATCTCATATTTTAATCATCTATAAAATTATTATTATAATTAACAAAATTAACTAACGAGTGTTCTCTTTCTTTAGACTAACTTAATGCATTAAAAAATAATAAATTTTCTATTAACTAAAGCAACAATTCTAAAACTCAAATATAATTACGATGAAAATTAAGTCAAAAGTCAAACATATTTTCCCATAGAGAAACTATTATAGTATGAAGAAAAAATAATTTGGTTACTCTGTTTATTTTTCATTCGTACACTACATTCATTTATTCAATATATATATCCATGTGTGAGGGTTTATATATTTATACATAATTCAAATTTAATGGGTACCTCATGGGTCATTCTAAATTCAATTATAATTTAAGATTTAATTTCTATAAATAGATATTTATTAATATAGTTATTATTAGAGATATATATGTAATTACGAAGGAAAAATATTAATAAATAGATAAAAAAATATATGATAATATTAAATTAATAGATGATATTCTTTTAACCAAAAAATAAAATAAAATAGATAAGTATCTGATTTAAATTCTCCTTACACCTCAATTGAGAGGATAAAGTAGTATCTATATTTAGAATATTTAAAATATTAGTTAAAGAGTATTATTGGTCACTAAATTTTAATTAAATGTAAGTATAGTTTTTAATTTTTTTAAAATATATGGTTTGATTTTTAAATTTTTTAAACTTCACGTAGGTTTCTAAAATTTTATATTCTATAATTTAGTTTTAAATTTTTAAATTTTTACACATATTTCTTAACTTAACTACTAAAATAATTATTTATAAATTAAAAATTTAGAATTTATAAACAATTTTTTTTAAAATAAAGAGACTAAATAGTATTATTTAAAAATTTAAAAACGTGTAAAATTTTAAGAATTAAATGATATATTTTTAAAATTTAAAGATTTATTTATAAATTTAATTAAAATTTAAAAACCAATATTACACTTTAATTTAAAATATATTAGATTTAGATAATTTTTTTATAAAAAAAAATTATTTTTTAATCATATAAGATAATTTTTTTAATTTTTAATGCGATCACAAATATTTTTTTTAGTAACATTAAACATATTTTTTTTCATATTCAAAAATACTGCATAAATATTATATCTTTTTTATAACATAAAAATAAAAATAAAATTACTTAAATAATTAAATATTATAAAAATTAGAATATTATTATTCATAAAATATTTTTTATGTTAATTTTTTAAACCCGGATTAACGATAATAGCCTAAAAAAGGCAAGGAAGCTAATACGAGTGTGAATCTTTCCGTATTATACGTGTTAACAATGTCTTGTCGATTTGTGTTGTTGGTGTTTGTATTCGTTCAGTTTGCATACAAACATATTTTTAATAATATTAAAAAAATAACGAGTTACTGGCAAGTGCAAAGGAATTTTTTTTGTATTAACTATTAATTTGAACTAACGAATTGTGTTCGTGACTTCGTGCTATGCTATGGAGTGGTTATTTATTAAAAAAAAAAAAACATCATAAAAATCTCTTAAATTATAAATATTATATTTAATTATTTAATTTTAAAAAAATTAACAAATTAACGATAAAATATATTAAACCATTTAACATCCAAAAGGCGCTAAACTTGTTCCGCTCCAAAATTGTGAATTACTAAGTAAATGCAACCATAAACAAAAGAAGACAATGGAGCTAAATCTGGAAAGCGACTAACGTCAAAAGTTAATAATGGATAGAAATCGATTAAGAATAAGTAGCGACACCGGGATAGAGATCAAGGTCCATCCACAGCGAGGAGAAATTGAGTTAGATCCGCCGTCACCGTTGTCCCCCGCGAGAGCTCCAACCGATTATAAACCCTTCCGGAGTTGGGTTCCATGGATCGTGCCGTTGTTCGTGGTGGCCAATATATTTATTTTTGGGATATCCATGTACGTTAATAATTGCCCTAAACACTCGAACTCTTGTCTGGGTCGATGGTTGGGCCGCTTCTCTTTTCAGACATTCAAGGAAAATCCTCTTTTAGGCCCTTCTTCTTCTACGTAAGTATTTCTGCATCCATCCTCCTTTCTGAATGATTACATTCGGTTGCCTTTTTTTTCCCTTGAATATTATTTGGAACACAAATGTGTGAGAAATTATTTGGGGTTATCTGGTATTTTTCTGGGTTGGCGTTAACCGACTGAGTTGAATTTGGCTCAAAAGTTTAATACTGGAAGGACATTGTTGTGGACATAGTATGAGTATAAATTCTCTTTGAATGTTCCATGCAGCTAATGGTTTGTTTATCTTTGCTGCTTGACAATTGGATGTAGCAGCATTTGAGATCTTTTTGGGAACCATGGGACAAATTTGACAGAACTGTGCCCTGAAGAAATATGGGTTGGGTCCATTGATTCGCAAGAGTATGCTAAAAGAGAATAAAAATGGAGAATAACGTATATCACTACTGAATAAATTAATAATTATATATATGTTATTAAATTCCGTATTATATTTATTAATTCATGTTATATTTTAACTAATCACACCACTTTTCATGTTATGATGCATGTCTTTACTATTTGAGTTCCACCATCCCTCTCGAAATTATTATTATTACATTCAATTCACATTATATAAAAATATATTATTTTAATTTTATTCTTACATATTAAACCATAAACATTAAATCCTAAAAACCTAAATAATAAAGAAAAAAAATTATCAAAAATATCTTTTCTTATTTTATTTTTAATTTTTAATTTTTTTAAAATTAAATAATATTTTTAAGCATTATAATGCTGATTTTTTCTTTAATGGGGGTACTTAAACTAAACATTACAATAATAATATTGTTTATTTTACATTCAATTCAATTACATTATTATTACTATTACTATTAACATTTCTTTTATCATTAACATTTTTGTTATTTTTTATTTTACCAACCAAAAATTACATATGGTTAAAATATTTATAAAAGATAAATTAATGTTAATTTACATATAAAAGTAAAAACTATTTTAGTTATAAATAAAACTTGATTTAAATATAAGAATAGTGTAATAGCTATAAAAATATAAAATAAAAAAGAGCATGAAATCAACCGTTCGAATGTTTAAGCTGCGAGTGAGGAGCATGGAAAAAGATCAATTAGTTATAGAGATTAAGCATGTCATCAAATCTACATCAAAATCTCAAGCTGTGGAGTTTTTGATTATTTGATCCTAATTGAAAGATGCTTTATCTTAACTTTAGAAAATTATAAAAAAAAATTCTCCTTTTCTTTTTTTTTAAAAATAAATAATAATAAAATAAAAAATTGTGAAAAGTTCAAAATTTTACAACTGTGTTAGTCCTTTCCATTAGATTTAACTCTTGGACGTAACCAATGGGTTTTTGTGATATTTTCAAACATGAAGGAGTCTTGTGATATTAAAGCAAACTGGCGTTTTTGATATTATCACATCCTTCAAATGTTCGAGTCTCATCAGTGTAGTGGCTATGATTTTAATGAAGCTGAACTGGTGGAGAAATTTTTTTTGATGCTTCAGTTCAAAATTAATAAAAAATATTTGTGGGTCCATTTGCTTTGTGTTGACGAATAAACAAGTACTATTGTGTAGATCCTCTTGGTGTACTTTGGTTAAGACCCACTCTTGTGTTTCAGTAAAGTTGATTAAATTCCCTGTTGGTTAGATTTTGGCTTTATTCACTTTCTGAGGGTAAAGCTAGCAGAGTTATCATACAACTTGATTATCTTCTCCATGCCTATGAAGTAAGATTTCAAAATGAATTTGGAATTATTATGTTCAATTACTGCTCATGGATCACTTTACAACATTTATAATAGCATAATACCATTTACTTCCGAAAAGTGGACTGCATCCCAAGAATTTTCAAGTTATTCATTGACTATTTTCTGTTCAGTTACTACATTATGTCATGCATACTAAATCTGTATCTGCTAGAATTGGATGTTTATAATGTATCTGTGCTCGTTTTATTTGTACCTTCAAATCTTCTTTTGCATTCCTTATTTTACTTTCTGAATTGGAAAAAGGTTAATGTGTCTAATCTTTGCCCATATGTGATTCAGATTAGTGAAATTGGGTGCTCTAGAAGTGAATATAGTAGTCCGTAAGCACCAAGTGTGGCGCCTGATCTCTTGTATTTGGTTACATGCTGGAGTCTTTCATATATTGGCCAATATGTTGAGTCTTTTATTGATCGGAATCCGACTTGAGCAAGAATTTGGATTTGGTATGCATCTAGATTATCAGCTTCACATATTGTCAGGCATTCATGTTTTATATTGTTTCTTCAATTTTTAGAAATACTCAATAAGAATTTTGCATCTCCATCTATGTCGAAAGTAGATCTCTGACATACAAAATTTTCATTTTAAAATCCACATATGTGTGCTCAACAATGCAAAGTTTGCTGAAATAAACGGAAATATCAAATATAATTAAGGAGACACTTTAGCAAATTAGTGCTGATATTTGTCAAATAAGAGTTCTTGCCATATAAGTTTCTCCCCCACCACAAAAGAAAAGAAAGGCACCGAACTTTTATCTTTTCCCCCAAAGCATTTTACAAAGTAGACAGTACTTGAGCTTATGAAGTTCTATTACAAGTTTTTAAACTTTTACACATATTTCAAGTTGATAGTCCATGAGCTTATGAAATAAGTGCTCATTTGCTCGTAAATATTTCCACTTCTATTAAAGGTCATTCCCAAATTTAACTCTTTGTTGTTTTAATCCTTTGCAGTAAGAATTGGCTTGCTTTATGCCATATCTGGTTTTGGTGGCAGTTTGTTGTCGGCTCTTTTTATTAAAAATGGCATTTCTGTGGGTGCTTCAGGAGCACTTTTTGGTCTACTTGGAAGTATGCTTTCTGAGCTAATCACAAATTGGACAATATATGCCAACAAAGTAAGTAAAATTGCTTTGAGATATCTTTGACACCTCTTCTGATTTAGTCATATATGTAATTTCATTCTCTTGCAAATTGAAATTTCACGTGCAGTTAGTAGCATTACTTTCTCTCTTATTCATCATTGCAATAAATCTAGCACTGGGAATCCTCCCACACATAGACAATTTTGCTCATATTGGAGGATTTGTTTCTGGATTTCTTCTTGGGTTTGTGCTTCTTATCCGCCCTCAATTTCGATGGATTAGCCAAAGAAATACTCCCCGGGGAGCTATTACAACTTCAGTTGCTAAGCACAAGAAATATCAATATGTATTGTGGATTATGTCTCTGTTACTATTAAGTGTTTTGTGAGTTCCCTAAACTATTTTTGTTTTAAATATCTTCTTTGATTTTTTCCTTTAAAATTTCAAAGCACATCAAGTTGTATATATGTTTAATGAGCTCGGGTAGATGTGAATAGGCCACCTAGTGAATAGTTGTATTCTTCGTTTCTTTTAAGCAGAGAACGCATGACCTGCTTTCCCATGTTTGGGAGCTAATAATTAGTTACTCCATTGCAGATTATTTTCATTGCTTGAATTCTGTTGTTATTATAGTAATATTTTTAACGATTGTAATTGATGGTTTTTTTTTTTTGGGCAGGGGGATGGGTTATGGAAATTTCATGGTGTCTACAAATCTAGTGTTGAAAATCAACACCAACCCAATAAATGGAGTGGTTGAAGGATGTAGAAAAGAAAAGTGCGTAGATAATATTTGTAAGGCTAGAATTATTTCTTAGTTTTATATTTGTGTGGTGTAGATTGCATAGTGAGAACTATAAATAGCCTACCTTGTATTTGGTTTCATTATCCCATCAAATACAAATAAGTTTTTGTATTCTTAGTTTGAGTGTGAGTTGAGAGCTTTCTCTTTGAGTATTTGTATTTCTCTTCAATTTGTGAGTTGCCTTTGAAAGGTGTTATAGTGTCTTTTAGTGTGGGTATAATATAAGTAGTTTGTTTACTTGTTTGAATCTAATATTAATAAATTTGGAGTTGCGTATTCTAAATTTTACTCAACAATTGGTATCAAAGTGGGATGGTCAAGGATCGTTCTTAGTGGAGCTATCTTGAATTGTGAGGAGTTTGATACTCTACAAGTTTATTAGTTAAGCATATTAGGTATAATCGAAGTCTTGCCAACACAATGGGTGACTTTCAAGTAGTTGGAGGAATCAAGAAGCTCAAAACAAAAACCATAACACATGAGCAACATGTATGGAGTCTTACCTACAAGGTCAAAACCTATGGGAGGTTGTTGGTGATGACGAAGTTACACAACCAGCAACGGAAGATGCAAATGGCATCTTGCGGAAGTGGAAAATTAAAGAAAGAAAAGCGATGTTTTCTTTAAAGATCAAAGTTGAAGAAGAAATGTTAGAGCACATTCGAGATGCCAAAACACCGAAGGAAGCATGGAACACTCTTGTTACACTCTTTTTAAAAAAGAATGATACAAGATTGGAACTTCTCAAGAACGAGTTGCTATCGATAGCGCAACATAACATGACGATTTTCTAGTACTTTCACAAGGTGAAGTCGTTATGCTGCAAAATTTTAGAATTAGATTTGAAAGCTCTTATTGGGGAAACCAGGATAAAGAGAATAATTATCCATGGTTTGAGATCTGAATATCGAGGGTTTGTTACCGTTATACAAGGATGGCTGACACAACCATCTCTTGTTAAGTTTGAGAATTTGTTGGCCGGTCAAGAAGTCATAGCTAAGCAAATGGGAGGAGTCTTGCTGAAGGATGAGAAATAAGCACTCTACACCAGCAAAAGCAGAGACACTTTCAAGCGGTACAATGAAAGTGGATCTAAAAAGGATGACGACAAAATTCTTCGAAGAAATAGAAGCTTTTGTCCAGGGGGAGCTTGGAAGAATCGCAATAACAACAAAAAAATTGATAGTGAGTGTTACAACTGTGGGAAGATGGGTCACATGACAAAAGATTGTTGGAGTAAGAAAAAGCCTACTGAAAGTAATACAGCTACTTTTAGTTCTAAGGAGAATAGTGAAGATGGTTAGGATGCCGAACCATTATTCGCTATAGAGAAAGAAGAATTACCTTTCACATTTACAACTGTGAAAAATGCTGACAACACTACTTTTGAGAAAAGTGCAGATCATAATCTGTATGTTGAATAGGATAAAAGGACAACTACCAATGGTTCAACCAACAATCAGTGGGAAGAGACCGATACCTCTGCTTGGGAAAGAAAGGCTAAAGATGCTCTGAGATCTGACAATCCTATTCAGCTTTCACCACAGTGGCTTCTGTCAAAGCCAAGAGATATTAAGCCGACAAAGAAAACTGTGGGAAACCCTACTAGGTCAAATCCTTCATTTGGCAATCGCTCAATCATTATGATGTTATCAGGAAATATTGAGGAGGTGCATTATGCCCAGAAGAAAAATGATGTGTTCGGGTTATTTTTGTTAGATATGGAAACGGGTAGTCATGATCGTTGGCATGATGAGATAAGAGACACCAATTCCTCTTTACACAAAGATCGCTAGAGAGATAGAGATAAATAGCTTGGTGATAACTGTAGGATGGAACCTTGGACAAAAACTTCAAAAACGAAGTACTTTGGAGAAGGGCTTCATGTTCCATCTGACTAGTGGACATACCCGAGCAACAGGGATTCCAACTATGAACATGGCAAAAAATCAAATAGATTGACAGAGAGATCAGGTTATGATAGCACAAGATTTGATGTTGTAATGGACGATATTACTAATTATGAGATTCCATATGAAGAAGACGATGAAATCCAGTTGCATCCTTCATCGGAGAGTAGATCTTTGGAGTCATCTCTGAGGTTGAACAGTCTGATAATGGTGACAGTGGCATTAGCAACACCTTCAAAACAACAAACGAGTCAGAACAACCTAACCCTAGCTCTGTCGATCCTGCAGCAGCAACAGACAAGGAATGACAGTAGAGGAGGTGGAAGAGAGGATTATTAGAGCGAAGGTGCTATGACAGTATTGATCGATGCTTAGGGTGAAAGGTATGTGGAACTGAGTAGAGGGAATCTTAAGCAAAAGCATTGGAAATAGGTTGTTGATATTGTGAATAGAAGAGAGGACTATTCAAAGAATCTTAAGACTGATATTCAATGTAAGAATCAAATTGATACTGTGAAGAAGAAGTATAAGAGTGAGAAGGCTAAAATTGTTGCAGTTGGAGGACCTAGCAAGTGGCATTTCTTTGAACTACTTGATTAGTTAATTGATCGTTTGGATCCAAACGTCAGTGATGACGTGTTAAAACAAGTATTTAGCCAATTTGGTGAGTTGAGAGCTTTCTCTTTAAATGTTTGTATTTTTCTTCAATTTGTGAGTTGACTTTGAAAGGTGTTATAGTGTCTTTTAGTGTGTTTATAATATAAATAGTTTATTTACTTGTTTGAATCTAATATTAGTAAATTTAGAGTTGTGTATTCTAAAATTTACTCAACATCTAGCTCTCTGAACAGTTTTATAATTATTGCAGATTCACTCTAGGCCTAATTTTGCTCTTTCGAGGGGTTAATATGAACACTCACTGTTCCTGGTGCCGTTATCTTAGCTGTATCCCTACCTCATTATGGAAATGTGATTCTCATGAACGTTATTGCAAGGTAACAAAATTTTTGATGCTGGTATTCATTTTTGTGTGTGCATTTTTGTTGCACTTCGGTCTGTTATTGATGTACACGCTGGTGGAAGCAGTTGAATAAGGAATCCTGGACAGTTTTAGAAAAGAAAATTTAAGCACTTGTATCAAAAGAAAAGGATAAAATAATATGCATAATTTATTTTATATACGTATGAAGTATTTCAGTCACTTTATCAGAAAACACTCAAGGCTCTAGTATCCTTGTACGAACGTTTGATATTTCCACTGAATGTTTTTTCTTTCGTCATTCGTATATTTCCTTCTGCTCATTCCTTTCACCTCATTAGAAACATCCACGATCTGGCCCTTTTTTTAAAATTGCTTAACAGGACAAGACCTATTTTAAGTAAGAAACCGGATCAAACCGTTTTACAACAGTTTGGTCCAGTCCAGTTTCCGGTTTACCCTTATCCTGTTCACAGAAATGGAACATATATATACACAAATAACATGCTGACTAGGTGGTAGGCATTAGGGAAGCATGGGTTCGACTCACAGTTTTAGAAGTCATGAATTTAACCAAGGAAGACAAGGTGACACACTTGTAAAGGGGTATTTATGAATATATTTTGTTTAATATAAAAAGGGCCTTGATCGATCCATCCGGTTTCAAACTGGACCGGACCGTTTAGCGTTGCTAACTGTTCGGACTGGTCTGGTTTGGATCAGTCTTAGTGGTTTCTTGGACACCACTGCTCACTGTGAGAACAATAAGTTCAGAGTTGTTTCTGCTGCTCCTGTTAAGCTGATGCCAATAATCTAATTCTGGGAAGTAACTGTGGTTAATATGCATCAAGTCGTTGGTATTTATTGGGGAGAGGGTGAAGGAGATAGAATCATAATTTTTTATTTTCTTGCTGATTTTGGGGTATTCATGGACTGATCATTGTTGTTGCAGATGAGCCGATTAGGAAGTCAACTGAACATGACATGTCAAAGCAATTGGAAGAGCAATATTTATCAATTATCAGATAGAAACCCTTCTCAGGCTCACCTTCAGCAGTTATGTATGAATCTTTGCAAGTAAAACACAGAGGAAGAGGTAGAAGGACTTCTTGTGCATATGTCATTAGCAGATTTAATTTGATGTGTATATATGATTCATTCCTATCTCTGTTTGTAGAACATTTTTATGTAATCATGAAGCAATAGTCATTATTATCATTATTTCTAATTCTCTTCTTTTTTTCCCTGGACCTTTAATTTGAACTTGGTAGGTGGCTAATTATAAAGATATTGGTGTGCTAGCAAATGGGACGAAGAGGAATGCTAAGGTACACAAATTTGTACTCAGTACGATTTATGGTGCGGTGTTGGCAAAATATTTTAAAAATAGAAAATATTCATTTTTCAATAAAATTATGTCATATGATACACCATAATTAGTATATACGCAAATTTATGTGCATATACCATATCTCATGGGATGATGTTCGATGGAAACGAGAATTGTTAGAGCTCGACACATTTGATCACATTTTGGGGTAAAGAACACAGGCAGCCTGATGTTGTGACTTATTCCAGTTTTTTATGTATAAATAAAGGGAAAGTTCTCTCATTTCTAGTTTTGATCTCATCTGAATTAACAAAGCGTGACCTGATGAGACAGTTGGAATCATTTTATTATTTAGTTATATTTTGTCACCTAAGTTATGAATATAAATGCTTATAAATAAAATTGGTAGAAATCTTCTCAGGTTGTAAGTTTTTACCTTACTTTATAAAAAAGATATATTAATAATCTTTATTTGTTGATGTTATCCTAAAAATAAAGCTGTAAATGGTAAATTTAATATTAACTCAAGAGGAAAGAATGGTAAATTTACCATTAAAAAAACCAAAATCAAAATTATTTATCAGTCTCCTTTCGTTCTTAAATTGCCCTAACCTAAACAATGTCTTTCCTCGTCTGTTTTTTAATATTTTAATGCATCGTTATTGTTATTATCGTTATTATTATTATTATTTATTCCTTATATATATATATATATAATATAAATATCTATTAAAATGTGAAATAATATTTATAATACTTCAACCACGTGAATAAGATTTATTATCTTCAGCCTATTATGTATCTTTATTGAAAAAAAATTAACTCAAATCTTTCATATTAAATATCCTTTGATGTAATTTAAATAAAATTTTAACTAATTAAATGTGTTTAATTTTTTAATTTTGACAAATTAAATACTATTTAAAATTATTATGTGATATTTTTGTTATAATAATTTTTACAAATGTTATTTTATGTAATTTTACTTATAATTTCTTATCTTACTTTGTAAAGAGTTCAATCATATATCGTTCATCTATATATTTATCCTGTTAGAATTGTGAATATAATTTTTTTTTAAAAGGATTATGTTACATGTTTAATACACGCAAAATTAACAATTTGTTTCATGAAGATTTAGTGAAAACATATAGGAATAAATTATGCTAAATTATTCAGAAAATTTGGGTGTACAGATTGTATTTAAAATATGCTAAAATAGATTTATCATGTGTAAATAATTTTAGTGGTAAACAATTTGTGCTAAAATTATTTTGTTCTAAAACTATTTTAGAACATGACTATTCATTTTACTTTTCAAATAGAGCAAAATTAAGTTATAACAAAAAACAAAATACAAAAATGAGTAGTTACGAGAGAAAATTGAAAGAAAATATGTAGGGATAGATGAAGTAATATATATATATATATATATATATAATTGTTTTTATGCAAAAAAAAATAAATAAGGAAGACGGCAAAATTGAAATGAGACAAATAATTTCTTCCTTAATAGATCACATGGATTAAATTATTCTTTTTATAAGATTAAATTATATTTATTTGAAAATAACAAAATTTCTGGTTTAACCTAAAATATATATAATATTTTTGTTTACATATTTTAGAGCTAAAATACCTACCTGTCGTGCCTAATTACTAAATAAAACCTGATCGTACTTCTGCATTGCCTCTGCTCTCTTAAGAATGAATTGTTTTCTAGTTATTTCGAAGTTATCACGGTGCAACTGCTTTCTAGTACACACGAAATTTTCTAGTAGGATTTTATTTCTTTTAGTGAATCAATACTTCATAAAGCAGGGTTACCATTATTTTTTTATGACCTCTTGCCCCTTGGATTCACACAGTAACATTTGCTTTTCGGTTCTCAAGACTTGAAAAGTTGACTTTTGCAGTGAGCTAAATACCCTAGGTTCGTTTACGGTCTACGGAGGGGTCCAATGATATAAAGAAATCAACAGAATTAGTGTTTCTCATTTTACTTTTCAGGATAACGTCCTTTTATTTTTACAATTTTCTCTCATACAATAGAGCTATTAGTGAAATCACATAATTACAAACCAGTGCTTTGTCTTTTGTACAATGTAAGTAGTTGACTCTCTTCACCCTTTTTATCATTACCTTGCTCAGTCCCTTACTATTTTTCTCATAAGCAGTAACCCTCCACTATGCCCTACATTTTTATCCCCGCCTATTTTTGCCTTTGGGCAATAATCTCGAACCTAAGTTTAGAATCATAATATTTAGATAGGTTAATTAGTTATTTCGTTTAAATTAAACATCTAATTAACTATGTATAAATGATTTTTAATTAAAAATTATTATAACGATCAGACTTATAATCGTGAATAAATAATAATATATAAAAATTAAAAAAAAACATACAAGATTCTTACTTGAAAATAATCTAAATCACAACGATAATATTAGAAGAAAACCACTACTAATACACCTAATTTACCCACTATAAAAATAAGTATTCAATTATAAATTTAGATTTTAAACTATACTTCATAGATAAAACCCTAAAGTAATCTACCTACAAGTCATCGTTTATTTCACAATCTCCACACGATAGGTGTACGAATTCAGACCAACCTTATGATCTCTCGAGTCTCACGAGCAATTGAATTCATTCAATGAACACCTAAAAATTGTTAGCACAATAACATCGTGCAATGCATGTCCTAGCATAATTCAATAATGAACAATCTTAATATATTATTTCGTGAACATAAGCAATTAAACCTAGAAGCTAAATAGATTAACTACAACAACAATGAAAACCTCAAAATCATATTGATGAAACAATTAGCCATATGAATCAATCAAACATAACTACATAATATATTTGAATGATTTAAACAAGAACAAGCCTAAAACTATATGATGCAAAGAAAAAAATTTCAAAAAAACACAAAAAACACAAGATGAATAGAAGAAGTGTAGTGTAGGTAACAACAAGCAATGGGTTGTTTAAATAAGAAAATTAAAACCTTGACCCTATGTTAATGTGAAATGACTCTTCTACTTCTAAAAAGATTTGTAATGCATATTTAAGAAGGGATATTTTGATAATTGTACAAATTAACTTGAGTTAAAATATAGATTTTAGAACTGAAAAATACATGTTCGATCGATCAAAACCCTTTTTCGATCGATCTAACAATGATAAGCCACTCATGTATTTTAACTCGACGGTATTTGATCGATATTCGATTGATGTACTACAGGTCGATCAATCTACTTAATACTTGATGGATTGAGTCCCAAAAAATGTAAGTCGAGAGCACATAGATTGATCTTGATCGACCTATCACTTTGATTAATTGAACCCTTGTTAAATCGATCGAGCAACACAATAATAGCACAAGATAGTTCAAAGTGTTTTGTAAAGTGTGTTCATGAATGCATGAATGCAATTCTAAACGTGATATGATAAAATTTTATACCTGAAGTGCATCTATCTGAAATTCGGGTGTTTCTTTTGCTTTAATTAACAAACTAGGCCTAGTGAGATCTCATACCAAAAGATACACTAATTAGAAGTGATTGAATTATAAACTTATAAACTCATGTTCTCATTAATATTTTACTAACGTGGGACTTGTTTACTTTTCATTTCTTAACAATTCCTCCCTCAAACAAGAGCCACTTGGCTTCTTAGGTTTATACTTCAACTCAAGTCAATCCAACCAATCTTTAATAGCTAGTCTCTCTTGAACTAAACTTAATCCACCTTAATTGTTCAAGGTTTCAGAATTCTTCATGTTCAAAGCCTACACCTCTATAAGATTTAGAGAATTTTATTTCAAGTCTACCAAACTCACATTTTACAAATTAACTTAAGATAACAACCATAGGTTTTGATATCATTTGATAGGTCTAATAGCTACCATGGATTTCCAAAAAATAATAAACTTGTATCCTAAAGATTTAATTCACGAAAAGTTAACCCATTGGGTGGAATTAACTCATCTATTTATAAACTCATGTTCTTATGGATGATATTTTATTAATGTGTAATTTATTTGATTTTTTTTTCTTTTAAATAGACATGATAACGAATTTAGAAACTAATTTATATATAAATATTTGTCTATAAATATAGATGACATTTATAATAACACCTTAAGTGTTTTTTTATTTCAACTAGTAAGCACACTTAAGTTTTAGAAAAGTGATAATATTGGTGGTTGATTATGATTCTTTTATTTTGAACAATAGAGTTAACCAACTCAGCTACTAAGTAATTCCGTTAGTTGTGACAGTTGCTGCAGGAACAACAATCAAAGTACTCTTTGCTTATGCTATCGAAGTAACAAGCAAAGTCTCTTTTAATTTTAGGACCCCAAAGAGTGATAGGGACTTATTATGGTGTCCTAGGGACTTATTATGGTGTCCTAGAAGAAAGTATAATATTAGATATGATTCCAATTTGCTTGCTTAAGAAACTTGGGCTTTCATTCATGGAGATTGCGTAAAGTTGATAACAAATTGTGGAAGCATCAAGCATGCGGATAAATTAATCAGAGTAGGCTTCATATTTGGAAATATGGGGGGACGTATCTATGCCCACCAACTGTTTGATAAAGACCCGACCAGATTCTTCGTTATTCTTGTTTATATTATATATGCATGCGGGTTTTTAATAAATTATATTATTTATTGTATTAATTGGCCATAATCATTTTATTTCGTTACGTTCTTATTCTTATTTCTGATCAGAAATGAAAATTATAAGTGATATAATATTTAAATATTATTAGTTATATAAATTTATCAAATTTTTTATTATTCATATAAATCTATCCTTAAATTTTTTATTAATAATATAAATTATAATTTAAAATATAACCTAAACCACCTAAAAAATATCTTAACTACTCTTTATTAGTTGTCCCCATTTAATGGAATACCACTTAAAGCTTTACTTTCATTATGATTCTTCAATTCTTCAACTGTCAAACTGCTTTCTCTTTCTTTTTCTATTTCAAATTCTTAAATTGGATTATTCTTTTTTGAAACCAAAAGGCAAGTAGATCCTCCTGGGTTTACTATAATATATTTGATTCTTTCTTTAATTTGTTTAGTTTTAAGTTTTATTATGAATGTGACAATTTCCAAACTCTAACAACTGTATGCATGACTGCTTTAACTGCCTGATAAGTGGAAAGGTCACCCATAGAAGTCCTGAGCTGTTATGCCTCTCTTCATTTTGTACTTTACAAATTGATGAAGAGGTTTTCCTTAAGACAAGCTCATTCACAATTTGGGTAGATGTATTATTAGAATACATGTGGGTGGGTAGCTTCAATATGAATGCATGATTCTACTTTTCTTATAATACAAGTTGCTTCATATTAAAACCTAATTTTGTTTACTTGTCTTAATAAATCCTTTATTTCTATATCTCTAAAACCAATCCCATTTGAAACTTGTCAATATAAAAAAAAAATGCTGAAAAAGGAGAAAAGCATTTTCACATAGTACATACAATATGTGACCAGTTGTTTTACTTTGTTGAAAGCTTTGTCCCCTTGCTTTAGTCAAAACAGGCTTTTAAACTCCCATGTCCCTCAATCCCTATTTCTTTATGACAAAGTACAACACTTTGTTCTACAAAATCAGTCTATTTTGATAGCTTTGCTACCCATTTATCAGCAGTAAATCTGCATAACTTGGTTTTTTTCTGTATTAGTACTGAACCATTCACACTTATATTGTTCTTACAAAGATTTATCTCTGCTCCACTTGCGAATGACATACTAATTACTACACTATCACTTGCCGGTTAGAACTTATAATTACTGCTGTCTATTAATCCCAAGGTGGAACGGAGATTGAATTTATGTGAGCAATAGAGCATCTTATTTTGCCTTTCATTTTCGTGTTACATCTTTGATAAATGAGATGGTATATTGATGAATGCTAATACAAATTTTTTTATACATTTTTTATTTATTTATCTAAGTGACAGGTGTTATATTTTTCTAAAATTAATTTGTTTAAATGAAAATTACATGTCTGAAGTGCAATGCCACATGTCAATAATTGAAGTAAAAGAGTGTCATTACCATTAATTATTAAAATATATATTGTTAAATTAAAATGTTAGGTGAAAATAAAATATCATAAATAAAGATAAGATTAGATATATACAGACATGTTAAAAAGATATTCATTTATTCAGTATTAAAAATTATTTTTTATTAATTTATCATAATTTGTAACTAAATTCATATATTATGTTAAGTGAGATACATCATAACTCAATAATTAAAAATTAGAATATTAAATATTATCAAAATATTTAAAATAATTTAAATAAGTTTAATAAAAATAGATAAATAAGTTATATAGTCCAATTCACCTATAAATAAACTTGCCAATTATATGAGTTGAATTAATTTATAAGATGAAATCGAAAAATAAATGCATGTTTCAGATATTCATATATATGTATATATATGTATATATATATATATATATATATATATATATATGAATTAATAGCATGTTTATTTGTAACTTGATTCCCAAAGAAAGGTTCGGAATTAAATTCGTGTAATAACTTTTTTAAAAATAATAATTATTAGATTATAAAAATATTTATAAAATAACTATTTTTTCGGATTCCAAATTAATATAAACAAACACAATTAAAAGAAATTTAATTTTGAATATTCTTCTTTCTAATTCCCTAAATTTTTCTATTCTTTTCAAAATTCGTTTCCAATTAGTAGGTTACCTAAATATTTAGTGGGTCTCATTCACTTATCGTTGTGGCTATTATTCTCCAAGCCACAAGCACTTGGGTATGTTCTATATTTCATCTTAGTCATCTCTTTAATGAATATGACAAACCATGTGGGAAGTTCCCTTTGAACTTCCCCCTCTGATATGTTGATAGTTATCCAGTTGGTGTTTAAACCACTTTCAATGTGGCATTCCTATTCTATTAACAAAGATATTAAAGAATTGAAGTACACTTCAAAATTTCTATTTACATATTTATTATATTTTTGATCCATTTCTTAATGGAATTTCAGAAAAAGAGGCATGTATATGAGCATCGTTGCCTTTTCCTATCCACATGTTATTGACTCAATAGTAATTTATTATTTCCAACAATTAAGGCTAAATTAGAGGGAAATAAATGTCCCTACGTACCCACCAGCCAATCTTTCTTCATTATTCTCCAAAATCATGAACACGTTATTGAAGTTGTTAAAGAAGAAAAACAAATAAAAGTCACCAAATATAAAGAAATTAATCAAAGTCTTCAAGCTGCAAATTGAAATAAATAGATACCAAAGTCAGCAAAAGGGGCAGCAACCACACAAATAAGCTCTACCTAATAAACCCTCAAGTTATTAATGCATTTTTAACTAATATGTATGTAAATTCATTTATTTGATATTGCATGTGTTTCCTTATAAATTCGGGTCAAGTAATAATATGATGGGTTTGTGTAATACCATAATTAAAATTTTCTGATCTGTGTGATGTAATATCTTTATATGTTGAGTAATTTTTATGACGTAATAGATAAATATTTATTAAAATAATATAATTTATTTTTTTAATTTATAATTAATATACATATCAATTATAATATTAACGAATAATTAAATTGACTTTTTCGTCAAAATTGATATCCAAGAGTCGTTTCTCGCAAAAATTATTAAGGAAAAGACGTTACCTTGTAAATATTCTTTTCTCCAACTATTTGACCATACCAAGTGTCTTTAAATTTTAATTTGTATTCCAATAAATAATGTTTGTTTCCATCGTTTTGAAAAAAAAATCAAATTAATAAAAAGTTAATAATTTTAAATTAAAATATTATTTTTATACAAAATAGTTAAAATTTAATTAAAATGAGTTTTAATAAATGATAATGTAGTATTAACAAATAAATTTTTTTATCACAACTTAATAAATAATATATTTATATGAGAAAAATTATTACTAATTCTGTTAAGGTTTAGCGTATCTTATATATATCTTTAAGTTTTATAGAAAGAGTTTTAATGTCCTTAAAGTTTATATATAATTAATATCATTAATGTTCTCGAATAATAAACGACGTTAACTTTTTATCCAATAATATATTTTTCTTTTATACGGCTATTATACCAAATTGTAACTAGTTGTTTTAAAAAACTAGTTATTACTTCTTCCAAATTATTATTTAAAAATAAATTTTTAAGTTTCTTAGCATAATATTGTTTTAATTTTATAATTTATTTATGTTTTTTCATATAGATTTAAGATTAGTTTCTTTGTCTCTATTCTCTTATTTATTAGTTTTATAAATGTTATAAACAAATATTTAATCATTCAAGATCATTTTGACTTAAAATTATAATTCTCATACATGAACTTAATGGGTTCATCGTGATATTCCCTTATGTTGTTTGTCTTTTTTTATTACACCTTAAATTTATAATTAATCTCACTAATATCCTTGAATGGTTAACAACGTTTACTTTTTATCCAATGATATATTTTTCTTTTCTGTGGCTCTTATATCAAATTATGATTAACGATTTTACAATATTAATTGTTATTTCTAGTAGATTATTAATTAAAGATAAAACTTTAAGTTTATTATTAAGATATTATTTTAACTTTATAATTTTCTTATATTTATTTTCATATAGATATATGGTTAGTTTCTTTGCCTTAATTTCCTTATTTATTAGTTTGATAAATGTCATAAACAAATATTTAATTATTAAAGATCCTTAATTGGATTATAATTATAATAATTATACCTGAGTTCACTACAATATTCTCTTCTATTGTTCATCCTATTTTGTTACACCTTACATGTATTAGTTTGTTCAAACATTAATACTTTCTTAGTATTTACGACGCTCTTGCATCCGTACATAATATGATATCCAATTTAAACTTAATAGATAATAAGAAAAAAATGACTACATTATATTTTATTCATAATTATTATAATTTTAAAAGCTAATTAAGAACCTTGAAGAGATTATTAAGTACTTATAGTTTCTAGATACATAGTTGCTAGATAGATAATTTTTAGAGTATATAATTTACTATTGCTTAAATTGTGTATAATTAATGATATAATGGTTTCTTTTATAGGACAAGGAATCCATGTTTACGATAGTAAAAAAATATTATTTTACCCCTATTTTTATAATTCACCTAACTTTCTCTTTTTAGCCTTTGAATTTAAGTCTTTTATTTTCTTAGCATGATCTACGACTAAAGACGTGGGTTTTACATATTAATTCATCTTTTTCGTTTTCTTCCGACCCTCATTTTGATGATGTAGATGATGACACATCTTCATTTTCTTGATCTATAATGCATCATTATATTTGTGATTCTTAATAGTTTTCCTAACATAAAAACAAACATACATTTCTTATTTCTTGACATTTTTTTATATTATTATTGTTAATTTTTTTCAAACTTATTGATATTCTCACCATGTTCTTCAATGAGAGCCATATTGCTATATGATGTAATTATAATTTACTGGTCGAGTAATTTACCTTAATTTCAAAAGAACTATCAATTTTTTTGAATTTATAATAAACTTGACTTAGCATCTCTCCTTTTATAATATAGAATACATCTGTATTGAATTCATTTTCTAGAAGTGCCTTGGGTTTTGGAACTTCTATATTAATGTTAGAGATCCGTATTCTGATAAAATTGTATGAACTAACACAACCTTACTCATTCCTGTTAGGGGTGTCCAAAAACTGGGTCGGATCGGTTTAAATCGAAAAATCAGTCTGAATTGGACCGAACTGAGCATTTTTGTAAATGAAACGGTCCAGTCCAATCCGTATTAAGTAAAACCGATTTTAAAACGGTCTGGTCCAGTTATAAAAAATTATAAACCGGTCGAATCGGACTGGACCGATTTTATTAAATAAATAATTTTTTATATATAAACCGAGGTAACTCGAAAACAATATATATATATATATATATATATATATATATATATATTTCGAGTTAAGGCATTAAGCCATTAACCCTAACCCTAGAAATCACAATTCCTCATTCTCCTCTACCGCTCTACATCTATAGTTTGGGCTTTGGGTCTGGCCATCTATGCTTCCACCAGCAGCTAGCCACTGTTTCACGTGTCACTTTCACCAACAACTAGCCACCTCTCCTCGCGTCGCTTCCACCAACAAGTAACCACATTTCCTCGCATCGCGTCATGTCATGACAACTATGGAAGAAAACCACGAAATAGGTATGTGGTCTATTGGTAGTAGTTTTTTCTTGAGTTTATTAATCATATCCTATGTTTTTTCCTGAATAAACTGAATGGAAAGTTTGAACTCTGAAATCTAAATGGTATGTCGTTTTTTTGTTAATCAAAAGTCTTAACATTTTTTCATGATAGAGTTCAGTTTTTTTTAAATAGTGGAAACTAACTAATACTGTTAGAACTTCAGTTAAATTATTACGTATGTTGCCCCTCTTTTAAAGCTTAATTATTTTGATTAAGTTCTCTTTATAGATTAAATATATATAATTCATTCTATTAATATTTGATCGTTATGAATTTCAAGAGTTTAAGTAGTTTGTTTCATATGGTTTAATATATGAACTAACATTTTATTGATAAAATTAAGTTACGTGGATTGTTGAATAATTTATCAAACTGTAACTAATCGATTAAAATTATATTTTAACTAATTAATTTTAAATTGTGGTGATTTATATAGATAAAGTAATCTGTATTTTTGTCATAAAATGATGTACATAAATATTTTAAAATTGATATTACTTTTGTGATTGACTCATAAATATGATTCAGACAATATCTTAGGTATACATTAAGTGCTTAAGTTTATTTATATGTATGAATATAATATAAGAAAGTATTTACTTTACATATTTGATTAAATTGACTCTATATTTAATATCATTCAATTCTATTTCCTCAATTTCTTCTCAAAAAAGTTTGATTTTCTAATTAGTTTCAGATTTTAGGAAGTAAATATTTTGCTTTGAGACAAGTTTATGTATCAATTTTTCATATTTCTATTATAAGATTCTGAATGTTCATGCCTAATACATGCATGTTTATTTTGAATTTTTTATACGTGTTCATGCTTCAATTGAATCGATTATAGAACATTCATGAGGATTTGACTCAATTTTACAATAAAGAGAGTGCTTGAATTAGGTTTAGGAAAGGCGAGAAAGGAGTATGGAGAGCTAGAATTTTAATATATTTTTTAACTTAATTTATTTTCAAAGCTCATCATTATTTAAATTAGTTTAGTTGTTAATTATATTTTATTTTAATAATATATGCATGTTTTTTTGTTAGTGTGAAGTCTAAATTAGTTTAGGTAAGATATAAATGTCTTTTCATTGTTAGCAACAACAAAATCTGTCTTTACATCAAATATTTAAAGTACACTAGTCATTATAAATAAATTAATAAATAAAATATTTGAGTTCTTCATGTTATTCCCAATTCCATAATTGAATTATTCTTTCTCTCCCTCTCTTTTGTAATTGTTATATATTATAAGTGCCATTTATTTTTTATAAAGCATATATGTTTGAGTAACAAGATATGAATAAACTTTACGTATACGAACACTAATCGATTTAGTGAAAATTTATAAATAATTAGAAAAAATGAGCATGTGTACAAAACATTTCTCACTCCAATTTATATATAACCCAATTATTCATGTAATTTCCTACATATGTATAGAAAATGTTTAAAAATGAAATTTTATCATGCAAAGCAATTACACCACAACTTTTTAATTACATTCTCTATATTTTCAATTATATAACATTATAACTGGTGTACATAATACAATTCTTTAATTAGGGATATGTGTACTACAGTTAACAATATAAAAAATAAGTTATTGTTATAAATTGAGGTATGTAGAGAAATTTTCTAAAAAAAACAACTAATCTCGCAATGAAAAATGAACATAAAAAATTTACCCAATAACTATTACAAAAAAATGATATACCATTCAGATTTTAGTGACTTGTGTTCAAATTATGGCCATGTAAAAATTTGTGCGTGTAGCCTTTTATTTAAAAAGAATATTAACAAACAACCTCAAAAAAATTTACAAAGAGAAATATTGTTAGTTGGAATTATTTTTGCACATATAAACAATGGCCAACATATAAAGACCTTATTTTGTAAATATACACAGTACAAAGTAATAAAATGTTAGATAATGTTTTATCATGTTTATATCATAATTTGTCCGTTCTATTCTAATTATTTATTTTAGTTTTGAAATAATTTTTGATTAAGTACAAAGGTAATATTTTAATATCTATGTATGTATGATGATAAATGAGAATCATATTTGATTGTATCCTATTAGATTATATCATATTAAACTGAATCATATTTATGTATTATTAAATGTTCAAAACCGTTCAAAATTGTTAACCAAAGCGGACCAAACCGTTCGGTTATAACATTTTGGATAGCCAAATGGTCTGGTCCGATCCGGTTTCAACTATATGAACGGTCCGGTTTGGTTAAAAAAATTTAGACAAAACCAGATCGAACCGGACCATGGAAACCCCTAATTATCGTTCATAAGTGAATTGAAAAAATCTTAGATAGACATGTTTATCACCTACTCTAATATTCTTCTTGAAATTATTTGTAGCATTTTGAAAAAAATTAGGAATAAAAATTAATTGAGTGAAATTAATTCATAGATATATGTACTCAATTAAACCTACATAGAAAGCTTTATAAACAAACGTTGGATCAGTTCATTCAAGAATATTAAATTTAATGCCTACACAAAATTATTTTTCTCTAGTATAAAACTTAATGTCTTTGATATGTTTCGAAGTAGATTTTCTGACTAAGTTATAGATACTTAATTATTGTGGTTTACTTATATTCATGTATTGATATTTTTCATCTTCAATGACCAATGTATTTTTAAAGGATGCTTCATTGAATAGTACTGATAATCATACTATTTTTACTATCTTTATGAGAGGCGTTTCTCTGAATAGTATTAGTGATTGTACTATTGTTTCTAAGATCTTCAATCTGCTTTATGGTTGTTGTTGTAATACTGTAGAGTAATTTTTAAATATATTTTCTAGGGTTATTAGTTTTGCTACTCTATAGTTGGCATAACTACCTTCAGTTTCTGTTTTATTAATAAAAACTCTATGAGTTATTCGACTAAATTCGATAATAACTTTGCTTGCTTCAAGTCGGTCGTTATAAATTCTTTATTTTTGACCATTATAAATCATATAAGTTTTTTTTTGTCTTTTTCCCGCTTCTTCAACCCAATTAAACTTTTCCTTTTTATTTTCAGAGGTGTTATTTTCTTTTGAACTGTTAGACTCTTCCTTCTCATAGATAAATTCTCATATATTTTGGAAATTGACTCTTATCAATTTAAAACGATTGCTTTTTGTTGTTATGTTAGCTATTGTTTTAAATTTATTTACTTTTGAATTTGAATAATTTTTTGAGCTTACTATTTTTATTAACTTTTTGATACTTATTAAGACTTTATTTTCTTAAATTTTTTTAAGAAAAGAGTTTCGTTCTCTTTTATATCTAAGATTTTTATTTTGTGTCTATCTAATCACATTTACGCTTTTTCTTGTTAATATACGGTATAAATATGAAAAATTTCTTCTTCTATCATTATATATGTATCTCTTAATTTTTTTTGTATTTATTTTTAAAGTTCTCGTAGGAATACATATTTATTAGTTATACACATATTAGCTCATATAGTTATTTATGCAGGTAGATGGTAACTTATATAACATTTAAATTTTAATCTTATCTTAATATAAGTACGATTTAGATTTGTAATACTATACAAATCATTTATCTTCTGATAAAACATATTTATATTTCGATTTAATTATTTCTTCATATGTTTATTTTAATAGATAAATACTACAAGTATCATATATATCCAATTCATCCATTAGTTTTGATTTCATCTAGAAACCTTCTTCTAAGATTTTTACTTTTTGTGAAAATTTCTTTTTAAATTCTTGTTTTTTTTTGTTGAAGCTTATTAGGGCATTTTTAGCATAATGTTTTTCCTCATTGTAGATCTAACATATGTATTTCTTTTTTACTTATGGGTAATAATTTTTATTTTTTAGTGACTTATACATTTTTCTTATAAGATATTTTTTTATAAGGTTTTTTATTATACATTTTATTATTATTTTGAAAGTCTCATTTTCTAAATTAATATCTTTTGAATGTTCTGTATTTTTTATATTTTTATACTTTTGTTTGTAATATTTTGTTATATTCATATTTTCTTGGCATTCTAAAAGTTCATATATGATAACAAATTTTATTATTACCTCTTATTTATTTATATTATTATATTTCTTGACATTTAATGATTATATAATTTTTAAGACTTGTTCTTCTTCCTTTTTCGATGTCTATTATAGTTTTTCTATTTCTTTTATTCTGTCATTCTATTATAATTATATGTATTATTTATTATAATTTTTGGATAAACATTTCCTTATAAGTTCATGTTCACAAATAAAGAAATTTATATAACACATGTCATATATTTTATATTTGTTAAATGTTGTTTTTTTTCAATTTTATTTTCATTGGATTTAGTAATGTGTGTATCTTTTTATTCTTTAATAAATTTTTTGTATATTATTCCTTACTTCTGACATCATTTAGTAAATTTTTTTACTACATTATTTTTTCTTCCTTATATCAATTTTTTGTATATTATTCCTTACTTGTGACATCATTTAGTAAATTTTTTTACTACATTATTTTTTCTTCCTTATATCAATTTTTTTTAATCTAAGTTTTATTTTTTACTACTAATATTCATTTTTTATTATTAATTTCATAATAAATTATATATTTTCTTACAAATATTTTTCTTATTCTCGATAATGATAAATCTTTAAATCCATTTATTTTTTAAGATTTAATCTTGTTTTTTTTTATTTTTTAAAATTTTGTTTTTCTAATTATTATTTTTGTGATAAACATTATGTGTTTATATTTATATTATTTTTATCATTTTATGTATAAAATATTATTATTCAATTTTGTTGATTTTTTAGGTTAGATTTGAAAGAATATTTAAAACATTGCTTAAAAACTTGAGTTATTTTGATAATTATCCATCAAGTGAAGCATGAAATTTTCCGACATGTAACTTTTGTATTAATTCTTAAACAAATTTTTGCTACTAAATCAAAAGGAACGTATAATCATTTATGAATTGTTTAAGGAAGATAGGTAGTTTTAATTTAGATATATAAATTTTTTTAAACTTAATACGTACATTGATATATATGTCACGATTTAACTAACTTTTATTAGTAATTAATTTTATAATTATTATATTTATTTAACGATTAATATATCACATTAAAAAAACATTTTCAAAAAGAACTTAAAAGTAAAATGGAAAAAGTGTGAAGTTAGAATGTGCGCGCGTGTGGCTCGAGATCACGTAGACACATACAAACCCCACCCACTATTTAAGTCCAGCCGGTGTATATGGCCCGTAAATTACGGTGATTACCGGGTCCCATAATCCTCCTCGTTAGATCCACTCTTCTCAGTGTGTTATAGTTGGCTGCCTCATCACTTCTCCTTTAGTACGTAAAAGCGTCAGACCTTGAATCAGTGTGAAACCACCGTAGATCTTTCTGTGGGTCATATGATATCTTCCAAATTCCGTAAATCATATCCGCTCATCACTCTTCTTCTTCAGAACGACGCAAAGCATTTTTCATCCTGAATCCTCCTGATACGGTTATCAAGCCTAGTCTCTGTTTTTTTCTTCGATCTGGTACATTTTCGTACCACCTTTATGACTTTTACAAAATTACCCCTCTTTCTTTACGATGGTATAATTACTTTCACTGGGTATTTTGTTCGATGAGAACAAATTGGAAAACAGCGTTGCAAATATTAACCGGCAGTTAGGTGGATTTCATCTTAAATTCAAATTCAAATCAATTTACCATAATCAATTTAAAAAAATAAAATTTGAATCAAATTAATTCAAAATCAATCAAAAAAATTAAATTATTTGTATTAATTTTTAAAAAATTTATTTTTCTCCTTAAACTATAATTACTTTTTAAAAATAAATTTAATTATACAAATTTTAATATATATATATATATATCATAATTATTAATGAATAAGTTTGAGGTTCTAAAATTTTAATTTACCCTATATACTTATATTAATTTAAATATTTTTATTTATATCATATATATAAATATAAAAAAGAGATTTAATATTATAGATGTTTAAAATCATATGTTAATTTTCACTAATAACTTATTTAAAATAAAATCAATATACAAAATTAACCAAATAAATTAAAAGATTCAAACGATGAATGTAACTTGTAAAATCTTAACTGTAGCTCGTATCTAACCATTCTTAATATATAGTGTATAAGCAAAATAAATATACTTTTATCAAATAAAATTTAGTGAATGATAAGATATGTTATATATATATTTTATATCAATTTATTTTTATTTATATACATTATATTATTATAATAAATTAAAAATAATTATTTTACTTATTAAAAAAATATTAATTTTTAAATTTTTTTATAATTTTTATTCGACATATGAGTTAACTTAGAAAATTACTTTATGCGATTAAAAAAACTAATATTAACTATATCAAGAGTTCACCTCATAATCTCATAAGTTGACACGTGGCGCTTCTCTTTTTTCCATTTCTCGACTTTACGCATGAATTGCAATCCATCCTATTAACACAACTAAAAAAATATTAATTTTTTGAATATAGATATAAAATAACATCTCATAAAATAAAAATAATATCATAATTTATAAAAATTATAGAATAAAAATGTATGCAATAAGAGGAATATGTTTTAAGAACCAATTAAAGAATTTAAATATTAATTTCACTGACAAAAATTCTAATATTTCTTTTTATTTTATTGAATAATTTTTTGAATTTATTATTTGCTATGATAGCTAAATTTATAATTAATTATGAGTAATTTTAAAACCTTAAACATATATTGTAATCTTTAATAAGATATACACTATTCTATTCAACTAATCTTTATGATTATGTATTAATTATTAGTTTTAATTGTTGTATGTTAATTAATTAAATTTATTCATAGTTAATCAATTTAATTGATTTGATACATAATTGTTAATTGATAAATTGAATGCAATGGGAATTAATACTTTGAGATAATTAAATTGAATTTATGTGTTTAATTTTAATCCAATTTTTTTCTTTAAAAATTAATATTTTTAATATATTAAATTTAGAGAACTTATTCTATGTTATTTATTAAAATAAGTTTGAATTAAAAGTTTGTTTAGTTCAAAGAATCTATAAAAATATGTAGAGATTTTTGTGTTTGTGAATTTTTTTAAGTTAATATAATCAAATAATAGAGAATATGATATATTTTTGATGATTTACAATGCATGTTAATAGTGAAAAATGATCCTTCAATCGTTATTTTATTCGAATATTTATCGTAATATTTATATTTTATTTTAACTTTATTAATCTTTAGTTGATAGATTTAATTTTCAGTTTATAAAATCAAAACTCTAATTTTTAATAAATAAGAGTTAGTTTTTAAAATCGTATCTGAAAGAGAGCATTACTTGTTATATACTTATTTATGATATATTAAGTAATTTAAAGTAAGTTTTAAATTAATTTTTCAATCAAATAGGCATCAAGTAATATTAATTTTGAGAATTTTTAAGGTTAAAATTATATATTTTGTAAGTTAAAAATAACTTATATAACTTTCTTGGCTCAATGACATTTATTTAAATAGATTAAAAGCTTGAATTTTGTGTCTTAGTTACAAATTATTGGAGTCCTGTGGTAACCCGAGCCCGTAGAAAAAACCCATGACCCTATGGTTTAACTCGTTGTTGGAATCAACGAGCTCGTTCCCATGACCGAGAACTAGTTAGTACTTAGTACCAAGTCGTTGAGAAGCCTAAGATCCACGACTTCGTGGAACATCCCAGGAATAAGACTTCAGTGAGACTGCCTCCGACATGACCTCGAATTTGTAGATTTTGGAAGAACCCTCGTACATTGTGACTCCTCTATAAGATTTACTCCAAAAGAGTTAGTTTGTAGCCAAGTATAAAATATTTAGGAGAAGAAAATATCTTTATTCAATTGTAATATATTACAAGAGTACAATATCTACTAGTAATTATTGCAATGGGTTGTAACAAACTCAGTTTATAAGCGAAAAATAATTAGTTACAATTAGCTACAAGCTAATCACATTAATTATTGTAAACCTTACAAACTAATCGAGTAAGTCTAACATTCTAACATGTTTGAGCTTTATTAAAAAAAATTCTTTAATATGTTAGTTTTCGTTTTTTTTCTTTATTTTTTTTTCGCAATTCCCTGTCTTTAAATTTTTATTTTATTTTAGATAAATATTTTTATTTTGTCTAAAATGTATTATTAATTTTTAAATTTTAATTAAAATCTCAAAAAATTTAAAATAAATAATTTAAAGTTTAAAATTTTAAACTTAACATATAAGTGTTTAAATTTTTAAATTTTTAAATTTAGTCATTAAATTTTTAAAATTTCATCTATAGTTCATAACTTAGTTACTAAATTTAATATTTATGAATCAAAAAATTATTTATGATGAAATTTTAAAATTTAATAATTAATTCAATCATCTTAAAATTTTAGATATGAACGTATGAATTCTTAAATTTTTGTTATAAATTATGCAGTTCTCTTTCATATTTTGCGATTACTAATGAGAAATCACGTTCTCCTAACAAGAAGCCAGAGTAGAAAACGAGTGTTGGCGTGGAAAGGAATTTTAATTATATCAACAATTCACCTTAATTTTAAAAATAAAAAAGCCTATAAAAAAAAATAGTGTAATATTTCCTCACTCGCCTAAAGACGTGTATTCCTATCAACTTGGAAAGGAATTATTATTTATTACATTCTACAATAATTATATTAATTAAATATTTTTATTTAAAACAAAATTAATTACACTAAACTTTTACGATTGACATATAAAAGACGATAGTTATTTTATAGTTATAATTGATTAATATAAATATCAATGGAGAGTAATACCACGCTCGAGATATGGACAGTGATGCAATCCCACTAAATTTCCATAAAGGGGTATGTTTGGAATTTCAACTAAATTAAACCTGTAACCCTTCCCAAGCCTCCTCCATAAGTAGTACCTCCAAGGCTCCAACCCAGACCCAGAACGCCATATCCCCAATCTCTCACTCATTGTCTTGCTTTGTGTTTATAGCGAAAGAAGAACAAAGCAATGGCTGTGGGAAGTTTATTTTGCATTGTGTCTCTAATTATCTCAATAATGTGGATGGCTGAAGCAAGAATCCCTGGGAACTATGCTGGAAGTTCATGGCAAACTGCTCATGCCACTTTCTATGGTGGCTCTGATGCCTCTGGTACTATGGGTATGTACCACATTCTCCCCCTCTCTCTCTTTCACATTTTCAAACTTTGTACATGTCAGTCAAAGTACACATCGATAGACCTAATGTGCGTCGTTGTTCTGCTTCTGGGTTGCACTAAAATTCCAAATTTTTTCTATAATTATTTTTGGTTTCTCCTAGTTCTCCTAAAGCTGAGAGCTCTCTTTCATTATGCACATAAATACTAATAGAGCAGATCATAAAATGCAGTTTGAGTGTTTAATTTCGACTTGATGAGTTTTTATACTGATATTGTGTTTTAATTAGGTGGAGCTTGTGGATATGGAAACCTATACAGCCAAGGGTACGGAGTGAACACAGCAGCATTGAGCACAGCACTGTTCAATAATGGCTTAAGTTGTGGTGCCTGCTTTGAAATCAAGTGCGCAAACGAACCAAGATGGTGTCACGCAGGTAGCCCATCGATTTTAGTCACAGCCACTAACTTTTGCCCACCGAACTTTGCTCTTTCAAATGACAATGGTGGGTGGTGCAACCCTCCTCGTTCCCATTTTGACCTTGCTATGCCAATGTTCCTAAAGATTGCTGAGTACCGCGCTGGTATTGTCCCTGTTGCTTACCGTAGGTAAAGCTCTTCTATACCTCCCTCTCTGTTTTATTTTCCTTGCTCTGGTTATCATATTGGTAGAAATTATTTTTATGAGTTGAGATTGATTTTATAATTGCCCTATTTTGCAATTTTAAAAGCTAAGAGATTGTGTACAAGGTCAACCAAAATATATTTCTCAGATGAGAGTTATATGTATATTTTGCAAACAATATTGTTACTTTAGCTTGCTTTGTTTTTGTTTGACCTCTAGTTCTGTTTTGGGAATTTTTTGTGGTGCAATGTTCATATCTAATTGCTTAATACTACAATCAGAACTATGGATAGCTTTTGCTTGAAGCAAATAATACTTTCTGGTTTTACAGAACATATTTTTAAATAGAACCGTTGAATACATTTGTTGTTTTTCTAAACTCAAGGAATTCAGTAAAAAAATCCCAAATGAGCCAACTTAAGCTTTAGCCCTTTAGTTCCCTATGGAGTCAATTGAAATAAACCTGTTTTACCTATGGATGTAACTAACAAGTATTTATTATCTTTTTCCCAAGTGTGCATTTGTTTATTGACTCTTTCGGAGTAAAGTTTATTTTTTTAAATGATTTTATACACGTATATATATAGCATCGATCAATTTGTAAGTAAAAAATGTTTACATTATATGCTGAAATATTTCACATTTAATGTTTTTAAATGTTTATATTGAATATCTACTCATTAGATTTTATTTTTATTATCTATTTAATGATGTTTTTATGTCATTTTAAATTTTTTTTATTGTTAATTATGAGTTTCTTTTATTTAACAAATTAACATAAATAAAACCAAGCTTAAGATGTAGACACGGTCCCCTAAGTTGGGCTTTTGTATTTTCCGGCCCAAAAAATAGCTGTAGTTTGATGTTGATTGGTCCCTAACCTAACCATATTTGTTTTATTTACGCAGAGTTGCATGCCGAAAACCGGGTGGGATCAGATTCACAATCAATGGCTTCCGTTACTTCAACCTGATTTTGATTACCAACGTAGCTGGTTCAGGGGATATCGTGAGGGTGAACGTGAAGGGCACTAGGACTGGTTGGATGCCAATGAGCCGAAACTGGGGTCAAAACTGGCAGTCAAATTCTGTTTTAGTGGGCCAGTCTTTGTCTTTCAGGGTGGTAGCCAGTGACCGGCGCAGTTCCACTTCGTGGAATGTTGCTCCAGCTCACTGGCAATTTGGTCAAACTTTCACCGGCAAGAATTTTAGGGTTTGATGACTAAATGCTCAAATGTTTTAAGAGATTCCCTACCATTATGTCGATCCTTTTTTGTGGAACTAAATATTCACTTTTATTTATTATTATTATTATTATTCTTTCTACTTTTTTGTCACTTTTGACTCGTTATTGGGGAGTGTTATAGACCGATGAAAGAGAGAAGGGGGAGGATTTTGACATTTTAACTGGCGGTGTTTGGGAAAAGTGTGATTTATGTAATGGTGTTAGGGATGGCTGAGGAGGCTGCAAAAAAGGATGTATGCCCGCAGCTTATTAGTAGAGAAAAATAGTTGTATGGATTGGTATAGTTATAGTAATATATGTCTATTGCCTTCAATTAAGTGTTTATTTGTATGAAATAATTACCGGAAAGTTATATATTTTTCAGTGTTTATATCTCGTTCAAAATTTTCTCATGATTTGATTATTCGTTATTTTTTGTCGTTGGATTTAAGGTTTGAGTTTGGGATGTGAAAAGGTCAATGTCGATATATTATTGTTTGTAGCGCAGACTAATTGAAATAGAAGAGTAGTAAGAGGTTTTGATTTTACTGTGACGGCCTTGTACATTGTGGGTTGGTGTGTCTAAATGCCTGGAAATTTAGTCTGAACTGATCAAGAATCGAATTGGTAAGCTTGATTATGCAATAAGTCCGATTCTGTCCCGATCCTACACGTATAGTTTTAAAGCTACACTTGGAGATAAAGAAGCATATATATTATAAGTTCGGCTTAAAAATGTCAAAAGTTTAAATTTTATAAAATATATATGTTAAAATTTTAATATATTATTTTATATTTTTTTACTTCAATTAAACTTGAAATATTAATTTAAATCAATTTAAAGTTAAAAAATCAAACACTTTCCTAAATATTTTAGGAACAAACACCATTTAATTATCGATGTCCTGCCTAAAGTCTAATTTGAATTCAGTTCAGAGATTTGAGTTTATTACACAACCCACCCAAATTTACATTCTATGCCTAATTCAAGAGTGTTTCTTGAATTAATTTAACAGATAAATACGTGTTAAAAAAAATCCCTCTAAATTTGATTTTTGTACGAATTATTGGAGAAAGAACTTTGGATTCCTACTTTGCCTTAGCAAAGGATAAAACAAAGTAGGGCTTTGGATTCCTTTTACACACTTGAATCGTCCCGAATTCAACTATTTCAATCATTATCCAAACGAAAATACTTTTTTATTCCAAGTTTTAAATAATCTCGAAACATCTCACATGCTTCCGTATTATAAAGTAATGCAATAATAATCAGCCTTATTGTTACCGAAAAAGTCACGAGAGATTATTTCCATAACTAATCATTCACATAACCATAACATTCCTTGAAGGAGTATATAGGCTAGACCAGATGGTATTAATAAATTAATAATTGGGTCAGAAACTACTTTACTGTAGTTGAAATAATGGGCGTCATATGAAAAGGTGGAGGCAAATATGAATATAATATCAAATACTGGATGAGTGGGATTAGTTTTCAGATTATAAATTGATTGTTGAAAAATTCCAGTAAATGTGCTTTTTCTACCTTATCAAAATCTTGAAATATCACATCCTTGTTGTACCTAAGGCATCAAACTAGAAATTATCATGAAGAAATTTGACATAAACAACGGTAAGCATCGGTTATACAAAAAAGATCAAATGTAAATTTACCATAGACAAGATCCCTATTGATTTACTTTCACATCCACTATTTGCGGGCTTTTGTTTTCCACAGCTTCAGAATGTAGGACGCCGCATCTTTCAAAGATGCCTTCCTGTCTTCTTTAATATTCCACAGTTCTTGTATTGGATACCTGCCGCTGGGATTGTACTCATTTAGTTCCTTCAAGGCTGTTATCACTGCTTGATAAACTTCATCATCATGCTCGTTCCTCAGATTCTTTAATTTATCATCTTCTTCTTCGATCATTTCCTGCAGATATATGAAGTCAAAGTATATATATAATTTGGGATGAATCTTGAATGATGTATCATAGTATTATTGATAAGTATAATCGCACTCATCTAATTGTATCCAATGAAAAACTGTTACATTATTTATGATCCAGATGGTACTAGCTTGTTTCCTAAAGTCTAGGTCTTGGGTTCGAGAGTTGTAGAGAGCAAAACAAACACTGTGTCAAGAAAATGTCTTCTGTTTAGTTAGGAACTAGCTTGAACATCAACGCTCTACCCCTGGACACTATATGGATATCCCAAGATGCTTTGTGCCTTCCGCTAAGCTAGTTACGGTACAAACATCAAAAGACATCCTTTTTGCTAAAGATATCTACGTGGGAGCCCTGGTGGATGACGTTGATGCTCAAGCTAGTTCTTGACTAGACAAGGCGGTCATCGCCAAGCATGTATTTTTTTAGCGCCTTCCCAGCTTCGAACATGTGACCTACTCTTAGAAGCTGATACCATCTGGACTAGGGGTAAGTCATAGGTTCGAAATTGGGAAGGCGTTAAAGAAATACGTGCTTGGCGATGGTCGTCTTGTCTAGTTAAGAATTAGCTTAAACATCAACGTCATCCACTAGAGCCCCCACATAGATATCTTTAGCAAAAAGAGCGCCTTTTGATGTTTATACCACGCCTAGCTCAACGGAAGGTACAAAACATCTCGGGATATCCACATGAGGCCCAAGGGTAGAGCGTTGATGCTCAATATAGTTCCTGACTAGACAGGATAGTCATTTTCTGACACGTGTTTGTTTCGTTCTCCTCGACTCTCGAACCCAGGACATAGCCCTTAAGTAGACCTTGGAAAGCAAACTAGTTTCATTTGGGCTAGATAAATTTGTGATATATTATAATTTTCTAATATGAATCACTAGTAGAGGAAGAAAACAAAGGTATTAACCGTACAATGATCACTACATTAAGTTAGAATGAGCTACCAATTGAAACCAATGTAGCCTTCTCTTTGTTAAAATTAACATGCTTGATATACCAAACATAAATACCTCAGCCTTCCCATTTTCATCTGTGATGATGACCTTAAAAGGATGCCAGTTAGGATCTCTCAGATTATTTTCCCACACTGTATATAGCTCTAGTGTCTTTTCTTTGGCTTCTTCTTTAGCAAATTTTCTCTTCATTGCATTCACAAATGGTGTAATGTCGAGGTCCCCCATTCTCTTAACACCAATGATTCGACTATTAAAGTCCTTCATTTCCTGTGAATCATCAAAGTTAGATTTTTGATCAATCAACAAGCCTCCAAATTGTTTATTATGAAGTTAAAACATACAAAGCCTAAAGGAAGAGCACAAGGTTAATTAAAAAACAACTCTGGAATACATTATTAAAGTCATCCTGCTAAAACTTGATTTTCCAAATATTATCAAAGCAACATGAGTCGAAGGAAAAAAAAAAGACACCTGGCAAGATGCTTAGATCACTATCATAATCCTTACTTGTACAATTGTACAGCCATTTTTCTATGACATTGACAGGTTCTGACCATGTAATGGTGGTAGCAATTTGTACAAAACATATTGATATTAGCGACCAAAAAATTCCAATCCATTGTATACGTGTCATATATAGAATAAGACAGTCTACTGTTATTGTGTGTATCCTAGAACATTTATTATACATGGACTGCAGATAATACTTAATATATAGAAAGATATCGCCCTTGACATTTCAGGATCAATTCCAAAAATTGGTCCAAGACGTTTGAGGTGTACCGATGACATTTTAATATGGACTTTCATGCCTGAGGAAAAATACATTGACTTGTCTTTTATCTTTTCAACCATAAAAAATCAATGGCTTTCTAAAAATACTTTGCCAGATGATCTGACTTAAACATTATTCACTTTCTCAGAAACCACCCATTTTCGAAGATATTGCCCAACAGAGTTATATCAAGCTGTGCTTCTTACCTGTTAACTAAATAACTGTGAACTTCTACACATGATGGCCTAGGATTTCAATATTTCATAAAATTCGAATAAAATATCCTTGAAATTTCAGATCCTTGGAAACATAAAAAAATCAATATCAATGCTACATAATAGCCAACTTGTTATTATCACTGCACTATCAGACGGTGACCTAGAACTTGGATATTTCCTTAAATTCCAACAATTTCAAGGACAAATCTGATTGTCGGAATATAACAAGAGCAATAAAAACTTTAAGCATCCTGTAATGAAAACTTCTCTAATATAATATCCAATTTTGGGTCTTTGGACATTCCAAAATGTCACATAAATCTCTATTGACAATGGCAGTAACATTGACGATGTATTTCATCCAATATATATATATATATAGTAAATGAGAAAGATATTGATCATACTTTGATTAACTCCTTGCGGGCACCCTGTAACTCGTCATTACACATCCGTTCTTTAACAATGAGAGCTTGGTTAAGCTCTTCTACTCCCTCCAACTCGTCTTCTTTCTGCTTTAAATTTTCTCGAATTTCATCCATCCTTCTCTTCATTTCTATATCCTCATCCCCACCCATGTGTTCCATAACCTGTAAAGCTCCTTTTATACGCTCTACTTCCAACTCCAAGGCTTGTTTTGAATCAAGTTGTTTTTCAAGATCAATAATTTGCTTTCGCAGTTTCTCCTTTTCCTCCTAGAATCACAAACACCAAGAGAAAAAAATAAGTTAATAATAGAAAATAGGAAAAATGAACTCTTTCTATCATAAATGCTTAATTATCTTAAAGAATAAATACCTTATGTTCTTCTGTCAAGAACAACAGCTTTTCATTAGCTTTCTTTTGTTCCAGAGCAGCTTTCTCATTCTGAGATTAAATTGGTATGTTAGATCATTTTAGAAGAGAACTTTGATGTTGGAAATGATTTTCAATAGAACAATCTAATATGAATTTAATCGTATGAATATCCTTCAATGAGATATAAAGAGTGTTTGTGTGAAGAATTTTCAATTGAACAATCTAATATGAATTTAATCGTATGAATATCCTTCAATGAGATAAAGACTGTTTGTGTGCGTGTGTAGCTATTAGCTAAAAAGATTTGCAAACTGACCTGACCCAAAAACTTTGAAGTGCTTCCACCTAAATTAGAGAATTTCAACTGACAAAATTACACCAAAAAAGGCACAAGATGATAGAATTACACATGAATTTGTATATTTTATTATGCACTTGCTTTAATTTAAATCTTTGTTTTGAATCGAAGTTCAGTCCCAGTGCATGAATCTCTAATTGCAAATAAACTTCTAGTAGATTAAAGAGATAATACGTAAAGAACTTCAAGCAATACGTTGAATTACCATTTTCTTCTCATGAAAGATCCTCCTTCTCTCACTATCATTATGAGCTTCCCGCTCCCCCAATTGCTTCTCACACTCTTCAAGCTCTTTCCTTTTAGATTCCAACTGCAGAGTACTAGTCTCATATGACAAAAAGATTTTCTCATAATAATCACGTGTTTCCTGCTGAATTTTCCTCCTTGCTAACAACACAAACAGATATATACTTAGCTACTGCAAGAAATATATACCGAGTACACTTTAATATTGTACAACTGGTTTTGAAAATTTAAGTCGTATACCTTCATTATAATTTTCGAGTATCTTATCTCTTTGCGCTACTACTCTGCTTACTGTTTCCTCAGCCTTGTTACATTTGCTCTCAATCTCTTTGAGTTGCATATGCTTCACTTCCAAGGTGTTAGCTAGATTAGAAATAAGCTTTATAGTTTTCCTTTGGTCTTCTGCTTGTTGTCCAGAAATAGTTTTCAAGTCCCCATTTTTAACAAGGTAATCACCTATGATGCTTTTGGAGTTGTAATCGTCATTTTGGGCAACCCATCCAAACAGTTTGTCTCCTCGATTCTTCTCCCTATAGTAAGCACTCTTCCCACAGCCATCAAGCTCAAAACTTCTTCCAAAGGACATTGCATTATTGAAACCTGCCCAGTCCTTGTTAAACTCTATCACAGCATAGCCAGAGTGACCATAGCGGCTCCACAAGGGATGAACTCGCAAAGGGTTAAACCCTTTACTTGTCAACTCATCCTTAAGTTTTGAACCGCTCTCTCCAACATGTATTCCATTTTTGAATTCAGTCCTAATGTTGGCCACAATACCCATCCAAGGCCAAACAAACAACTGATCATCATCATCAGGCACAGTACTTTCACTCTTGGGGGCAACTTTGAGTTTATATGCAGGTTTGACTTCTATCTTTGGAGCATGTTCATGTTCTATCTTATGGACTGCCTTGTCATCAATACTGCCAAGCGGTCTATATTTCTTAACTGCTGGTCGTGCCTGATCGTTGTTAAGATCAAGATACCTTTCTATGTACCTCTTCAACGCCAAGTGCCTACCTTTCTCTTTTAAGCCACTTCTTCGTGAATCTGCAATATCATATGCATGCTCAAGGAGACACTTTAGCCTGTAATATGTATGCCTTCTCCCATGGCAGAATGGACACCGATACTTTGAGTCAGTTGTCTTGACCTTCATAGTACCATCCTTTAATTGTTTATAGTACCTATCTTCATAATCCTCGAGCTCGGACAATTTAATCTCCTTTTCTTTTTCCCCATAGCCAGCATGAGCCATGAAACCCTGAAAAATGAAGAATGAAAGAACACCAAAGTTTCAGTTTCTATTTTATTTTCATTTCTCACACTTTTCCACACAAATAAAATTTTGCATAAACCCTTGAGATAAAATGGAAAACTATATAGGAATTGTTTGCTAACTTCAATAGATTTAATCTTCCTTCTATTTTTCTTTAATTTAAATTATTATAAACCAAGCTAAGTGTCATGCCATCAAAATTGAGGCATTGATTGGGGACACATGATGGTGCAAAATTGTGACCGAGGGAGATAGCCATGAGTGCTTAGCTAGCAGATGACAAGTGCGGAGGCACGACATGCCTTAATGGGTATTGGCATGGCATGTGTGAGGACAGGGCACACCTTAGTGGGCATTGGCATAGACGTGGGCAATGCATGCCTTGGTGATTGACGGTGCACACATAGGTACTAGATGATGACATCACTGCGTGACTATGTGCGCTGCTGGTGGACATTTGTGTGCATAAGAATGGCTGAGTGGAGGCAGACTGTGGGAAAACCTTTGGACGATGTGCTAGACATTGGTGCATGTTTGAGCGTTGTACACAAGTAGTGTTGCGCAGCACATAGTATGCAGTTGTGGCATTACACTGGGCAGCTTAATGACACTTGATAGATTTGTAACACATGGCTTTGGACTATTTAGGCTGAGCACAAAACGTGGATTCTAGAATATTCATGACATAGCATATGCTGGTGGTTAGTCATTGTGAGTTAGTAGGATGGACCAAGTCAAGTGTAGGATAAGACCAAGGAAGACCTGTGACATGCTCAGATTAATCTAAGGAGAGAGGGAAAAATAGCAAGTAATTTTCAAAAATCGTAGGTGGAGATCATTAAGTTCCTAGAGAAATTGGGATCATAGATGCCTAAAATCATGGGATTTCCTAGTAGTTGGGGCTGTTAATTACATTTACTTAGTTTGTGTCGCCTATAAATATGAAGTTAATGTAATTGACAAAGTGGAGTAGTTATTTAATTATTTGCCAAAATAGAGTATATTTGTAATTTTTTTTGTGCATCAAGGTTACAGTTGTGGGTCTGATCAAACTCTCTTTTCCTATTTCAATTAATATCTAAACACATGGGGAGTAAGTATTACGAAAACCTCTAAAGTGATCAATTGAGTGAAAAAGTTGATTAAATGCGAGAATTGGTGTCAATTGCGTTGCTTGTTTTACTAGAGAAGCAAAACAATATCACAATATTGGTATTAGACCACTATTTATACTTTTAGAGGCAAGAAAGTTACATAGGCAAATTTCTAGTAATGGTTGGTAGTAATCTGAATGAGACACTAAAATATTGTGTCAAGATTAGATGAGCAAGTTAACACACCATCGACAGACTCGTTGTTGAGTTTATCAGCACAAATGGAAATGATTGAGGCCTTAGTGGCTAAGATGAGAAACTCCTTTGTTGCTTTACAAAATGACACAAAACAACAATTACACATTGTTACGAGGACATGCTAGTTGTTGTTGAGTCCCTAAAAACAGATCTACAAGAAGTCGAGGACTAGGTTGCCATTCTCAAGAGGGCAACGAGTAATCCTAATGGAGATCCCTCTAAAATCAAAATCCCTAAACCTAAGTCGTTTAACGATGTTAGGAGTGTCAAAGAACAGGAAAATTTCCTTTAGGATGTTCAACATTACTTCAAGGCCGCCCGAATTCCTAGGAGGAACAAGTTACCATTACTAGAATATATTAAGTGGGAGATGAGTTGTGGTGGACAATGATGCAAGAAATGAAAGATAGCAGAAAAACTCTCATTGTGACTTGGGCAGCTAGGGATGCTTTCAAGAAGTTGAGACATACAAGTTTCATCCGTGAATATGTTAAAGAATTTAGTTCCTTATGTCCGATGAGGACAAACTGTTTAACATTCTTTTAGACCTGCAATCGTGGGTGAGAGATGAATTGAGAAGGTATGGGTCCAAGATTTATCAATTGCAATGGCGGCTGCAGACAGGTTATTAGATTACAAATCTGCTATAATAAGTCGAGAAGACAAACGTTTAGTAAGAAATAATGGGAAGAATGCTCCTGCCAAGACGGACATTGGCAAAACAGTGATACCAAGTAATGAGAGAAAAGATGGTTGTTTCATTTACCAAAGCCCTTATTATACACGTGACTGCCAAAGAAATGAAAGTTGAATGCTTTGTGGTGGATGAAGAGGAAGGAAGAGGAAATAATCATAAGGGTAACCCTCCCATCATTCGCACCATTAGTGAATACAACTCAATAAACAGCCAAAGATTGATGTACATTGAGTGCTATATTAAAGATCACAAGTTTGTGTCTATAGTGGATTCCGGGGTGAGTCGAAACTTAATAGCGCTTAGGGTGGCATAAGTTTGTGAATTGGAGCCAAGGGAATAAGTACCAGATTGGCAAGGTTGAATGCAAAACCCGTCGTGCAGACACTACAATGTGTGTTCTGGTGGAGGTTCGGTTTGTGGATTTCAGTGTACATCGACTGGACAACTTTGATATGATACTTGGCATTCATTTCTTTATAAAATCAAGGATATAGTTTGTATCTTATAAATCTAAACTTTACTTAACCATATAGGGAGAGTATCGATTTGTACCCAAAATTATATCCAAATTCAATTGTGGGTTGCTCGAGTTAAAATATGTTGACGACGAAGGGAACAAACCCTTCATAAAAGCCTTTTTGCACGTAAGAGGTTTAGATATACTCCACCTTCATTGCTATCATTTTCTTCGATTTTATTAACATCATCGTCTCCTTTTTCTAAATGGTGGTTTGATCTGAGGGATTCATTGGAGACTTTCACCTAAGGGATTATTGAGTGTGGTTGTCCAGTACCGATTATTGGGTTCATTCAAGAGAGGAATTGGTAAACCCGACACTCGAGAAGACTACCAAAAAAAATGCTTTGGTGTACAAGAGGTAATCTTGTGTTTATAAAAAGCATAAGAAGAGCTTGTATTTATGCTTTGGCTTGCCCTTGCTTGCTCTTCATAAATACAATATAACCTCTTGTACTCAATAAGGTCCTTCGACCTTCTAATTTTGCCATTCATTGTTGCAGCCCAACTAAAGCATTTCATTTGATACCCCTTTTTGAGTGCCAAATTCACTAAGCCTTATCCCTTATGAACAATACAATCCCACTCTCTAGTGGGTACCAGACGACCACACCCAATCATCCCTTGGGTGAAAGCCTCCGACGAATCTGAGCCAAACTATTATTCAAAAGAAGGAAACGATAATAATAAGAAAAATGATGGTAATGGAAGTAAAGTGTATCTGGTCCTCTTATGTGCGAAGGAGCTTTTATGAGGGGATTTGCTCCCCTTGTCATCAATATATTTTGCTTGAGCAACCTACCATTAAATTTGGATATAATTCCCAATACGAACATATATTCTCTCTACATGGTCAACTAAAACCCACACTTACAAGATACATGTCATGCCCTTGATTTGATAAAGAAAGGAATGTCAAGTAATATATCAAAGTTGTATAGTCCATGTATATAGAAATCCACAAACCAAACAAATCATCCACAAGGACACACATTATAGTCTTTACCACAATGGATTTTGCATTTAATCCCACTAATCTGATACTTGATTCCTTCAGCTCCAATTCACAAATTTGCACCACCCTAAATGTTATCAAGTTTTGACTCGCCCCAGAGTCCACTATAGCCAAACATGTGACCCTTGATATAACACTTAATGTATATCAACCTCTTAACTATTCGTTGATTCGTACTCACTAATGGCACCAATGATGAGAGGGTTCATCCTTATGATGATCTCCTTTTCCCTTTGCTTTTCCTATTCGACCTCCACTTCGTTATCCCACAAAGCATTTAGCTTTCCTTTCTTTGGATAGTCACATGCATAATGAGAACCTTGGCAAATGAAGCAACTAGATTTCGTCTTGTTACTTGGTACCATTGTTTTGCCAATGTTCATCTTGGTGGAAGCATTATTCTTATTAACTTTTACAAAACGCTTGTCCCGTTGGCCCATTATATCATATTTGTAATCAAACAACCTGTCATTGCACTTAATAGATCTTGGACTCATTTCTTCTCAATGCAACTTTCATTCACAATTATAGGCTTGAAAGAATGTTGAATACCTTTGCCATGCAATGCAACATAAACAACTAGGGACTTTCTCAAGAAGTTAAGACACAGTTTCCATATGTGAATATATCAAGTAATTTAGTTCCTTACTGTTGGATATCAAGAATATGTCCGAGGAAGACTAGTTATTCAACTTTCTCCCAAGCTGCATTGAGAAGGCATGAGATCCAAGATCTTTAAATTGCAATGGTAACTGAAGACAGGTTGTTAGATTGCAAAGCTGCTATAATGGGTCAACTAGACAAACATTTATTAAAAGGTAATAGGAAGAATGCTCTCGCCAAAACGAAAATGGGTAAAACAATGTTACCAAGTAACGAGTGAAAATCTAGCTACTTCATTTTCCAAGGCCCTCATTATGCATGTCATTGCCCAAAGAAAAGAAAGTTAAATGTTGTGTGGGCTAATGAAGTGGAGGCCAAATAGGATAGGCAAAGGAAAAAGGAGATCATCATCATTTGCGTTATTAGTGAGTACCCAATGAACAGTCGAAAGATGATGCACATTGAGTATTATATCAAGGGTCACATGTTTGTGGTTACAGTGAACAGGGTGAGTCATGTTAGTGAATTGGAGCCGAAGAAATCAAGTATCAGATTGGCGGGGTTGAATGCAAAAGAAAAACCCATTGTGGCTGAGACGAAGGTATATGTCCGTGTGGAGGATTGGTTTGGTTTGTGTATTTCTATGTACACTGATTGGACAACTTTGATATGATACTTGACATTTTTTTCCTTATCAAATCAAAGGCATGGCTTGTACCATATAAGTATGGACTTTACTTAACCATGTAGGGGGAGGAGAGTATTGGTTTGTATCGGAAATTATACTCAAATTCGATGGTGGGTTGCTCTAGTCAAACTTTATTAATGATAAGGGGGCAAACCCCTCACGAAATCTCCTTTGCATGTAAGAAGCTCAATTATGCTCAACTTTCATTACCATCATTTTCCTCACTTTCATCATCAACATAGTCACCATTGTCTGTTTCTTTTGAATGGTGGTTTGGTTCGGATGGATTCGTTCGACACTTTCACCCAAGGGATGATTGGGTATGGTCGTCCGGTACCCACTAAAGAGTAAGACTGTGGTGTTCATCAAAGGGAGGGCTTAGTGGATCTAGCACCAAAGATGAGGGGTTCCAAATGAAATGCTTTGATTGGGCTACAACAATCAAAGTCAAAATTAAAAGGTCTGATGCCTTGTTGAATACAAGAGATGATCTTGTATTTATAAAGAGTACAAGAAGGCCTGGTATTTATGTTTTGGTTTGCCCTTACTTGCTCTTCATAAATAAAAGATCGTCTCTTGTACTCAATAAGTTAAGTCAGAATTAGAAGGTCAAAGGACCTTATTAAGTACAAGAGGTGATCTTGTATTTATGAAGAGTACTAGAGGGCCCTCTATATATGCTTTGGTTTGCAAACCAATCCTCCACATAGACACAATGTAGTCTCTATCACGATAGGTTTTGCTTTTGCATTCAACCCCGCAAATCTAATACTTGATTCCCTCAACTCTAATTCACAAACTTGTGCCACTTTAAGCGCTATCAAGTTTCAACTCTCCCCGAAGTCCACTGTAACCACAAACATGTGACCCTTGATATAACACCTAATGTACATCAGCCCCTAGTTGTTCATTGAGTTGTACTCACTAATGGCACCAATGATGAGAAGGCTCATCCTTGTTATGATCTCCTCTTCCTTTTGCCTTTCCTGTTCGACCTCTACTTCGCCTAGCCTATAAAGCATTTAGCTTTTTTTTCTTTGGACAGTCACGTGCATATTGAAGGCCTTGGCAAATGAAGAAGTCAAATTCCCTCTTGTTACTTGGTACCACTATCTTGCCAATGTCCATCTTGGCAAGAAGCATTCTCTTCGTTACCTTTTACCAAACGCTTGTCTTGTTGACCCACTATAATAGATTTGTAATCTAATAAACTATCTCCAACCGCTATTGCACTTGACAAATCTTGGACTCCATGCCTTCTCAATACAACTTGCTCCCACGATTGCAGGCTTGAAAGAAAGTTAAACAACTTGTCCTCCTCGAACATATTTTAGATATCCAACAACAAGGAACTAAATTCATTGACATATTCACAGATGGAACCCATGTGTCTCAACTTCTTGAGAATATCCCTAGCTTGCCAATGCTACATTGCATAGCAAAAACTGGTACTTCAACTCTTCTTTTAATGCCTCCTAAGTCAATGAGAGGGTTTTTATCAGCTATCAACTACCTCTTGCATCATCATCCTCCACCATAGCTTGGCATCTCCTACTAAATAAATGCCTATGATGGTGACTTACTCCTCCTCAGAAATTCAAGAAGCTTTGAAGTATTGTTAAACATACCAAAGGAAACTTTTAAATTTTTTGGCAATTCTAACAAAATTGAACGACTTAGGTTTAGGAACTTTGATTTTAGAGGGATCCCCACTAGGATTCCTTACAACTCGCTTAGAAATGGCAACCTCGTCCTAGACTTTTTATAAATCTATTTTTAAGGACACAACAATAGCTAGTATGTCCTCCATGACAATGCATAACTGTTCTCCTGTGTCATTTTGTAAAGCAAGAAACGAGTTTCTCATCTCAACCACTAAGACCTCACTCCTTTTCATTTGTGTTGATAAACTTAGCAACGAGTATGTCGATGGTGTGCCAACTGGCTTCTCCAATCTTGATTCACAATCCTTTAGTGTCTCATTTAGATTACCACCAATCATTACTAGGGTTGTTCATCGGATCGAAACCGTTGATTTTTCTGTCATTCGATCCGATCCGACCATCCGCTCGGATTGAAACATCCTAATCCGCAACCGATCCGATCACCTCTTACATCCGCTCAATCCGATCCGTAAACTATTCGGATGACATCCGATCAATCCGATCAATCCGACCAATAAATTTAATTAACTCTATTTTTGTATTTTTAAATAAATTTTTTAAATTTTTACATAAATCATAATATAAAATTATTTAACTTAAAAAAAACATTAAAAAATTAAATAAATATATATTAATTTAATAAATATATAATTAATTTCGGTCGGATCGGATCGGATGAATCGTAGTGAAATCCGCCATCCGATCCGCACTTAACGGATGGAAAAAATCTTCATCCGATCCGACCATCGGATTGGATCGGATCGGATGAAAAATCAACGGATCGAATCGAATTGATCGGATGATCGGATTTTTTGCACACCCCTAATCATTACTATCAGAAATTCACCTTTGCAACATTTTTGCCTCTAAAAATGTCAATTGTGCTCGATACCACACATTGTTTTGCTTCTCTAGTAAAACAAAACAACATAACTGATGTCAAGTCTCACACTTGACCAGCCTTCTCACTTAATTGCATGCTTTAGAGGTTTTTGTAATGCTCACACCTCGATTGTTTAGATAGTAATTGAGATAGAAAAAAGAGTTTGACAACACCCATAATCGTAACCTTGCTTACATTAAAAATACACACAAGAAATTACAAGCACACTCTCTACTTTGGCAAATAATGAAATAACTGCTCTACCTAGTCATCTACATTAGTTTCATATTTATAGGCATTATAAACTAATTACATTAGTTTCATATTTATAGGTAATATAAACTAAGTAAATGTAGTCGACAGCCTTAACTACTAAGAAATCCCATAATTTTAGACAGCCATGATCCCACTTTTTCTAGCATCCCACTATGCATGAAAATAGGAACCTATGATCTCCACCCACTATCTTTAGAAGTAACTTGTTATTTTTCCCACTCTTTTGATTAATCTAAGCATGCCATATGTCTTCCTTAGTCTTATCCTACACTTAGTCCAACACACTAACTTAAGGTGAATAACCACCAACAACTGTCAATAACTGACATGCATATGATATGCAAGGAACATTCTAGAACCCATGTTTTGTGCTCCCATTCTATCCAAGACAACTCAAATAACCACCCAAAGTCATGTGTTAATCATGTGCCCATCATGTGCCACAAATCTGTCAAGTGCCTCCAAGTTGTTTAGTGCAATGTCACAAATGCACGATGTTTGCTACATATGCTACAAACATCACTGTTTGTGTGCAACATGCAATGCCCATGTACATGCATGGCTTAATCTTTGAGACAAGCATATGACTACTGGCAGGATCAACCAGGTAGCATTCCTCAACGACGTCGAAAAACAAGTTAAAACGTAACCAAACGATCACCCATCAACTACGAGAACGACATTCGTCCATTTTTAGTGATAACACTTATCATTGGACAGCGACCCATAGACCACGCATCCACTTAGCATTCTGCATCCGAGGGATCGAGTAGGTAAATGCGTCCCACGACAACCAAAAAGGACGTTCAAGCATGTCAGGGACACATATACTACTTTGAAGTCCACCTTAACACCAGTGCTAGATGTCAGGCGAAATTAGGCAACAAGAGAAATCAATTACCATTTCCATAGGTAGCCAACACAAGAACCTACACGTTGCCCAAGAATCAAGGACTTTTGTCGCAATATTGAAGCAAATTGAGCAACGACAGTTCGATGCCACCTACCAATCAAAACAATCCAAGCACCACTCATATGTCATTAAGTACGCTAGCAAAGCTAAGACGCATCAAGCAATACCACGACCGTACCGCTAGGCACGAAGAACACTACAAGGGACGAGATCATTAGCACAGAAAACACCGCAATGCACAAAGACCAATAACATTCGGGATTTAAACATTACTAAACGAAGACGTTGTACCTTCCCCACACACCCAACATCGACCGAAGAATCTCATGTTTGGAGCGTACTTTAACAACCAACCACTTGTTCGCACCTCGCACAAACAACCAAAGTCACCCCCAAGCACAAGGTTTCGATACACAACCCTTGCCTTTCATGCCATCCTACTAGGCAAGAACAACGCATCTTCCCCATATCGCCCTTTGATCAACCCAAACGATCAATGCGTAGGTCATTTCCACAACAACTTAAAGATGTTTCATAGCCATACATCGACAATCGAAGTCAATCTCATGTTTTAGGTTCAAACACGTCACCCTAACTTTTCGTACAACACTACTAAACAAGAAAATTCACCTACTACGCATCACGCCGGAGAACAACCCAAACTGCCCATGGTTCGGTACTATTACAGTAATCGGATGTCTTTTCTTCACCGCACACAAGATATCGAAGCAAATGCAAAGCATGAATGTCCCATACAACAACCCATCTTTCATGAGAGAATACCCATTGACAAGAAACAGAACAATATTCATTTAAGAGCACCACTGCTCACCATGCCATGTTTCCCATCTCAAAGCAAAACACCAATGCAACAAATTCCCCCAACCAAAGTGGTGCCATCATGGGCACATCCCCTCGAGCATTGCAGTGCGCGGTTGGTTAAGCACGTAGCCTACAGCGTTCATCCATACCTAAACAACCACCAAAGTTGGGTTCCAATGAAGCACACCCGCAGGACCAAAATCGAAGGGACTAACCGAGGCAACACCGTCAATTTTTATTACCTTGATTTATTGTTGTGCCCTTTCCAGGTTCATTTTATTATCCGACTCGTTGGAAAGGGCACAACAATAATTCAAGAAAACAAAAATTTCCGTTTTCGACATTCACCCACCTGTCATCAGAGACCATCGACGGTGGCCGGTGGGTGGTACCTGCCATTCATCTACCCCCCATCCCACCATACCTTGCAATGCCAAGGGCATGTGCGTGGGCATAGGGGGGTAGGGGTAGGGGTAGGGGCAGGCTCACCTCCTTATAGAGCTCTTATGACCATTTTGCTTGTAATAGGAAGAAACATCACTTTGCATGAGGAGACATAAGACCTTTTTTTCAGTCAAAAAATGAAATTTTGAGGCGATTTTTTGCAAACATGTTTAGAAAAATAAGATCTATCATACTGGAAAGGTTCATAATTTTATGGATACGGGAAGTATTTTTTATTATTTTTTGAAGTCAAAAATTTCGGAAAATCATAAAAAATAGAAAATTCGTCCAAAATTATTAGGTCTTGTTGGATGTAATTCCTTTCATCATCTACGATTTATTGATCACAAAATATTAGGTTTGGCACGGTAAAAATACGAAGATGACAAGAAATGCTCGTTTTGAAGTACCACGATTGCGAGCATTGATAAGCATGTCTAACATCCCGTAGGCAAAATCGTGTCAACCACACCCAACACAGCGCCCAGGTTTTCCCACATTATGGCCAACAACATGCACATAGCTACCTCCACACAACCATGTTTGTGCACACGAATGCCCACCAACATAAAAAATGGTCATGCAATGATACCACCACCTAGTATCCATATGCGCACCATTAGTCACCAAGGCATTCATTGCCCACACACATGCCACTACCAATGCCCAAGACACCAAGGCATGTCTTGCCTCTGCAATTGTCATTTGCTAGCTACATCATGCCGCTAGCACTTGTGGCTGCCTCCTTTAGCCATAATTTTGCATCATCAACCTCCCCAACCAATGCCTCAATTTTGATGGTGTGACACTAAGCCTATATGGCTATATGCGGAATAACAATTTGTAACTTTTGAGCTAATTTCTATAACCTTCAATATTTCACCAATTGTTACTCTAAATAAGCAACAGGGTAAATCAGGAAATGCACTCACTGTACTACTCTTCAAAATTTATGATCCAACAAGAGAGTACTCTCGGGAAACAAATAGTGGATAAAAAATTCCTCCATTATTTCAATTTATTTGTGAATTAGTATATAGTTAATTAAATACTTAAAAAATTCATTCCTTGAGAAAAAATAGAAGAGATAGAACTCCCATTGTGACAAAAATTGTTCATCCCTTGCTAAACGAAGATTACACTAAAAACAAGGTTCAGAAAAATAATCCAAGCACATTATTTGACATATCAATTACTATAGAGAAAAACAGACTGACTTATAGTATTCTGCATTTCTAAAATGCACCCTGAAATAACAAAAAAAAAAAAATAGAAACTACTAGATGCCCTCAGCAATATAATCAGAAATATAAATTTGACCCAATAGTCATGAATATACACAAACACTCCAAAAACCAGCATTTGACAAAAATATAAATATGAAAAGGAACGCATTGAAAGATGACTAAAAGTATGAAATGTTCTACTCACGTACTGATCTTAAGGCAGGGCGTGAGAATGGAAGGGATGGACGGAAAGGAAAAAAAGCTCAGTAACTTCAGGGTATGTTTCTCTATTCTTTTATAAACCTTTCCTGAAAAAAAAAAGTTCCAAAACCTCAATGAGAATAGATAATGGCCATAGAGCTCGGATTCACCTTCAAAAAATGCAAGTAAAATTACTATAATAAACGCGAAAATGGCAAAAATCTGAATTCCATATAAACGAGTCCAAACAACAATGAAGCAGTAAAAGGAGACTCAAACCAAGTCAAATTTTCCATCTAGGAATTCGTTGAATTTAATTTTAAGAGAAAAAAGGATTTTGAGGAGGACTGCGTAAAACTGATGAAGAAGCGTGCCTTGCAAAAAGACTCTTACTATTCTTTCGCTAGTATTCTCTTTGCAACGGGGATTGCGCTCTTTGTTTCGCCTTTTTCGGTATACTCTTTATGTGGTAATGATAGAGAAAGAAATATATACAGAGCAGAGGTAAGAAAACAAATATACTCGCGAATCCAACGGATGGAATTTTAGGGATTTCTATCTGCCTTTCGATCCTAGCGAGTATGATCTTAAGGTATATATTGAGAAGGTGAAAGCATATTTGCTCCGTTGGCCCAGAGCCGGTTAAACACGTTGCTATATGAATATTGGTAGAAAAACACAAATTAATTTCTAAATTTGCAGTCACATTAATTTTGTACAACACTTATTAAAAAAATTTAAATAATTATAAAATTAATATTTTTAAAATTTATAATTATAAAACAGTAAATATTATTTTATTTTAAATTTTATCTAATTTAATAATTTTAATGTTATAAATATGTTATTTTTATTGTTAAAATTTTAAGAGTATTTATTATAATTTTCAAAAAATATTTAATAATAAAATTATTTATTTATCAATAAAATTTTATTAGTATCACATCATAATTAAATTTAGAGATTTTTATGACCAAAGTTGTGACATAATCATAATTGATATATTATGTAATTATTAGTTAAAATAACAAGATCTAATTTTTAGTGTTACATCAATTACAACAATATCATAAATATTTAAAAAAAAAAACTATGTTTATTTAGTATACTTTTGTGATATATACTTATCCAATATGTTAAGTATTATAAACTTAAGATATATATCAAATCATACAATATTATTAGAGTATGGACTCATAAACTATGTCAAATAAAAATTATCACGTAATTTAATATTGAAAAAAAAGTGTTTTTTTATTTTTTGGTAAACACATATAAACTTATAAAAATAAATAAATTTTTTGATGAAAAGTATATGGCATTTATGAATGTCTAGACAATTTTTAGTATTTATAGGTATTGAAATCAATATATATTATCCTTAATAACATGAATAAAATATCAATTTTAAAAAATATGGATATAACTTTAATTAATAATATAGATGTTATTCTAATTTTGTAAGTAAAATATCATCTATAGTTTGTTTATTTTTTAAAAATAATTTAAAATTATATATCTTTATTTGTGAAGAATCCTATACGTAAGAGCAATTATTTAAAGGTTAATTGTTCTTTCGATACAAATAGATAGTCGAAAACTAAATAAGGAGATAAAGACACCACCTATGGAATTTTTTTGAGAGCCTCGTATCAATTCAATCAAATCGACCACACAAACATGAATTAAGCAAATTACACAATAAAAATACAAAACAACATGCTTAATTCATTACACAACTAAAACACTCAACATATACTAAATCTATAATCTAAAGTCTACAATAAACATATTAGTGAAGGGTCATATCCAAACTTGTAACAAGCATATATAACAATCAACACACAGCATGTGAGACATGAATGCATACTAAACAACAAAGGACTTTCAATCACTTTAAGATTTCATATGCGAAAACATATTCGGTAAATAACGAATGTATTCTCACAACATGCTCTCAAACTAAACACATCAAACTAATTAAAGAATCTAACACCTAGGACACAACTTGAGTAAGGTTATTTAGATTTTTTAGAGACTCACATCAAACTCACATGCTTATAATAGACATAATAAGAAATATAAATTAATCAGATTACATGCTTATTAATTTAATACATTATAAGCAATGATTAGAAAGTTATAGTCATACTACATAGAAAGGAAAGAAAGAACACGCCAATATATAACAAATATGTTTTCAAATTAGAGTCTACATCTAGTATGTTAGAACATATATGATAGAAACTCATAGTATACTAACTAAAATATCCATAATGTATAACATTATTAAACGAGTCCAAGACCTGATACACAATTAGGATAAGAAGATACTTACTCCTTAAGAACTCAATTCAAACACTCAAATCACAAGGAGATAAACATAGTTATAATCCATGTAAATAAAGATATGTAGACATTATCATAAAGCGGTAGATATAGAATTAGTAAATGAAAAGCATGTGATGAATATCATAAGCTTTTTAATCAAAGTTTAAACTTCAGCATGTAGGAACATGCATAATTTAAACTCTAATTATACTAACCATATATTCGAGCATACAAAACACCAGATATAATGAGGTAAAATCACATAGAAATCTTATTTATGTGGCTACACCCTCGGCTTGCTTAAGGCAACCACTCAACATCAAACAATCCACTAATCAATAAAATAGTTACAACTCTAATAGAAAATAAAACCATCAATGCCTCTATCAACAGGGACCCCTCATCCTAACTGCTTATTACTTCTTTTGCTTGCTACTTCTACAACGACCTAGTTTGACACATGAACCCGACTCACCTCCGAAACCAACACCATCGAATGCGGTGTGATCAGAAATCGTAGATCAGTAATAAAATTGTAACTACTCATAATCTTGAGGACCACCCTTAAACTCAACAACCTATCTCTTATTGCACACAACAAGAGATATGAGAACTAAAAACACTTAACTTAGCTCACTTTCACAATGAGGTTCTCACAAATAAATATTTACATCCAAGCAACTCTCATTTGACACACGACTCTCATACAACCCATTTATAAACATTACCTCAAGTACTCAACACTCACAAGCACGATTTTGATTTGGAAACAAAAAAACAAGATGCCAATTTGACATAGCTCTGCTACATTTTCTAGATACAAAAATGAAGAAGAAATAGGTATTTATAGAACTCGGATTTTCCATCTCACCATTCATTTTGCCACCACATCGCCACCACCTATGGTGAGGTTTTTGGGGAGCTTGGTGACAAGGTGGTAAAAAGTCACATTTTTTATTTCTAAATATTACCGAGTACTTTCCATAAATACCTATACGTGAAGCATATCAAAAATACAAGTGACAACACCGACTCTCTCGCATGTTCTCTCGTCAAAAATCAACTCTCCACTTAGTATGCACATTATGAAAACTAATCTTGTGGTGTGTGTAAACATACTTGCATATAAAGTGCTATTAACTATGTGCGTATATGTATTACTGATCTTTAGTAACTAACCTCACATAAAGGATGACAAAATATTGAGTAAAATAAAACAAACATTGTGTTTTTGTACACAAGAAACCAACACATAGACATAAGAACAACGAGACTTACATTCTCCTCATTTGGCTTTCCGTGTCAAAATACTACCTAACTAAATATATAAACTCATCAAACATGATATGATTATAAATATGTCCTAAAGTTGTTTGTTCCTATGAACAACATAACAACACATACCAAAACATACCAAAACCCAAAAGACACATCTACTCTAAGTGTATCCATCTTGAGTGCTCAATTTAGCTATATGAATCAACTCATACAATCCTCTGTCACAAGAAACTTACCATCATTGCACAGAGCACACTTAAAGCACGAAGACTTCACTATACACTTGTAACCTGCACATACGAAACAAACACATATCACTTGAACGTATCGTGCTGAAACAACATGTAGTCTATCAAAATACTATTATGTTAACCCTACATAAGTATATATTGATAGTATGTTTAAATACTATCATGTTACACTTACATATACACACACAGTAGGCTAAGCATAGTTAACATGTAGTACAAACCAACACAATCTATATACAATACAAATATGCAAAGTCCCCCTAAACATATGTAACATTCCCCTAAGTGCATGCATATTAGATAAACATAATGAAGTGCATACTACATTCACCATCCCATGAAGCAACTAGTATATGAACAAAAAATTACAATACACAAACAATCCCATGGAACAACTAGCATTTGAACAAACAAATACAATGCACATACAAACAAATAAACAAACAAACACAATACATAAATGATTGTTTGCATAATTTAGAATAAATTATCAATTCTCAACTTTAACTATAGTCTAATTTTTTTATTGATTTTAGACTTTATTATTATTATTTAAATTATATTACAAATTTGAAGAAAATGAAGATCTAACATTTTAGAAGCACATCATTGAAGGACTCTCAAATGTAAATTAAGATTTATTTAAATTAAGATATATATATATATATATATATATGAGATTAAGAAAAATATGAGGAGAGAATAGTGAAGAACAAAACAAAAGAAAAGGAAAGAAGCAGCTGCCAGTAGAACAGAAAAAAGGAAAAAAAAAATAACACATAAAGTAGGGAAAAAAAGGAAAAAAAGAAAAGCAGATTGGAGTGGAGTAAAGAGATACACATTACTTAGAAACTCACACAAAACTCACATGCTTATAATAGAGATAAGAAATATAAAATAATCAGAAAATAGATAGATTAATTTAACACATTATAAGCAATGATTAAAAAGTTGTAGTCATGCTACATAGAAAGGAAAGAAAGCACACGATAACATATAACAAATACGCTTTCTAATCAGAATCTACATCTAGTATGTTAGAACATATATGATATAAACTCATAGTATACTAACTAGCATACTGATCATCCATAACAATATTGAATGAGTAAGACCAGACACACAATAAGGTTAAAGAGATATTGATTTCATAAAGACTTTCAAACACATAAATCACAAGGCGATAAACATAGTTGTAGTATATATAAACCAAGATAGACAATATCATAAATCAGTAAATATAGAATTTAGTAAATGGAAAAGCAGATGATGAATATCAGAAGCTTTCTAATCAGAGTTTGAACTTCAATATGTTGGAACACACACCATTTAAACTCTAATTATACTAACCATCCATTCAAGCATACAAAACACCAGATGTAATTAGGTAAAATAGTAATAAAACAATTATAACTTTGATAGAAAATAAAATCACTAATACCTCTATCAGTTAGGGATTTCGTCCTAATTACCTATTGCTACTTTTGTTTGTTTCTTTCGCAACGACCTAATTTAACATAAGAACCCACCTCCAGATCCAACATTGCCCAATATGGTGTGAGCAGAAGCCATAGATTAGTAATAGAAGTTTAACTACTCTCAATCTTAAGGACCATCTTCAAACTCAAACAATCTCTCTTATTGCACACAACAAGAGATATGAGAACTCAAATCATTTAACTTAGCTCACTCTCACACCGAGGTTCTCATAAATAAATAGCTACATCTAAGCAACTCCCAACTAATACATGGCTCATATCAAACCCACTTGCAAACACTCACAAGCATAATTTTACTCACACAATCATGTTTGAGGTATTGGTGATCCGAAAATAGAAAAATGAGATATTAATTTGACATAACTTAACTACATTTTTTGGATACAAAAATGAAGAAGAGATGAGATATTTATAGAACTCAAATTTACCACCTCACCAACCACCCCGCCACCATCTGTGACGAGGTCTCTGGCGAGCTTGGTGGTAAGGTGGTAAAAAATCACATTTTTCATTTCAAAAATTGCCAATTACTTTTCATAAATACTCACATCCAAAATGAACCAAAAACATAAGTGACAACATCAACACTCCACTTAGTATGTGCACTATGAAAACCAACCAAGTAGTGTGTGTGAAAACATATTTGCATACAAAGTGTTTCTAACTATGTATGTGTATGTATTACTAATTTACAGTAACTAACCTCACATAGAAGATGATAGAACACTGATTAAAATAAAACAAACATTGTGTTTTGTACATGAGAAGCCAACACACAGACACAAGAATAATGAGACTTATAATTTAATTATTTTGGACTCATATTATTTGAATTTAGAATAAAAATTGTATTTAAATTTATTATTTATTTTCAATATTATTTATCATGCTCTAAATATTAACTCAATTATGTATTTAGGTTGAGTTTGAAATAAATGAAGTTTGATATGATGCTAAAACTTATTGCTTATATTATTTGAAAATTTAGAAATTGAATGTTTGTGTTTCCAATTTTCTTTACCAAAAATTTATAAATTTAAACATACCTTATAATTTTAAGAAATAAAATAACTTCTCTTATGTTTAGTATATTTCATCAAATACAAATTATTTATGTACTACACGTAGATATTAATTCAATGTACTCAATTCACAACTTCACATATGGGTAATTTTTAAGGATGTTTTAGTATGTTTTCATAGGTTCGTTATCTTAGTAGTACTGTGATTGTTCTTTTGATATTTTTTATTTAGATTTTTGATGTCATACTTTAGTGAACATATATTTTTTGATGTCATACTTTAGTGATTTTGATGACTGTATTTTATATAGTTATTTTCACCTATTTTATTAATTATAATTGCTATGTTTTCAATGTTTTTAGTTAATTTTAGTTTAATAAATTAGTATTTATGGTTTTTTATATATTTTAATAAAATTAAATAATTTGTATCGAAAAACTTAATTAATTGCAAATTTGAGTCCAAAAATATAATTTCAAATAAAATAGTATTTAATTGCAATTTATAAAAGTCAAAAATATAATTTAAATTAAATTCGGGATTAATTTTAATTATTAAAAGTTTAAAAATTTAATTTAAATTAGAAAAGGGCTAAACTGTAATTAAAGAAAGTTGAAAATGTAATTTGAAATAGATTTGTGGTCCAAAATCCAATTAATTAAAGTTTAAATTTATGCGCAGGTGAGAAGACCACGCGCCAACATGCACGCGCGAAACGTGGAGCGTCCGATCAAAGAAGAAACCGCTCAGATCCACGCGTGCCATTCACGCCCGACCAGATCACGTGGGTGCAGAATTGTTTACGCGGCTCGGCGCCCGAGTGGGGCCCACCTACCGCGTAGGCCGGTGTGCAGGTGGGACCTACTTTTCTGACGCGTCAACCGCTGTCCCCCACGTACGCGCGCCTCTGATCCCGTGCGGCGATCTCTGCGTGCAACCAACTTTTCCTCCAATCAGAAGCTGCCACGTGTTCACTCTGAATCTTTTCCTTAAATCAGCAGCTGCCACGTGTCCCACTCTATTTTCAGTCAATCATGTAATTACACGTGGCATGTTACGATGAGCGCGAAAGCGCAGGATCGCGCCCGTATGTGGCCGTTTTCGTCCGTTCCTTTTTGTCGTCGGCGCCGTTTCTAGCGTCCAATGAGAAGCTGCCACGTGTCCGCGTTAATTCATTTCAGCGAATCAGACACTGACACGTGGTACGCATAATGAATTAAAAAATGCAGAATCGGCGCCCCTGTCTCACACGTGAATTTATTTAATATTTTCGATACGCGTTATTTAATTTTTCGATAAAAAATTATTACGCGTTTTATTAAAAAAATAAAATAAAAAATGTAATATTTTAGATGTATTATTTTTGGGTATAAATAGGAGATAAGATGAGAGTTTTAAGAAGTTTTTTTGTGAGTTTGTAATTTTTGGGGTTTTTGTGTGTTGGCTGTGGAACACGCAGAAGCCATTTTTGGCTTTTGTTGTGTTATGCGTGTGCCAAAAATTTGTTCTAAGTGATGTTTTAATTTTCCTTCTTCTTCATCTTAATTTTATGTAGGTGTTGTAATTTTTATTTTAATTTTATGAAGTAATTTAATTTTTCTAGGGTTGTATTTGATCTAAATTTATGATGCTTTTATTTTAATTATTTTTGATAGATTTATAAGACGTTCGATTTGTTCGTTCTATTTTGTGCTTAATGCTTTTTGATTATTTACGAATCTTATCGAAACGACTCGTGACACATGAATAAACTTGGAAGAGGCATTCGTGTGTATATTGCTCGTAAATAGAACGACATGTATGATGAAGGATAGGAATATACCCTAATTGTATGTGTGGCCATTTGAAAACTTAAAACGTAATGAATTTCGGTGAATTTAATTCTCATAGAGATATAGTGAATTAATTTGACGAGGTGTGTTTGTACGGAGCTCGGAAGAGATGTATGAATAAAATTAGAAGTTTTCGGTTGACAAATTAAATGTACTAAAAAATATAAATCAAAAGAAAATAAAATGATTTGAGTTGATTAATTTGGTGAAAAATTGCAATCCTAGATTTCTTTTATTTTGTTTTAACTCTTTTCTTACATTTGTGACAATGAACGATTATTTTGAATAAAATCAGATTGAGATAATTTTAATAATTAACAAATTATAGTTACAAATCTCCGTGGAAACGATACTTTACTTACAAATTTTATTATTTGTGACCGTGTATACTTGCACGTTTTTGTGTGTTGAAAAACACACAACAATATTTAGATGACATTTTTAGATAATTAATTAATTAAATGATATTTATAAGTTATTTTTTGATAATTAATTAAAAATTTCCTTTGAATATCACACATGTATTATTACAATATGAAAAGTCTTCAATTAAATGACAAATTATATCAAATGTATACATTTTTTTAAATATGATACTATTAAAATACTACTTCAAAAATTTGAGTAAAAAAAGGTATCGAAACTAGAATCGTGATACTAAGGTAACGAATCATGCTCCCTTTATTATGGATGATCCATTGTATTAAAGATCTTTAGCCTTGTCAATTAATGCGATTATTTTGATAGGTTATTGAATAAATTTACAAATCAATAGTTAATCTATAATCTCCAAAAAAATAAACATTCAAGTTGATCTATAAGGATGATTTAAGAATGATTGACTTGACAATTTTAAACTTATAAGTCTTATAAAAAATTAGTTCACAATATGACTTCTTTTTTATGATAATTAAAAGTTTACACCGGATAAATTTACCATTATAACTTGAAAAAATTAAGAAATGGTAAAATATAATAAATATTATAATATATGTATAAATATTGTAAATATAATAAAGTTAAAAGTTGTATATTAAACCTATAACTTTTTACCAAAAATTAATTCATAATTTAATTTGTTTGTTTATAGGAATCAAAAACTAACACTCGACTCGTAGTAGAAATTATAATATATATCCAAATATTATAAATATAATAAAGTTATAATATGTATATAATATATGTTCGTCGTTTAGATTTTGGTTAAATATGTAAAATTAATACCTATAATCAATTCGACTAAATTGGTTTTAAAAATTTTGGACCTACATTAGACCGACCAACTTATAGATAAAAAGTGTAGGTTTGATCTTGTGTTAGATGATATTTATGAAAAAAAAGTTTTCACTTTATATATATGTGTACGAAGAATTCGAATAGTTAAGGGTGTACAAAATATTCATTCATCTAATTAGTTTATAAAAATTTATGCATTTGAAAAATTATAGATTCTTTTTATCTGATTTTTAGATTAAATTAGATAAAAAAATTAAAATATGCAAAGTATGGATTGGATAATAAATTAATATTTTTAAATTTATATAAATTTGATTTTGTAAGGATTATAAGCGTTGGTTATTTTTGTGGACAAAATATTTACCTGTAAATTTATTTTTAAGCTCGCTATCAAATCTATCAAGCAAAGTCGAAGAAATGTTAAAATTTTAGATAGTCATACTTCAATTATATTTGGTATAACTATAACACATAGGGTCATGTATTTAATAGCACATATATGAAATTATTTTTATTGTTAAAATATAGAATAAAATATATGCTAAAATATTATATAAGATATAATCTAAATTATAGTTTAAATCTTAACCTAAAATATAGCATAAAATATACTTTAAAAGAACTTGTTTTAAATAGGAATAATCACGATTAATTAGTCTATTTTAAAAAAACTATTATTTAAATATGAGTTTACCTAATTAATGAATATTACCAATTATATTTGTAATAGAAAATATATTTATCAATTAAATATGATTAATGGTTTTAATATTTTCTAGAAATAAAACTCATTGCTTATTGTTTCAATAAATCACACAATAACATTATTCTATTCTTCTTAATCTCTCTCTTTTGTTTTGTAAATAAAAGTTCATAATTCTTTTAGCTTCTTTATTTAGTTAATCTATCAAATATTGGCGGTTATATTTGATTGATTAATAAGCTCAATTATTTTATGATATTTTGATCATATGTTCTTATAACTTCTTCTTTATTTTTGTTCCTGAATTTTTATATCAAATCATTGTGTTTTTCATATCATAATTATTTTATTTGATTATTAATCTTTAAAGAAGATATTTTTATTGAACTTGTGCTTGGTCTTTTTGTCTAGAATTTTCTAGTTAATTTAATTTAATTGATATATGTTTTGAATAATCTAGTTATAATTATTCATTATTAAATCCGTTCTAGAACACATACTGGTACTTATGTTTTTGTGCTAACCATTTTGTAGTTAATTTGGGAATGCATTTGATTGATGAGAAGTTTATTGGAACATTGGTCTAGCAATCACTCACACTAATATTGAAAACTATGAAAACAGAGTAGAGACTCGTAAGTAAGGTACATTGGGGTAGTATCTTAGAGAGGGTAACATAAGACCGAGTTTGTACTTGAACATTTGTTTTTCACAGTGAAAAATTAGGTGATTCGGTGGATCGGTGTTTTTTTTAAGTCATGGTTGTGACGTAGGTTGTTTTTACCTAAAAATTTTTTGTGTTATTCTTTTATTTCCGCACTTTATTATTACACGTGATTGCATGCATATTTGTTTGTTTAGGTTATTAAATTATAAATTGATCAAAATTAAAAGTAACCTATTCATTCCCTCTAGATTAATTACATATGTAATTTGTAAATTTTCAAATTTGATCTACATATATTAAAATATAAATTTTATATATTTTTCTATGAATTTCATGATTTTTTAAGTAACTTTAACGCAATTAATCAATACTTACACCTACGCACAAAATAATTAAATGAGATTATTACTTTTAATTTTTTTTCTTTATTTTAAACCTTTTTAACGAAGTTATTCATTGAATTATTTTTTCTTTTTTAAAATTTATTTATTCTTTGTCAAAATTATTTGTTTTTTTTTCTAAACATAATTGATAACTATAATAGATAAGTGTATCATACTATAGCTTTAAATTTTAAGTATATTAATAGTTTACATAATATTTTATTAAAAAAATGAAAAATATTATAATAGATCGTACGAACTCATCTAAAAATAGCCAAAACAATTAGTAATGCTAAAAAATTACTCTCATATAATATATAGTTTTTATGAGTAATGATATTGTTAGAATAAATTTTATTGTTTTCATAAAATATATAAATTATTTATTATATTTTTATTATTAATTATAATAAAATGTTATTATTGTCTTATAAAATTATAACTAATACAAATTTATTATACCAATAATAAAAAAAAGTGTAAAAATATAACACTCATTATCATTACTTTTTTGGTAAATGCACCTATTTTTGTTGATGGCTTCAAATTTTATGTATTATTTTTTATATATAATTTTGGTTTACTTACGTGACATAATCACCTTTATATATGCAGTTTTATTTTTCATCTAAAAAATATATGTTTGTTTTTCTTATGACATAAATGAATATATATATTTTGAATATTATAAAAAATAAACATATATGTTTTTAAAAAATAAAGTTAAAGGTGAATTATTTATACATACGGTGAATTATTTATACATACGAGTGTATTATTTTATCTTTAATTAATAATTTACATGTAGATGATTTGAATTTGAATTTTTTTATTTAATTTTATTTTTTATTATCTAAATTAATAAAAGTTATATTTTTTAAAATAAACATTCTTAAATTGAAAAATTAAATTTTACATTTTAAGAAGTTAATTTTTCATTTAAATATTTAACATACGCTGCAAGCCTGCAACAATATTAATTAGAAGCATAAAAGAAAGAAAAAAGGCAACATTATATCAATACAATTTCACATTAAATAAAATAATTTATGAAAATTTACTTTGAAATTTATAAGAAAGTGCCTCATTTTGTGAGAATGAACCCACGATCACATGGTTAAAAGCCATGCGCTCAATTGTATGTTAACAAAGAATATTAAAACTATATAAATTTATACTGATTTTTATATGTATATTATTTAAATTTTATTACATATTAATATTATATAAAATATTAAATTATTTTTAAATTTTTAAATAATCATAACAAATGGTAAAATATAATAGATATGATGCAAAAATGTATAAAATTAAATGATATTAATATTTTTTAGTGTTAATCTTGAAACTTCCATTAATAGTATTCCATCAATAAAATAAATATTCAAGATCGTTTTTATTAAATTGAATGCAATTCATCTAAAAAGAAATTAAAGGATTGGGCAAGTTAGGCTAATATATTCAGCGCATTTAATTGATTATCTTTGAACTCATAAAAAAATGAAATTTTTTTATATAAATAGCATGTATAAAATTTATAACTATAGAATAATATTTTAATAATATTAAATAATTTTAAATTAAATGAAATTTCACATTAAAAAATCTGAATTATTAGAATTTAATTTGAATTATGTCTAAATGACTAATGTTCAATGTGAAATTTTTTTGTTGGATTTTTCTTTAGTAAAAATGTATGAGTTAAATCTAAGATATATTACTATTGTAGTCACAAATTTTAAGATATGATATAAATAAAAAAATAAAATTATCAAATGAGCCTCTATCCTAATGCAAATATAGGCATAATTATTTTTTTTAAAATGATGTACTGCAAATTTTAGCTTAAAAAAGGTTTAATAAGTAGACATCACATATAAAAATAAAAGTTATAAAATATAATATTATGGAAAAGGGGTAATAATGGTATATTAATTTTGACAAAAATTGTAAAAATTCATTAACTTATAGATGGGGATTAAAAGTTCAATAACTATTAAAAATGATATTAAAAGTCTAAAACTTTTAAAATTATTAAAGAAATATAAAACGAGTTATATCATCTTGCCATTTTAATGAGAATAATATTGACTTAATGGAAAAATTCTTACTAAAAATTGATTGAATAATTCGCAATGGAGGAGTTGACTCGCATAGAGGAGTCGATTCATGATGGAGGAGTTGAGATGATGATTATATTTTTCAAGGGAATAGGTAAACATTACACATTCTCAATTTTTTTAATTAATTACTATTAAGCATACATCAACAAAGACAATATTCTTCTTATCAAATTAACACATGTTAATACATATGATATCTCTTTAACAATTTTAAATTTTTTGGTTTTTTATTATTTTTTTAATAATTATTAGACTTCTAGTATCCCACTAAAAATTAGTAAACTTTTATATTTTTTTTATAAATTAGTGAACTAATGTTTCCCTTCATTTAAATATTATTATGAAGTTTATAGAAAATATGAATATTATTATTGATTATTCTTTTAGGTTTAGGGAATCTAGGATTCTTACATATAATACAAAAGTTACATGTTAGAAGAGCTTCGACCTATCTATAGGCTAAAAAAAAAGTATGAATTTCTGGTAAAAGAAATTAAATAAGCTTTGCATAAAGAAAAAGATGGAAGTGTGGAAGTAACTTTCATTATGTAATATTTTAGTTATTTTATTTTTATAAAATATATTATGTTATTCTTTATGTAAAAATAATTATTTTAATTATTTTTTAAATAATAAAATATTATTTTATTTATAAAAATTCTGACATAATAATAAAGTGAATTTAATGGAGTAAAATTATCATTTTATTTTAACAATTTAAAATTAAATTTGAACAATATAATATTTTTTAAATTATATGTATTTATTTCGACACTTTTTTTATCATGTTTTGATCAAAACTTTAGACTTTACAATATCATAAATACGTAGATTAAAAAATTACAAAATGGTGTTGTAACCGCACGAATGAGTTATTTTCATTCCACCATTGTCGAAGAAAACATTGATGATGCCTCATGTTGCTCCAACTCTGAACAACATAATAGAGGTGCATAATTCATCTTATTGTACTAGTCTCAGAAAATTATGAATATAAGAGAACTTATTCTAATAGTTTCAATACCACTGATATTATAATTATTCTTCTTATATAACCCTTATTTTTGATATTATAAAGTTTATAATTATGATGTAAACATGATATCCATTGAAAACGCGATACAAAAAAAATGTTTAAAATAAAATAAAAATTATAAAAAAATTATAATATTCAAATTCAATTATAAACTGTTAAAATAAAATGACAATTTTATCCCTATCAAATTCACTTTATTATTATTTCACATAATAAATTATTATTTTATTATTTAAAAAGTGATTAAAATGTTTCATTTTTATTGAAAGAGTGACATAAGTGTCAATATAAAAATAAAGTAATAAAAGTGTTTTAAAGATACAAATAAAGTGACTCCTATAATAAGTAGTCCTAAAAAAGTAAATCATATATACATAATCCAATATACTAAAATATAAACAAAATGGTTTAAAAATATGATTAAATTTGTAAGAGAAATATACTTTAAAGAAAGATTTTTATAAGAAGTAGACTTATGAATAACTTAGAGAACTAATATATTAATTGTTTTATATGTATATATTTAATTAATAACTTAGAGAATTAATATATTAATTGTTTTATATGTATATATTTAATTATATACGGAAGATTTTATATCAGGTAGATATTAATAATATATTATTAAAATTATCAAAATATATTGTAACATCATATTTTTACAAGTTTTTTCACTCATGAAATTATTAGAAGTAAAAATCATAATATATAAAGTTAAAATCATAATAAAATTTATAAAAAATATAAACATATCGTGTAATTTTAATGTCCTGTACAAAATTGATAGCCATAGAAAAAATAGATAAACAAAGAGAACCCTCCATTTTTAGTTGAAAAAATTAGAGGAACTACGCGGTTCTAAAGAAACCCAGGTCTCCACGCGGAATAGCTCCGAAATTAAAGAACTACGTTTCCATTTTCCAATCACTCAATATTAGTACCATGACGCCCAACAATATTTTTCTTCCTTATCAACAATAAATAAGAAATAAAAGTTGCTAAGAGTCCTTTTCGTCCTCACTCTCGTACATTTACATTTCATTGTTCAGCTGACAGCTACACCGTGTTATTTTATTACTTTTTAAGGTATATATTTTATCCATTATATTGTTTTCCATCTTATTTTTTTATTAAATATTTATTTTTAAAAAATAAATAATAATAAATTTAAAATTTTATAAATTTAAAATACTATATCACCGCATTCTTTAATAATAAAGAATAATTTTGATAAGACTGTTAATTTATGTAAATTTGCATCGACACTTTTCACGAAAAGCTGTGTCCAAGTCCCATCTTTTCCTTAAACCCTGACCCTACACGTGTCACCTTCTTCAAATAACCTTTACAATATTTTACAATATTGGCCTTTACAAATTATTAATTACATTGGCCAACCGAACTTCTACCAAGATTCGCTTTAACATATTAATACAAATAAAGGAGTGACCAGTAAGTAGTTAATCACTAGGACAACCATGTCTGGGGTTTGGATATTTGACAAGAATGGTGTGTTTCGATTAATCAACAATCCAACCAGAGAATCATTTGAGCTCAAAGAACCAAACCACCCAGGCACATGTACATTTACAGCACCAGGGGCTCGACCCAGAGTCTTGGTTTTTCTTCCAAACAACCAGGTCATACGTTCCTATGCTGAACTCGAACAACGACTCATACAACTCGGCTGGACTCGGTATTATAACTCGGATCATCCTGACCTCCTTCAGTTCCATCTTTCTGAGTCATCTTCTCATCTCATTTCTTTGCCTATAAAGTTTGAAAACTTTAAGCCTCTTCACATGTATGATATTGTAGTGAAGAATCGGTCTTTCTTCCAAGTTCGTGATCCCCTCGAGACGTAACGTTTACATTTCTCAACTTTATTATTGCTTTTCCTTTGTTTATGTCTTTTTGTGACGACTAAAATCATGTGTAACTGTAGTGCTTTTGACATGATTTTGATAAATCTTACCCTGTACTACTAGGTAAATCATGTTAAACTTAGATTATTAATTTGTTAGGTTTTACGGTGATTTTTTTTATTATAAAAACGATTATATATAATATACTCACGCACGTTGATGAAGTGCTCGATCACAAGTCATATATTATTGTTTATTATTATTAGGAGGGAGTTTGGTTGCGCACTTGACTTGACCCTTGTATTTTTTTTATCGCTAGAAATATTGGAGTTCATCAAGTTATAAAGATATATATATGGTAAGTTCTTGTATATGATCATCACAAATAATTCAGAAACCTCATGCACTGACGATGCATGCTTAATTATATATAATATTTTTGGTATGAAAAAGAGCCAACATTAATTAGTGCATTTTGTTGCCAAAACGTGGTTATATCTTACTCAAATTACATTGATAGTAATTCATATGCTATATATATAAATCACACTATTAAGCAAAGTACAACTACTAGCATAATGCGATTTGAAATAATCATGTGAATCGAAAATTCTTGGGACTTGGTCGCTATATCAATACAAGAAATATGAATGTGCATATTGTCTGTCCTCTCGGAGGAAACACTTTTTCACCTTCTTTTTTTTTGGATTAAATTACAAGGTATGTGTTTCTGGATTCATGCCTTAGAGTTCTTATTAATTAAAGAGTTTAATAGACTCTTTTTTTTAAGAGAGTTTCGATGCCTTGTTGGTATTTCTGGTTTCTAAATATATAGAACAGTGGTTGCTTATGATTGGTGATTTTTGTTTGGTGGTAAATTTGGAATCACATGAATGATCTTATATTTAAAAGAAATGAATTTTTCAAAACAAGTTTTGGTGCAATGTGCTCGAAGTAATTTTCAAATCAATGATCAAGCTTGTAATAACTATATATCTTTAATGTTTTGTTGTTGTTGTTGTTGTTGTTGTTATGTTTTTATTTTTATTTTTATTTACCTCTTTTGTTTGTTATTGGTTGTATCTATTGATGTTGAATATTTTCCTATTTACTTCTCGAAGCGCATTGTGTTTGTTTTTTCTAAGCATGATCTGACACTAATTGAAAAACTTGATATTGATTGAAAAAATAAATATAAAAAGGCATGCTTTTTATTTTTATACAACTTGGTTAATATATAAGAGAGTGCAGGTTTGAGCACTATAATAGCATGTTATTCACGTATGTATTTAATAATTACACCCCATCCTATCTTGAATTAAAATCATGATTGATGTATCAATATACCTAAACTCAAGCAACTTAACTAATGAATCAGGATAATATGACTAATACTTACTTTGATAAGGTATTTTCATTGAGAATATATATATATATATATATATATATATATATATATATATACACTTTTTTACTAGGGTGTGAAAAATATCAACTAAACCATACAATCTACACCAATTGAACCAAATCAATACAACTTTTTAGGCTTTGAAAAATATTGTATTAGTTTGATTTGAATTTAAATCTAGCAAATTCTGACCAATTCATAGATATTTAGTTATTTACATTTATTATTATTATTATTATTATTTTAATGTAATTTTAACTCATTAAGCTATATTATCTTTCCCTATCAACTTACTCAACCAACATTTAATTTGTAACTCTATATAATTTTGTGCTATTTTCTATTTTACCTCCTACATAAAAGTTCCACTTTTACCTCATATCTTTTGCCCAAATTTACCTCATTAAATTATAATTTTAAAATTTTACATTCTTAAATAAATTAAAATAAGATATTAATAAAATTCATAGGATAATCCATCAATTTTTAAAATTTATATCATCTTGACTCAATTAAGTTTTAATAAGATAAGACCATACTAATTAAAATATTTTATTTTTCTCTTATGTGTTTAAATGAGACAAATAAAAAAAATAAAATATGATATATTATTATTTATAATAAAAATAATAATATATATATTTAAAATTAGATTCATTAGAAATAAAATAAAATAATATTATATCATAAACTCATTAAATATAATAAATAAGACTTAAAGATATTACTTAAGATTAAATGAGATAGCTGACTTTGTTACTCTAATAATTACTAGAACTTAACCTAGCAAATACATATAAATGATAGACATACTTTTCGTTCAGGAAATAGAACCAAAATATTAAGGGAAACATTAATTACAAATTATGCATAAACAAAAGAAACCTAACAATTAGGTACGGATTGGCCTGGATTGGTTTCTTACATTTATTAGTACTTATTTTCTAAGAAATGATCAGAGTGGTTCGCTCCAACGTTGCTTCAAAACCGAACCAAATCAATTTTAATTCACACACCACTATTTTTTTTATTTGTTTATCTTCTACAAATTTATGTATTTTCAATGACTATCCTACCAATACGTATATAATCTTGATCAGCTACACAATACACAGACATTTAATATTAGATCATTTATACGTACTACTTTAAAAGTAACGTTGTCAGTTAATCTGAGATCAAAATAAAAAATAATAAAAAATACAGAGTTGATTATTCTATATTAAATGCTGATCAACCAATTATACACTATGTTTTTAGATTAAATATGATAATTAATTTAATTATATTTAATATTAAATTTGTATTATTTTATTGTTATATATGGTTTTTTATATAGTTTCTTTATAATTAGGAAAATAACTAGGAGGTTACGCAGCTAGAAGCATAGGTTAATGAACCTGTCACATTGTGCCGTGTATAGGAAGCATGTGCCTATGTGTATAGTTGGGCTGTGTGGCTGGACTGAAGGCCAGGCAATAACTGCATAATAGTACTGGAGGCTGTGAAAGGACTGCTTTGAAGCCAAAATGGCTTGGCATTGCCATTGCTTTTTATATTTGTCAGCACGAGAGGTCCTAGAGGGTTTAGCCGCTAGAAGTTAAAAGCTGAAAATGTTTACATGATGTAGCAATAAAGCTGCTTGATTATCATCTAGCTAGCTATAGGTTTAATACATCCCCGTGTTTGTACTAGATAGATATTAAGATATTTATCATGTATATCTTAAGATGTAAATGTAACCTAAAATATAATAATTATTTTCCTTCCAAATAGTTTGATTTTTTAATAAAATAAATATTTAATTATTTTAATATATTATCAAAGCTTAAAATTTTATGTTCTATTCTACTCAATTAATTTTTTTTTATTAATAGATAACTTTTTTCTCCCTGCTTCATTTAAAGTTTATCTTGAATTCATAAAACTTTTAAAAAGTTATATACTATATAATCCGTCCATCTCATTTGGACTAATTATAATTTATAGATTTTAAAAATTATATATTCAATTAATAAGTGAGAATATATAACACTCGGCTACTTAATCTAAGTAAAAATTCATTAATTTGTAAGTGCGTTGAAAAAATATCATCCAAAGAGTATTAATATCCAAATATAACATAAAAAATAAAAATTAATACACAACTTAATATTTTAAACTTTTAGAAAAATATGTAACTAACTCTTCTTTGATAAGATCATTATCACGAGGCTCTTAATTGTGTGAAGCCATAGTTATATTTGTTTTTTTTTTTTTAATATTTAAGAATTTAATTTATTTTTTTATCTTCATCTATATGAGCATATATTTATTTTACTTATAATTTTCTTATTACTATTAATTATTTTGAATAAAAATATATAATTATGTTGTTTATTAACTTAGATATGACTCTAGTGTGTTTTCTAATCTAACTATTTATCTATAATATTATGTCATGTTTATATCTATAAAATTTATGTTTTATTGTTAATATATATTTTAATGATCTTTGATAAGATCATTAAAATGATAATATGATATTAAGATTTTATTTAAAAAAAAACAATAGATATTAGTCAGATTAGTCAATAAATTGATTGAAAAACATCACTAAAAATAAATGCTTAAGGTTTGTTAGGTGTGTTTTAAAAGGTTTTTAATTTTAAGTTAATAATTTTAATTATTTATTTATTGAGATTAATGTTTTTTTATATAGTATATTTTAATGATTTTTTTTTAAAAGAAAAAAAATACTCTGATTCATAGCCCTCAACTTGAATCCCCTCTCTACAAATAGCGCAGGCTATCACCTTTTAATGGAGGCCAATGGAAAATCAATTAGTTGGTTCTTAATTTCTTATATATAGAGTAGACCACTTGTACCTTCACTGTATCTCACTGTATAAGTAGTACGTGCTATTATTACTTTTGCCATCAAATGACGGTGTTTGGCTAAGATTGTGAAAATTTTATTAATAATTTCTGTAGAGAATATTTCATGATCTCTTCATGCTTCGTTTTCACTTTTATCCCATATTTTTACACATTTTTTAAAATATTTTTCATACGTGCTTTTAAAACATAAAGATTATTACAGCTTAACGTACGATAATCAAAACATCTATAAATCAAATTATGTAACGTAGACAGAGAATTATTAATACTTTAGCTCGAATATGTGTTCAATGAATATTTTTAAACACGTACATGCTAAATTTTAAATTTAAATTAATTAAATAAATATTTATAAATGTGAATCAAATCAAGGAAATGAATTGATTTTCATTTTTGATATTTAATTTCTATATTAAATCAGTAATGGAAATACACTTGATTTCAAATTACTATTTTCAATCTATTTTTAGATTCAAATTCATTCTCAACTACGGTCCTATTATTGATTATATTTCCTTCCAAAAATTATTTTATCATTTTTTATATTTCAAAGTTTCACAAAACTATCTTTATTTAAATTTAATAATTATGAAAATAAGTTATTAATAAAATATTTTACATAATATATTACTCACATATATTATTTTATTATTTATATATATAATACTTAATTTAATTATTTATCCATTGTTTAAAGAATTTATTAATTTTAAAAAAAATAATGATATTTTTAAAACAATTTTTGTTAATATCACAATAAAAATATATAAATGACCTATAATATTCATATAATTAATTACAGTTTCATCCCCTAAAAAAAGTGATTACAGTTTCATCCCTTAAAATAATGTAGGTTAATGCTACGAAAAGTATAATTGTTATAAACTTATAATAAATATCTAATAATATGATAGTTTATTTTAAAAATTATAATTTAGCCCAAAAAGGTATCAAATGATAATCTTCTTAAAAAAATGTGATTATTAATTATAAAGTTGTGATATATAATACTATATTTTCGATGTTTTTACAGTATTAAAACTGATGAGCTTATTTTAGTGATTTATGGATGGGATGAGGTTAGCATAACAAGCATAAGATGGAAGATTTTAATTACTTACTTGTGTAACGGAGAGAGGAATTTTCGTTTTAATTATAAAGATTTTCTAATGATTATTGGCTCACACTAGTACACTTCAAAAAATCAGGTGTAAGCACAATCATTCAAGACATAAAACATAGACATTTTAATAAAAAACAAATTCGTATATTTTATAAACTTAAATTTATTAATTTTTTAAAGAAATACTTAATATTAAAAAAATATTAGTGAAGACGGTGAAGATGGCTATTTTTCGAAACATACGGGTTTATATTTTTAATTATATTTTAAGAAATTTTGAAATTTAAATTAAGTTTTTTTAATTTTATAGAAAGGAAAAAAAAACTCACAATGACGTTTATAAAATAAATTTTATTGATCATCCTTGTAAATTTTTACAATTAAATTAGTAATTTTTTTAGATGGTACTATTTAACATAAATTATAATTATTTTTATTAATTCAATATTAAACATCGTCCATTTGCACTTATTTCAATGTGTTATTTTTGTTATAAATTTTAAGGGTATTATTTTTTGTAACTATAAGTCATGTTGTTCTCAATGTTTATATGTTGGCTTCCCATATACAAAACACAATGCTTGTTTATTTTACTTATTGCAGATCAGTAATGCACACATACATAATTAGGTACACTTTTTATGCGAGTATGCTTACATACACCATGTGGTTGGTTTATGTAGTGTGTATGTTAGGTTGAGTGTTGTGGTTTTTGATGAACGAGAGTGTAAGGGAGTCGATGTTGTCACTAGTGTTTTTGTTTCATTTTAGGTGACGATATTTATGAAATTTATTCTATAATTTTTGAAAACAAAAAAAATGAGATTTTTTGGCACCTCATCACCACCTTTGGCGAGGTGGTTAGCGAGGTCCATGGTGAGAAGGCCGGTAATGTGCTATAAATATCCCTTTTCTTTTGTTTTATCATCCAAAAAATATGTAATGAAACTCTATCAAATCGACATCTCATTTTTTTAATTTTTGGATCACTAATACTATGAGTTTTATTCGGTATCAATGATTCGTGACTGTATGAGCAAAACCATACTTTTGAGTGGTGAGTACTTAAGGAAATCTTTGCTAGGGGTTTTATGTGAAAAGCCTTTGTAGTTGTGAGCCATGTGTGAGCTGGTAGTTACCTTTATGAACTTTTTCTTATATTAGGAGCATATGTGGTTGTGTGCCTTGTATCGACTGATAGTGGCTAGGATGCAACTTTACATTTATGTGTTGGGTGTTTTGTGATTGAGAGTAGTCATCACGTTTGATTCTTTGCTTCACTTTATTGATCTAAGGTTATTGATCACACCACTTGGATGGTGTTGACTTTAGAGGAAAGTCAGGTTCGTGTGTTGAACCAATTTGTTACTAAGGTAGCAAGTGGGGGCAATAATAGAAAGTTCGAGTAGAGGTCCTAACTGATAAAGGTAATAGGGATTTTATTTCTGCCATAAACAACCCAAAGATGTTACCACATAAGCAGAGGTTCTATGTGAATTTATCTCGTTATATTAATTGTTATGTATAATATACTGTTATGTTAATATAATTTGAGTTTCTATCATGTATATACCAATATACTAGATTTAGACTTTGATTAGAAAACTTATTTGATTTGTGTTATTGTATGCTTTCTTTCTTTTCATTGTAGCATACCTATAGCTTTTTAAGTATTACTTCTATATTATGATCATGCGTTTTTGGTATGAGTCTCTAAGGAGTCTTTATTTTTATACCTTGGTTGTGAATAGAGTGTCAGACTCTTTCTTATAGTATGCCATGTTTTATTTGATTACATGCTGTGAGATTATATCATCATTTATCGAATATGTTCTCACATATGAAGGCCTTTAAGTGACTAAAAATTCTTTATAGTTTTTCCAATATGTTTGACTAATTCGCATGGTGTGTGATGTTTGTTGTTTGTACATACTGCTAGCTTGGATAAGAGCCAATGAGACACATTGACATTAGTGTATTTATAGCAGTTTATTCCTTCTTAATGTTGTATTTTGTTATGTGTTGAATTAAACATGTTTTCTTATACTTTCGATGTGTTGTATGCTTATTTGACGTTTGTGATACCTAATTGGCCAAATTAGTATAGAGCTCACGAAAAGATTACATGGATTGACGTTTCCACCCCTTATCTAGGTCCCGATTATCTATTTGAGTTGGAAGAATAATTAACTATCGTGCAATTGTTCTTACGTATAGAAATCTTCAGAAAATTTCCAAGATTTTTTTGTTATACTTTATTATCTAATTAAATATTAACACATTCCTATAATGAGTCTCATCTAAAGCCCCATAAAAACTTGGGCCGACCCTAACATAAATAATATTATATAACAAATTATTGTATATAAGAGATGGAAAAGATTAAAAAACCCATCTTTTCTTGCATGTCTCGGGGCAATTACTAATATGTTTCCTTATGAATTTTACACCTTTAAATCTGTTACCACCCCATCCCTGTTTGGCCTCAACTATTCTTTGTTGATAGGAACCACAATGTAAGCTTAGCAGCCTTACAACCTTCTAGACTCTATCCTTTGAATATCGACCTTCAACATGTTTGTCCAAAATTCTAAAGATCTCATATTGGTCTTCCAAATAAGGTTTAACCTTTGTTAAAAGTAAGGGTTTTCTAATTTGTTGACTCTGATCAATGGCTTTCCATCCACTTAATTGTTCTAACAAAAAAACTTTGAAATTATACATATCATAATTCATGGGTGAAACATTAGTCAAAGGGTTGTTCAAGTTTGTTACCTTTAATAAAAATATACTTTAGACTTGCACTTATTAGATAGGGCAACACAAGTCCCATACTTTTATAAAAAAATCAAGGAAATTCATTTTGTAAATGTAATGTACTTGTACTGTCTATAAAAGTGGTACAATATAAATCTATTACCTTTACAAAATATATTTATGCGGCCTTTTTTTGTAAAAGTATCAAATTTGTATTGTTCCACCCAATAGGTAAGAAAGTAAAGTGCACTTTCATTAATAGTAGTGGACATGAGCTATTATTTTTCCTATATATACACTATGAAGGAAGGCAAGTGCTTTTGCAGCATCAAGAGCAATCTTTGCACAAAGTTTCCAAGAGCAATGCTAAAAAGAAGGATCCCTTGTATGATAAGCGATAAATAATACATATTTTTAGTTATTAATTCATCTATATTTTCTCTTATTTTATTTTTCTCATGTATTATAATTATTTATTTTATATTTTATGAGAAAATACAAATTTTTAAAATTTTTGGTATATTTTTAAATTTTTTATTGATTTTATTGATAGGTAGATGTACTCAAATGGGACATGGATGCACTTAGTAATATGAATGTACTTAACAAATAAAATACTCAAAGCGATGTCGTTTCAATGCTTCAGGTGCCAGATGATGCTAGTCCAACGCATTGTTCAAACCAAACATAGCCTATACATCGCGTCGTTCGATCCATTTCACTTCCAATCACACAAACAACACATCATTCACCATTGTTCACGTGATCATCCAATTTTATGACGCGTGACATGCTCATGAATGTCCATTTGGCTCCATTCAAAAATCCTAATCTAATTTGACAATAAAACTCAATTTAATCCAATATATATACTTATAAAATATCCATTTTGAAGAAAAGAAGAAGTAGAATTTAAAAAAATAGAGAGAAATTATTTTGAAGCATTTTGAAGAATTTTCGAAAATAAATTCAAGAATAAATTGAAAGATTGATGTATTTAATTTATTTAACTTTTTCATCAAAATAATAAGACCTTTGTATCGTCATTCTATTAATAATTATTAATTGATTAGTTATATTTATATATATGTTAAATTTTAGGTCAAACTAAATAATTCATTATGATTATGGGATAATTTCATGACCTAAATTATAATTTAATTTGAATTATATTATGATTTGAATACAATTTTAATTTTTAATTTATTGACATGTTTAAATGTCAAAACAAGATAATTCTTGAATTAGATATACAATTAGTTTGACATTTAAATTTGCTTATTAGTAGATTATTAAGTTAACATAAAATTACTAATTTTTGTAATTAAAGTAACAAGTTGTAATTTTTATTACAATTAGAATTAAAATCATATGTTAGAAATTATTAAAAGTATCAATTTCATCTAATTTAGTTATTATCTCTTGTGATTATAATGCAACAAATAAATTAAATCTAGTAATCATAGGTTTAGATTGTTAATCTTGAGTTATAGTGATTAATAATCGAGTTATTAGTTAATTATAAAGTTTATGAACTTTTAGTCAAACTTAAATTTCTAAAATTAAAATTGAGAAACAAAAAAAAACCTTAAAATTATATAATAAGTTTAAGATTTAGAAATTGAATTGATCATAACATGATAAAGTTAATTATAATATAGTAATGAGGGTAATCTTGTAATCACATGTTTCTCTTATTGATATAAAAATTTATACTTTTTGATGTTGTCTTATTATTTTATGTTATTTTATTTTTTTGTAAAAATATTCCAAAAAAACTTATTCGTACTATTTGTAAAATTTTAGTATTTAATTTTTAGACTAGTAATTAATAAGTTAATTTTCTCAATCATACGCAGATAATAACCCTTATTTGTATCTATATTTATATCGATATATATTTTAAAAGAGTACGGTTAAATATTTGATAATCTATTATAGAACTATCATTGTACACATATATACTCCAAAATTATAAATTACAATTAATACTTTCCGCATTATTGGTTCTGAGGCAAATCCTTTTTTGGAAATGTGACATGACCAATTTTTTTCGCCATAAGAAAGTCACATGTAGATTGCTTACTTTTGAACAAGAAACTCATCTAGTATTATGCATGGAAACGACATCTTAACTTTTGATATGATTGTTTCTAATATAAGATCTAAGGACTTAGAAATTAAGATCTTTTAGAAGAATGACTCAAGTGATAGACTATAAGTTTGGGGTAGAATTGATAAAAGATAAAATGTTTTTTTGAGGAAAATCTAAGTATAGATCAAAATCTAGATCTAAAAAAATTTGAGGTGTTCTTTTTGTAGGAAATATGATCATTATAGGAATGAGTTTCCTCTTAAGAAGGGTAAGAATTTTGATAAACAAGATTTAAGTACTGATACTGATTCTAATTTAGTCTCTAAAGGTTATGAGAGCTTTGAAGTGTTAGTTATGAGTTTAACTAGGTTAGACATTGATTGGATCTTAAATTCAGGTTGTTCTTTTCATATGTCACTCTTTAGACATTGCTTTAATGGCCTTAAGGAAGTTGAAAGCGGAATGGTCCTTTTAGGTGATGACTATGAGTTTCAAGTAAATGGCATAGGATATGTTAAATTGTTTTTGTTGGATGGAATTATTAGAATCCTAAGTCATCTAAGACGTGTCTTTGAAATAAGAAGAAATTTGATTTCACTAAATACCTTAGATGCCTTAGGTTGTTCAATTAAGATAGACAATGGTACTATATATATATGAGAGTTATCAACTTTTCCTTGTTGCATTGAAAGTTGTTAAAGTCAATAATCTTTATTTGTTGCAACCTTCAATATTAGTTAGGAAGGGAGCAACTAGTGTAGTACAAACTAGAGTTATTGCTATGTTGTGGCATAAAAAGGTTAGGACATATAAGTGAGAAAGAGCTAAATATCGTAGCAAAATAGGGTGTTTTTGGTAGTAAATCCTTAGAAGATATTAAGTTTTGTGAACACAGTGTGTTTGGTAAACAAACTAGAGTTAAGTTCTATTAGGGTAGTCATGCTACACAAAATGTACTTGATTGTGTACATTCTGACTTATATGGACCTTCACCTACTCAATTTGTTGCAAGGTTTAACATTAGTTAGCAAGGAAGCAACTAGTGTAATATAATCCTTAAATAATGGTATGTTACGACATAAAAAGGTTAAGACACATAAGTGAAAAAAGGATAAATACCTTAGCAAAATAGGGTGTTTTCCTTAGTAGATTAATTTTGTGAACATTGTGTTTTTGGTAAAAAAAACCAAAGTTAAGTTCTCAACAGATAGACATACTACACAAAATGTACTTGATTATATACATTTTGATTTATGAGGACCTTCACCTACTCAATTTTCTAGGTGGTAATAAGTAATTATTTTTTGTCCTTTGTAGATGATTTCTCTAAAAGAAATTAGAATTTTACTTCAAAAATTAAAGATGAAATTTTTCTCACCTTTAAACAATGGAAAGTTTTAGTTGAAAATCAAAAGGGTAATAAGATTAACACTCTTAAGATTGATAATGGAATGGAGTTTTGTAATGAATTCTTTGACAATTATTATAGAGACTAAGTGATCGAGAGACATATGACTATAATTGGCATGCCTTAACAAAGATCTAGTTAGTAGAATGAATAAAACAATTTTCTAAAAAGTTAGATGTATGTTATTACTTTTTGATAAGCCGAAATGTTTTTGGACAAAGGTTGTTAGTAGGACCACATACCTTATTTAAAGACGTATTTCTACAACCATAAACATGAAAGCAATTGAAGAGTTGTGGACCAACAAACCTATAGAATGTAGTGATCTTAAAACCTTTGGCTATGTTGTCTATAGTCATATTAGTCAAGGTAAACTATAGGACATGTCTTTGAAATGTTTCTTCATTGGTTATCCTTTAAGAGTTAAAAAGGATACATGCTTTGGTTTCCCTCTTTGAATAAAGTGTAATAGTTGGAAATTTTGTGTTTATTGAATCAATTTTTTATAAAGATGTGCATGATAATTATACTTCTTTCACTAGTAAGGGTATTGAAATCAAAGTGGAGATTGATGAAACACTACCTTCTCATAACATTGATCATGAAAAAAAGTAGAGATATCAATAATCATTATGCCCACTGATATTGAAACTAATAAGATAAATACTGGTAATAATGATGGGATTACCGAGGACATTGATCATCCCTAAGAAAGTCCCTCTAAACTTAAAGACTACCTTATGACCAAAGAAAGAACCAGATGGACAATCAATGCTCCTAAAAAGGTAACTTGATTATCTTCATTTTTCTTCTAGAACCGTCAATCTGATTGCTTATACTTTGTCTACTACGTTTGATATTGATGGTTCTAAACCTAAAACTTTCTTTGATTCTATGAATTCATCTTATCCATCTAATTGGTTGAATGATATGTATGATGAAATTAACTCTAGAAAAACCTACGGGATCTAAAGTGTTAGTTTTTAGATGGTTGTTCAAAATAAAAGTGTTAAGATGCTAGATTTAAAGTTAGATTAATAGCATATGTATTTGGACAAACAACACGATGTGACTTTAATGTAATTTTCCCCAATGTTGTTAAGTTCACTTCTATTAGAGTTTTATTGTCCTTAGTTGTTCAGTTTGATTTATTGCTTAAACAAATAGATGTTAAAAGTATCTTTTTATATGGTGACTTAGATGAAAAAATTTATATGAAACAACCTAAAGAGTTCATTAAAAAAAGTAATGAAAATCTTATTTGTTTTCTCGAGAAATCTTTGTATGGTCTAAAATAAGCTCCTAGATAATGATATAAAAAGTTTGATAGTTTCATGATTACATTAGGGTTTGAAATATGTGATCTTGATAATTGTGTATAGTTTAAATTTAAAAATGTTTGAAATATAGTTATTTTTTACTATATGTTGATGACATGTTTATTACATGTAAAAATAAAACTGAAATAGAGAATTTGAAAATCAAACTTAGTAATGAGTTTAAAATGAAAAATTTAGGTCCAATTAGAAGGATATTTGGAACGAACATTATTAGAAACTTTGATAAATTGTTTCGACCTAAAAAATCTTACATATAAAAGGTTTTGAAAATATTTTCTATGTACGATGCAAAAATAATTGTGTCTATTTAGGTTCTTATTTTAAACTTTCTTGCAATGATTGTCTGTAACTAATAATGACAAAGAATATGAGTACACTCTCTTATTCTAATGATACAGGATCTTTGATGTATATTATAGTCTGTACTAAACATGATATAGCTTATACTGTGAGTATGATAACTAGTTGCATAGTTAACCATAGTAAGACTCACTAATTAGCAGTCAAATGGATCTTGAGGTACATTAAGGGATCAATTGATACTAGTTAAGTCCAATCCTTTAAATATTGATATTGGCAATGTTTTGTTTTAAAAAGCCTATCTACAATATGTAGTAACTCTTTCAACTATTGAGGTTAAATTTATTGATTGTATTGAAATTGTGAAAGAAAGTTTATGGTTGAGAGAGTTCAATAGACAACTTGAAATTATTAATAATGATGTTATTGACGCTATTTTTTGTAATAATCAATCTATCATTTATATATCTAAATATCCCATATTTTATTCTAAGTCAAAGCATTTAGATGTCATTACTACAAAGAAAAAGATATTAAAATCGATTCAAATAAAATGACTTAAAATTTAAAATCGGTTCAATGCGTGAACCAACTTTAAATTTTAAATTTTTTTATAAAATTTACTCATTTTTTATTATACTCAAATTAAAACTTGTATTCGATCACTAAATAATAGTAGAAAAAAATAAAATCAATTTAAAAAATAGTTTAAATAATACAAATAATTGAAAAATAAAATATTAATTAATAGCAGAAAAATTATCATGATGTTGTTTTATGTTATTCAAGATCATCATATTCTTCTCCTGATATTATAATACAAACCTACATATATAATATAAAAATGTATACACATAAATAATAACACATAATAACATAAATAATAACACATAATAACAAAAATACAAAAATTTACACACATAAATAATAACACATAATAACAAAAATACAAAAATTTACACACATAAATAATAACACATAATAACAAAAATACAAAAATTTATACACATAAATAATAACACATAATAACAAAAAAATATGAATAATAACTACGTAGGATTAATAGAAATACTTACAAGAGTAAATGAAGTGACAAAATGAAGAAAAAATCGTGTTTTATAAGTGAAAAATGAGTAAATTTTTTGAGTATTTTGCTCAAAAAAATAAGAGATCTAAAATATTAGTTAGAGAGGAAGAAAACCCACTAACCGACACTAAAATTGGTGGTCGTAGGTGGTTGAAAAATAAGAAAGAATGGAGGAGAAGTGGAAAATATTTTAGGTTTTTGAGAGTTATGCAGCACTTGGAATAATTTCTATCTGGAGAAAAAAGAAGAGAAAATAATTTATTCACGTGTGTAGCGTTGATTGACGTGTCAAACCGACGTTATACATGGACATAGCATCAGTTCCAGGTGTCTGCCGACGCTATCCACGTAGCGTGGCGTCAATTGACACCTGAAATCGACGCTACGTCCTACGTGGATAACATCGATTCTACAATGAACCGATTTTACATATCGACTTAAATACATTTTTTTTAGTAATGTATTAAGTTACATTTTATTATAGATATTATTGAACAAGGTTTTTCCATCATAGATAAAGTTTCCACATAGAATCATTCCTTTGATACGCTTACAAAACTAGTATCACTGGCTAAATTTAAGTATTTCTAAAACTCAATCAGAGTTTTCGATGTTTAGGCATTAGGATGGAACGGGTTAATGTATATATATCCATTGAACCATAGTGTAAGGTGGAGATTGTAGATCTGTGCTAATGTAATATTGGGAGCATTTAAGAAATACATCATTGTATGAAAATTAGAACAGTGCATGCATTATGTATATTATTGTGTATTATTACTAATATGTCAATATATTTTGCCACTTATTGGATCATCTTGGACCTTTTATTGAAATTTGGTGGGCTTAACATGTTGAATTCATTACGCCCAAATTGGACCAACGAGCATTGTAGACATCACACCATCGAGTATAAATACCCTTGTTAGGGTTTGATGATGCTACATTCTCATTTTTCTTGTTCGATGCTCTCCTTCATGTTCTCTCTATGACTCTTTATGTATCTCTATGTGTGCAAAAACAATTATATTAGGATTGTTCAATCCTCTAGTTGCGTTAGGTTTCATCCTCTAAATTATTCTTGTCATCATTGTGAAATAAGTGAGATTTTTAGAAGGTAAAATGTTACATTATTGAAACGTGAAAAGATAGTGGCAAAGAAAAAGAAACGTATCCATACTTGGTAAGAAATGCACACACGTTTCAATACACGTTATATTTTGACCCTCTTTATTGGAATATTGGCTGGATATTAGGTGGCATGGTGTGTCGTAGTTGGGAGCTGGGGCGGTCTAGGAGAGTTGCAAATCAGCTCCTTTTTCACTATCTGGAACAAGAGGTAGCTTTTGTCAGATCATTACCTACAATTATATGATTAGTGAGCAAAAGATGAGAAAATTTACCATCTGATTTCCAAGGGCACTGATTCCTGCAGCTGATCCAAAACTGCAACAATCTCATCCATGTTTGGCCTGAGCTCGGCTTTTGTTGATAGACATCTTAACACTAAAGCAGCAACTTTGTATGCTTCATCTATAAGTATACTTTTAAGACTCTTATCAATAATACGTAAGATTTTAAGTTTGGTCCCTAAACAGGACCTTGCCCTATCCATCAGATTTTTTTCTCCAGAAGCTCGATTCCCGTCAATTACTTTCTGGCCACAGAACATTTCTAATAGAACGACTCCAAAGCCATACACTTCGCACTTTGCAGATAAATATCCTTCAAATAGCGGAAGAAAAAGAAGAAGAGAAATTATGAAAATATTATATGTACATTTTTAACCATAACAGTAAGTAGCGAAGAGTATAAAACCAAAAACAAGTGGTAATAACTAATATTACCTGTAGCCATATATTCTGGTGCCACATATCCATAGACTCCACGTACACTGGTCTCTACATAGCTTTCATCACCAGTCGGCCCATCTATAGCTAACCCAAAATCAGAAAGCTTTGCATTGTATTCCTGGAATCATAACAGAGAGTAAAGAATAGCATCATATATGAGGCATCGAGGAGAAACTAATCAACATATCCCTATAGAAGCATCATATATGGATGAGGGGTAGCATAGGTCCCATTTTTTTATGAAATGGGTTAATTTAGTTATGTTATTCTTGGACAAGGTATTATAAGCCATGTTATTATGAAAAATGAGTGTATTTAGTTCCAGGACTAAAATGCATTTTTATACTAAAATTCTTTATTTTCATAAATTATGAAACTAAATTAACCAACCCATAAATAAAAGAATTAAATTGACTAATTTTACAAAAATAAAAGGACCCCTAAAACCTTTATCTCCATCAAATATGAAGTGAAAAGTCTTTTAATCTAAGTTATTGTGAGTCATCGTCTAAGATAAACGAAGGTGGGTCAAATTGTCTTGTTCAGTTATTAGCTGTCACGTCGGTCGTTCCATTATTTTGCGAGATGTGTTTGTTGACCAAACACATTTTTCAGTTCAAAAAGGCAGTGAATTGGATGGCTATAGAATTTGAGTAACATACCGAATCAAGAAGAATATCAGAAGTGTGGAAACCCCGATGTAAAACATTAATTTCTGTGCTATGAAGAAAGGCAAGTGCCTTCGCAACACCAAGAGCAACCTTCATACGTATGTTCCAAGAAAGAGACTGAAGATTAGAGCTACCTGATATGGAAATAGTCTTAAGTGTCCATCATAAAATATAATAATTCAACCATTTAGGTTTCAAGAAGCCAACAGAATCATAGGAATCACATACGGCTGAACAGATGATGATCTAAGCTGCCTCGAGGCATGAATTCATATACCAAAGCCCGGTGTTCATCTTCCAAGCAAGAGCCAATCAGTTTAATAATATGGGGATGATCGAAATGCCCCAAATAATTTACTTCCGCCTGAGTAAGAGAAGTTAGAGAACATATATTTTTGTTATCAGGAAAAAGGAACATGTTTTATGATAACAGATTAGTCAGAATGTGCATTTATTAGACAGATAAGCAATATTCTTTTAAATGAAGGCACATCAAGAATGCATGATGTGTCTAAAAGAGATTTAGATGCAAAATATGTCACATAACATCCACAAGATCAGGACTAAAGTGATCTACTTCATTGTAAGTTCGTGTGGTAATTAGAAAGAGATTAAGATAAAATTATCTCACCAACCACTCACTGTGACCCTGAAAACCATTTTGGCTAAGTATCTTCACAGCAACGACCATGTCTGTCCCAGAATTTGAAGTAATTATTGAACTTTTACCAATATGCCCCTTAAAAACGGGACCAAAACCACCTTCTCCTAACAAATTATCACGATGAAAATTCCTGGTAGCCATTCTGAGTTCCTCATAACTAAAGCTCCTCAAATCGGATGATTGTAATATCCCACCTTCTCTCCTTACTGATGAGATGTAACTGGTTGTACTGCTCATATTCTCATCTGTACAAGCACATAACTAAGTAAATAACTTCTAAATGAAAGCTATGTCACCCCAGATAATATACAGATTCGTACACTCTATCGTCAAATAATTCATTTATTAAGCATAACCGCCTAAGAAATCAAGTCCATATCCCCACAGTTATAGATGTCAATCATGTCCACAATATCCATTGACTTCGTAGCTTCATGTGCAAAAGTTAGGAGCACAAATGTACAGCTCAACGTAATATGAAATTTCCAATGACATGATGTGGGAGGAGGTTACAAGTTCAACTCCTTTAGATACAATACCACTAATAGGTTCAACATGCTTGGCTAAATGGAAATTCCGAGAGAAAGCAGACCTCTTTTTCCATTTACATTTAAGAACTGTAATGTGAAAAACAATTTAACAGTCTAGAAGACAGAATTGACTGAAAATTAATGTTAGCAATGCAAGACGAACTAGACATGGTGTTGTTAATCATTACTATCTAGAACAACAGATAAGCAAGCAAGAGCATTCAAACCAAAAGATAAGGGATAAAAAAACATATGGAGTGATCAAAGAAAGCGAAAAGGAGAGAAGAAACGACCGAATTTCAGGGCTGTCTTGATTCTAGACAATTATGGAAAAATGATCATTTTCAACAGCTATATTTCATTCTTTCAGGAAAGAGGGGGAAAAAAACTGACATTCACAGATAGCATATTCTGGACATAAACTCTCACAAAACCCCTTTTTACCAAATCAGAAATTATTCAACCAGCGAAAACATTTGAAAGAAGCCAAAATATCTGAATACCTGACTTAGATGAAATTTCAAGTTTGCCTCGGACGCTATCGTATATCCCCATTTAACCTGCTTCCAATAAACCAACGCCTGAGTTTCTTTCTACAGAATATATTAATAGAAACTTTTTGTCACAATTTCAATTTGTTGAAGAGGATTATAGAAACAAATCATACAAAACTAAACTAAAAAGAATATCAACAAGAAGGAGATGAAAAATTTGATCACAGACCTTTCTGTTCTGCAAACTGATCATAGAATAACAAGAGAAAACAATTAAGAGTCAGGAAGGTTAATTAACGCAGAATTTTCAGTTTGCCTGTTTGTCTCATGTCAAAGAAACTGGGAGGAAGCTTCTTTAATTGACCAAGCGAGGCGATATTTTTCTTATTATTACTATTATTATCAAAATACTAATTTATTAATAATAATCAAAAAATTTGAAAGAAGTGACATTAATTATGTATTTGCATTGTCTTTAAAATTTTTGGAAAAATAATTTATTTTGAATTGATAGATCCTCAACGAATACACTGAGAAATAATGTTATAGAATAAAAATCCTTAAATAATCTGAAATAAATATCAGATAAGTAATCAAAATTATTCAACGTAATAATAACCCAAAAAAAAATAAAAAATAAAATACTTCCTAGATGATGTTCCAATTGAATGCATTAGAAAAAAGTGTAACAGCAAGTTCACGAATAACATTCTAACAGACAGAACTGGCATGAAGTATTATCATCATCTGCTCAAGTCAATTAAGGCATTAAGAACATGGAGTGCAAGGAATTAGGGTATAAATAGTACTCCAACTCTTTGATAAGTACACTTTAATTTTGTTTCATTTAAAGTATATAGGTTTAATGATATAATTTTTAAATAGTTAATTTAGTTCAAACTTTTAAAAAGTGTAAATGTTTTAAGGATAAAATTAGATTTTATTTAAAATAAAAATAAAAAACAAGAAAAAACTATATCTCTTTATTAAAAAATATTAATTTATCTTTCATTGTATTTTCTCTCTTTTTAATCTCTGTATGTCTTATTTTCTATCTATCATCTCTCTTTTTTATCTTATTGTATTTTTATATTTTTATTTTTAAAATTATTTGAATTTGTAAATTATAAGAGAAAATAAAATAGTATTTTAATAAACAAAAACAGAGAAATTGATAGATACATAAGTGAGAGATAAATTATTTTTATTTGTAAATGAGGAGAAAAAATATCTCTTTTTTTTGTTTTTAATGTTATTTTTTAAAATATTATAAATAAAATGTTCTTTTTATTAAAAATCTAATTTTATTCCTAAAAAATATTATTTTAAAAAGATTTAAATTAAATTGATTTTTTTTAAATTATAAGACTAAATTTAATCACTTTAAAAAATAAATGATGGTTATAAATGGTCTATAATTATTCTAAAAGTAATATTTAAATCTCATACTTATTTTTTTGTAATAATTTAATTATATTCTTTAATTTTTTTAGTTTATTTAAGTTATAATAATTTTTATCTAATATTATTAAAAAAATAAAAATATTTATCTTTATCTTTAATTAATTATTTTTTTATAATATTAAATTGTTTATAATATACCACATAATTTATTTTTTTCTAAAAGAAAGAATAAAATGCCTTTATCAAAGGATTGGAGTAATATTTGGACACTAATTTCTTGTACAACATAACTCGTGATTAAAAAATTTAACATGGTGAAGTGGCTCCAATAGTCGTGGTCCTTGCAAAATCTGGTGTTTGCGCAACTGTTGAATTGTAGCCCGGCCGCTGTTGGTGGTTGCGTGAAATCTGGTGCGCCGCTGATGCTTTGCTAGGGCTCATCTTTGCATGTTTCGCATGGGGAATGGAAAATAGATCGAATAAGTGTGGGAAAAATAGATGGAATTTTATAAAAATTAAGCACAGTATTGGTATTAGTGTTTGTGAACAAAAACGGATCTTTATTCCCACGTTAATTATTTATGGAAGTGGAATGGATATTTTTCGTAGGAATTTTAAAAAAATTGTAAAGATTGAATTTTTCAATAATATATTTAATATTATAAATAAATAAAATTTATATTTAAAAATAAAGTAAATTTAAAATTATATTTAATATATATTACATATAATCTATAAATTATAGAGATAATTCTATTGTATATTTTAATACTAGTTAAAAAATTAAAATAAAATATATTTTTAATTATAATATTATATTTTTAAATAAATATATAAAAAATTATATAAAATAGTAAAAAGTTGGATTTGAGGATTTGACGGGGGATGGGATCCCCTAACACATCCAACAAAATCCATTTTCTCTCTAACGTATTTAATGATATGATGTCAACTTATTTTAATCAAAACTAATTATTTTTCAAAACAATTCTATAAAATAAAAAAAATATTGAAAAAAACTAAAAATATTAAATAAATATAGATTAATATATATTATATATAAACTGAAAAATAACCCAAACTCAAACAAAATAAACATAAAATAAAAGTGTGTTTTACAGGAGAGCAAACTCTCCTTTATATACAATTAGTTTTTAATCACTTGCAAGTCACGTGATTATTTCTTAATAACAATTACTAATTAAAAAGGTTAATTGAAAATTGAAAAAATGACCACGTAGGAGACTTAATATCATCGTGATACAATAACACAATCGTATATAAAATTATTTAAAAATCACATTTTTTTAACATATTTCAAGAATTTATGAAGTAAAATATTTTTTATGTAATTTAATGTAAGTTGTACTTTATCGAAATACTATAACGCAACATAATAGTTATAACTTTATGTTTAAAACTGTTTAAATTTAATTCCAGCATCAAGAAAATGTATTTATATTTGTATATGGTTCTAGTGTACGGAAATCCTCAAATTGAAAATTGAATTATGCATATGAAGTAACAGGAAATATAATGATAATTATTTAAGTTATATACTAAAAAATATAGAATTAATAAAAAAACACAAGTAATGTGGAATAAATAGAATCATAAAGTAAGATTAATAATGAATAAATTAGGTTGAGTAGTAATAAATTAATATGGTATTATCTATAATCAATTTCAACAATTTCTTTGGACAAAAGTAAATTTTAAATATTAAATAAAAAATTATCAAAGAAAATAAAAGCCAAAAACAAAACTGAACAAATGTTGGAACTAAAAATAAAAAAATAAAAAATCTTTTTTTAACACTTTTGAAAATGGTCAAAGTACCAAAAACAAATACAAAATACACAAATGTAATATTCTTCTGTAGTTTAGGCTCTCTCCATTGTATTTTAGGTCATATGAGATTTTTTTTATAATTATCAAAGAAAAAAAATATCAAATAAAATAATGGTCAAATAAATATTAGGGAGCAATTCTTTTATTTGGAAATAAATATTAGTAAGATTCAATCGATTTAACTTAAAATTTTAAACAAAAATAAAATAAAATAAAATTGAAACAAAAATAAAATAAAATAAAATTGAAAAAAAATGATTAAATTTTTTTAAAATACAACTATTAAAATACTTAAATTTTTAAAAAATATATTTAATTTATGATATTAAAATTGTTAAAATTTCATGCTAACACTATTGATCCATTTATTATTTTGTGAGTAATATGTATATTTTTAACTTATCATAGTAGTAATAATTTTGAATTTATAGATATATTACACTTTATAAGAAAATATATATTTACACTAAACAAGTACATGATTAGCGTGGAATGCATATAATTTATAATTTGAAAATAATGAAAAATTTATCTAGAAAGGATAAAAAAAAACTAACGTTATTGTAACACTTTTTGTTAGTTGAATAACACATTTAATATTAATTTCAAAAATTCACAAAAATATCATTAAAATAATTTTAATTCACAAGAATAAATGTATTAAAGAAGGGTACTTTTAAAAATTTAGAATATTAATATATTATGGAAAAGGCAAAGATAATTATAACATTGATCATAGTTTTTTTTTATTACCTTTGCGTTTATATTGTATTATCATTTTTCCATTTTATTACCGCTCCATATATCTAGCATTTTCGAGAAGCCAATAAAATTAAAAAATATATATTTAAAAAATTATAATTAAAATGATAAGAGTTCGGTATTAAATAAATTTAAATTTAAATATTTAATTTAAAAAATGAATAATTTAATAATTTTCAATATGAAAATTTTAAATTAAATTTATTTTTTTAATAAATAATTTAATTTTATATGTAATATTATTTGAAGAATGTAATAAGTTGATACATATAACGATACTTATAAATTAAAATCTTTATTTTTTTCAAATAAAAAATAAAAAATATAAATTAAAAAATAATAATTACTTTACATAATTTTTTATATATAAAATTTTATTTTTATTTTTTTTTTAAATATTTATTTTTAAACATATAAATAAATATTTTTTTTTACAAATTAATTGAATAATTGTGTAAGGAAAGGAAAATGAAAAAAAAAACTGTTTTTTTCTAACTGAAAATCTCCGCCTAATTCCAATTTTTTCTGAAAGTGCATATTGTTTCGGTCTTAACGCACCAGCACCTATCCTTTGACTCGTCTCATTTTTTCTCATGTTCATTAAACTCTCCCTAATCTCTGCGTTCCGTAAAGTTACGCCCAAAAATGAAGTGCTTTCATTTCAGTAATGGAGAGAGCCGAAGAGAAAACGACGACGAGGACGGGAACGTTTCGAGGACCTCTAAGGTGTCGTGGGCTCGCTCTTTTAGCGTCGCTTCAAGCAGTGTCGATGCTAGTACGAGGCGCTCCGAGTTTGACTCGGTTGACTCCAGGGACTTGTCTGATTCGGTGGGGTTCTATGAGTTTTTGAGGCTGCGAAGGGCTAATGATCTGCGGGTCTTCAGGTTCTCGGAGCTTAAATCGGCGACGAGAGGGTTTAGCAAAGCCTTGTTGATTGGAGAAGGAGGGTTTGGCTGTGTTTACAGGGGAGTGGTTAGAGATCTTTCGTATGAATTTAATGGTGACCCTGCTTCCAAACTAGACGTCGCGATCAAACAGTTGAATCGTAGTGGATTTCAGGCATGCCCTTTTGTTCCTTTTATGTATTCTTTTAATTCACTTTTTTTTGTTTAATAACTATATGCTAGGTCAGATTGGGCTTGAAATAATGGGAATGTTCGATCATTCCAATTTGATTTTGATGTGAAAACAATATTTTGAATTGCAATCTTGTTTACTATTGCAGAGATTGATTGTAGATAACTATTGCAATCTTTTGAAACGGAATGTTCGATTATTCCATTTCCGTTTACTTCTGATGTTGTCAAACTTTTCAAATGTTAAATCGATGAAATGATGATTTTGGGTGCTTTCCAGTTTTTAATTCGGAAAGTTGCTTTCTGATTTTATTTATTTATTTTATTTTTTAACTTTCCCAATGGGATGAGCAGTTGGATTTAGATTCTCTAATAAGATTTCTTCTTTCTTTAAAACAATCAGTTGGATTTAGATGTCTTGCTCACAGTTTTGGTCGGCAAGGGGGACATCTCCCTCTTTGCTGAACTTCCAAAACTCTCCCCGTTAAATGGTCAGCCTTATTAGCAAGTTTATCTTGGTGACTTTTACTCTTGGTGTTTATTGATCATTACCTATTTGATTAATGGTCTTATTTAAGGTATACATAACGATACACTCTGATATTAGTATTATACTGACTTGTGTTCTACACAGTTGCTCACATGTTATGTTTCAGCATTAGGAGCATCTCATTATATGTTATGTTGGGTTCTTTGGAAAGTATTAATGTATTTCACCTATAAGCTCAAGATTTTGGAATTCCCCAATTGCTAAATTTTAGGTTATCTAATGGGGGTTATCGTAATTACATTCTAGTATCCAGGGGCATAAGGAGTGGATAAATGAAGTGAACCTTTTGGGTGTTATCAAGCACCCAAATCTAGTGAAGCTAATAGGGTATTGTGCAGAAGATGATGAAAGAGGAATTCAAAGGCTTTTGGTGTACCAACTCATGCGCAATAAGAGCTTAGAGGACCATCTATTGGCTAAGATTCCATCACCTCTTCCATGGATGACAAGATTAAAAATTGCCCAAGATGCAGCCCGTGGATTAGCATATCTGCATGAAGAAATGGATTTTCAAGTAATGGTTCCCTTTGCTTAACTTTGTTCTTTTAGATTTAATAGTGCTTCCATCACTTTTGTGTGCGGAAGTCTGTAAATGGCACAAAGTAAGTTGCTTCTTGATTTCTTGTCACAATGTGATTATGATCTCACATTGGTACAGCTAATATTTCGAGATTTCAAAACATCAAATGTTCTTCTAGACGAGGACTTCAGTGCAAAACTCTCAGACTTTGGACTGGCCAGGCAGGGACCTCCTGACGGAATCCGTCATGTTTCAACCTCAGTAAGTTAGGTCATCTCTGTGTAAGTTTGCAAAATTTATTTTTAAGGTTTTGAACTGGAAATACAGTGGATTTCACCTCAGACATACAGTAGGGGAAAAGGGTACTGCAGTTGCAATCCAATTTATCAGAACTTTGTACCTTCAAAAGCTTTTTGGATTATTTTGTTTAGACTATAGAATTAACTGACAATTTTACTTATTATCTATTTAAAACTTAAGCATTGAAAATCTACTTCTGCATTTTGAGTGATTCAGCTTACATGTCTATAGAACCCACTCATCATAATTAAGACTATTTTCCAAGGTCGTGGGAACAGTTGGTTATGCAGCCCCAGAGTATGTTCAGACGGGCAAGCTGACAGCTAAAAGTGATGTTTGGAGCTTTGGAGTTGTTCTTTATGAGATCATCACAGGTAGGCGGGCAGTAGAGAGAAATCTACCCAAGAGTGAGCAGAAGCTTTTGGAATGGGTGAGACCTTACATTTCAGACTCAAGGAAATTCCGCCTAATTGTAGATACACAACTTGAAGGGGACTACTGCCTTGAATCAGCTCAGAAACTTGCATCGTTAGCTAACAGATGCCTACAAAAGCAGCCAAAGTCTCGCCCTAAAATGAGCAAAGTGGTTGAGATGTTAGAAAACATCATCAGTGAAACCTCATCCCAAGAAGTTGTACCTCGGCCTCCCGATGATACTGAAGAAACAAAAGAAGAAAGCACTGGGGAGGCTGGAAACAAGTCAACAAGACAGGGAGATAATTATCTGAAGAAGGCTTTTGATATAAGAGAAATGGTTAACTTAAGAAACAGATCTTTTGGAAAGTTAGATTGGAGAAACTGGACGCCTGGGTTGATACGAACTTGGTAATACGCTTATCAGCTTCTGAACTGTATGGCCCTTTTCACTTCCAACATATGTATATCCATTTCAGTACATACACTTAAGAAATGAACGCTGTTAGAAAATGGTAATTTCTGTATACTCATCAAATTTAAGGTATTCTCCCATCATCTCATTCTCGTTGGATGTTTAAATACATTTACGAGGAACACTACAGATTCGAGGTACCCTTGAACGCAAAAATGGGTTTGCAACTTTGCTCTATTAGTTCTACAGATGATTAGAGAAGCGATATTTTTTTTTATATAGAGGAATATCGTGTATCAAGTTATTCCTTATTGGCATGCCCGTTATTGGTGTATGCTTGAGCTGTAAGACATTACTGAGGTTTAAATGATTACTTGCAGCCCACCTTTTGTTTGTGATTTATCTCAGACCAAAATGTGTGGTCTTTAAATGTTGGCTAAGCTATGAAATTTAGGACTTAAAGTTCGTTTTGAAAATTTGCTTATGAATATATTTGGGTAATAAACGTAGATGATCAACGAGTAATAATTTTCTAAAAAAACACGTTTATTTTTTAACATTTATTTAAAAATATATTTAATTTAAAAAAATTTAAATCTCATGTTTTAAACACGTTTATTTTTTAACATTTATTTAAAAATATATTTTAGTTTAAAAAATTTAAATACATAATTCTTACGTTTTTATATTATTTAAAATATTGATATTATTTTTAATTTTTTAGCTATTTATTACATAATTTAAGTAAAATTTAAAAATAAAAATAAATAAAATTTAATTTAATTTAATTATTTAAAATATTATATATTTTGTTATTAAAAATATTTTTTTTATATGATTATATGTATATAAAAAATAATATGATTATATGTATATAAAAAATAATATTATTATATTTTTTATTTTATTTAGTAATAGTTTTGATGTTATAATAAACATCTTCAAACACATTATCGGTTACATCGGATATTTACGTAAAATTTTAGTTATTCACTGTTACAGTACTTAATCTTTAATAGAGTGTTATTAGCATCGCGTCATGGTTGACTTTTCTAAACCTATACTTGAACTTGCACTGTTTTTTTTTTTTTTAATATAATCTTTTAAGATTGTTTGGTTTAGACTTCTAGAAGTGATGTTATCTTTCACCATTTTGGCATATTGATGGTCAAGGATTGGAAAAATTAAAAATTAAAAATACTGCATTATCTATAGTTCTAGAAGAAAAAGCAGTTTTTTTCTTCAATTGATGTAATCTTCTGAATTAATTAACTATCTAGATTTAGGAATTCTTCATTGTGGACCCGTTATTTGCTTGACGATGTCAGTTCTTTAGTGTTGCAGTGGAGTGTGGACCCATCCGATAATATGAAGGATTTAGTTGTCCACAAGTCACTTTTAATAAGATCCTAACACTTCAGAATTCAAATATTCCAGATCTTGACAAACACATGCTGAGGCCCACTTCAAATCCAACCTTCATAGCAATGAAGCATCATTATTCAATGACATGTATTTTATTCACCAAGATAGGGAACCAACTTAACTTCAAAAAGAACACAGTGAAAGCGCACAAGCTACTTTAGAAATATAAGAACCCAACAAAAGATGAATAGTTATAAAATTAGCCGAGATACGAACTGTACAGTCATTAGAAGGTCTCAGACATATTGCCAACTTCATTAGTTCATTAGATTGTTGCAAACAAGCTTCTTTTAGTGGAATCTCAAATCCATGCATCTTCAAGTTAAGCATAAAGAGGTGAGGCAGAGGGGCGAGGATACACACCAATATTCTTTCTATCTCTAACATCATCAGTACTTCGTCGATGATTTTTGGTGGCATTGCTTGAACTGTTAAGACTACTTCCAGCTTCCTTAGAGTCCTGGAGTTGCTCCAATACTGCTACAATTTCTTCCATGCTTGGCCTGAACTTGGCTTCTATTGATAGACATCTTAATGCAAGGGTACAAGCTTTAAAGGCTGTATCTAATCCATACTGTCCTTGAAGACGAGTGTCTATTATGCGAAAGATCTTACGTTTGTTTGCTAAGTACGGTTTCGCCCACTCCACTAAGTTGTGTTCTCCAGAAGGTCGGTTCTTGTCAACTGCTCTTCGTCCAGACAACATTTCTAATAAAACAACTCCAAAACTATACAAATCGCTCTTTGCTGTCAGGTGACCTTCAGAGAGAAGAGAGAGAGAGAGAGAGAGAGAATTTGGAATTACATACAACAGGTACACCCTATCATAGTGTTGATGTATTGAGCAACATATACGTAGAATAGAATAATGATTCCTGATTGCTCAAAAGATATGAAGAAAATAGACTGTAATGAATTTAATGTCACTATATCATTTTCAAATGATATAACATACCTGTGGCAAGATATTCTGGTGCCGCATATCCATAGGTTCCCATCACCCTAGTAGAGACGTGGCTTTGATCACCTGTTGGCCCATCTTTAGCCAACCCAAAATCAGAGAGTTTTGCATTGTAGTTCTGAAATTATTTGAGATAGTTCTTAGAACAATATCTAAAGAATAAATGTTCCTGAAAAGATATCAGCTAGAACTGCATGTGACATTTATGAAAACAACTCATTTCACGAAATATGTACCGAATCAAGAAGGATGTTTGACGTCTTGAAGTCACGATATATCACACCAGTTTCTGCGCTATGAAGAAATGCAAGCCCCTTTGCAGCACCAAGGGCAACCTTCATTCTTAGATTCCAAGAAAGAGACTGAAAATAAGAACCCCCTTTTACAGAAATAGAGAAAAGTTTTTAGTAACAATCAAAGAATGAAATAATTATCATCCATAAGGATAAGGGTTCAATTGACGAGGTCCAACAGAAATTACTTACTCCTGAATAAATGATGTTCCAAGCTACCTCGAGGCATAAATTCATACACCAAAAGCCGATGTTCCTCTTCCAAACAATATCCAACCAATTTCACAAGATGAGGGTGATAAAACTGCCCCAAATAGTTCACTTCTGCCTGTGGAACCAAACATATCATGTGATGAGACAACATAGGCATAAATATTAAACTATAAAAAACTCACTTCAGATATGCAGTAAACGTGAGTTCTATCTTTAAAACAAGATGTACTTAAACACAAAACGCCTACATTGAAGCACACCCTATCTTGACCAAATATTCAAAGGTCTCTTCAAGTAAACAAGACAATCACATAACTACTACTTTTAGCATGCACATTCTCATATACTGCAGCGAAATTAACTTACCAGCCACTCCCTGTGACCCTGGAAACCATCTTGATTGAGTCTTTTCACAGCAATAACCAATCCGACCCCAGGCTTTGAAGCAGCTAATGAGTTCTCATCTATCCACCCCTTGAAAACAGATCCAAAACCACCTTCACCTAACACACTATCAGGACGGAAGTTCCTTGTGGCCATTTTAAGCTCAGCTAGGCTAAAACTCTTCAAACTGGAGGACTGCAGTATCTCACTCTCATTCCTAGGAGTTGGAGGAACTGAAATTGATGACATTTTGCTGCCAGTACTGCTCGGATTACCTTCTGTGCTAACATATCTAGAATCATCCTCTGCAATGTTATATTTATAAATTCTGCTTAAATTTACTGTCACCCCTCGTTACAAATTAAGAACCCAAATAATGTTTGAACTCAATTCACATTTATCCTCCTAAAATGCAAGTGTTAAATTACGGTAAGACAAAAGCTAGAGCCTTAGACATAACTTCCAGACGCATAAACAGAGAAAATACCAAATACAAAACAACTAAACAGAATGTGCATAGCAATTGGAATCTATTAATTTTCAATTTTTCATGCAGATCCAACTGAGGGAAAACTGCCACATGTATGCCAAGTAGGGATCAAAGATAGGAGTACAGGAAAGGCATACTTCCATTTTTGAATAAAAGGAAATTAAATTAAAACACATCGAGTGAATCAAAGAAAGTTAGATACATTGCTTTTATAATACTACATAGAAATAAATTGTAGTTTACCTATATTACTTGGACTCATTTCTCGTAAAGTTCATGTGTCCAAGCACCATGAAATGGTCTGGGTGGTTGTGGGACACTATAACTTAGTGAAAACTCATAAAAGAAAAATTTTAAAAATGAGCATTTCGCACATCCAAATACAAATACGTATAAAAAAACTGACTAACAGAATTAAATTCCAAAAATATTGCTATATATGTCCCATCAGATATCCCAAAATATTGTAAGAAAAACCCAAACACATCAACACAACTGATTCTTGAGAGAGAATATGAAATCATTGCATGAAGAAAAACACTCCATAAAATGTAAAATTGACAGTTGCAGATGAAAAATTACATAATTTCATTTTGATGGGTCGTTCAATGAGGCTGAAATATACCATTACCTTTATTACTTGGACTATCAGCTTTAATTCGGGCGCTGAAGCAAACCCCCATGAAAACTAGTCTCAGAAAAACTACTGTTGAATACTCTTCCTAGATAGCACAAAGATTAGAGCTTTAGCCGCACTATAATTGAAAGAAACCCAAAAGTGGGAAAAAAAATGGAAAGAAAATCAAAGCATATCTGGAAATTAAAACAATAGCTTTTTGTTTGAAAACAAAACTTTAAAAGAGAAAATGTCAATTTTCATCCAAAGTAGAAACCTTTCAAATTATTCGCTTTTGCCTTCAGCTTCAAATAATTTTCCAAAATAAAAAGTTGCCATACTAAATTAGAGAAGAAAAAAAAAGGTATCAGGAACTCACATATGAGAGCACGTATAGTTTGGCAACCAATTGCTCTCCTTTTTCTATGAATCCAACGCTTAATCAAAGAGAGAGTTGAGATGGGTTCCTATGTTTTAGTGTTAGTCTGGTGGCTAAAGAGCTCAGAGAGAGCTTTCACAGAAGAGAGAGCTGAGTATAGATTTAAGCTCGTCTCGGTTTAATTGGTAAAGATAGGGCGTTGGAGCTGATAGAAGGAAGGTGGCAAGAACTGCATTAATGGCGGGCTAGCTGGTCCCGCCTTTTAGCTCAACATTTTATTCTCACCCATATCTTGTCCATTTTTAGCCGTCCCATTTGGGTTTTTAAGAAATCCATTCTACTATGGAAAAAGATGGATTAAGAATGGGGTGCTGAAAATATGGATAATTATTTAATTTAAATAATTTGATTTAATTTTATAAATTTTAAATTAAGTATAAATATTCTTGTTATTATGAAAATTAAATATTAAAGATTTTTATATTTTTATATTTTTGATAAAATAAAAATATTTATTTTAATAAATTATATGATTAATAATATTTAATTTATAAATTATATAAATAAAATATTTAATTTAAAAAAATATTTAATTTTTAGTAACTAACATAATAAATATAAAACTAACATATTAATTTAATAATAATTACATGCTACCGATTATTATTTTTCTCATTAAGAATCCACTAATCATCTTGTTTGTCATTCAAACGTCACACTCTTTTATTCAAAATAAATCACTTTAATAACATGCGTAGAAATATAATATTATTTTTATTAATAAAAATAAATATAATTGTTACTATATTTTATTTTGTTATCTTTATAATTTTATTTATTATTAAATTTAAAAGTTATCAAAATATTTTTTTGTCTTTATTATAGTTATTCTATATCAATTAAAATTTATCGGTGATATTTTAGATAATTTTTAAAATATATATATTGTGAAAAGAATAAAATGAAATGTGATAATAATTATATTTAAAAAAATTATGTAATAATAATAAAGTAAATTTAATAGAGACAAAATTATAATTTTATTTTAATAATTTAAAAATAAATTTTAATAGGAGAATATTTTTTTTATTTTTTTGTCGATTATTTTTATAAATTTCTTTATATTTTTTGAACACTTTAATGTATCACACTTTTGGTAAATATTATGATTGAATTAAAATTATAGAATTTATAATAATATAAATTAGAGACAATATAATTAAATTATAAAATTAAGTACATTGAAACCACACAAATAAGTTATCAAATGTTTATTATTTTTGAAGATTAATACCAAAAATTGAATAATAAACTTTTATTATATTATTCAAAATTGAGACAATGAGGTGATGTTTGGTTGTAGAGAATGTAAATAAATCAGAATTGATTCTTTTAATTTGTGTATTTGGTTGGACTAAACGAAGAAGACGAAATAAAATCAATTACTAAAGGAGAAGAAATGACAATTTCTTCTTTCCCTTTAAGAATCATGATTCCATTCTTATTTTAATTTTTTTTCCAATTTTACCCTCATCCTAAATATAATCCTAAACTCAAATCTCAAATCCCCAAACTCAAAACCCTAAATCCCAAATCCCAAAACCCAAAACCCTAAATCCCAAATCTCAAAACCTAAAATCCTAAAACCTAGATCCCAAAACCCAAAACCCAAAACCCCAAAATCCTAAACACTAAAACCTAAATCCACAAACCATAAACCCCAAATCCCAAAATTCCCAAATCCTAAATCCTTAACCCCAAACCCAAAACCCAAAATCCCAAAACCCAAAATCCTTAACCCCAAACCCAAAACCCAAAACCTTTTTTTTAAAAAAAATTAACCCTAAATTTTAACCCATAATATAGCCTTAAACCCCAAATCCTAAATCCCTAAACCCTAAATCTCAAACCTTAAGACCTCAAAACCCTAAACAATATTTAGAAAAATAATGATTTCAATAATATATTTTGTTTGACAAAAAATAGTAATTAAATTACATTATTTGAACTTTACTGAATGTTATTAAGGTAATTTATAATTTTTTTTCCATTTTATTTTAGTGGCAAACTAAACATTGTAATCCTGATTCCGACCTTAATTCCAGTGGTCAAACCAAACAACATTATTTTTTTTCCATTCCATTCTCATTCTCATTTTGATTTCGATTCTGTTCTACGAACCAAATGACACCTAAATATATTTCGATAACGGTGGAATGAAGATAACTCATCCTTGCTATAAGTGTAGTCTTGTAAAACCTAACCCAAAAAGATGGGTAAGTTTGCTTCTCCTTTGAAGTTCTAAATCGTTGTTTTTTACATAGCTTCTCCTAGGTTTGAATGTTTCTTACAAGAAAGCATTATCTTACACACGTGAACTTTCATTTTTCATGTATATAATAGGAATTTCTAATGTGCAGTTTTTTTTTTTTTTTGGCTAGAATTAGTTTAAGAAATTTCCCTCCCAAAAGGAGTTAAGCTAATTTTAATATTTTCCTTTTTTCACGTTACAAACTTTGGATTAAATACATAATTAGTGAATAAAAATTGATGTGCGTAGAAAATTAAAAATTATGATATATATTATCTTTGAGCATTGAAAAATAAGTCAAATTTAAAATTACATATGTATAAAAATGTTCTAAAAATTATTATTTTTTAATAATAAATACAAACTTATATCTACGTATATAATCAATAACACTTGAATCATTAGTATTTAATTATAAGGATCATTCGTTGTTACATTATGTCCTAATTAGTATCTACAAAGTTAATTTTAAAATTTAACTTGTTTAAAAGAAATACATGTTACAATTAAACCTTAAAACTTTTTTCATCTAGTTTAACTAATATAACAAATTGGACGCCAAAAGAGAAATCATTCATGCCATTGAGGATGCTGAGATTGTATTTATCTAAATATTACATTTGGAAGGATAATACTTGTAGAAGAAATGATGGTGTCATTATCTCTTGTTGTTTTGTGCTTATAGCTTAATAGGTAGAATCTAATTATCCATAACATTTTAAACCCAAATCCACCAATCTAAGTAACCAAAATTTAAACCATCATCCATAGAAATGACATTACACAAATAGAAGAGAAAAAGGTATATAACAGTATACATAAAACATAAGCGAATGTGTTTACTTTCGAGTTATATTTCATTAAATTTGTTTAATATTAAATTTTAATCAGTTAAATTTTATCTCTATTATCAATATATTGTTTTTTTATATAAATTTAAGTTCTTTGACATAATTTTCTAATAACTTTTCCATTTCAAAAGTTATTTAGATATTCGAAGAATTATAATGAATGTGAGCATAAATATATGTAAAAAGTTATATCATTAATATTTATTAATAAAATATGTTAAGAGTATATAAATTTACACCTCTTTTTCAATCATAATTCTTATATTATCTCACGTGTTAATATTAGTTAAAAATATGAATCACTTATTTAATTTTTAAAATAATTGTATGTTATTTACTTAGAGAAAAATATTATCAAAGTTCCTCAAATTATGTTATTTGTGTTGTTTAGTCTCTTAGATTATAAATACTATCCTCTAATTTCTCAACTATAAAAAATGTGTTAATTAAAGATAAATAATATTATTTTAATAATTTTTTTATTAAATTTTTTTTTTTATTTTTTTATCAAGTGATTAAACACGATTAAAACATAAATATTTAATAATGATAAAGTGACAATCAATATGAAAAACGTCACAAAATATTCATTTTAATATTTGTTAATTTTTATTGTTTTATTTAATATTTTATTGATTTATTATTTTTTATTAAAAACTAAAAAATATTTCAATTTTTTTGTTTGAATATTAATGTTATTGATTTTTTTATTAAAAATTCATAATAAATTTAACTTTTATCATTATTAAAGACTTTCTTTTAATCATAATCAATTGAAAAAAAATATTATTTTAATAAAAAAATTATTAAAATAATATAATTTATCTTTAATTGATTTTTTTTCTTAAATAAGAGATTAATTTACAACATTTATAATTTAAGGACTGAAAAACACAAATAAACTAATCTCAGAGACATGTACGGTAACTCACCTATTACTTATTAGCATTTCTATTTTTTCAATAATTATAAGTTAGAGCAAATCTTATTTTTTTATCACCAAATTATAGTAATTGTTACAAATTATTATCTAATTTTAAAATATTATAAAATTATCATTTAACTTTTGTTTATATCACTATTATCATTGCTTTAAAATAAAGTTAAAAAAAATCACAAAAATGCCAATACTTTTATAACTTTCATAATAATCTAGTATATAAGTTATAACTGTCTATGGGGCGGCATCTTAACACTAAAAGTTGTGGGAACAGAGTGAGGATTTTTCATTAATTTTTTTTTTTAAATATTTGAGGATCAAGTATTCCCCGTTAACAAGCAATGTATATTTAAATATATATTTTGTGTTTTAAATTAACAAACTTTTTGTGAGAAATAAAATAAGTTTAAAATTATATTTAATAAATATTAAATAAAATATACAATTGATAGATATAATTAAAATTTTGTTTTGATAGTTGTTAAATAATTAAAATAAAATATTTTAATATGTAAATATAAAAAAATTTAAATTTAAGGATCAGAAGGAGAATGTAATCGTCTTATCCACTTTATGAAAGTATTTTCTCCATTAAATTATCCCATTAGTAAAAGAAATTAATTTGTTTTTCCGGTGCTATCCATCTAGCAAAAAAATTAACATTATTAGTTATAATTAAATGTATTAAATGAGTTGTGTTGGTAGAAACTACTTAAATTTAATTCATTTTAAATGAACTTAATTTAAATTATTTTATTTATTTTTTAATTAAATTGAATTGAATTGAATCTAACTACTTATATATAATTCATTTAATTTTTATTAAATTTATTTAATTATTATAAAAATAAATAAATAATTATATAAAATTAAAATTTTATTATATCTAGATATCAACTATAAAAAAGGTATTAATACATTACAAAAGTAAGTCTATAACATTAACCCCTAATCTTAATCACTATGATTTTGTTATGATTATATATATTAAAATTAATAATAATTTTATCTTTTATTACTACAATGGGAACACTTATTTCATATCAAGTTTAGATTGATGTTGAGAATAAAAATCAAACTAAATTAGATAATATAAAAAATTATATATAATTTTTCTTATATTAAAAATACATAAATAAGTTATTTTTATTATTTAATGAATAAATATAATTAACTATAATTTGATATATTTTCATACCGGTAACAATGCATACCACATTTAAATTAAACTTAATATACTATAAAAATCCAAAAAAGTATTAAATTAAAAAAAATGTTCAACAACAAAATATATAACCAATTATTTTTAAATAAATAAATTTTTGTATGTAATTATAAAAATACTATTAAATTTTAATTTATTATTTTCATATTATTAAACTTTATCATTGTTATAAAAATATTATTAAATTTTTATTTTTATATTATTAAACTTTATAAAATAACATTCCTTTGAAACCATAATATATCACTGAATAAAGAATAGGATTTTTGTTCAAAAACACCATTGAACCGAAATGATTTGCTCATTTATGGAGAATATATAGATGCCTTAGGTTATTTAATAATTTTGCATATTAAATTATAAAAAGATAGAGATATTTTTAACAATTTTTTTATAAAATAATTCTAAAATTTTTAAATATTTTTTTTAAAATAAAAAAATTAAATAAGAACTTCTTCCATATCAATTGATACATTTTATATAAATAAATATAACAAATTTACCTTTCATCATTTTATATATAATTATCCAAATAATTGCACCTAATCGACCTTCACATTTTACTTTCTGACCAATATGTTTAGTCAATGGGATCTGCTGAAACCAATATCCAGTCATGCATATGCCAAGTGGCCGCATACCACATGATTCGCGTTAAAGTTAAAAATCACATCCAAGGTCCTCTAAATGCGCGGCTCATTTTAGTTCGGCTTGAGCTGTTTAAGTCGGTATATCGTAGCATCTGTGCTATAGTATGAAACTATTATTATTATTATTATTATTATTATCTGTAAGATCTTCCATAAAGGTTGTAACTTGTGCGGTAATTTTTTCAAATTGACTCAATTTGATAGAAATGTATTTAGGATAGATTAAATTTATCTTATTTTAATTTAAATTAAATTTATTTAAGTTAATAATAATAAATTTGAATCAAATCAAACATACATCGGTTAGAACAAATTTAAATTATTAATTATCAATTAAAAAATATTTTTAATTATATTAAAGTTATAGTATAAATATCATTATATAAAATAAAAAAATAATGTTAAGTTAATTAAAAAAACATACATTAACGATATCTCGTCACATCATGTTCAAAATAATTTAAACTATATTTTAAACTTAAACAATTTCAATTTATAATATTATCCACGATATTTTAGATATGTATAGTAAAAGTACAAAAAATTTAATTTGATTTCGGACAAATAGGTTGGCTTGAATCCAACTAGAATTTTTTCAAACTATTTGAACAATTTTAAATTTAATTTGATTTGTGTTTTTTTATTCGAATCGATTCAATCAATTGAGTTACGATACAAAGTATCACTCTTTGTTTTACCAATTAAGATATTATGATATGAATCATAGAAAGAAGATACATACTTTATAAGCTACCTTTTATGTTCATTAAAAAGCTATTTATCTACATAATGATGCAGAATATTACAATTCTGAGATATCTAAGTCACCGAAAGACAATAAAACTTCGAAATAGGTGGAATAACTTCATCTCAAAATTGCTTAATCTCCCAACAAATCTGATTAAGATGATCCAAAATGTGGTCAATCACTAACTTAGAATCACCTTCAATAATGACATATCTAATCTACATTGAGTGTGCCAAACCAATAGCTAAGGATATTGCTTGTGATTTCACCACTTTTGCATCAAAAACTTGTAACCCTTTACACCATAAGCCAATGGCATTTCCAAATTCATCTTTTGCAACTACAATAATAGCTCCAATATTATCCTTAAAACATACTTAAAGTTAAATATAATAAGTCCATTAGTAGGCTTAGGCCAGTTCTCCTCTTTGCATTAATTTACAACCAATATCTCTGGATTACTGTGCTTCAGCTTCAAATAAGCCATCCTGCATTCTCAAATAACTATTTTAGCTTTTGGACAGTTTTTTTCAAAGTTCGGAGCTTGATTTTTGAAAATTAAATCATTATACCATATTGCATTTAAGGTCAAAGTAGTTACAAGGGTAAACTCCAACATTTTTGAAGCCTCTAACAACAAAAAATCTGGTAGATGTAGGCACAATTCAAGAAATGAAATGATATCCAACTGCATAAACTGGTGCTTCTTTTCATAATGACCACAATCTGTGTAGATAACATCTGATGAACAAGTGTTTCATAGTTTCAATCTCAGTTGAGCATAGTGGGCACTAAGCATCCAACTGAGGTAGAAACCTATATAAATTAGCTTTCATAGCTAATGCATTAAAGGCTACTTTCCACAAGAAAATACTATGTCTTTCATGCAATTTTGAAGGCCAAATATTTAAATATCCGATATCCACATTCTTTTTTACAAGTAATGAATAAGTAAATTTAATTGAAAAAGTTCTTGATCTATTTGTATTCCATATGATTTTGACATCCGATGTAAAGTTTGAATTTCTTAATATGCTGACCAGAAATGTAAAAAATTGTGTCAAATATTGAATTAATTAAAGACCAATTCTATACATTTGTTGTGGCTAAGTCGTTGACCATGAGATTTTTGGCGAGATGTAATGAGCCTTCCTTAACCACTTGTAAGAAGTTTGGAGCACCTGATAAGCAAGGGTGTTTCATTACCTTAATGTTCTTGCTATTACCAACTTCAAAGCACATATCACTTTGAATAGTATTTCTAGTGTCACATATACCTTTTCACACATATAATTCAGAGGTTTTTTTCCTTGTGTGTATAAAATCCTGAGTTCTACAATATATTTTTTTGACAATCCTGACCCAAAATTTATTAGAATTTGTTTCCATATGCCATCTCAACTTAGATAGCTTGATTAAGTTGGTTAAATCTTTTGAAACCTAAGCCACTCATCTCTTTAGGTTTGCAGATTGACTTCCAATCCCAATCTTTCAAAGCACAATAACTATTAGACTCAGATTTAGAATACAGCCAAAAATTGTGATTAACTTGTAGTCCAAGTGATATAATTCCTCACTTCCACCGTTATCAAGTAATTTTTTAAAATTTTGATCCATTGAGAAGTATTGAGTATGAAACTACAGAGAGACATGGCTTGACCAAGTTACAGAATTGGAAATTAAAACCCAGTTTGGCCATGGCATTTAGAGCTAGCTCCAATTGCATTTTGTCATATACATTCTTCGCATAATCTTAATTTTCGGCTCTCTGACTCTTTAGTGTTTACTTTAGAGAATCTCAAATACTTCCCTTTTTTTTAAATTATGCATGAATGAAACAGATAAACATTTTTAATTTTTATTTAACTCATTCAATTTAAGTAATAAAAATAATACATAACATTTCATCCTATGTTAAAAATACCATCATTCAATACAAAACCTATAAAAATTATCAATTTAAATAATAAGAAAAATGTTTAAATGAGTATAAAAATATTATCACTCATAATGAAAGATTATAGGCTTAAAATATTCTTATAAGTTAGTCTCTATTATTTTATTTCTAAACACAAATTTCAAATTTATCTCAATTTTAATCATTCAAGCATGAAACACAATCTTATGACAAAAAAAAAATGATTATTATAATATTCCACAACATGTCTATACATCAATCCAATAGTGCAAAAGATTGAAATATTCACTTTAAATTAACTAAAAAGCATAATAATTTTGTAAAAAATTTAAAAATAAATCTATCCTTAAATCAATAAATAAAATGTCTAAAAATAAATAAATGTAAACAAATTTTTAATAAAAAAATTAAAAAATATCTAAATTAAAGAAAAGTTATTCATTTATTTTATTTCTATGTGATCAAGTAATAATATGATAAGTTAAATACATTCATCATCCGAAATAATTTAATTACACATATAGAATGCTATGTATTTCTCATAGATCACATCTCAATAGACAATTATAAATTTAACAATTCTAAATGAAATAAATATAGGTTCACAAGAAAGAAAATAAAATAAAATAATACAAATTATATAAAATTGAAAATACATTAAACAAAATAAAATCTAAAAACAAAAGCAATTAAATTAGAAGTTCATAAAAACAAATTGAAATAAAATATATAAAAATAATAAAACTCTGGGGCAAGATTGAAGCTCAATCCTTCATATTGTTTGGTCCTTGGTTATCACCATGTGAGTGCTCGGGTGGTGTACAAATAAAATCATACCCTTGATTCTTGGATCCTCTCATATTACTAGTATCAAATCTTAGATGAGAGAGAGGTAAGAGATGCATCTTATTTAGATTATGGTTATATTCACCCTAAACATGATATTGTCGACTTATATACTCAACATGTTGTGTAGTATACTCTTGGACATACTTCTCCATGTAAGTCGTTTTTTTTCGTTTAAGTGATGAATTTCATTTTTCATTGACATCTTCAACAAATAAGCTACACTTTTGTCCCTTTGAGATCCTTTAGTGCTTTAAGTGAGTTCAATAAAGTATGGTAGATTTAATAATTTATCCGATTTTAATAACACCTCATCATTTGGATAATTTCTCTCAACTACACATAGAGCTGTAACGAGTTGGGAAAAGAAGTAACCAAATGGTGATTGTGAATTTTAAACTTAACACGTGATTTAAGTTCTTATCATTAATATTAATTATAAACATAAGATATATTGTGAATTTTAATTTTTGGTATCATATGTTTTCATGGATTATTCCTAATAAAAAATATTTTCTATTTATCATTCAATTATCTAGTAGTATTAGTTTTATTAGTGTATTAATTCATTTTTTAAAATATGTTTTTATTAATATTTGGATTCTTCTTAAATAGTTGTATTTAATTTTTCTTTTATTCTTCTAAGTGATTTTTGATAGTTTATTCATAGTGATTTATTTGTTAATTAATAACATATTATACTTTTTTTTAATATGTAATATTAATACTAATTTATTTATTACTTATTCTATAATAAAAAAAAAATTCTTGAATTTTTTTTTTCTTAAATTTGATAAATCTTTAAATACATATCATTCCTTAATATTTAATCTTATTTTTTGTATTCTTTTTACTAATTATCATTTATTATGAGAAACATCATGAGATGTCTTGTATTTCTATTTATATTATTTTTATATATAAAAAATTACTATTCAATTTCGTTAAGTTTAGAAATATTTTTGATATTTTTAAAAGATTAAAGGTATTTATAATATTACTTCAAAAATTAGAATATTATTAATATTATTCCAAAAGTATCTATATTTTTAAATATAGGTGTATTTTAAAAAACTAAATAAAATTAATTAATTATTTTTTCTTAATTCATGATAACTACCAATAAAGAAATATGGATTATAATTCCTATTTATAGTTTTCTACGTGCATATATTGTTATTTCTTACCAGCTAATAATTATAATTCAATGGTCCAAACATATACTTATTCTCACTTACCATTGGAATATAATTGTACCAAAAATAATAAGCTTTCATATTTTTTACTTGAATTATTTAGACAATTTTATAACTATGGACGAATAATAAATACTGATTTTTACCCTAATGTTTTAACACTGAAATGTTCACATTACTTCATTCAAAAAAGTTTACATTTTAGTATTTTTTTTTATTTAGAAAAAAAATATCATAAAAATCACTTAGATTAGGTTATTAGTGCAGTATATTTACTTAGATTAAAAATGGTGCTATTTAACCCTTTAATTTTGTACAAAGTGTATTACTTTAATAATTTTTTATTAAAATATTATTATTTTTTTGTTAAGTAATTAAACGCGATTAAAACATAAATATTTAATAATTATATAGTCACAATTAATATAAAAAAATTCACAAAATATTCATTTTTAATATTTTTTTAATCAGTAATAATATTTTTTAATGTTTTATTAATTTTAATTTTAATTTTTTTAATAAAACTCGATTATTTTTCTGTTATTAATTTTTATTTTTTATTTTTTCTTAAATTATTTCATATTAAATTTTATTTTTATCTATGTTAAAGATTTTTATTTTAATCTCGTTTTAATTCCTTGATTTAAATAATAAAATAATATAATTTATCATTAATTGATCAATTTTTATAAAATTAATGAACTAAATCAAACAAATAATCTAATATACTTATATGCCATCTCACCATTTTATTTATTTATTTATCACTTGCGTTCATGCAAGATAAAAAAAATGCTATTAGTTGGTTAAAAATATTTTTATGAAATTAATCATCTAGCTAAGACTTATTCTTTTTGCTTTAAGTTGCATGTTCTAGGGATGGTAAAAAAACACGGGTTCAATTATCCGAATTAGCGGTTTGGTTTTTAACCGATAAATTTTGAAGACGAAGAATATTTTTGGTAAAAACTGAACATGAAACAACAGGTACAGTTCAGTTACGATCATATTAAAAACTATACCCATCCGTATTCGAAATAAATTATATTTAATAAATTAAATTATATTTTTTTCGAGTTTTCTTTCAATTTTTTTTCATAATCATCCCGAGCCATTACCTACGGGTTAAAAACTGTCTCCAAACCAAGCGATTTTGAATATAAATTTTATAATTCGATCCCGTGTCTGTACATATCCTTATTCAAGAGTACAAATAGTACTTAAATCTGAAAAAAAAAAATCAATCATCTTGTACCATGTTAATATCATTTTAGTATACGAAATTAATGAACTTATATATCGCTACTCACCTTGATATATATATATATATATATATATATATAATGGGAAAGTATTGATCTTTTTTAACCTTGATTTTTTTTCCGTTGAAGAAATTAAGCAAATAATGAATAGATTTTTTTTAAAAATAAAATGAGTAGAATATTATCGCGTTTCATTTTCGGTAAAAGTAACAAAACAGAAATAATTAATAAATGTTTCTGCTTTCTAGTACGTTCTAGTTAAATTGTGAACTTATTATATATATATATATATATAAACAAAATGATTAAACCATTTTAGTGTGCATGAAGCGACAGTGAGGGAAGCTGGTGGCAATTTTGTCGACCTGAAATTGATTTCGTAGGTAACAATTTAGCAAATTAATTTATTAAAATTATTCATGTGGAGATAGATATGGATAAACTCTAGGTATGTTTTTTAAAAATACATAGATTTTTCATGTTCTTTGAGTTCAAGGAGGGATCTAGATCGTGAAATTGGAAAGTGGGCAAAATGTGCTCATTGAAAGTTGATTGTATCCTAAGTAATTAACTATGAAGTAATGGTATTGTCATAAATTAATTATTTATTATATTTTATAATTAATTATTAAAATAATGACACTCTAAATATAATGTTTTATTAAGTGGTAGATTTTTTTTGGGGGGGATAGAATTAAATGGTAGATTAGCTCATATAACAATGCAAATTTAGAAGGAAATAAACCCTAAATTTAGCCCTAAAAAAAATCTGTTTTACTGTTACTTTAAAAAGGGATGAAAAAAGATTTGGTGTTAATATATCAATAAAAAGTACAAGAATTGAAGGATTAATTGCAAGATTGTAGCCCATAAAATCCTATACAACAAACTAGACAAATGATTAAGGGTTTGAGACATCAAGGTTAATTATAGAAATATATAGAATGGTAATGAACGGGCTTCTAATTATTGAAAATATAGAATGAATATTTTCTTTCTTTGAATTTATTTAAGAGGCTTAAGGAATCGGAATAAAAGCATTAATTTACTTAAATAACTTTTAAAATTAATAATAAAAATGTAAAATAAAAGAAAATATTAAAATAAGGGATATTTTTGTAATGAATTTGAAAAGTAGAATCAATAGAGAGAGAGTAGAGAAACCATGAATGAAACTTTCAAATTTGTGGAGTTTTAATTTTTTTTTCTACTATCTTTTTAAGAAGTAAACAAATGAATATGAATAATTTTATTTTCTCTCTCATTTTCTTTTTTTATTAATAAATATAACCTTAAATCTGAATTTAAAAAAATGAGTATTTTATTCCTAATTATTACATAAAATTAAGAGGAATTCAGTGTTGTAATCTTATAGCTACCAAAATTTAAAAACGTATATAATTTCGAATAATTATGATACCAGACGACAACGTAAAGGCACTGCATAATGATTTGTTCAAATTTGATTTCGACTTGGGAAATCAGATATCCATTGTACTAGAAGCAAAAACGATTGAAGTAACAGAATAGCAAAATGAGAGGTGAATAAATGGATGTTTCTTCTTACAAACACGTGAAAGGTTCGAGTTTTTTTCCCCCTACTTTTTTTTATCTCATTTGTAAAATTAATTAGGTAACCCATGTAGTTAGATGCTTATCATTAATAAAAAAAATGCTTATTATTAAAAAAAACAACTTAAATTGAAAATTAGTATATATAAAAGCAATTCACATGTTTAACTTTGATTGTTACAATTTTTGTTTTATTTTATCCGTAACAAATCACTATAAAATATATGAACACAATGTAAACTTTTTATTAAATAAAGAGTAACTTTTTCAATTATTTTTATCTATTATTTGTAACATATTTGATGAAATATATCATATCAAAAATAAAGACCGACCTTTGAAATGTGTATATAAGTCAAAGAAGAATATCACAACTATTAAAATTTATACTATGTCAAAAAAAATTGCAACTATTAAAATTTATATGGATAAAAATAATATCAATTATATCATGTTTATATTTTATTATTAAAAAAATTTAATCCATTAATCGCTTTAAATTTAACTCCGTATAATTTAACATCATTTAATAATAATAATAATAATAATAAGCTGTTATTTTTATTATTATAAAATTTAATAATTTTCTCGCCGATCAGTAAACTTACAGGCTACAACAGATGAGCTGAAGTATGAGGAGTAGTGTTGGGGTTTCAATTGGAAATAGAAGAATGGCCTGTTGGTTGGGTACGAGAAGAATGGGCTTGAAATGAATCATTTCAGAATTAGAGTAGGCTCGTGATAACCCATTGTTCGCTCGGGAGAATATACGAAGCCGTGTTTGTGGCTTCTTTTGTACGTTTTTGTTTAGAAGATATGTTTGAAACTATTTTTTAATTAAAGAAAGGATAAATTTATTTAATAACAAGTTTTATTTTATGTTTCTTAGTATGAAAACAGACACAAAAAATTTGTTTGGTAAAGATTTTTATTTTTATTTTTTCCTTTTATATTCTTAAATTTTAATTTTATTGTATTGAAAATGAATATAAAAAATAAGTATTAGAATATGATTGTAAATTTAATCGTGGAATTTTTCAAAAATAAAAATATAACACAACTTTTGAGAGTTTTTTATAAGTTCCAAAATAAGACTATATGGTGAAACTCACTTCTAATTAAAATAAAAACATAAAGTAGTTACCAAACCACATTACAATAAATGAAAATCAACGTAATTGTGAGAAATTTTTAAAAAAATTATAAAAAATAATATCCTTAAAACATATAACAATAAAAATTATATCACAATAATATTAAACGATGTATAATCAAATGACGTTTAAAATTAAACGAGTCTAAATGATCGTACTTTAATTTAAGGGATTTTAATGTGAAATAATTTAATAAAATTTTATTTTTATAATGAAAATGTATGAATTCATAAAAAATGATACTATTTTTATGATTATAAACTTTAAGTTTGTTATTTTTATTATTTTTTTCAATAATTTTTGATACAAAAACTAAGTATATTCAATAGAGTTGGAATCTTAATCATTTATTTAAATTTTTTATAATTCTCAATCTTCAACTTAACTAATTTCTATAGAAAATTCTCTTCCATAAATTTATTCATGGACAAAGGATCGTCTACGTTTATTACTTTTAATAAATCTCATATTTATTAGGTAAGACAGAACAATTTCGTTATCTTTATAAAAAAAGGTTATAGAAGTCAATCTTTTAAAAATCATACTTTTTTTTAAAGTACAGTCATATAAATCAATTACCTTTACAAAATAGAATTTTACGACCCTTTTTGTAAAGTTGGTGATAGATTTGTCCTACTTCATCTAATAGGTAAGAGACTAAAATTTACTTTCGTTAAAGATAATAAACTTGTATTACCTTTTTTCTTTAATTATTTTTCATAGATTTACTTATTTTACTTTCAATTTTTTTAATTCGTTCGCAACTTTTAATTAAAATTACAAACTTGTATTTATATTTAACTAAGAATCACAATTTTAGAACTCTATAATAACATAATATGAAGTAATGCGTACTTAGTTCAGTATGCATACTTAACTCGCTGGCAAGAAAGCATATTAAGTATAAAAGTTAAAGATGTCTCTTTAACTTGCATATCATACTTGTAACTAATACTGTAATAACATAGGTATTGTATTGGTTATATATATATATATATGCAATAAAAGAGGCATTATCCATAGCCTTATTATTATTCATCCTAAACATGTTGCATCTTTTGTCTTGGTTATCTAAACAAATAATCGGCATGCACACAATAAGGATACAAACTATTAGTTAGGTAACCTTTTACTAACTTGGATATACCAAAAATTGAGATTGCAAATCACTTCATAATAAGCGCATAATTTCAACTCGGATTTTTAGCTCAGTTTTTCGTCTATAGTTTGGACTTTTTAGCTTGATTTTTCATATAAATTTTATTTTTCAACTAGGTTTGTCATATGGTTCAGATTTTTCAACAGGGTTTGTATCTAACTCAGATTTTTCGAATAAGTTTATCAGTTAGCTCGGATTTTTCAATTAAGTTTTTCAACACATGTCAAAATTTTAGTTAGAATTTTTTAGCAAGTTTCCCATTTAACTTAGATTTTTCAACTAAGTTTTTCGTTTAGCTCGGATTTTTCAGCTAAATTTGCCATCTAGCTCATATTTTTTAGCTCAGTTTGTCAACACATGTTAAAATATTAAATCAAATTTTCACCTCGATTTGTTAGCTTAAAATGATTGCTAGGAATCTTAAAATGATTGCTAGGAATCTTCAAATGAAAAAAAAAATCAGTTTAAAATATTATCACAAAAAATTTGAAAGACGAAAAAATGGAAAACTCCTACATGTGAGGTATCATTCATTTCAATAAAAAATAAATATTTGTTTTCTATGATTTATATAACTCTCTTGATAATTATCGCATCATTTGTTTGAAAAATATTGATCAATATTATGCTTGAGATATTTGGAGAACATCAACGTACTATCCTATTATGAAACATTATCCTTTGTCTATTTGATAATTATCACGGAGAAAGAAAGTTCCTATATTATCTATCACTTATTTTAGGATTTATTAAGATTTTTATGATTATATGTAAAATACATTATAAAATTCAAAATATTAATTCTAGCATAATATATAAGATATGGGTCTCTTTCTCGAACTATTTTCTTGATAATGATAGAATTATCTAAAAATTTGGAGTTTTAACTTAGCTTGGCATAGAAGATCATTGAGTCAATTCTTTAATCTATTATTTTGATATTAAAAGAGTTATTATAGAGCTAGGGTTATTTTATATCAAAATATCTTGAAGACTATTGGATTTCTTCTTTCATTTATTATTTGTATATTGATGAAGTTATTCACTAGAGAAAAGTGATTCAAAAATTATAAGTCATATAGGAAAAGAGGGCTCATTACCTTGGTTTGAAAATTAAGGTAGGGTGTTTAGGATCCTCAAAGGAAAATATCTAATTTATCACATTGGTTTGGAAACCAAGGAAGAGTTCCTGAGATCCTCAAAAGGAAAAGATCGAGTTGATGACCTTGGATTGAAAACCTAGTACAACATCCATGATCCTTAAAAAAAAAGATTAGATTGATCATCTTGATTTTGAAAATCAAGTAGAGCATTCGAGAAAATCAAATGAAAAGATTGAGTTGATCACCTCAGTTTGAAAACCTAGGAAGAGCGCCTAAGTTCCTTAACACCTTTTCTTGTAAAAGATGCAACTTTATCTTAGTTTTGTCAAAGTAATGTATGAATTCGTGTTGATCATAGTGTTTAAACATCATAGTAGAGTGCCAATGAAAAAGAAGAGCTAGTGAAGCCCTACAATGGTACATCTTTTCGAGTTGATCGCTTAATACAATTGTTCAAGTAAAGTTCCCAAAAAAGGACTTGTTTGTGAGAGATGTAGCTTTATTTCATCTTCTTTCAAATAACATATGAATTCAGGTTGATCATATTGTTTAAACAAGTGTAGAGCACTAATGAAAATGAGGAGACAATAAGGCCCTACAATGGTCTATCTTCTCGAGTTGATCACCTGATACAATTGTTCAAGTAAAACACTCAAAAAAAGATTTTCTTGTGAAAAAGATAACTTTATCTCAACTCTTTCCCTAAGCAATGCATAAATTCAGACTAGTCAAAATGTTTAAACACCAACATAGAGAACCTATGAAAATAAGGAGATAGTAAGGCCCTATAACAATCATTCTTCTCAGGTTAATCACCTAATACAAATATTTAGATAAAGTTCTCAAAAAAAACTTGTTTGTAAGAGAGACAACCTTATGTCAACTCTTTACAAAATGTATGAATTTGAGTTGATCATAATTTTTAAATACCAAATTAGGAGACAATGAGGTCCAATAATGGTGATCGCTTGTTATGAATATTCAGGTATAACACCCAAAAAAGTGATGGCATGTGAAAGATGAAACTTTATCTCGACTCTCTCTAAGTAGTGTATGAGTTAGGCTAATCACAATGTTTAAACACCAATGTGGAATGACCCCAAAAAGGAGTAGATAGGGAAGCCTTACAAAGGTTTGCATTCTCAAGTTGATAACCTAATACAATTATTTAGATACATCACCTAAAAAGGACTTTCTTGTGAGAAGGCACCTTGATCTCAATTCATCTTAAGCAATGTATGAATTCGAGCTAATCATAGTGTTTAAACACCAATATGGAGTGCCATGAAAAGGAAGAAATAACGAGGTTCAATGATGGTTCATTTTCTCTAGTTGATCATCTTATATAGTTATTTAGGTAAAATGTCCCAAAAAGGACTTGTTTGTGAGAAAGTATTATCTTAGCTCCCTTAAGAAATGTATGAATTCAGGCTGATCATAATATCTAAAAATCAAAGTAGAGCACCTATGAAAATGAGAAGACAACGAGGCCCATAAATAATCCATCTTCTCGGGTTGATCATTTGATACAACTGTTTAAGTAGAGCGCATAAAAAAGGACTCGTTTGTAAGAGATATGACTTTATCTCATCTCCTCAAAGCAATGTATAAATTCCGACCAATCATAATGCTCTAGCACTAATGTAGAACGCCCATGAAAAAATTAAATACATGTTGATCACATGGGTAAAAACTAGTGTCATGCTCTAAAGAAGTTAAAGATAGTTATGGGTTGATCATTTGATTAAAAATCAATATAATGAGCTCAAGAAGTTAAAAATATTTAAGGGTTGATCATACGATTAAAAAATGACGTAGAGAGTTCGAGAAGTTAAAAATAGTTTATAGGTTGATCACATAATTGAAAATTGATGTAGAGCACTTGAGAAGTTAAAAATAGTTATGGGATGATCACACAATTAAGAACCAACGTACAGTGCCTGAGAATTTAAAACATTATGGGTGGATCACGTGATTAAAAACTGAATTAGGGCGCCAGAGAAATTAAAAATAATTATGAGTTGATTATGTGATTTAAAGATTGATATAGAGTACCCAATAAGTTAATTATGGGTTAATCATATGGTTAAAAATGAACGTAGAACACCTCTAAAAAATATCAAATTAACTATGACATCGTCGATGTTTGTGCCAATTTGGTGGCAAGTAACTACGTGGATGTAAGTACAAAAGTAGCGATGTTTGTTTACTTTTATTAGCATATTTGTAACCAATAGTATATTGACATGTTTATAGGGATGAACATCTCAATTACGGATAATCAAATCTATGATTATTTGTAAAAAAATGATGTATTTTTCTCGAAAATAACCTTAATCGGTAATAAGTAGGATGAAGATGATTATTATAATATCGAAATTGTCGTTAATCGAAATTGAACATATATTAATATTATTTTTTATATAAATATAATTACATAGAAAATACATTCTTTAATAATAAAACACATAATATTTGGAATAATTATATTAAATTTTATTTATTTTACTTAAAAATATGTACTAAATAGTTAAAAAAATAAAAATTAATGTCAATATTTTAAATAATATAATAGAATAAAAATTAATTTAAGATTTATTTTTTTTAAAATTAAATGTATTTTTAAATAAATATTTAAACTGTAAAAAATTATTATCAATTCATAATTGACTCAAATATATATATATATAAATAAACTATACAATATCCAAAACCCATGTATTCTTTATCCCATATGTTGCATCCATTTATTTTCTTTTTCTAAAGAAATACTTACAACAGAATCAAAAATAAAATTATATGTTTTTTCATCCATATGTTTAACAAAGTTTTTTGATTTTACTTTATTAATTTTGATTAACAGATTGATGGATTTAAATTGTATTTTTTTGATATTTAATTAATGAAAAAAAGCTATATATGGAGTATTATTTGGTAGACATAAAATTAGTTAAATTAGTTAATTACTGTGTTTGTTTATCTGTTCAACTATTTGCTCGTCAGTTCTGTTTAGTAGGAAAAGCTGTGAACTGTGGTTTTCTTGTTTCTTATTAAAATATAATTGTAGTGAAAATGAAGCTCTAATAGATAAATTATTATAAAAGAAACGTAAATGTAAAACCATATATTAAAAAAAAATTGCGGAAGATAAACCTCAAAATAATTTTTTCTACTTCGACTACCTGAACTAAAAATACAGTAGATCTGTAAATGTTCTAAAGAAAGAGGAAAATATAGGGTACATGCAGAAACATACGACCACAAGTTCTCACCAATTCACCACCAATCAACAGTGCGCAATGCTCACGGTTTCAATAGTAACCGTCAAGTATCTCATCAGACTCAGATGTCATACAGTCATGAAAAACTCTATATATTCTCTCATCCCTACTAATACAATAAATTATATACTAAAGTCATTCCCCAACCATAAATATACTTTTCCGTTATTCTCACCCGTTGCTCTCTCTTCTTAGACAACCATGGAAGAACCTCAAAAGCCCTTTAAAACCCAATTTGTGAAACTGAAACACTCAACCTATTTTCTCTATTTTTGTGTTTCCCTCTTTTTTTTTCAACCCGTCTCTATCTCCGCCGCATACTCCGTCGGCGTTAACTATGGCACCGTCGCTGATAACCTCCCATCACCATCCCAGGCCGCTGCGTTCCTCAAAACCCAGACCATCATCGATCGTATCAAACTATTCGATGCCAACCCAGATATTCTCCGAGCTTTTGCTAACACCGGTATAGCTGTCACCGTCACCGTTGGAAACGGTGACGTTCCCGCTTTGGCTAAGCTCCCGGAAGCTCAAACCTGGATCGTCAACAACATTCTCCCATTTCATCCTCAGACTGTTATCAACCGTATCGCCGTTGGTAACGAAATACTTGCCACCTCCGATAAGAATCTCATCGCTCATGTCTTGCCGGCGATGAAAGCTCTTTATTCGGCCTTGAAGCTCGCTAATATCACTGATGTTCAAGTTTCGACACCTCACTCTCTGGGTATACTCGCTCCCAAATCCGAGCCTCCGAGTTCGGGACACTTTCGTCGCGGTTATGATAAAGTGGTTTTCGCTCCAATTCTCGATTTTCACAGAGAGACCAAATCACCGTTCATGGTAAATCCATACCCTTTTTATGGATTTTCAGCTGAAACGTTGAACTACGCACTGTTTAAGCCTAACCCTGGGGTTTACGACAACGTTACGGGGTTAAACTACACGAACATGTTTGATGCTCAAATGGACGCGGTTTTCTCGGCCATGAAGAAAGTGGGATACGAAGACGTGGACATTGTCGTTGCCGAGACCGGTTGGCCCTCGGCGGGTGATACGAACCAACCAGAGGCCAATATGGAAAACGCGCTGTCTTATAATGAGAACCTTGTGAAGCACGTGAATTCCGGTAAAGGGACGCCATTGATGCCCAACAGAACTTTCGAGACTTACATTTTCGCTTTGTTCAATGAGAACCTGAAGCCCGCTACGTCGGAGCGTAATTACGGGTTATTCAAACCGGATCTCACCCCAGTTTACGATGTGGGCGTTTTACGACAAGACCAGGTAAATTATTATCATATAAACACATTTTAATTTGAAAGCAAATCTTTTAGGTGTAAATATAATTTTTTTTAAAATGGTAATTTCTTTTTAAAATTGTAATATCTTTTCATGGTTTTTGCTGTATTTTTGTATTAATTGTTATTGATTAAATTTTATTAAAATAAATAAATATTAAGTAAATATTAGATGGTGTTGTCAGTAGTGATTATCTATTGTAAATTTTAATTTTGTTGGGCTGAATTATACTTTCTGAATCAATTTTATTAGATTTAATATTTTGATATTTTATTTTTTTGTAAAATTATATCAATTTTTTAAATTTAATATATTTAATTTAAATTTAAAAATTTATACTATATTTAAAAAAAATATTTTTTATATATAAATTTTTTATTTATTTAATTTTAATTATTTTAATAAAAAAATATGTTTATTTACGTTAAAAGAAAAATAAATATATGTTTTTTTAATAAATTTAAATTATTATATTTAAAAAATAATAAATATAATATTACTAAAAAAATTGAAAAATTAAATTAAACAGGAGTTGAGCTGTTTTTGTTTTTGAAGTGGACCGGTGATATTTTGTAATTAAATAGGTAACATTTCCGTCTTATTTTGGAATCTGCACCCACCCTGATATAAATTTTAAAAAATGAGGACCAACTATGCTCATTTTCTGCAAACTCTTTATTTGGTCAAGTGTTCTTCATGTTGACGTTTGTTCTTGTTGCCCAATAGTTTTATGACAAATGCTCAAGTTCTATAGTGTTAATGTGTATCATCAACATATAGAGTGACTCGACTTTTCCATGTTTGTGTTTCTGAGGTCTGACACTACGCCTGTTTTTGCGTAAATGCAGGCACCCATCACTTCTCGTGGAAGGCAGAGAGCACCCTCTTCTATGCTGTTGATTTACATAATTGTCCTCGCATTTTTTGTATTTGTTTAACAGCAAATTATATTTATCACTTCTAAATATAACACAACACAGTGACAGTCATAACTTACTTGTAAAGTATTTTTTTTTTTTTATGTTATCAAATTATCGTGTTATTCTTATAAAAAGATTATTCAAACTGATTGTAAATTTGCTTTTAATACATTGTATGGTTGTAGTTTAAAACTTCCAATCTATATATTCATTCCATCAACAAATCTCAAAACATTGATTTGAGCTAGAAACGGAGTTTACCCTTTTGTTTAAAGTTAGAACGCTGCCTGCTATTTCTAGGTGCATTACAGTCCGACTTAATTTACATTTTTTTTTTGCTTGCTAAGCTATAATTAATTTTTAATTAATTGTGTAACTGACTATTTAGCGTCTTCATTTAAATTTCTTCAAAGTGTGAAGAGTCAAAATACATAATTTTTTTTAAGGTTGGGTTTTTAGTATCTTAGTTTAAAAAATGTGTTTTTAAATTTTTTATTTAATTTTTCATTAAATATAACACAATAATATGTGTTATATATACATGTTTATATTTATATATATATATATATATATATAATTAATATTTAATTAAAATTACTTGTTTGATTGAATTAATTTATTAAAATATTTATATAATTTTTTAATTAAAAATTATGTTATTAGATATATGTGTACTAAAAAATATAAATATATATATATATATACGTGTTAAAAGCTGTTAAGATATAAATATTGCATTGTGTGTGGTTAATAAAAAAGTGTATTGCAGTTAGAATGCGGCTCATGTAGTATAACATTGCTAGTAGAAGTTTGTTAGAAGATATTAAGTTGGTTAGCCGGCAAGCACAAGCTAGCACATGGCTCCTAAGCTTACAAATGTGTAATCAGCCATACAATGATTGTAACGGATGATAACTGAATTTAATTTTTTTTCTCCTATTTTCCATGTATTTTCCTTCTTTTTCTTTCGTCTCTATCTTTTGTTGATATCCATGCTTAATCCTGCGTTATTCGTTAGTTTCGTTTATATCTTTGTGTCTATCATTTCTGACACTAGTCCCTTTTTGCTAGAAGTCTATATTTTATATTTACATAATTACCCTCAATGCTTGTTCCTACCGTATTACAGTCGGATATTTAGTACCAAAAAAAAAATAAAAAAAATTCCGCCCTTTACTATTTCCGAAATTCGGTTCTTTTGTTTATTTTGCAGTAAATGAGGACCGTTGATGTGCTGTTTGTATAGGCACTGGGTCCAATAATATCACCTTCACCATCTGGATCAGGGGATGATTCGGGTAGGAAGTGGTGCGTCTCTAGGAAGGATGCAAGTGATGCAGCGTTGCAGGATAACATAGACTATGTTTGTAGCAGTGGAGTGGACTGCAAACCCATTCAAGATGGTGGGCCTTGCTTTCAGCCCAATACTTTAAGATCTCATGCATCTTTTGCCATGAACGCTTACTATCAGCAATTTGGGACTCATGATTATAATTGTGATTTTGACCAGACTGGTCTCATCACTTCCTCGGACCCCAGTAAGTTTTATTTTTATAAATAGAAAAGTCTATTAAGTAATACTTAAACACACTTAAATTAATTCAATAAAAAACTTTCATATTAGTTGTTAGTTATGATTGTAATATATAAATATATATGATTATCATCTAAATATAGGAACACTAAAGTAAAGTAAAATGACCCCTAAATAACTACTCTTGATAAGTTAACAAATTATTGTGTATCCATGTCAACCAATTATGGCAGGTTATGAAGAATGCACTTATCCATATGCGGGAGTAAAGTTGGAAAGTTGTTCTGTTCGGGTAGGATCAGTGAAAGATTGGAGCTTGAGCTGGGTATTTGCTGTAGTAGCATGTTATACAGTATCCTCTTACCTTTGGTTTTAATGTTTCCTTTGGACACCTCATAAAAACCTTTTCAATATTATTTTTTTGGGGTTTTAGTTATGAATTGAATTAGTTTAAGCGGATGTGAAGACTATTGCCTGATGTAGTGATATTTCCACGGAACTAGCGAAGTTTTTTAGCATATTAAAGTAGAAAGAAAATGCCTGGAAACCCGACTTAATTTTAGAGTTATGATTTTATTCTGACATTTGGTTTGCATAATTATTTTACTTTTTTACCCTCTCATAATTTGAATGGCTAGGATAGAGAGTAATGGAATGGAACAAACTTTAAAGTCGCATTTCACTAACCAAAACCCATAATATATTTTTTTCAAAAATATTAAATGCATTTAAATTTATTCACTCGTTTACTTTCTCATTAATTATAGTGTAAAATGTGGTAAATTTTTGAGTGTTGTTAGCCCTCTCTCCTCCCTCCATTCCAATGGAGGCGAAGAAATTTTATTCATTTGTTAATGGAAATCTTAAACGGTACTGATTGCTCTTTTCAATTCTTAAAAATTTCACTCCAATTTATCATAATTTCGAGCAACTTTTGCATAAGTTATCACCTATAATTGATAGATCCTGTGATGGGTGCTAAAACGCACCAGTTCTACACGTGTTCGTAGAGAAGAGAGAAGAGGGTTAGGGCTCCATCCCAGAGCAACAATCAGGCTCGGAGGAGGAGGGGAACACCCCAATCTGTTAGCGAGGAACTACTCAAGCAGTTAGAAGAACTCTGATAGGTATGAAGGGCGCAGTGGTGGGTCCGTAGTATTTCTGCTGATTTTCTGTTACGATCCAACTGATTTAGTTAAATCAATGTAATTTCCTTTCAATAATCTTATATGGAAGGCTATATAAAGGCTAAGGAATCTAGAGCATGTTTTCAATGAGAATGAAGATTTTAATTTCCCTCCTATATGTGTCATCTTCTTTGATCAGAACAAAAATAACCCTAACAGTGATATCAAAGCCATGGACACCAGGGTAAATCCAACGCTGAGTTTCGCGGCGAGGTAATGGAAACCCTGGCAAGGCATGAATCAGGCTTCAATCAGATAGGCACAACCTTACAGGCTATGCTAACCGAGTTACAGGGACTTCGCACCACTCGGAATTTACCTGAAGAAAACCCGTTCCCATGAGAAGAAAACCCATGCCCAAATGGTGGGTTCATGAACCCTAATGAGCCACCACATTCCCACTTTAGGCTATCATTTCCTACCTTTGCAAGGGAAGATCCCACTGGGTGGATATACAAAGCCGAGCAATACTTGAATTCACAAATACTACACCAGAACAAAGAGTGCAGTTGACATCGTTTCATTTGGATGGTATTGCCTTACAATGGCATAAATGGATTACCAAGTTCCGTGGGCCACTCACTTGGGAGGAATTTATCCAAGCTATGCAGTTGAGATTTGGCCCAATTGATTATGAAGATCCCTCTAAAGCCCTGACCAGACTCAAACATACCTCAAGTGTAGCTACTTACCAGGAAACATTTGAGAAACTCTCACAGAGTGAATGGTCTTCCAGAAGAATTTTTGATATGCTGTTTCATCGTTGGATTAAGAGATGAGATCAGAATTGAAGTAAAAATTAAGAAGCCATGAACGTTGGCTGAAGCTATAGGGGTGGCAAGATTGATTGAAGAAAAGAATATGCTCCAGAGGAAGGCCATTCAATATCCACGATACCCAACATCCTCTGTGACAGCAAAGACCTCCACTAATCCTACTACTGGTGTGTTAGGACCCCCTCCACAACAAAGAAGCAACTCAACACCAATTGCCTCAACTAATACCTTTCGTCGCATCACTAATCAGGAGGCACATGAACGTCGAGATAAGGGACTATGCTACTACTGTGATGAGAAGTTCACAATTGGCCACCGTTGTGCACGACCATAACTGTTTATGATAGAGGAGATGGAACAAATTCTCTCAAGAAACTCTGAAGAAAATGTAGAGCAGGAATCACCACAGGTAATGCCTGAAATCTCATTTCATGCCATAGCAAGAGCTGAACATCCTCAAACCATACGAGTAATGGGGCAGTTAAAGAAAAAGAGAGTGCTAGTGTTGATTGACAGAAGAAGTACTCATAATTTCATTGATCAAGCTCTTACTCTCCAATGTGGAATAACTATCACCAAGGGAAAGAAGCTGGAAGTAATGGTGGCCAATCGTGAGAAGATGGAATGCGCAGGGCAATGCTGCAACCTTAGCCTTACCATACAAGGGTATCAGGTAACCGCAGATTTCTATGTCCTTCATGTTGCAGCATGCCAACTGGTGTTAGATGTCCAATGGCTGGAGACTTTGGGTCCTATTGAAATGGACTATAAGAAGCTAACCATCAGTTTCCAGGAGAAGGGTACTACTCATAAACTTCAAGGATTAGGGCACACAAATATTATAGCCCTAACATGCAAGGAAACCCAGAGCTTGCTAGATACGAGGTTGTTCCTTCAGATACTCCCCACTAAACCCTTAGAGGAACAAACTAGAACTCATTCACCTGAGATAAGTAAAATATTGGCCGCATTCCCCCAAGTATTTGAACCCTCTACCAACCTTCCTCCTAAACGATTACATGATCACTGTGTTCCCCCTACAACCAAGAACTGGACCAGTAAGTGTAAGACCCTACCGTTACCCCTACTATCAGAAAACTGCGATAGAAAAAATGGTATCAGAGCTCCTACATTCTAACCTGATTAGACCAAGCAACAACCCCTTACCCCATACCAGTCATAGATGAACTATTGGACGAATTGCATGGAGCCAAAGTCTATTCCAAACTGGATCTTTGATCAGGGTATCATCATATCAGGGTTCGTGAAGATGTTACCCCAAAAACAGCCTTCCGAACACATGAAGGCACTATGAGTTTCTTGTGATGCATTTTGGTCTCACTAATGCCCCAGCCACCTTTCAAAGCTTAATGAATGATCTTTTCAGACCCTACCTCAGGAAGTTTATATTGGTTTTCTTTGATGACATTTTAGTGTATTCTCATTCATGGGAGGATCACACACTGCATCTACAAACGGTTTTGCAGGTATTAGCAACTAACAGTTTAATTGTTAAACCTTCCAAATGCCATTTTGGAGTATTGCAGGTTGAATACCTAGGGCACCTGATATCAGAACAAGGGGTGGCCGTGGATCCTGCAAAAATTCGAGGTGTTATAGAATGGCCAACCCCAACCACAGCAAAGGGAGTCAGAGGATTCCTAGGATTGGCTGGCTATTAAAGAAAATTTATTAGGCACTTTGGTGGAATAGCAGCACCTCTCACCTCCCTATTAGGGAAGGAAGGGTTCCAGTGGAATGAGGCTACAGCTCAGGCCTTTCAAAAATTGAAGGAAGCACTGACTTCCCCTCCTGTTCTAAGGTTACCTAACTTTACTCAACCCTTTGTCGTGGAATGTGATGCTAGTGGCAAAGAGCTAGGAGCACTCTTGACCCAGGAAAACCGTCCAGTAGCTTATTACAGTGCTGCCCTCAAAGGATCAGCGTTGGCACTATCAACTTATGAAAGGGAAATGTTGGCTGTAGTGAAGGCTATCAAACTATGGCGCCCCTATCTATTGGGAAAACCTTTCATCGTGCGTACAAATAAGCGAAGCCTTAAATACCTCTTAGAGCAAAGGATTACCACCCCAGCTCAAGCAAGATGGTTACCTAAGCTGCTCGGGTATGACTATCAGATTGAATACAAGAAGGGCTCAGAGAATTAGGCAGCATATTCATTATCAAGAAGGGTGGAATTTCAATTGATCTCCATCTCGTAACCCCAAGCAGCTTGGTGGTCTAGCCTCCAAAAATAAGTCCAACTAGATCCATTTTATGAAAAGCTACAAGTCAGAATCTCCACAGGGGAAACACAATTTTTTTGCCAGCGTGATGGGGTTTGGTTAAAAAAAAAATAAGGTTTATTTAAACCCACAGTCCTTCCTAATTCCTCAGCTTATGGCTGAATGTCACTCAACACAAACAGCAGGGCACTTCAGATTCCACAAGACATTTTCCCGCATCAAACAAAATTTTATATGGCCCAACATGTAGCAAGGTGTGAAAAGATTCCTACGTTTATGTGTTATATGTCAAAGGTGCAAGAATGACTGCATGAAACCAGCTGGATTACTACAGCCCCTACCTATTCCTAATAAAAGTTGGACAGATATCTCAATGGATTTCATAGAAGGGTTGCCCTCTTCCAAAGGACATATGGTGATTATGGTGGTAGTAGACCGTTTGTCCAAATATGGCCACTTCATAGCTTTGAGACATCCTTTCACTGCCCTAATTGTTGCTAAAGCTTTTTGTGGCAAACATAGTACGCTTACATGGCATTCCTACTTCAATAATCTGTGACAGAGACAAAATATTTGTAAGTTCCTTATGGAAAGCCCTATTCAGTCTACAGGATACTAAGCTTTGTATGAGCTCAAGTTACCACCCTCAAACCGATGGGCAGACAGAAGTAGTCAACTGCACCTTGGAACAATATTTACGTTGCTTTACTGGGGAACAACCAAGCCAATGGATAGAATGGTTGCCTTGGGCAGAATATAGTTATAATACAACAACACATTCTTCCACTAAAATGACACCATTTGAGGCAGTTTATGGCCACCCACCCCCTCGTCTGTTGGCCTACATTCCTGGTACTTCCAAAGTTCAGTCCACCATCTCCCGATAGCTCAGAACCGTATAAAGTGTCACGCTGATCAACATCGTAGAGAAGTATCCTTTGCAGTAGGAGATTATGTATACCTCTGCCTCCAACCATATAGACAAACATCTGTGGCTTTCCGAGCTACCATTAAGTTAGCTCCACGTTTCTATGGGCCATACAAAATCACAACACAAATTGGGGCAGTAGCGTATAGGCTGGAATTGCCTCCTAAATCCCAGATACACAATGTCTTTCATGTTAGTCGCCTCAAGAGACACTTGGGGCAAGATGTTCCACCCCTCGCAATCCTACCTCCTATCTCAGACAATTCAACCATGCTTCCTCAACCTGAGTCTATCTTGGACCGAAGAGTGATCAAAAAAGGTAAATATCGACTAAAATCAGAAATTTTAGTGAAGTGGGCTGGAGCATCGATAGAGGATGCTACGTGGGAAAATGAATGGCGTTTTTCTAAAACCTATCCATCCTTCATCATTGCGGACAATGATCCTCAGTCAGGGAGGAGTTGATGGGTGCTAAAACGCACCAGCTCTACACGCGTTCGCAGAGAAGAGAGAAGAGGGTTAGGGCTCTATCCCAAAGCAACGACCAGGCTCGGAGGAGGAGGAGAACACCACAATCTGTTAGCGAGAAACCACTCAAGCAGTTAGAAGAACTCTAACAGGTATGAAGGGCACGAAGATGGGTCTGTAGCATTTCTACTGATTTTCTGTTATGATCCAACTGATTTAATTAAATCAATGTAATTTTCTTTCAATAATCTGATCTATAAGACTATATAAAGGCCAAAAAATCCAGAGAATATTTTCAATGGGAATGAAGATTTAATTTTCCCCCTCAAAAATAACACTAACATCATGCTAACTTTTGTATTTATGTTTACCAACAATGGTGTAAAGTGCTGCTAGACTTTTGTTTGGACTTTCGATTTGTAATCATTTTGCAGGATCTCTTTATTTATGCCACAAGTTGATACTCAATTCTCGGCTTAATTTTAGATATTGATTTAAAGTTTACATTATAACTTTTTATCCTAGATAAAGTTTTATTTTATTTTCACGCACGTGTTGAATATATGTTCAATTTTTCATTTTGCATAATGAACAAATTTTCATAATTAATATATTCAATTTTTAAAAAAAATTGGACATATATTTATTGCATGACATTTATTTTAAAATATAAATATCTTTTATAAAAACTTATTTATACAAAAAAAAAATTAGAAAAAAAAACACTAAAAGTTACGTTATTAAGATATTTTGGTCAAGTAGCTTTTAGGGTGACACAAATTATTTTATTTTTAAAATTAAATTAAAAATATACGTTAAAGATATGTTAGTTTAATTTTTTTGGAAGGTTAAAAAATAAAACTAGTGAAATAAATATGGTGTAATTGCATGATATAATTTCATTTATATAGACTTTTATTTTTAAACTCTTTTAAAGAAAAAAAAATATTTTTATTTTTCTTATAATATAAATTAACATATATTTATTAATATTGTATAAAAATAAAAATATATGTTTTTTTAACTTAATAATTAAATGTAAAATTATATTAAATAATTTGATTATTTAGTAACAAATATCTTAAATATAAAATTTAGGCCCGTCTCTATATCCGATCATATTTATTGCGTAGCATTTTTTCACTTATCCTTTGCCTTTTTGTCTTTCAGTTACTTCTACTCTACACGATGAATGCTCATGTCAAAAGTAACGTCACGTTCATAAGCGATTGGAGTTACATTATCAATAATCAGTAATTATTTGATTATCACTAAAGGTTCGTAAATGTTACTCAACTGGCCTGTTTGTGGTGGTTACTTATGTTATGGTGACCATTATTATCCGCAATACCGATTTATATCTATGCTTAGAAAATACTTTCTAATTTTGATTAAAATCAAAGTAAAGATATTATTAAAAGTATTATTATTATTATAATATATAAAATAATTATTTTATTTTTATTATTAATTATATTTTAATATCATTATTTTTAAATAAAGTTATTATTAACAAAATATTCTTATAAATTAATAATTTACGCTATGTTAATATTGTTATTAAAAAAAAATGCTTCCAAAAGAAACCACGCTATTGGTTTGTACATTTTTTTTTTGGGATGTGTTCAAAATTTATTTGATATAAACTAAACTAACTAATATTGGGTTGTTTCAAAAAATTTAAAACTGATATAAGATGAGTTGAATTGGTTATTTATTTTATTTTAATTTTTATATTATTATTTTATTAATAAATATTTAAAATATTTAAAATATTAGTATTTGTTATATATATATATATAATTAGTGGATGATTAATTGAATTAGATTTAAAGATAATATATAAATACATGTTAATCATATTTGTATTTATTTAATTACGTAATTAGTGTTAAATTAAATATATATTTTTATAAAATTAAATATATATTTTTATAAAATTAAATAATAAATTTTGATTCTGAATACATGATTTTTTATTATTTTAAAAAATTATAATATTAATTTTATTATTTAAAATAAAAATGAAAATAAAACTTGACTACTTGAAAAAAAAATCAATCTATACAATCCAATCCAATCCTGTTTTTATCGTGTAACCTTATGCACACCCCCAACATATTTGACACAGTTGTTTTACAAAGATGAATCAATAAAAGTGAAAAGCATGTTTATGGACTGATTAATTACAATCAGGTCTGAAATTGTTCAGCAAGCTTCAATAGGCTATAAATCTCTACATCTGGTCTAGATCTTCCTATAATCATTCTCTTCAAAAAATTTGAATCATAAACCTTTGCCTTAACATAAGTCTTAATCTAATGTGTTCAGCAACCTGAGTTTTTCTTGTTTTGATTCCAATACTCTATCAGGAAAATCCCTAGGCGTTTGGGTGAAGAGAAAGGAAAAACTGGAGGGAAATCGACCGTTAGGTGCATACTGGGTACAAAGTGTTTGACAAATTGCCTGAAAGACTCTGCGTTTGAAGAGAAGCAAAGCTGTCATCGGCTTTCTTAGAAATTCAGTTGATGAAATTTATAGTAATCGGATTAGATTAAAAACGGGTTGACTTTAATACGGTTAATATGATTCATATTTAGTGAACATGTATTTTTTGAATTTTATCTTTAAAAAAGATACATTTAAGCATTTTAAGTGATGTAACCAGATGAAAAATAACAAATTTTAGGAAACATTATTATATAACAAATATATTATAATCTCAATTCTCAATGTAACAACTTTTCATTTTATATAATTTAGTGTGTCCAACTATACAAATTATCAATAATAATATATCATATTATTTAAATTACATCTCAAATTTAAGATACATAATTTTTTTCATTTTTAAGTACATGCAAATCACGACTTTATAAGAAGAAAAATCAATCATTTTTTGTTTAATGGAAAAAGAAAATAAAATAAAAAACTATTCATTGTCCAGATTTCTTTGAAGCTATTATTAATGCTATTATTAAGAATGAATATTTTAATCGTAGAAAATTAAAACTGTAGTTATTTGTAAAAATTTGATAGTTTTTTACCAAAAATAATCATAATCGATAAGGCATAAAACGGACGTAGTTATTACAATATCAAAACTGTAGTTAATTGAAAACGAATATATATTAATATTTTTTTTATATACATATGATTATATACAAAATATATTTTAATAATAAAACAAATAATACTTAAAATAATTAAATAATTAGATTAATTTTTTATATATTTTAATTTTAATTAATGTAGTATAGTAATAAATATTTTAATATTTATTTTTTAATAATTAAATATATTTTTAAATAAAAAATAAAAAATAAGAAACATGATTTAGATTTTGCATTCTTTTCACCTTAGTTAAACACGCAATTACTTGTCCTAAAAATAATATTCTATAAAAAGAAAAAAAAATTATATTAAAATTAATTTAAATATTTATAAATATAATAAAAAATAAGATGAAATGTATAAATTTAAATTAATATCATAAATATATAAAATTTATAAAAATAAATTGATTTAAAATACACCTCATTTTAAATTAAAATGATAGAATAAGAGTTATGATGTTTGCACCATCGTTGAAAAAAGAAAAAAAGTCGCCTTTAATGGCGTTTTAACTTTTAAACAATCTATATATGAACAATTTATTATTTTTTTAATTAAATAAAAAATGACCAATTTGCCTTCCAATAAAGTTACGTAAATTACGTGTGTTTATTTATTTATTTTTTGTTTGATCATAAAAAAAATTAAATTTAAATATGTTTGGAGAGATAATAGTGTGTTAAGATTTCTAAAACAAAATATGAAATGTTAATAATGATGAGATACTTTCTACTCGTGTAGATATATATAACACCTATTAGATAGGCATCGAAAGTTATATCGATAAACGTTATTTTTTTAATTTATCATAATTTAATGATAATTTTATATGAATAAATTAAATTTAATGATACATTTATTAATTTGATCATCATATATATTATATATAGAGAGGTTGAATTAATTATCTCTTGAATTAGAATTAGCATAATTAAATCCCTAGAATATCATCATCTTGCACCTAATTTGTTTATCTTTATATCAAAAAAATGGTTTCTTATCTATTTAAATAAAAAACTCATAGTCTTCTTCTTCTTTTTTGTTTTCTTAAGAAACACTGCTATAATATGTACATATGATATCGGTTTTTAACCGTGACCATATACCTATAGCCACAGTTATAAGAATCGATGCCTAAGTGAGAGAGACCATAGATTGTTACTTATGACCTTAGTTATTGAAAGAATGAGACCATAGTATATGTCTATTGGCTCGATTTTTCAATAATTGAGACCATAGGGTATGTCTATGGCCTCATTTTTTCAATAACCGAGGTCATAGGGTATACATAAATAAAAAAATACAATTTGTATTACAATATTAAAAATCAATATAAATTTATTAATTACAATATTAAAAATAATATTATATTAAAATTAAAATTATAATTATATATGAGAGTTTATTATATACTAAAACATAATAAAAAATTATTATTACAAATTGATTTTTTACTATTAATTACAAGCATTTACAAGTGTACTTCAAATCAACATAGGTGTTCGTGCGTTGGGCTACTAGTTGGTGCATTGGGGTGTTGTGCTGGACTTGGTGCGTTGGGATGCTGCATTGGGGCTGGTGATGATGTATAAAAAGCCTCTGGCTATTTTCTCATGGATCAATTGGGGATTTAATAAGAAGCTATATGGAAACTGCATCAAATCTGTAATAACTGCAACAAGACTGTACATTTTATATTAAAACAAAACAAACAATTATATATTTGTGCATCTAAGAAGCTCAAACAAGTACAAACCATTAGGAATGATGCACCAATAGTTATTACAGACCAGTTGCTTAGGACCAGCACCAGCACAGCGCAATAACACTAGCACCAAATGTATATATTGTAGTACTGAAATGAGGTCAACCAAATAACTTACATGGTTCAGTTGCAATGATAGTGTTTATACGTTAACTTGTTTATGTACCATTGCAATAATTTAGTTCAGACTATGATATTATATTACATGTAAACTATGTGTAAGATTTATGATTATGAAAAATATGACCAAGTCTAAAAATATTTATAGTATCTTGTATTGCAGATAAACTCATAGTTTGATCCTTTAAATTTTTCAAGATTAATCTCCTTCATTGAATTTTACTAGTAAGAAAACCAACTTAATTGGTAGGATAAAATTTTGAATAAATAATCAAAATTAAATAAGAAAGAACCCATATATAGCACACTAACATTTATAAAGCCATTTAGGTCAATAGGTTTTTATTATTAATTATTTTTTATTAAATATAAATAATAGTTAAATTTAAATAGTGATGTTAAATAAACAATTTAGTCCAACTCATCATATTTAAGATTGATTCAATGAGCTTATGAGCCAAAGATATTCAATTTATTTAGTTCATGAACTCAAATGATCACATGTCGAGTAGAGGTATCAAAGAAATCGGATCGTGAAGGTGCAGTGCTGGCTTGTGACCCATTTACTAACGAGACATGCCGTGTTTCTATTTATGGCTCGTGGGCTTTATTATGTCGTGTCATCCTTAACGGACAGACCCGTTACTAGCCACGGGTCGTGCTGTGGTGCTTTTTTTTCTCGCGTGTCATGTTATGTCGTGTCTAATATTTAACGTGTTGTGTTGTGCCAATCCGTTAACCAATATATCGAATGCTTAACATATCAAACCGGTCCATTTGACACCCCTATTCTCGAGCTTATTTAATAAAATATATTTGTTAATGATATCATTTTTATAATTACAATAATGTTATTATAATATATTACAATTAAAGGATATTTTTTTTTTGGTTTTATAAAAATATAATAAAAAAGTAATATTTAGTTACATTTTTATTTATAAATAAAAGTATCAATTTTTTTAATTTTAATTTTTGTTTTATTTTTAGAGAAATAAATGACTAAATTTATGAGGTTATTCGCTCCAATTCAATTAAAAGTTAACTTTGATAAACAAATTCCCTTAAATTTAAATGAAAATGAATTGATGGAATTATAATTCACCTAGATTAATCCATTTAACACTTTTAATTTATGATATATATAAGTGGCGTAGTATGACATCGAGGTTTATTTTATTATGGATAAGTCAACGGAGAGAAACAGAACACAAGAGGTTGGTTTTTTTTTTTAATATGGAAAGTGGAAACAGATACATAACATAACATAACACTACTAACCCAGAAGTCACTAAACAGAAAAAAAGGACACAACAAGACCATGGAATAGATCTGCACAAAATCCAAACAAATTGGATTTACAGATCTCATGGCAAGCTTATTTAATTTACAACATTACACTCTATGGAACTTAAACATGACAACCAGCTGCTAACTATAGCCATTCCATCATTAATTTCCATGATATCTTATTATATTATATTTAATAGCTATCATGATCAGCTGGGACTTTTTGTAGCTTTCGATCAGCAATTGCATGGGTCACAGGTGCAGCTTGAGCCACACTTGCAGCCACTATCTTCTGCTTCAAAGCTCATCTCTGATCCCTCAAAGTACCTACAAAATAGGGGCAAAATCAAGTTGATTATGTGCTTGATCTTAGCATATAGGGAAGCTGATCTTTTGTCGGATGTTGGATAACATTGTAGTTACAAGCTTATCAAACAGTTCTAACCTATCGATGTGGGTACGTAATAGCCATTTAGGAAACAAAATTGATGATCTCAGAATATAAATTTAACAACAAGCGTATTATTTGTATAGAGATTTGTTTTTAAAAAATAATTATCCTACTCGCTCACCTATAACTGGTTTCCGAACCCAGATCTTATACATGTACAAGTACTGTATAAAGATTTTAATGAGCTGAAAATCAATATATAGATAAATACATACATCTTTGCAGGTGCAACCCCAGCAATGATGGTCTGAGTAGTGGTCGTCTCTGAGAAACCTAGGTTTGGATACATGCTAGATCTGCAAATAAATGGAGAAAAAACAAGAAAACATGGAAATTAGTTTTTATTTTTATTTTTTTTACGTTGTTGCTAAATAACAAGGAAATTAATTTGATAAGTTATGCAGAACAATAGCCCTTTGAGCCTGATCAATATCATCTCCATGGTTTTTAAATCCAATCACACATGATGAATTTGAGGCTATAAAAAGAAAATATTATTTGAAATATTTTGTTAAACACTTCCAGAAATATTAATTTACATCTTATCTAGATCAATCCAAATTACAAATTATTTGTACACGACTATGATATATAAGACAATAATACAAGCATGTGACTTTAATACTCTTATGCTTTGAAAGCCTCTTACTAATAACCAAACTTGTAGATGCTTGCAAGAGTGGATGCAAGAGCTAGAGATAGGATGAAAGAAAAGAAATTTGATCAGATGAAATTTAAATTTAGGTCAAAAGTAATGAGATGGGAAGTAATTAAAAAATACAATTAATTATGGAAGTAATTATAGAAATTATTTATGGGTTGAGGAAAATTTGTGGATCATAAAGAAGAAATAATGGATTTATTACCCATTGCACTTGCATCCAGAGCCGCAGCTACAGCTATCTCCACATGAGCAAGACATTTTCTTAATTAGTATTAAGATTAATCTGAAAATTATCAAGTACTTGTAAGACTCTTATATGCACAGCTTTAGACGAGTTCTTTGAAAACAGAGCAACCGGCTATTTATAATCAAGTTGAGTATTGAAGCAGTTGTCATCCACCCTACACGTGGATGAATCTTAGATATGTCACACTATTTTATATTTCCGTCCTATTCTTCCCTGCAAAAGATTCATATAACATAATTTTTATACGGTAATTAAATTTATATTGTATATAATAAAAAAATAATTCATTTATTTTATTTTTAATGTATCATTTTATATATTACTAAAAATTTATATTTTATATAATAAAAATATATATTTTTAAATATTTTCCTATATATATAATATAAACAGTAACGCACTGAAAATGACATACAACAAATTAACTCTAATAAAATTTATATTATTATTTATAAAGTTTGACCCGTCTGGGGTGTGAATTTAATCTGTACATCTGATTTATCGATAATGTTTTTAAGGTTTATTATATATTTAATTTTATACTCTTCGATAATATAATTTTTTTTTAATATTTCTAAAATTTATAATTAATATCAATAATATTCTTGAATATTTAATTACGTTAACCTTTCATCCAATATATGTTTTTTTTAATGATAAAGAAAAGTTTAATGATAAAGAAAACAAATTTTAGTTAGCTATTTTATAATACTAATGGTTACTTTTTCCATATTATTATTTAAAGATAAATATTTATAAATTTTTTATTTATTAAAAATCATATTTTAACTTTATAATTTTCTTAAGTTTATTTACATATAAAATTAGGACTAGTTTTTTTATATTCATTTATTTAATAATTTTATAAATATTATATATAAATATTTAATTATTTAAGATCTTTTAACTTACAATTATAATTATCATACCTAAACTTAATAAATCTATCAAAATCTTTCTTCATGTTGTTTATCTTCTTTTGTTACATTTGATATGTTTAAGCTTACTCAAGTTTAATACATTCTAGTAATAGTGAAACTCTTGCATCTGTATATAATATGGTGTCAATTTAAATTTATTAGATAATAGAAAATGAGTGATTATACTCTATTTTATTTATAATATTAATAATTATGAATAAAAAAAGAGTGATTGTCCAATTTAATTCTATATTTTATAGTATGTTTTTGAACATTATTAGGATAGCAGTGATATCATTGTCTTCTTAATATTACTTCATGGACTAATATTTTTATTATTTTAACTTCTTGTTTTAAATCAGTTATTTTTTTTAAAGGATTCTCCTTTAGGTTCATGATCTATAAATGTAAACTTTGATACATTGGTTTTTATTCCTAATATTAGTGGGTTTTTTCTTAACATCTAAGTTCCATTCTTTTGGTATTTCAAAGTTTATTACACTACTACAGAAATAGGTATTTAAGTCGCTGTGTAAAGTCGATTTTTGGAAAAAACCGACTTATAATGAATTTAAAGTCGGTTCGGTGTAGAACCGACGCTATCCACGTTGGACGTAGCGTCAGTTTGCCCCGTCAACCAACGCTATCTACGTGGATAGCGTCGGTTCTCCACATCAACCGACGTTATCCACCTAATATATCCAAATTCGGTTATTTTTTACGCAAAACCCAATTTTCTTCCTCTCTCTCCTCAATGTTCTCCAAAAATCTACACCATGCGCCACCTTCTTTCTAAATTTCCGGCCATCTTTGACCACCATTTGTAATGTCGTTTTGTAAGTTATATTATTCTTCTCATTATCTTTCAGATCTACTATTTTTTGAGCAAAATATTAAAAAACAATTATACCTATTTTCTGTATAAAAAAAATTTATACCCATTTACGTGCTCATATATGTAGGGGAATATGAATTGTTATATGGATCAGCTATTTTTTTGTCATAATGTTTGTGAAGGTCAATCAAGATTCTAAGCCAACCAAGCTTACTCGATCGCATAATTACACTTTAACGACATTATTTTATTTGTAATTTAAGTTAACTATATGTATTATATATACATGATTTGTTTTTGTAATAAATTTAATTATCAAGTAATTAAATATATTTAAATTTTTAATTATTTGTATTATTATTTATATTTTAGTTTTTTTATGCTATATATATATTGAATAATACGAAAAATAAAAATAAAAATAAAAACAAATCATAAAATGTACGGGTAAAGTCAGTTCACACGATGAACCGACTTTACATTTTAAGTCGCTAAATTTAAAGTCAGTTTTTAACCGACTTTAATGCCTATTTCTGTAGTAGTGTTATTTGTCAAATTCTTGAAAAGTTTTATCTATTTCTATGAATTTATTTTATCTATATATTGAACTACTGTGACTATTTATTAATGAATATCTTACTATGTAGTGTATGATTTTCTTCTTTCATTAAAGCTCATCTTTTAAATTTATATGCTAAAATTAATACTTGGTTTAAGTTCTTATCATTAATATCAATGACAAACCTAGGATATGTTATGAATTTTAATTTCTAGTATCCTAGTTTTTTATGGATCATTCCTAATAAAACATCTTTTTTATTTATTATTCTATTGTCTAGAAATGTTAATTTTATCGATGTATCAATTCATTATCTAAAATGTGTTTTTATTAATATTTGGATTTATACTAAATGGATGTATCTAATTTTTCTTTTATCTTTCTTAGAGATTTTTTATAGTTTATCCATAATAATTTATTTGTTAATTAATGGTATATTATATCTTCTTTTTATATCTGTAATATTAATATTCATTTCTTTATTTTTAATTTCACAATAAACTATATATTTTATAGGAAATATTTTCTTTATTCTTAAGAACGGTGAAAATATTTCCACCAAAATATAATATTTCTAATCTCATTCCTTAATAGTTAATCTTGCCTTTTATATTTTTTTCAAATTTTATTTTGTTGATTACCATTTATTGTGAAAAACATCATGAGATGTCTTGTGTTTCTATTTCTACTATTTCTTTATTTTCTAACATTTCTATCATTTTTATGTATAAAAGAATACTATTTATTTTTTTAAGTTTAAAGGATATTTGTGATATTTTTAAAATCTTAAAGATATTTATGATATTATTTCAAAATTTGAAAAGTTATTGATATTATATCTTTAAAACTTACATTTCTAAATAATCTAGTCACTCAATTGATTTCACTTTTAAATCATTTTAAAAAATGTGCACGGTGCTTTTAATATGCAAAAATATCATCTTTAAGTTATAGAAAATAATATATATATATATATATATATAAGCATCTTATCAACATTTTATGAATCCTTCCACTTTTAGAATTTTCAATAGGTGCTTTCATTATTTCCTTGTACGATTCATATTTAAGTGTAATTTTATTTGTATTTGGCTGCACATAATATCTGGATGATGAATAAAAAACAATGCAAAAAGTCAACTCGCTTAAATTTATAATATTATGTAATATATACAATATAAGTAGAATGAAACTAAGAAGCTGAAATACAACAAAAGGATCCCTCACAACCTTCCAATTGTGCGTGGGTTCGATCGGGACTTTTTTAATTTAATTTTTTTCTTCCCAAAATTGCTTCTTCGATAGAATCTAATAATTAATTACTGAACCTACGTCCTTTGTATAAATTGATTTATCTTTAAGATAGTGTATAGGAGTTTAATGTGCACTTGAGTACATGTGATCATATAGCCTGGAGTTTGTTACATTCTGTTACACAGCAGCTAACCAACTATTCCTATATAATGATGTATTGCATCACTAATTTAATTCAACGATAATCATTTGTTCTCTTCAATTCTCCCTTCATCGTCATCTATAACTCAGTATAATTCCCGAAATTAAAAAACTGATATATTTGAGTGAATTAAAAGCTTTTATTTTATAAAATGAAAATACAAAATTGATTAATCTAACATATTTATATTATAAATAATATTTTAGAAAAAAATGTTAATTTATCAAGTTTAATGTGCGTTTAGTCCTCTTAAAACATGTTCTTAATCCTTCAATTTTAAAAAAATCAATTAAAGACAATAAAAATATTTTAATATTATTTTTTTTCATTTTAAGTAAGATTATAACTCAATTCTTTAACAATGATAAAGTGATACCTATGAAAAATTTTGTTTTAATATTATTGATTTTTCTATTTTATTGATTTTATTTTTTAAGAAAAATATGTATTAAAAAATTCTTAAGTTAGAATATTATTATTTTGATTTTTCTTAAATAATTTAATATTAAATTTCAATTCTATTATTATTAATGATACATATTTTATCATGTTTTAATTACTGGATAAAAAAATTAATTAATGAATAGAAAAATAATAAATTAATAGAAAAAATTATTAAAATACTATAATTTATCCTTAATTCACTCATAATTAAAGAATACATCTTATAATTTGTGACAATCACTCTACATTTTAATTTTATAATATTTATATATATATATATATATTAAGTAATATAATTAAATTTTTTTTTCATTTTTTTATATTCTAATTTTTAAACTTAACTATGTTCATGCTTGATAAATATTTTTCTTTTCTATTTTAGAAGAATTAATGATAAACATGTTTTAGTAAAACATTTTCGGTAGGTTTACATGAAGTATTTTCTTTTATTTGTTTTTAAATTCTAAATCCAATAATTTAAGATTTGATATATAATTTGTTAAAGTCTTTTTTAAATAACTTAATTTTTAACGAATTTAAACATTTTTAATTTATAGTAGACAAAAGATATATATCTTATTAAGATTCATTTTTAGTTTTAGATTCTATCTTGTGAAATAATTTTGAATAAAATTATAACAAATCACCAAGTCAACTTCTATCTCAAGCGATCATATACATGTCTATTGAGATTTTTTTAAATGGTTAAAGTAAAATCAGCTTATAGAATTAAATGTGCCAATAACTGATGGGCAGCAAAGTCTTCAAAAGCAAAGGAGGGGTCGCTTTCACTTTTGGACAGATAAAGATCAAAGGTTAAGAATTTTATGGAGAAATAATTTATTATTTTAAAACAATTCTTTACATATATATCTTTTATTTTATTTGTATGTGTTTCAATAATATTTAATTTTTTTAATTTTATTATTATCATTAAAGATATTAAATAAAATATTCAATTTAATATAACTTATTTAAAATTGATTCAATAGATTCACGACTTAAAAAATTTCTTAATAAAAAATTCACCTGAAGAGCTTAAATGAGTAATTACTCATTTTGGTTCATAAATAACTGAGTAACTCATTTGATAATGTTTTAGATGAATAATTCTTCTAGTTGAATTTATTTTTATTTGCCTAGTGTTTCAACAATAAATAATATTTTAATTTTTTTTATTATTAAATATATTAAATAAGATATTTATCATAAGACTTAATGAGTTCAGGAGTTAAAAAATTTCAGCTTACGAACTTAAATGAATTACTAATTTGGGTTCATAAATAGCTTAATAACTAATTTGATAATGTGTTAGATAAATAATTCTTCTAGTTGAACTTTTTTGGTTGAATTTCTTTTTATTTACCTAGTGTTTTAACAATAAATAATTTATTAATTTTATTATTATCATAAAATACATTAAATGAGATATTTAACCTAATATAACTCATTTAAAGTTAATTCAATTAGCTCATAAGTTAAACAATTCCAACTCATGAGTTTAATGAGTTACTCATCATTTGGGTTCATAGATAGTTCAGTAACTCATTTGATAATTTTTTGGATGAATAATTCTTCTAGTTAAACATTAATTTATGTGAAAATGAAAAAAAGTTATTACTAGTTATAATTTTTCTTTAAATAATAAAAATAGTTTATATATATGTTTTAATGTAAGAATAAATTATACATTTATTTCATTTATTGTCTAATTTAATTTAATCATAATATCATGATTTAATACTTATATTTATAATATTAATAACTTTCAAGTTAATGATGTATAGATTAAATGAAGTTTTAATTTTATAATATTTTATTTATTAATAATTAATTAAATAATTTAAATAAATAATTAATAAATAACCTAACACAACACATATAAAAATAAATTCAATTTAAAACAACTTATTTATAAACTAAATCAGTTAACCCAACTGAAACTCAAAATTAACCTCTTTTAACACATCTAATTATCACCTTTTAACTTCGTGCAGGCCTAAATATTGTCTAGTAGTACCTTGGCATTATTTCCAAGGAGTAAAATACATCGGAAATGTAAACCTTTTATCTGACATGAAACATGCATCATTTGGAGACTAAAATATCTACATCAAAGGGATGTTTCATCTAACTTGTTTTTGTTGACTTCGAATCTTTTCTCCTCCATTTGCTAAATACAATAAAACAATATATGGTTAATTATAAAAGATAGTTACGTTATCAATGACCTTAATATTATTCTCCATTTATTTTTTTATTTTTATATAAATATTATATATTTTTTAATCTTCCTATCATTTTTATCCCTTTCAAATATTATATATATTTTAATTCTTATATTATAATTTTCCATCTATTTTTCATCTTTGTATAAATATTATTATCGATTTTAATCTCTAAAATATCAAACCACAATATAAACATTAATTTTTAATTAAATCTAATAGAATTAAATTTTTATTGCTTATTATGTTACAAGTGATTTTTGTACATGCATATATAACATCAAAGATAAAATCATATTTTTTTTTAATTTTAACATTAATAATTTTATTTATTATTTCAAATTTACTTATAAAAAATTTATAAATAAAAAATATCATCAGCTCATTATTCAGTAATTTCAAAATAAAATTTTAAAACTTATTATTATGTTATTTTATTTTTTAAAATTAATTTTATCGGTTCTTTGGTAATAACTAGTTTATAAAAAAAGTTATTACTAGTTATAAATTAACTATCATATAATAAGCACTTTGAGAAAGAAAAAAATGAATATTTTTTAAAATTTATTTTTAACTTTTGATTGAGATATAATTAAATAATGAGTTTGGGAAGAAAATAAGATGTGATTGGGCATTTTTTATTTTTTATAAGGAAATTTGAAATGATAAATAAAATTTTTAATGTTAAAAAAATAAAAAAAATATGATTTTATCTTTACCTAAGTAGCAAAAAAATTTATTAGATTTAATGAAAAATTAATGTATGGACTTATTGAATTACGATTTTGATAATGTAAGGATTATAATGGATGTAATATCTATAGATAGATAAAAATAAATGGAGAATGATAATTTGAGAATTATTTTAATCCATTGAATATATTATTATTGATTGAGACTAATATTTATAGTGGGACGATAATGGATGAAGAATAATCGTAAGTAGGTTAAATTGATGTAATATTTGCATAAACAAAAAAATAAATAGAGAAGGATAATACGTGGGTTAAAAATAATGTAATATTTATATAAAAAAATAGATAAAGAATAATAGTAGGACCATGATGAATCATGGCTAATGTAGACTAGGAGGAAGCTGATAACAGGGCGCATATCAAAACAACCCAGTCACACGTTTTCATGAACCTAAGAAACAATCTATACCAGACAAATTAATGGCTTGAAGAGATGAAGAAATGAGCTGAAGAGAGACGGGTTAGGTTCAATATATCATAAATTGAGGCCAGACTGGCTAGCCTCGACTAGGTCCTGATGATTGTAACCAAAAAGTAGTGCATGGTGCTCCTCGTCGGGGTCAAACTGAGACCAGTTTCATTCCCAACTCGTTTCGTGTAGGTTGGTTACTCGCATGTTGTTTCCTCTATTACTACTTCAATATTGTTTCCCTTAAAGTGAATTGGGTTGTTAAATTGGGCCTAGCTCGACCCAAATGAACGAATTGTATTGGTACGGTCTATCTATTTGCTTTGTCGTAGAGGGCCAAAAACAACAACAACTCGGTCTAATTAGGTCACTGGTTTGTTTGGACGAACAGATGCTCTGCATTGATGTGATTACAAACATGTTGTGGGGTGGTACAGTAGGAGACGAGGAATGGTATGGATTGGGGGCTAAGTGAATGGTGGCATGATGTAGATCAAACAAGCCAAGAGCTGGACATGGCGTGAACTGATGGGTGTGGATTTGCTTATAATCTGAAACCAACTCCATCATGAATAACCACAGATCAGTACTCTATGAATGACCTTGAGAAATGGGCTGAGATGTGGATTGTGCAAACTCTTGAACAAACTGGGCCTAGCTTGCTCTAATTCATGGAAAACAAAATCGTTATATTTTCTCTAGTACCAGCTTTCGCACTCAGTTACAGCAACGACACCAAGTAACCCAATGCTTTGTATGAATGACCTGAAACGATGTGTGTTAGGTTGGATCAGGTAGACCTAGTATGAATCACTGAAAAATAGGCTGGGCTTATACGATTGGAGTATCGCGATCTAAGGAAGAACGGACTAGGTGCTTGGAGCTGGCGAATTGAAAAGGGACACATAGGTGCGCGACGTCGCTAATAGGGATGATGTTATCATATTTAAATGAACAAGCAAGTTGTGGAACTCGAACTTCAAGTAAAATTGGGCTGGAGAGAAACGAACTGGGCTTCCTAACTGGGCCTAATTCAACCCAAATAACCTATTATGGACTATACCTATTTTCTTACGAATTGGGCTTGGAACGACCACTAGGTGTCAATCGCAAACTGATTCTATTTCTATAGAAGAACTGATGATCGGTTCCCATAAATGATGAATGAGATACACCTGGTTCGAACTGTGAGTGGATTTGCTTCCAATCTGAAAGCAACTCCACCATATATGTACCACTTTGTTGCAAGGTCTCAGCACATGAAATGGGAAAGGGTTGGGACGACGATCGCAAACAAAATAAACATGGACCAAGAAAGAGTTACCATCAAATTATTCAACTAGTTCACACACAAGCAACACAGATAGGATTTAAATCTATGAAACTCGTCTTGAGCAGGTGAAACACAACGCGAAAGAGGACGAATTGCTGAAAAATTGACTGGGCTTATACGATTGAACTGTAGCAATCTAAGGAAGAACGAACTAGGTCCAGATCAGTTGGAGTTGGCGAATTGAAACAGAACGAATAGATGCACGATGTCATTGAACAGGATGTTATGAGCTCAAAAAACACACAGTGAACGATCGGGAAAGATATGGGTCATTGGGGTTGGAAAAGTGAATCGCGAATTGGGAAGGTTGCTAGCACACACAATTTGGGATTATCTGACTCAGACTATGAATCCAAATTGGACAATCTGTTATGATATCTATGTGAACAGTGCAAGCTACAAACTGCTACTAGTTTCATTCCTCGCTCGTTTCGTGCCATTTTTGGCCGTGAAAGGATTGAGCTGGTGAAGGTCGCTATTGTTAAACGAGGTAGTGGTAGCATGATGCAGATCGAGCAAACCGCGAGCTAGAACTTTCACTCGTCTGTTAAGGGAATCGTAAACTAGGTTTTGGTCGCTCAATGGGCTGAAGAAGATGACAAAGGTAAGTCGCGTGCTACTGGTGCAGATTAAGATTTATGAGTAACGAGCTGTCAAAAATTGGGCTGGTTAGAAACAAATTGGGTTTCCCAACTGGGCCAATTTCTATAGAAGAACTGCACTTGATCGATTACCATAAACGATGAATTAGATATACCTGCTGCGAATTGTTGAGTAGATTTGCTTTCAATTTGAAACTGACCCTAAGCCACCAACCCATGAGTTAAGTTAACGACTGGAGAGATGGAGGAATGAGCTTGAAAGATATGGGTCGTTAGGCAAGAATGGTGAATTGCGATATGAATAGCTATCAGAGCAAACAAGACACTTGGGTTGTTGGTCTTACACGAATTGTGAATCAAAAGTGGATGATCTGTTATGATATCTAATGGGCTGGTTTGGTTTTGGCCGCTAATGGGTTAATTTGGTCGTTCTTTGGTACGAACTAGTGGATAGACTTGAGAGAAACTCGTTGGACAACAACGACCTAAGTGAATTTTGTGTGTATGGACACACTATTAGAATTTTGATTTTTGAACCAAACATACGAGAATATACATCCCATGTGTAGGCACGTAAGGAGAGTATTATTGTTACACTAACTTAACATTTAGAACATAAAATATTATATAAAATTTTTAACCTGGTAGTTCATATGTTACGAACAGAAAATAATTATATTTTTTCTTCTTAATAAGTGAATTTTGAGATTTAATTTTTAGTTTACCATAATATAATTTTGAACATTTAAATATATGATTTCAAAATCTTTACTAAAGAGAGCTTTAATTAATCACGAAGACACACTTAAACTAACTTAATCACACTCAAAATCATACCTCAAAATCATACTTAATCATAAATTAAAAATCTTTTTTATTCCAATATATATATATATATATATATATTAATGTATTTTTAATAACATAATTTTTAAAATTAAAAATATTATAATCTTAAACAAATCATAATCATATTTATATTTTTTGAATTCTTATTGTGTTGGTATTTTATATCATATTTTAATATAAAAATATATATTATATTTATACGTATATTTATTCATATAATACTCATTTTTTATTTTGATTACAATGGTTGCACTAGGCAGTTTGTAATATTTATTTGACCATCTGGATTAATTTGTCATGAACTCATGATTCATGGGCTCATGACACATGGGTACCACAAAATATATTCAAAAGATTCAAGTAAAAGAAAAGGTATATATCCACTTAAATGAAAAATGAAATGTGCCTCTACTTGTGAGCTAGCATACCGTCTTTATTAAAGAAACGTGGCGTTACCGGTTCAATTTTTGCACATGTCATGATATAATTTGTCTTATATTAATAAGTTATCTCATAATTATAACTTATAATTTAACACTCATATATCACTCCATACATATTAGAGACACTCACATAATTTAACTGCCCTTTTATGGTTGTGCTTGGCTGCAGTGTTATTAGAGACACACCGATAAGAGTCTTAAATCCATATAGCAAGGTATTCAATTAGATTGGGTATCTAATTTGGAATGTGGGGGTTGAATTGTATTCCTTAGAAGCAGTATAGTTTCCAAATTAAACAAACCTACACAAGGTTATATATTGTGGAAGATATTCAGGCTCTAGCTCCTGAAATATAAATTTGATTGATTTCGGTTTAAAGATTTTTTAACTCAGTGATATCGAGTTAGATTGAAAATTTTACCAAATCAAACCAATTTACATATCTATCAAGTTGTAACGTTGGTTCATACCCACAAAAAATAGAGAACAGTGGCTTAAGAGAGATAGAAAATGAGAAAGAAAAAAAAAACTTTTACCTCTCCTATATGGAATAACATGTTAACTTGATCAAGACAAATGAATAGTTATCTTAATTAAATACTCCACTTTCTACTAAGTTACAGACTAAATGTTACTTTAGGTCATTGGGCTTAGCCCACCAGACTATCTGAACCCGCAAATAATTTATGTTTGAGATGACATATTGTAGTAGAGAATATTGCTTTGTTATATAGTAGCTCTTTAAGCCCAATACCAAATATTTCGTTCCCCGCGGTATGCCGCATTTTGGATATGCAATCGTTCGAGAACATTCATACTAGCTAGACATTTCATCCTCTTCTCATACCACACCTCCAAAACTCAATCCTCTGCGGGCTTTCGCGCAGAAAATTGTCACAATTTCAAGTCGTCGAGACCACTGCTGCCAAGTTCCTGATTGAGAATGTCACCAATATCTCCATCTAGCAAACCGAGAAGAACTCCAACGAGAACAAAAAAGATATTGTTATGGTTAAGGACTTAATGGACGATGATGAAGTGCACGACGATGATGTAAGGAAGATGGTTCTTCGTGTGTTTTTTTTTCTCTTGTATTTTCAATTTTTTAATTATTTGTTATATTTTTGTACGTCTCTCCTCTATATTATTTACGTAGGTTTCGTTTTAGGTTTTTTTATTCTTATTTTTCAAAGAATCTCCTTTTTATAAACGTACGTGATATTTTCATCTTAATTACTTCTCTTTTGTGTGCGTAACGAGAACAATATATTACATGAAAAAGATTAAAATATTCTCATTATAATTTGAGTGGAATTGTTTAATTTATAAGAAATAACTAACCAATTTTTTTTATAAAATATCTTTCTTTAACATCAAAGATGTTGGTATTATATAATATATATATTAACAAAGTGTTATCTAAGTCTATTATTTTTAACGAAAATACATTTTAAATTTATATCTATTAGACTAATAAGTATAAGTATGCTATCTTAACAAAAAAGTCATAAAAATTTATTTTGCAAATGTAAAAAAATTATGATGCTTCATCTAATAAGTAGAAGATTGAAGTATTCTTTAGTTAAAGATAACACACTTAAGTTAACATTTTTTTCTATATTTTTATAGGTAATTGTGATTTTTTCATCTAAAGTTTAATTCTAATAGTATAATTTGATATATTTTTTCATGTGTAATGTATTATATATACCTCTATTTTTTATGTAATATGTTATTTATCTTCGTATGTAACATGTTTTATTAACTTCTATCATTATATGTTACATGTTATGTCAATTTTTACCTTTATATATAATATGTTATATCAACTTATATATTTATATGTAACATATTAAATCCACGTCTACCTTTATATATAACATGTTACATATTACATAGATCTCTATTTTTGTATGTATCTGCATAATAAGAAAATCATTTATCGCTACGAAGATATGGTAAGTCCAACCTTAGTTATGAAATGATGTTTTTTTGTTTTTTTATTGAATAATTTAATATTAAATTTGTGAATTTTAGGTTGAATTTTTATTAGTTAAAAAATTAATCAATTTATTAAAAATAAAATTATTTTGAAAAAAAAATCGACAATATAAATGTATGTTTGTGTTTTTAGAATAAGCCACACCAATATTCTAAAAAGGAAAAAAAATATTTTAGGGGTCACTAAAAATGTGTCATTTAAATACTTTGGTTGCGTAGCTTTTATATGGGATACGTAGGTCACTAATTTTTTTAAATTGTGACACTTTAGTTATATAATTTCATAATTATGTGATTAAATTACACCTCTTTTATATATTTATTTGGCTAAAGTGTACATTATTAACTATAAAAAATAAACATTTTAAACACATAACTAGTCACAATTTAAAATTACTTGTGACATATATATCACATATAAAGGTTACGTGATCAAAGTATCATAATGATATAAAGTAATCTCAAGAATTGATCACCCCTTCCAAAATTCATCTAATATTTTGGTTACAGAAAAGGAAAAGCAAAATAATAATAATAAAAATAAAGATGAATGGACTCACATTTTTTCGAATTGTCAAACCCAAATTAAATACATATCGAATTAAATTCAGGAAAAATTCGTGCCAACTTAAATAACCTAAAAAAATTGAGCTTGATTAGACTGAGTTTGAGCTAGCTCGTTAGCCTAAAATAATTTTGTTTTTTTTAAGTTATAACACGTAAATGTTACAACTAACATATTATGTTAAAAACTTAAAATTAGATAAACATATTTCTTCTTAATTTCCAGTAGACTCAATCTTACTCTCTCAACTCTCTGTTTTTCAACAACCAATAATAGTTGTTTCTCCAGCAGTAATATTACATCTAGTATTGTTTTACTTTTTTCTAGCAACAATCCTACGTTTATTGAAACATGCTAAAGTATTTTTTTTGTCATCCTAAAAAGATGATTTGTTGTATGATCACTGTATGATCTACTTGAATATAATAAGAGAGTTTTTTTATATATATATAGTCAATTTAAAAGGAAATTATTTGTTTAATCTTACTCATATATTTTTTTATTTAGTTGTTGGATGCAAATTCTATTAATATTTGGAGCTCTTTATTCAAACTATGAGTTTTCATGAAAACACGATACCCTATGACTTTTGCACAAGAGAGTTTTAATGTTGTTTACCTTTAATGAATTTATTTAGAAATAGACTTCTTGTTTTAAGAATTATCTTTCTTTAACTTATGTTTACTAGTGTTCTTGTTTTGTAATTAATTAGCTATTGTAGCATAACATATGTGTGTAAAAAAGTGTATTATCTCTCTAGACTTTCTTGTGTGAGAGAGTTATTTATTCATGCTAATTTATCATTTATTACAAAGATTAGTTGTTACAATATTATCTCCTTTATTTTTGTTGTTTTATGTAATATTATTTGAGTTAATGAGTTTTAATTATTAAATATATTTTTAATATATAAAAAAAGAAATTTAATTAACTAAAAAAATTCAATTAATAATTTGGACTAATTTAAGTCAATTCGTTTGTATTTTATTTAGTTTTATTCTCACTTTTACTAACTTGAATTAAATTTGAATTGAGTTAAAGTTGAATCAATTTAGATTAGGCCAATTCAAGCACGAATTGTCACGCCTACTTTAAAATAAAAAAATATCATTTAGTTTTTTAAGTTTATAAAATATGATTTTTTTTAGTTTTTTATTTATGAAAAATGTAATTAAAAATATATTTGATTTTTTTAAACATTATTTATTGTTAAATTTCAATGTCAAAATTACTTACAAGACTTTTTTTATAATAAAAATAACTAAATGATATTTAAAAAAATAACACATTCCATAACCTAAAAAATTAAACATTACCGTTCACAAAAACAAAAACAAAAATCAATGACATATTTCCTAAAAAGCAAGAATCATTGTTCCGTGGTTTTATGTTTACGAGGACCCAAATGTCATTAGTTTTTTTTATTTCTTGTCTTTTTTCTTATGTATTAATACCTACAAAAAATACTTATATAATAAATATATCACAATAATAATTATATTTGATAATTTTATTATATATTATTCATTTAATTTTTCTTTTACTTTTTTCTCTTTTAGCTTTTTTATGTTTATTATAAACCAATAAATACAAAATGTCCCAATAATAAATATACTATATTAATAATTTTACTTGATAGTTTATTGTTTATTAACTTTATATTGGGTAGGATAACTTTTTTAATCATATAAAAATTATTATACTTATAATGTTTAAAATTAAGGTGATAATTCATGTATTTATGTATATGTATTTAGTGAATGCATGAGATCCATATAGAAGATCATATTTGTGTAAACTTATAATTCATTCAATTTATTTATGATTAGATTATATTTATGTAAAATTATCATTTTTCGTGTTAATATCATGTTGTAACAATTAAAATTAATCAATTAATATTTTTTTTATTAATTAAATCCAATCAAGTTTGTGTCTATTATATTTGGTACGTATTAACTTGTTAATACTACCATTATTTTTATTTATTAAAAAAATGATAAATTATTTATCTAAAATTAATTCCTTTAATATTTATCTATTTATTATTATTATACTCTTATTTGAGACATAGTAAGAAATATTAAAGTAATAACATAAATCTATATTAGTTTTAAAATATCAATAATTTTAAACTAAACAAATAAAAGTTATATTACTTATTTATTATTATTAAAATTTAATATTAGCTAAACAAATTGATTTTTAAAAAAAATGAGTAAAAGCATATTTATTAATTACTATAGATATTCATTATTCATAATTTATATTTTATGAATGGATTATACAATAAATTACTTATTTAATTTAATAAAATATTTTTTAGTAATTATCACCCCGCGTAAAGTACGGATTCAAAACTAATAATAAAATAATTATTTGATATTATTCTTGGAAAAATTTACTTCAATTCCTCTCCCAAATTATGGTTCAGTAAATTAAAAAAGGAAACGTCTAACAAGATTCAAGATCTACTCAGCTTGATATAAACTGAACGGTTCAAATGACTCTCTCTCTCTCTCTCTGACTTGGTCACAATTAAGAACGTGAGTGAAGGGGTATAATCTGAAAATGTTTTAACAAAAAAAGTGTACGTACAAGAAAATCAAGCATCTTTCAATAATAAACAAAAAGAGGCATTTGAATTCAATGTAGTGATTTAATTTCAATATTTCAGTGTGAAATATATAGTCTATATATTCCACACACGACGGATTTCAACATAAATATTATTGACAAAGTGTACACGGTCATCTAGCTAAATCAAATACCACATGCAATAAATTTATTAAAAATATATTATAAGACATGTATGGTTGTATATCAAATTGACTAGTTCATATATTAGAAATTCTTTCAAAAACCAAAATAAGAAACAAAGAATTAAAGTGTCATTATTTGACTATCATAAAACTCGATCGTATATGTTCATAAAAAAATGATGGATTAATAAGTATTTTTCTTGACTTAACAGTATTAATTTGATATTTTAGACCGATATTTATACTTAAATTTAATTATTTTATTTTTTATTATGCTCAATCAAATGTAGTTCTAAAGTCCTACGTGTACTCCTATATAAACAACATGTATTTATAACCCTATATATAATTAATGAAAGGTCTTAAGTCATCATCATTTATTATTTTTCTTTAATTTCTTTCTCTAAACTCGAATTATTCTCCAATGTATTAAAGCCCACCATAAGGCTCGGATTTTAAGGCATGTTCAATTAAAGCTCTAACGTTTCTTACTTATAAGATTTAATTCCAATTCAAAGTCTACCTAAACACAAAGAGAGAGGTAGTTGTAGAAACGAGCTCTAGCTTGACAGCCAGTACAACCAGATATGGTCACAATTAAGGATCTGAAAAAGAGTACGACTAGTTTAAGCGCGAGTTGAAGATCATTTTGAGGAAATTCATGTTCTAGATGATTAAGTAGAAGATAACATAATCAAGGAATGAAGGAACCTAGACTCAGAAAGATTACAATAGCTTATGGAAATGAGAAAGTCAATTGAAGACATAAAATGAGAGATGTGAATAGAAAATCAAGAGCTGAGAATACAAGGTGCCATGATGAATAATGAACGACTTGAGTTGTCTACAATTTGGGTGTTTCTTAATGAGACTTTAAGGTACAACAAAGTTTATGAGGAAATAGACCACATAATAATCAATCATGAAACACAAAGGAACCCCAAAGTGAGAATCATTTGGAATTAAGGTGCCCCCCTATAAAGGTATTACCAACATGACTACAAAAAGCATAGCTATCACAAGGATGTCTTGATGTTTCCTTGGAGGCAAATTTTTTGTGGAAAAATAAAGTTACAATCTTGGAAGATCAATTAAGAAGTAGAATATAAGAAGGACACAATTTGACCTAGAAAGGGTATGTAAATAGCTGGTAAGGTCCATAACAATACAAGCATTCAAAATAGGAGTTTTAAATAGCTCAAGGCTATTTGTTAAGCTTACTAAAATGGTGCCTCGAAGAATGGAAGAAGCATACAAAGAAGCATAAAAGTTCATCGTCAACGAGGGAGAATTGAGGCTGATCAAGAAAGAAACTTCAACAACTCAAGTTTCCTCAAAAGGGAAAGAGAAAAGAGAAATAAGAAACGAATCCCAACAAAATGAGTATCGTGAATAGATCAAAAAATAAAAGATTCAGCAGCAAGCCTTTCAAAAAAGGAAATACTTGGAACAAAAATGCCGAGCCATGGGGAAGATCGATCTCGCCATTCAGAGGTCCACCATTAAAAGTGAGCCTAACTGAGGTCAGACTTAAAATGGAAGGAGAACATAATGTTAAATGGTTTCCATGCATGCGGGAAACGCATAGGGATACAACTAATTAGTGTGCATTCCACAAATATATTGGCCATTGATAACTGTATTTTATATAGTTATTTTCATCTATTTTATTAATTATAATTACTATGTTCTTGACATTTTTGGTTAATTTTAGTTAAATAAATTAATATTTACCTTTTATGTGTTAAGGAATACATTTTTAACAAAATTAAATAATTTGAATCGAAACCGTACTTAATTGTAAATTTATGTCCACAAATATAATTTCAAATAAAAGAGTTCTTTATTGCAATTTATAAAAGTCTAAAATATAATTTAAATTAAAATCGGACTTAATTTTAATTATTAAAAGTTTAAAATTTAATTTAAATTAGAAAAAGGCTTAATTGTAATTAAAGAAAGTTTAAAATGTAATTTGAATTAAATTTGTGAGTCAAAATGCAATTAATTAAATTTGAATTTTCTGCACAGGAGAGAAGAATCCCCCACGTGAGCCGTCAGATCACACAAGAAACGGTCAGGATTGACGAGTGCGTTTCAAACCCGACAAAAGCGAATGGACCCGTTATTCCTGGAGTCACGCGGCTCGGTGCCCGAGTGGGGCCCACCTGCCGTGCAGGGTAGGACCCATGTGTCTGACGCGTTTTCAAGGCATGATTCCAGGAAGAGATGTATGGATAAAATTAGAAGTTTTTGATTGCCAAATTAAATGTACTAAAAAATATAAATCAAAAGAAAATAATATGATTCGAGTGGATTAATTTAGTGAAAAACTACAATCCTAGATTTCTTTTATTTTGTTATTAAACTCTTTTCTTAAATTTATTCCAAATCAACGACCGTTTTGGATAAAATCATAGAGAGATAATTTTAGTACTCAATAAACTATAGTGAAAAATCTCTGTGATAACGATAACTTACTTATCAAATTTTATTACTTGTGATCATGTATGCTTACACGTTTTATGTTCTCCAAAAGAGACAACAACCATGACACCTAAGATTGTAGGCACATAAAGAAATAAATCAAATATCTATTATCAAAAAATTATTTGGACGACCTCATGGAAAATAATAATAGGCGACTCATATCCCAACAAGTTAGTAATTGACCTTAGCTACTAGCTCCACCAAGTGAGAGAAATTTACTCGCATAGAGGATAATGTTCGCATCATCCATTCTAATCATAGAGGATCGTGCTTGAATGATGAGTCAAGCAATTCTAGGAAAAGACTTACCTGAGAAGAATGAGTAGGAATCAACACAAGAGTATACAACTTGTAAAGAAAATCCTTATCAACACCTATAACATTCAAGGATGAAGATGAGATGGCATGTATGTATAAGGACCTTTTAGTGATTACATTAACAGTAGGATCATGTGACATCTATTGCATTTTGGTCGACAGAGGAAGTTTATTCGAGCGACTCTTTTTGACTACTTTGCATGCATTGAGAATTAGAAAGGACCCCATTTTCAAAAAGAGATACCTTTACTCAAATTTAACAACAACACGATGTATGTTGTAGGGACAGTCAAGATGCCTATTATAGTAATAAGTTTTATAATAATGACCAACTTTGTAATAGTTGATACACTAGTCCATTACAATCTAATTTTGAGTAGACAATGGATACACAAAATGAGAGTAATTCCTTCCACATATAATCAAGTATCTTGAAACTTTTATATTTATATATATATATATATATATATATATATTATAATGAGCTAAAATTATTTATTTTATATTTATTGGGATAATATTAGAATATAGATTTAAAGAGATCTAGATTCAGATTTTATAGAATTAAGCTGGAGGCAAAAACTAAGAAAAAGATTCAAGATACAATTAAAAAAGTTAAAGATCAGATTTAAGATCAATAATCTTAAGATTTCTTCTCATTTCTTTTATTTTTTTCATAAATAATATTCTTAATTTATTATTTTTCATGAATAACTAATTTTATAATTGATTGTGGGTGATTTTAAAGCCCTAGACATGGATTGTAATATTTAATAAGATATGTAGTATTTCATTCATATATTCTTTTTTATTATGTATTAATTCTTAGTTTTAATATTTGTACGAATTTTCTTAATTATTTAAGTGTATAATTAAGTAATTAAATTAATTTATCGTTAATTAATTTAGTTGATTGGATACATAATCACTTGATAAATTTAAATAATTAGTGATAAATTAATTGCAATGAGGATTAGTATTTAAGATAATTAAATCAACCTTTTGTGTTTAACATTAATCCAATTTACTTTTTAAATTTGAATGCTTTTGATAGATTAAATTTAGAAAATTTATTCTAGGTTTTCTATCAAAAAGAGTTTGGATTAATAACTTGTTTAATTCAACTAATAGGTAAGAAAGAGGTGGAGACTTTCGCACTTGTGAATTTCTCTAAGTTGATATAATCAAAAGAACATGATATTAGGATATGCATTTGTTAACTTAGAGAATAATCCTGCAATCATTCATCGTAATCTTTATATTTTGTTTTTTATATTTATTAATCTTTAAGATATATATCTAATTTTCATTTTACAAAACCAAAACTCTCGTTTTTAATATATATAAGTTAGTTTTTAAAATCCTTTATAAGAAATACCCTTATTTGCTATATACTAATTTATGACATCTTAAGCAATTTAAATCAAGGTTTAAATTTATTGTTCATCTGAGACTTTACCATATTTTATTGATATAATTGCTCTTATGATAATATTATTTATAGTTCTTTTTCTCTTATTCCTTGGACTCATGAACTTTTATTTCTCCTTTCTCTTTTATTTGATTAAACCAATAAATATAGCCACATATTATAACCAAATAATAAACCTTTTGATTTTAAGGAATACTTTTGGTGAGTGAAGATACAATTTTAACGAAGGAAGTGAAATGCACATTAGAGGTGCTTTGCTTCGGCTACTCTGAAAAGCTTGCATCAAAGTGAAGTAGGGAATAGTCAGGTCCAGCTTCTCGAACTCGATCTTCAGGCTACTTAAAATAAAGCCCACATTGTTTCTATAAGCCTTGGTACACTCAGCTTTGAGCTTCTCTAACATATCAAACAATGAGCTCATTTGGTCCTTTAGTGATCTCATTATCTCTTTAGCCTCTTTGGTTGCTTATTCAAAATGGCTTGCTCTATGCCCATAATCAAAGCAATAGTTGTCCATTTTTTTTTTCAAATTTTTGGACTTGTTGAGTAGGTCAACTCTCAAGCTTTAGAATTTTGGCCCCATTTTCAACAAGGAGAGCATCCTTAAGCTCTAAAACTTCTGGTACTTCTCTATTTACAAGCACCTTGCTTGCATTTCATACTTGTATGCCCTAAGAGACAACTCATTTTTCTTGGGCAATGACAAATCTAAAATGACCAAAAATAAGTTAGTAAACTATTTCAAGTGTGAAATGAGGTGTAAATCTAGAAATTCATAATTCACCTTAATCATACGATCAACCATCGACTTCCCATTAGACCCTTCCTTACGCCCACAAGCTTCTCTGACCCTAACCCATTTAGTATTACTCCCAAAGTGGTGGTAGAGGTTTCTTTTTAATTCAGGCTACCTAAAAATTCCCTCATCAAAATAGGGCATCGGGGTGTCCAGAACCACTGCATCCCTCAGAATGACTTCCACAAACTTGAAGTCGTCCAAATCTATAGGTTCAATTATAAGAGTTGGGTCCTCACCTACCTTTCTTTTCTTAGAGGCCTCAGCCTAGGTGTAATAAAGACGAGTTGGGTAAACTAGAAATTGGGGATGATGGAGGCACCTCTATTGGCTCATCATCTATAGGAGTAAAGTCCCCTATAAGAAATGGTGAGATGGGGGTAGGCTGAGGGTACGTGGGTATCAGGTCTTAAACGTTGGTGGTGTTGATCAGGTCCTCAAGGTCCACGTTTAAGTAGTCCATGCCTACAAGAACAAAGAACAAATTAATCAACATTCCAAGTCATAAATTATGGGATTTACTTTGTTATAGAAGAACGACCTGTATACTCGTCAGTATAATCCATCTAAACCCCATAGTTTTTCAAATGGCTACACTTAAGATGTTTATATAGTTCTCATTTTTAGTATTATGAAACTCGATCCTTCTTATTTTTCTTTGCCATCTAGACCCAACTTAATTATTAGCTCACATGTACAAGGTTGGGGTGTGCTAAAGTGATGATTCCAAGTGCAACAGAATAGAAATTCAACCTCATCACCCCAAATATCTCCAGTGATATAAAAATATATATCCTTCCAACCCGAGTTACTATCAGGTGGCTTAAGGTGTAGCCCATGCACAACTATATAAGCCATTTTTCCAAGCCGTTTCTGTTTAAATAGTACGCACACCTTATCTCGGTGCTTGTCAGGTTCATCTCGTGTTCACCCGCGATGACTAAAAGACATAAGAGAGTTTTCCATCTGTTAGGATTGACTTAGGATATGTTAATGTCAAAAGTATTAAGAGTACGAGCTATCATTCTAGGGAATGGGCATCGAAGTCCTATTTTAAAAGGTGTCAAGTGTATCACCCATCACACCCCACTAGAGGATCATTGTCGTCACATAGATGATGGGGTACTAATATCATACCCACATGGTGTGTGATACCATATTTATGCCTAATCTATTTTAGGTTGGCAACAATCATATCACTTGGCATTTTTTTCGATCTGATGCTTGTCCTTAGTTCAATGGGTAGGCTCACCTTTGTTATCACGCTTCTTCTTTAGGAAAGGTACCTTTGCAGTTATAGATATAGGGATATGAATGACGGGCACAGGTCCCTACGAAGATGATGAGAAGATAGGATGTAACCTAGATGAAACGATGAGGGTTAGGACGCTCTCTTTTATAGGAGCACCACTTTTTTTGATTGGTCCTTCGTCACGACCTACAGAATCTTTAATAGGTCATTTTTCTTGTTCTAATCTCGATGGAAAGAAGACTGAGTCCCGAGATCCTTCTCGATGTGTTCTTATCCTTGAAATAACACTTTTGGTACGACATGGGTGGACATCTTTGGATTACGTCGAGTGGACTATATCTTTTCCTTTAACAGTAGACATGATAAAAAAGAACAAAATGATGAAAAAGCTATCTAGTTGGTGAAGAAAGTTGCAGATATGTTGACGAGCAACCTAAGAATAGTAAAGTGGTCTAATTTTTCCAAGGAATTCGCTAGCCAAACGGACTAAATTCCAAACTAAGTATGTATTCAGCGAATTAGTGATGTATAATTGTAGTGTAAGAAGTTATGTCGGATTGATATTCTCTGAAGAAAAATTTGGCTAAGTAAAGAACATCAATGGGTAAAAAGTTAATTTTTTTTACTATTTATAGAGGAAGAATGAAAGATGAATGATTTATACATTAAAATCAAAGTTAATTCCAAGGAATATTCTCTAAACTTCTCAAAATTCTAGGGACGAGAGGAGTTAACGTTAGAAATGTCATTTGTAGAGGGGTCGTTATCTTAGAAACCTTAACTATCTGACTTGGATGAGAGTCTGTTATATCGAGCACCTTATATAGAGCGACCTAATGATTTTTCACATTTCTATCCCACACCTATGCAAGAGATACATAACTCCAACGACCTGATTACCAGGATAAATGACTTGACTTCGATTAAACGGGTTATTGTTATAAAAATGTCATTTTAAGTTGAAAATACACTTAGACAGATTGCATACTAATATAATATTGATAACTATTTCTCTCTATTATCTCACTATAACATTTAATATAGTAGCATTTTTCATTTTTACACTTAATATGTTTAAATTTTATCATATATTAATACTTAAATTTTATAATATATTTTAGGATTATATAAAAATACTTATAATAGTGTGTTAAATTAAATAATATCAACGCTTCTCATTACTCTAATATTTTATTATAACTTTATTTTAATTTTTTTCCTTTTTATCTCCTATTACTTGGAACGAGAACTTAAAAGAAACCAAGCCCGAGTTGAGTAGAGAGGGAGAAACTAGTACTCGGTATTGCGTTGACAAAGCACATATGGGCTTTAAGTCAATAATGAATAGCGAGGTGCAGTCAACGTTGCTCCTTATCAATCTGCACGGACACGATCCAGCGGTGATCATGGCACACCATCCTACGTGAAATTAGCTTATTTATTAGTATTTTTTCTTCTCTGACTTTTAGCTACCAGAACTTATGACCCCCTTCGAGAAATTACCATTTCTAGACGCATCCAACACGAGCGTGGTATTAACTTACTTCGTTGTATAACAATTCTGCAAACGGTATCTTGCCCATTTCTTTTTCTTTCTCTTTTTGTCTGTGAAGATAAACTGTAAAACTTGAAAGAATAATTTAAAAACAATGTTAAAAGTATAAAATTTATACATTTTGACACCTATATTATATATTGTAACTTACCTAACATGTATAAATTAACCCATGGTGTTATAATAAGAGAGTTTTTATCAATAGATAACTTACTAATCTAATAAGTGGTTAGTTAACATATGTGTATTATTGAATAAATATTTAAATAAATAAATGATTAATCTTTTAATTATCTGATAAGAGGATGATAAAAAAGATATAACTTCAACAACAAGTCTATTACAACAAATAATAATCAACAAATAATATTGTATTGAGAAAGACAAACGCTACCATACATAATATTTTCTTAAATCTCTCTTCATATTTCTATATCATAACTATTATCTTTTTTTGTCAATTATATGAACTTATTTAAATATTAAAAGGTCAAAGTTCATAATATTCAATAGTGATCAAAAATTCTAACTATGTATTGTTGTTCCCAAGTTCACATTAAGTATAGATAATCAATCATCAATTTTGATAAAAATCTGACAATAATACAAAATGTATTTTTTAAAATAATTATACCATATCATATAAATAAATACTATTATTAAAAAATGATAGTCTTGTTCAAAAAAATTTAATAATCTGAGAATAATATTTTATTTTTAAAAATCATATAATATTAAATTATAAGATAAATATTAATTAATTTAATATTAATATATTTTTTTAAAATACCGATTCCCTTAAATAAAAAAAATGTATATGTTTGTGTATACTTTGACATTCTCCTAATTTAAAACCTAAAACCTGAAGTTTACTCTAGTTCATAACCTAGTCAACGCTGAGTACATAAAATAGTAAAAAAGTATTTTTTTTTTTTGGGAAATTGGAAACTAAAAGGATGTGAAAAACTATCATTCAAAAACAAAACCCCCAAAGTCAACGCTTCTCTGCTTTTCTCTACATCTTATTCTTTTGCTTCGTTCTTTTGAGCTTCTCTTGTTCGTGTTCTTGTCTCATATCTATTTTTATTTGGAGAAATTGACCATGATATGAGTGATTACGGTTTCCGCTACTGATAAATTTCTTAGCAAGTTTTAATTTTTCTTTTTTTTTAGGATGGGTAACGGCTTCGGGAAGCTAAGCGCCTGCTTCGTCGGTGCCGGAGGAAATCGCTGGAAGCAGGAATTCCCAATTTTGGTATCGGACCCTCTTGATGAGGGTTTGGGCCACTCCTTTTGCTATGTACCACCTGATCCATCACGATTTTCGTCTTCTAAAGTTTACTCAGAAGAAACCACGACCTTCAGAGCCATCTCTGGAGCTTCTGTGAGTGCCAACACTTCGACACCTCTGTCTACAGCTTTAGTTGATCTGTATTCATACAATAGTATTGATCGAGCTGCAGCTTTCGAGAGCTCAACCTCTTTTGCTTCGATTCCTTTGCAACCGATTCCGAGAACCTCTATGAATTCCGGTCCTTTTTCAGGAAATATCGGCGTAATTCCTGGTTCGTGTCCTCTTGAAAGAGGGTTCATGTCGGGTCCAATTGAGAGGGGATTCATGTCGGGTCCAATGGATCGTGGGATTTACTCTGGGCCTATGGAGAAAATTACTTCCGATCAGTTTCAGAGGAGTTTTTCTCACGGGAGTTTTGCTCTTAGACCCAGATCAAGAAAAGGTAAGTTTATTCAGACTCTTCAAAGAGCGATATCTAAGACGATATCTCGGGGTCAGAACTCGATTGTTGCTCCGATTAAAGGAGTTATTTCGGTGAAAGAGCCGGATTGGATTCTTGGGTCAGAGAAACACAACGAGAACTTGATTATTAACAGTGTGAATTTTAGCAACGAAGGTAGTTTGGAGGATGATGATTCAATGGAAAGTCAGAATCTTCAATGGGCTCAGGGAAAAGCAGGAGAAGATAGAGTACATGTAGTCGTTTCAGAAGAACACGGCTGGGCTTTTGTGGGAATTTATGATGGATTCAACGGTCCAGATGCTCCAGATTTTCTTCTATCAAACTTGTATTCTACAGTTCATAAGGAGCTTAAAGGCTTGTTATGGGATGAGAAGTACGGGCAAGCCGCTCCGGTGGAAGCTCCTGCAACCTCCCCTGTTCAATCTGAAAATTCCAATTCAGAAATGGAAGGTTATTCTCACAATAGTGATAGTGATTTGGAGAGGAATCAAATAATTCATTCTAGTTCTCAGTGTGTTGAGCAAGAGACCAATCCTGCTTGTGCAAGTGGGGATGAAAATTCCTATTCGAATTGGAAGAGAAAGAAGGGTAGGAATTTAAAAAGTAAATACAGAGATGCAGCTAATAAATGGGAAGACAATCATAGAAGATGGAGATGTGAATGGGATAGAGAAAGATTAGAGCTTGATAGGAGGTTAAAGGAACAACTTAACATATCTGATTCTGATGGATCAAGACAGATTGACCATTCAGATGTTTTGAAAGCTTTATCACAAGCTTTAAAGAAAACAGAAGATGCTTATTTGGATATTGCAGATAAAATGGTTATGGAAAATCCTGAATTAGCTCTGATGGGTTCTTGTGTTCTTGTGATGTTACTTAAAGGAGAAGATGTGTATTTGATGAATGTGGGTGATAGTAGAGCTGTAATGGCTCAGAAGGCTGAGCCTGATTATTGGTTTGGGAAGATTAGACGAGATTTGGAAAGGATCAATGAAGAAACATTGCATGATCTTGAAGCCTCGGATGGTGATAGACCCAATTTGGTTCCTACTTTAACTGCTCTTCAGCTAACCAAAGATCATAGCACCAATATTGAAGAGGTACACAACTCTACATACTAGTAATGGTGTTTCTTTTTTCCCTGTTTTGAATTTGTTGCTTTTGAGTTTTGCTTGATCTCATTCTTGGTGTATATCAGGAAGTTCAAAGAATAAGAATTGAACACCCTGATGATGCTTGTGCTATGATGAATGATCGTGTCAAAGGATCACTAAAGGTCACTCGAGCATTTGGTGCTGGTTTTCTCAAACAGGTAGCTAACTACACTCGATCTCGAGCTACTTTGATTTAGTTATCTATGATAGTGTTGGCTGTATTTTTCACTTCGGCTCCACATTGTTTTGCATGTAGAAGAGATAATAATCATAAAGATGTTTCGTACACCCTTAATTAAATTGAAAACTTCCTTTCCTTATATGACTGAAAAAAGTAGAATGAACTTGAGTACGTATGAAAATTATTCAATGAAGTTCCATCAGGGAACATTGTAAAAGATGAGATCATCAAGTTATTGGTGATAATTGAATGCATTTTGCTTTCACACTTGAATAAAGCTGTTATAAGATTCAAGAATCTCATCATTAAACAATTTATAATTTCTCTAATTCTCTGCAGCGTAAATGGAATGATGCACTCTTGGAGATATTCAGAATTGATTATATAGGGACCTCTTCATATATCAGTTGCTTGCCATTTCTTCACCATCACAGATTAGGCCCAAAAGACAGGTTTCTGATATTATCCTCAGATGGGTTGTATCAATATTTTACAAATGAAGAAGCTGTTTCGGAAGTTGAACTTTTTATTCAATTGCAACCAGAAGGCGATCCAGCACAGCATCTGGTTGAAGAACTATTGTTCCGGGCTGCAAAGAAAGCTGGTAAGTATCCACAACTAATGGAGAAGAAATATGTTTAATTTCCGATTGTTGTGCTATATGCTGCTGGAAACTAATGCAATAAACTGGCCTATACTAAATTTCAGGTATGGACTTCCATGAGTTGCTTGAAATACCTCAAGGTGACCGAAGGCGGTACCATGATGATGTTTCCATAATTGTTATTTCTTTAGAAGGAAGGATATGGAGATCTTGTGTATAAAACCAAAAAATAAATACATAAAAAGGCCATAAATATAAAGAATATTATGGAGGTATCCACCAAAAATTCAGGCATTTCCATTTTTTCTTTCTTTCTTTCTTTTTAGGTCTTTTTTTTTTCCTCCTGTCACCTTTGTAAAATACTCGATCAAGCTTCAGGAAATGCCTGAGGAACTTTGTTGTGCAATTTACTGGGTGGTAAGGACTGTAAAGGTGTAAAATCTGGATGAATTTTGTTCAATATTTAAACTTATAGAAACAGAAAAATTGTAACTTTTAATAAAATGATATTACTCCTTTTATATAAAGAAAAAGGGTTTTTGTTCTGCATTATCAATTTATCAGTACCATCACTGTCGGCTTTTCTTTTATCAAAACTATATATAATAGGATTGTCAACTCTAGTCACCTCAGCATCTGAATCTGTCTTTATTTTCCTTCATTTATACATTATCCTCTACGTTGTTATTAGGTTCTTATACATGCAGAAAAACTTTTTCCCTTTTGATTCTGTGACATCTACTCCACAAGTCATAACCAACAGGTTCTTTGTATTTTCCTCCACTTTATGTACAGTTTAACCTAAAACTGTGATGTATTCTTTGCTGTAATAATGACTATGGACTGTACTCAAGTTCAAGTAAGTCAAATACTCTCATTTTTAGTTACTCTATATCATGCAAAGAAAATTGCTAACTAAACATAAATTTAAACATATTTTTGCTATTTTTTTTATATTGTGATACATGTTAATAATATTTAAAAAAATAAATCATTTTTTTTTTAATTTTAAAAATAATTTTAACACGTAACACCGTATAAAAAGTAATTACGAGGCATTGTGAATAGATTTTTGTAATATAGGCATATAGCATATCTCACAAATCAAAAATTGAATGTATCAATAAATCATTTTCTAGGTTATATACACGCTTTGGTTGTACTTTGCAATTAAGTGAATAATAAGTCATTAAATTGGTCACATCTATTATGTACCATGCAAACCCTTGATATTTGATAAAGATGTCTTTGCTAGTCACGCTTACTGCTCTAAAAAACATTGACTACTTCAGAAACCAATTAAAAAAAAACCTTTTGACCAGAATTTATTTGAACATAAATATTGAGGGTTGTTTTCATTTATGCAAGGCAACAAAAAAAGACAGCATTTTTTATAATTAAAAATAGCATTTAATAAAAGGTCATTTATATTTCAAAATAAATAGATAAATAAAGGGACTTTTTTGGTGATTTAATTACTAGTATTCTCATAACTGCCATCTACTTCTGAAATGACAGTTAATACGTTCCAGTTAGATTAGGTGGGATATCAAAGCTCATAAATATGGAAAACCTGTCATGTTGTTATTGAATCCCAAAACATGATTTCAATGACGAAAATTATATTTGATAAATTACTATTTAAATTTCATCATATTATTAATAGATATAATTCAATTTATATAATCATGTTTAATAAAAAATTATTATATATTACAATATGGCTGTTACATGCAAAAATACTCTCACTTATAACCGATCCCAAATAATTCTTTGGTTGGTACGGAGAAATTATTTATTATTTTTAAAATATGTATTATTAATTATATATATATATAGTGTTAGTATTATTAACTTATATTTATAGTCGTATGAGTGACTTTTATGTTATCCATAGTTAGATTGAGTGAAATTATAATTTTATATAAAAGAAAAATTATTTATTTTTTAATAATTAGTTAAATATTTTGAAATAATTTAAACGAATTTTAAAAAAATTAAATTAGTTACTCTTGAACAATTTAACTCAATTCATATAAAAATGAATTCATTTAACACCTCTAATATTATAAAAACTTTTTTAATGGATAGTGAAACTGATCATGAATTACATTTTAATTTAAAAAAATCATAGTTAATTTTTAGATGAGGTGAGACATCATTTTATAAAAAAAAAGTGTGATAGTGTGAAAAATTATTTTGGTATTAAAATTAAAAATTATACACAATAATTTATAGACATTATAATTGTTATTATAAAATATGTCATTAAAATTATAAAATAATACAAATATAATAAAATGTTACAAAAGTATTTTATATGTATTTCAAAGAAAAAAATTAATTTATTATGAAAGAATAATAGCAAAGCTATGTATCAATCAATTATAAAAACATGTGGTCTTGAATAAACAAAAAAAAATATTAATAAAGTAAAGAAGAAAAAGAAAAAAAATGAGAAAATATAGAAGAGTGGTAAGATGAAAAGAGAGAAGATGAAATATAATTTAATATTAATTGTTCTTTTAGTATAAGATTTTTTTTCTATAATTTTTTCTAATATTTTGATTTAATATTTTTTTTTAATTTCTTCTTATATCTTCTAAATAATGATTGAAATGCATGTTACAAAGTAATAAATGTGGTATTCAAAATCTTTTTTGGATGTGATTTAAGTCATCGCATAGTTTAGAATTCTTAGTGACTGAATGTACATTTCGTGATTGATTGTATTGATTGAACAAAAAATATTAAAAACAATGAAATAACATACTTTAATGTTTATAACTACAAAAATAAAATAATTTCTTATGTTAAATTAATATATTTTTACTATTAAATAAAAATTCAACCCCTCATTTGACATTAAATATTATCCAAATAAACATTAATTTACAATCATTTAATATTGAATTACATCTAATTCAATTATGTTCTATATTATTTGGTATTATTTTATTGTTATAAGTTTTAAATTTTCATTTTATGTAATTTTTAAAAAAATATTGATTGAACTTATTTTTTGTATGTTTAAAGAATATTGGGTCCTTTCAAAAGTAAATATATATATATATATATATATATTGGCTTTATATGAAAAGTAATAAAAAAATTGTTCAAAAATTGCACTGAACTTTAACCTACAACCTTCTACTCATACCGCTTCCTACACGATGTCTAGTGTCTTACTTTGTCTTTTAACTGCACCTTGTTGAATTCGCGTGTAACTAATTCTCCTAAAAGTTTAAACAATTAAAAGAAATATAAATATTACTTTTATATATCTATCACATTATACAAACCGTAATTAGAGTTGAAACTTTTGGATACCGAGATACTCTGAACAAACCTAATTTATTGAAGGGTTGTACATGTATGAAAGCCGAAGATTCAAGAAAAACTGTGAACCCAACCCCCTTTCACATATATGAAAATCACCCCTATTCCACCAAGTTGCCAACACAGTTGCTATGGCATCAATTAGAGAGGAAGAATGTGACATGTAACTGTCCATAAAATATAAGAAAAAAGCATCCCAATTATTCAAGCTATAACCCAGAACACAAACCTAATACGACAAGTTATATTTTAGTTAGAATTAATTATTAATTCTTGTATTGATAAAGAAATAAATTGAATAAAAATAATTTAATTTTTTCATAATAACGTACATTTAAACCCAAAAAAAGAAGACGAACACAATAAGCACAATTGACACCCAGATAAATGAACAGTGATAATTATCATTATTCATGTCCAAGTTCTCAATCCTTAATAGTTTTATTCCCATTTTTCTAGGTGGGAATTGCGAAGCCATGTCTTAGCTAATCGCTAATCGGCAATTAAGGGGAGCTTAATGTAAATAAATTGGAATGAAAATGAATATGTTTTAGCTAATCAGCTATTAAGATGCGTTTAATATTATTCTACATTTCTACATTTGATTAGTTTCCATAGTACAAATTATGGACCTTGATATTATTCTAAAATTCTTTATTGTTTAATTCAGGTTGACATAGATTATTTCTGCTCTGGACTTGTTTCAGAGTAGACTACAATGACTGGACTTAGTTTCTCCTATTAAAAATTTGCTTGAACCTCACTACCAAAACTCAACAACTTTCCATTTGTTGGTAATTTTACTTAAAAATTACACAGAATACAAATAAGCTCGCTTTGCTTTAGGTAACTGCAAGAAACCTACCGTCTGAGTTTTATAGCAAAATTAGTAATGAGAAAGGGCCAATGAATTATGAGTTACAGCAACTATACATGTGTATGCACTATATAAACATAAGACACAAATACCTGATTATCAAGATTTCATGATTTACAAAGCCAGTCCTGAATAGCAAGACGCAAGGCGTGGTTAGGAGTAAGCTGCAGGTGACTCAATTTCAAATTAGTCATAGGAGAAGTCTCTTTACCACCTTCTAACCATTTGCGCAAAGCTTCTCCCTCGTAAGTGAAGCCATCAGCTGCCACCAGAGGATCATGCATTATTTCCTGCAAGGAGCCCAAAGTTGTATGTAAGCTAGGTGTTGTGGCATAACTTAGCCATGAAAAGTCCAGATCAACTTCCAAGTTTAAACCATATAAATTTTTTTGTTTGGATAGCTTCAAACTACTTCATGAGATCAGTTGAAAGGTCCCAAAACTTGATAGTTAACGCAAGGATGCTCAAACATGCTAACTATTATAAATTCCTATGAAACTAAGTTGAAGCTTATGGCTCCATTTCAACCTCCTGAATTCATGGCATATAGAGTTCAGCTCCAGAATAGCAAGACGTCTGAAAATCTATCAACCAAGGTTGAAACTGTTATTTAACACATCCAACTTGTTCATGCTAAGGAAGGAGTTCTGGAAAGTACTAGAAGAGCGTCTAACTTGGAAAATATATAAATATATCAAACTGTACTTGTGTTGGGAAGTAAATAGCAAGCAAACCCTACATTGGTAAAATATCAATAAAAGAATAGGTTTATATGTGCATGAGTCAACCCTAACCAATGGGTTAACCTTTTGAGATGGGAACTCATTGCCTTGCAAAAACCCACAAGAGCTATTATGCCTATCATCTGTTATCAATATAATTCTCTATAAACTTTATGGTGATGTGGGTCTTTTTCAGAAGTTGAATTTAAAAGGCCCTAAAAATATAGACAAATAAGGTGAGTTAAAGTCAAAGTTCAAAATAGACTAACCATGAAACATATGATTAAATTGGTTTGAGTAAGAGAATAGACCTAGAGAGTCAAGTGGTCTTGTTTGAGGGGGGAATTATTAAGAAGTAAAGAGCAAACAAGTCTCACATTTCTCACATTGATAAAATATCAATGAAAACAAGGGTTTATTAAATGCATGAGTCAAACTCACCCAACGGGTTAACCTTTTGAGATGGGAGCTCATTGCCTTGTGAAAATCCATGGGAACTATTAGACCTATCAACTTTGAGTGTGGTTCGTTAAATTGAAAAGAAGAGGCCTAACTTGTTAATTTAATGGTTAAGCATTCTACTTGATAAACACATTCCTTTGAAACTAATAGATTTAATCATAATGATGTTCCCCAAGTACATTCACAAGTAGTATTACTGACCTGAAGGATTGGGCATATAAAGAAAGCTGGCACTGGTCGCTCTTCAGGGACATGCAACTGCTCCAGTTCTCTCACTAGGGAAGGAGATATAGCAGGTCTTTCCCTACCATTCAGTTCACAACACTGCAATCCAAGGTCTGCCAATCGTCTTGCCACATAAATAGGCCATTCTCCAGCTGATGCATCCAAGATCGATGAGAGTGTTCCACATGTAACCGCCCTTCGAACCTCACTTGCTAAGCCAACTGGGGGTCTTCTGGTGAGTAACTGGAGAACAATTAGTCCTAAGGAGTAAACATCTGACTTGGTTGTCAGGACTCCCGTTCTTTGACACTCTGGATCAGTATAAGAAAAAGTACCCTTTGGCTCAGTACTCCTCTGGAAACTTGGGCAGTGTAAGTTGTCCTCATTTATCAGCCTGCAGATTCCAAATTCACAAATCTTGCAGCTAAGTTCAGAATCCAATAGTATGTTTTGAGGCTTCAGATCCCCATGAACAACCTTCTCAGGTTTAGCAGAATGCAAGAAGCAAAGAGCACTAGCAATTTCAGAAATAATTCGCACTCTGGTCTTCCATATAAAGGGAGAAGAAGTATTGGTCTTAAGGAAAAGGTGGTCTTGGAGGCTGCCATTGGGCAAGTACTCATACACAAGGGACCAAGCTTCAGGGCATACACCAAGCAAAGTAACCAAATAGGGATGCTGTAATTTTCCAAGAACTTTTACCTGCTTGTAACATATTATTAATCAATGAAATTGAACAAACAAGTTAAGCAGAAAATTGAAGTACAAAAATTTCCATTAGCATCACTTCGCAACCAGCTTTGCTAGTCTTTTGCAGTGTATGAAAAATTATATATAGAACCTTATAAACATATGAGAGAAAAGCATAGTTGAGTGACCCAACCATCTAACGATAAAATTTTGATTCATATGACCTCATTGGGAATGCTGTCTTCTATGTATATTCAAGAGTACCCCTAGCAAACATAGAGAAAGAAAATGAGGGAGGGAGAGAACCTCTTGCTGAAATTCTGATTGTCCTTGCACATTATGTGGATGAAGCTTCCTAATGGCAACAGTTCTGCCCAACATTTCCCCCTTATAAACACAACCATAACCTCCCTGCCCAATTTTGAAGCTCTCTGAAAAATCACATGTTGCGGTTTGCAGATCTGACAATGAAAATTCAGCCAACTCCGGTAGCTGCTCAACAAACCCAATGAGATCATTGCAGTTCGTAGCTCCAGAGAATCTGTAACTTCTCCACCGCTCAAGCCAGTGTAGGGCTTCCATTTTCTGTCGTCGAATATGCTGTTTTTCCTGCCTCAAAGTTGCAATTGATGATTGAATTACTTTCAGTTCTCCAACAGCTTCATCATGGCAACGAATTGCTTCCCTTGCTCGACTATCTAGAAGAGCAACACTTCTCATGGTCCTCTGAAGCTCTTTCACAATGTTTTCTCTTTCTTGCACTAGCTTGTCTTGTTCCTCTAATGTTGTTCTAAGTGCATCCTCAGCCTCTTTTTTAAGAATAACTTCATGAACATGGGCAGACTCAAATGCTTTCATCTGAAGAATACAGAGAAAAGAGCCAAGGTATCATAAGAATTGGAAGTTATTCTTTATATTCTAAAGATCTAACTTCCATCTCAAAATAAAAATATTTGTTCTATCGGAATTTCTAACAACAGATTTTTGATCATGTTAGTAACGAATTTCGTTGAGAAATCAATAAAATAAAATCCGCAAAATTTTATCCAGCAAGCAAATTTCAGACAGTATAATATAATACTCTCAATTGACCTGAAATATTTCTATGCTGCATCTTTCTCTTGAAGAAGCCATAATATTTTAAATGTAAGTCCCTATTCCTGGTAAGAATTTTAAGCTTACCTTGCAGACAATTTCGAAAGCTTCTGATTCCAACTTTCTGCACTTTAGTAGCTCTAGAAATGCTTCATTCCTTGAGACCTCTGCTTCTATCCTAGCATCTGTAAGCTGAACATATAATCTCTGTTCCTCGACCATCATATCAGAATCTGAAGACACTCTTGTTTTAGAAGAATTACGTCCCGAACTACTAGCACTGCTTGGGCTAAGTGAACCGCAGAGATTGTGGGTGTCTAAAGAACATGATAAAGTTGGTGATGATGTAGATACCGCATTAACAGTTTCACACTGAATCGTGTTGCTGGTTCCAGCAAATTCTGTACTCCGGTCAGAAACAGATCGAAAAGAATCCAGGTAGACTAACTTATTCTCATCAAATTGAAATGAGTTGGAATAAAAAATTTCTGCAGTTGCAGTATGCGGCTGACCATATGAAGGAACAGAACTTGGGCATTCACAAGCTTCCCTAGTCCTTATATGTTTGCCTTTGTTGATAAACCATATTTCACAGAACAAGGGAGCATTTTTAGCAGTGTAATGTGCTTTGCTGGAGCTACTTTTCACTTTTATCCAACTGTATGTATCAAATAATAAGCATAATCAATTAAAAAATAAACGCAATGATATATATTTGAAAAACTAAATTGCTACAACACAAAAGAGAATGCAACACCAAGGGAACACAGATTATTCATTGTGTCTAGCAAGGCAAAGACAAGCAGAAATCGAGGCACAAATATAGACATCCAATTATCTGTTTGAGGCAAAAATATGCTGATAGCCAAAAAAGAAGCCAAATTAGACTTTCATTTTATTACCACAAAAACAGTTGATTATCACAAATGCCTCCAAATTATTAAGTGCTTCTCAGTTCATACCCTACTATTTTAATTTGGTCAACAAATTTGTTCCATTAGAAATTTCAACTAAGCTATTGAGTTTGTATTAATTAAGATCGACTGCATGTCTTTACAAGATTCAGTACATACCCCATAACATGACCACTGTTTTGAAGCATTGTGAAAACACAAAAATTCTTCATGTGAAGAATGCATGCAGTATTCCATCAAACTCTTTAAACTGACCTAAGAATTGTCCTTAATGGATGTAAAATTAATAATTTAAGGAATGATTGTTCAAACTAAAAGGTTAGGAATGGAAAAATTCAATAGCTTATCACAATTTATAATAGTTACCTTCGTATTATGTTAAATAAGTTAACACCATCACATTTGAATGTATCAATTATAGACATATTTAGAGTCTTAAGAATTCAATTTGATATAACACACAAATCCACAAGTTTAGAACTTGTGTGCTGCCATCTGGCTCCACCCAGTCCCCATAGCAAAATAAGAAAAAAGAAGGAAAACCAAGACAAGTTACACCTTTGTAATATAAGTAGAATCGCCTAAGATTCTCAGTACTGGACAACTAAAACTATCAACATAATGCTTACTTCTCTGTCAAAGCTCCCATGACAAGCTTTTTAATACGATGTGTGTTCACGAGATCCACAATTCCTTTATGAACTTGGGCAGCTTCAAACAAGATGACACTTGCCTTAACCTGTGAATAAATGCTTCTGCTTTTATAACTCAGTAGATAACGCAGTTTATATGAAGAAAATCAAAATTTCCATGTAACTTTGATACTCTAGTAACTCTACCATGGCATGCTATGAAACGCATCCATTTAGGAATTTGTGGTAAAAAAAACCATTAATCTTCAAAGCATATAGTCATTAAAACAATACCAACCTTATCCGAGTATTATTGCATTGTCTAAGCTATTTCTATTTTTCCAAATCTTCAAAACTAAGGGGTTTTTAAGAGCTAATTACTTGAAACCGAATGAAACATCCAATGTAGAGAACTTATGGTATGTATTACAGTATTAGACAACTGCAAACAAAAGTGAGTTAAAGTAGACCTTTGCACCAAAGCAAATGCTCAGGTAATTATGTAGAAGCTTCATTGTCTGATCCCTCTCCTCCTCTCTGTAAGCCAAAACCACTTCAGGATTTGCTTTACTTGCTGGAAGTTTTCCTACTGCATTATATAACTACATACTTAGATAGAAATAATTCTTAAGACTATAAAAAGGCTTCGCTTCCCCAGAAACTGAAATGAAATTGGAATATATATATAAATATATATATGTTCTTTTTTGTTGGATTTTGGGCTGATTTAGCGACATGCACTTTACCCAATTGAGTATTGTAAGTACATTTAGTTCAGTGATTTTAAGTTTGAGTCTTTTAAGAACAATTTTGTTAAAAATGACAGATTTTTTCTCAAATGAACTTGTGTTTGTACATCATACATGTGCATGTAATGTGCTTGAATAATAATCCAAAAATACCCCTAAAAATAACTAATGTTTTATTTCTTTGTTTCTTTCATGGAAACCAACAGGTGTAAAAATCCACAAATTTTAAAGAACGTTATCTAAACTGAGAATAGTTGCATACCCATCTAAAGCCATTTGGCAAGAATGCACACAAGTGCAAGAAATTTTAGAGAACTTACAAAGAGTGGGAATAAGCTGAGATGGCTGATAAATATGAAGAATACAAACTTCTTTTCCTTTGAACTGTCTGAAAGTCCAATCAAGCAAGCTCAAAGCTTTTTCCACTGATTTTCCAACAGCCACATGTACCTTATTATCGTCTCCTTCAAAAATCTCCGGAAACTGGGTAATGGCCAGCCTTTCAAACCCACTACGGGAACTTTCCGGGGAAGAGAACCCAAAAAGAGATTCAGGAGAAGGGCTGTGATGAGGAGGGTGTGAGAGCTTTTGAAGCTCCATGTTGGAGCGGAAAAACGAAGGATCACCGGAAACAGGTGACGGAAAGAGGGGGCTGAGCTTTCAGTTTTATGGGGTTTGATAGAATTGTAGTGGTCCTGTGGTAATGAAATTAAAAAACTATCTGATGTAAAATTGAAATTTTGTGGAATTATATTACTTTCAATAAAAATATTATTTAATTTTTTAAATTAAAAATATATTAATTAGTTATTTTATATATAAAAATGTATTTATTGTTAATTCTTTTAATTATAGTTATATAATAATTTTTAATAATATTAATAAGTATTTTATTTATAAAAATTATAAAAAAAACTATATAATAAATAATAAAATATCGAGATATTTTTAATAATTTTAAAATTATTAAATATTCTTTTATATCTTTTTTAAAATTAAAATAACTAAATAATATTTTTTTTAATTTAAAAAATTAAATATTTTTATATAAATAAAGGTATCAAATTATCTTTCAACTTTATTATATTTGCTATTCTTGCTTTCCACGTGAAGCTTGACTTTTTGTTCTCATATACTTGATAGCCATAGAGCAAGGTGAAAAACAAAATTGAGCTTCTTTCGAAGGAAAGGAAGACTTTCCTTATACACTCTCTCTCTCTCTCTCTCTCTCTCTCTCTCTCTCTCTCTCTCTCTTATTTTTTTTCCTTTCTTTCTCAAGTGAAGTCCTTCCTTCCTCATTTTTTTATTATAGAATTAGTCCTTACTTCTTTTTTTATGAGAATGTTAATCTGCTATTTAATATTCCTTTTGAATATTAATAAATAATTCATTTAAATTGATATCACATTTATTCATTCTTTACCTCTTTATGACACAAAAGACAAAAGAGTTTTAGAATCCACCTAACCATTTCCTCATACCAATATCAAAATCTTTTAAATAAAAAGTCTGTGATGTTAATAGATTTTAGCTTTCTAAAGTAACCGGCGTAAAAATTCAGAAATAATTTGCATTTTGGTTTCTGGGAATTTTAGCACAAAAAAAAGAAAGAAATACATAAATAAAGAATGATTCATGGGAATGTTTAGAACAAATTTAATTCCTAGGAATAATAGAAGGGAAGGATTCCTGAGACACATGCCGCACCCTATTTTAATATAACTAGGATTATATAATCACTTTCAAGCTTTTAGAATATGTTTATATTAGAAGTGATGTTTTCTTATGCTTAAAAGTGTTTCTAACAATTTTTTTTTTAATGTTTGGTCCTAATTATATATTATATATATATATATATATCAAAAACGTTTTTACATATCCAGAAATAGAAACAAACATAGTGTTTCTTGGCAATTATCGAGAACATTCGAGACAAAAACAGTATCCACCAAATTAGTCAAACTATTAGGTAAAATAAAGTTTGAAAGAAGTAGCTCGCCAGTCATAGAAAAAGTGAACCACTTGTCTCCCCTCTAAAGAACAAAATGCACAAAGTTAATTACTTCCTCGTTTTCTTAACTCTGAATTGTTTCTTCTATGCCTAAAATTTTCCCTTTCAAATTGCAAGTTATTAACAGGTATTATTATAAATAAAGAATATAACTGAATATTTTAATCATATTATTTTTAATTAAAATATTTTAATATGATAGTTAAAAAAAATGTATACGTTGACTCTATTCTATAAAGAATATACATAAATCTTATAATTTTTTATTTTTATAATTAAAATATACATTTTTTTAAAATTATAAAAATAAAATATTATAATTAAAAGTAACAAAACTAAAAGCATTCTATTTATAAAATTTATAGTAACTCCCACACCATCACCTTAATTACAATGTGAACTTAGTAGTATATACATCCAACGAACTACATAAAGCAAGCAAAACAGATGTAAACCTCCAATTACCACATTAACTAATATTGCAACTTTTAAGACCAATACTAACCTACATTATATCTCTAAATTTAATACATAATTATTCTACTCTTACACCAAATTTGATATAATGAATAGTATAGTATAAAATCTACCCTAACATTATACATAGGGGTGAGCATCAGTTCAAAACCGCAAATTTTAGGTCAATCCGAATCTGATCCGATCCGAAGTAAATTATGAATTATTCAATCCGAATCCGATCCACTGTACATACCAATCCGAACAAATCCAAAATCGTCAATTTTAAGTCAATCCGAATCCGATCCGATCCGAAAATTATTTAAACCAAAAATTATTCAATCTGAAACCAATCTGTTGTACATGCCAATCTGAACAAATTTGAATTTTCTAATTTTAAGTCAATCCTAATCCGATCCAATTCGAAAATTATTAAATCTAAAATTTTAATTTAAATCTATTAAAAAAATTACATAAAGAAAAAATTATAAAATATCAATCCGATTGGAACCGCTATAAATGTCAATCCGAACAAATCCAAATCTGATTTAATTTCAACATATAAAATGAAAAATTACATATAATAAAAAAAATCTAAAATAAAAATATTTTTCATACAAATTAAAAAAGTAAGTGACAACATGATTAAAAATAATTCAACAAAAATAATCAAAAAGAAAAAATTAAACATTAATTACATAATTTAACTCCAAATATACATAGTAATAATTTAATTCCAAAAAATTAAATAGCAATTACATAAATTAATTTCACTCTATGAACATTAATAACAACAACTCTTTTTTATAATCATTCAAGGTTTAAGTCACCAATACCATAAAGAATATCTGCACAATGAAAAATTAAAAAGTTAAAAATATACATAAATAATGAGCTAATAAACATAATAATATATATTTGATAACAAATAAATCTATATATATTTGAAATATATATTTGAAAGTTTTATGAAATATACCTGATTCTAGAGCTTCAATTTCATCAAGTGACTCTTGGATATTAATGATTGGAGATGAATGAATCCAATTTTGAGTGCAAATCAAAGATTGTACAGTTTTAGAAGATAAGGAACTCCTGTATGGACTAATTGTACGACCACCAGTAGAGAATGCAGATTCAGATGCTACGATAGATACCAGTATGACCAATACATCTCGAGCTATCAAAGACAAAATCTTAAATCTTGAAGAATGAACATTCCACCAACTTAAAAGATCAAATTTCTCATCATCCATATCAACTAATGCTTCTTGTAAGTATTTTTCCACTTTAGATTTGTTTTCCATAATATGAACTTCTTTTAAATATTTTCTCTTACGAGAAGCATAAAGTTGGAATGCATCTACTTCTAAACCAAAACCTTTTGTACCCATTTCTAAAGGTTGAGAAGATTCTTCTATGTTTGAGGGAAAATACGTTTTATGATACTCCCCGTATATATCTTCCAAAGTTTTTTTTTACCCTTTTAGAACTCATTAAAGCCTCAATCTCATCCCCATTACACAATTCTAGCAAACTTAGATGTAAAGAACACTCTTTATGCCTAGGATCAAGTAAAACAGACACAAATAACATCATATTCATTTTAGATATTCCTCCCCAATATTTGTCAAATTTTACCTTCATATCACTAGACATCTTCATTATAATATAATCCTCGCATTTACTCCACATATCAAGTTGATCATAAATAAAACAAATACGATCCAAGAAGAAATTAGAAGTCACATATAAAGATCCAGAAAACATTAATGTAGCTTCATAAAAAACTTTCAAAAATTGGACAAAATTTCTAGCATTATCCCAATCCATTATAGTCGGAGCTTGTTTAATTCACCTCGACAAAACTCTTGATAGTATCTCAAATTAGTGATCTCTAACCTTTCAAATGCTTTTTGAAAATAAGTTGCAGAATCCAACATCAAATAAGTTGAATTTCACCTTGTCGTAACATCTAAAGAAATGAGTTTTTGAGTATAGAGTTTTTCCATTTCAGCAACACTCTTAAATTTTTGTAGTCTAATTGGTGATCCTCTCACGTATCTTACAACAACACGAATCCTATTTATTGATATGTTATACTCTTTCAAACCCTGCTCAACAATTAAATTCAGAATATGTGCACCACATCGCATGTGCAAATGTTTTTATTCTAAAATTGCATTACCCCAACCATTAACGCATTTTTTCAAATAAGTAAGTGCAGTATCATTAGAACTTGCATTATCAACTGTAATACATAATATCCTATCAATGCCCCAATCTAACAAACATGCTTCAATCGCTCTACCAAGTGTATCACCTTTATGATTTGGAACTTGACAAAAGTTCAAGATTCTCTTTTGTAAATTCCAACCATTATCAACAAAATGAGCACTTAAACACATATAACATAAATTCTGACAAGATGTCCATGTATCAATGGTAAAACATATTCTTTTACTAGTTCTATTCAACAACTCTTTTAATTTTACTCTTTCAGTAACGTACAAATTCAAGCAATCTCTTCCAATAGTCCACCGAGAAGGGATTTTAAACAAAGGTTGTAACTCTTCAATAAACTCCTTAAATCCTTCACCTTCTACGATAATAAATGGCAATTCATCTTTTATTATCATCCTTACCAATTTTTCTCTACATCTTTCAGCATTAAAACTATGAGGTACAAGACTTCCTTCCTTATGGAAAGCTAAAGTTTTTTGTTTCTTACGAACTCTATTGGAAAACTTATCACATCCAATGGAAATGTGTGCAAGCAAATTTGACGTGCCAGATTTGCTTGACACATACTTATATTGTTTCTTACAATATTTGTATATAGCTTTGTGATGTTGCCCTACCCGTTCTATAGTAAAATGAGCCCATGCTTCACTACTAGATCTAGAGGAAACTTTTTTACGTCCTTCTTTAGAAGCAATGCATAAGTCAGGAATTGGAGTACTTACAGAATCTTCTTCTTGGTTGGTCGTATTGCACTTTCATCTTTATTTACTTCTTCAATCACATAAAGTGTATCATTATCTTTATCTAAAACCATCTGTATAGTTGTAGAAAAAAATATTAGACATTTGCAATAAATAATTGTAAAAATGTGCACATAGACGTGGGGTGATGTTGTACATGTTTAATTTCATGTGATTTAAAATATGTATTGAAAATTTATTTATGATATAACTAAAACTTTAATAATACGAATGAAATGTTCAATTAACATGCACCATTTATAAAATAATGTTTTATGATATTGATTTTTATAATTATGTAAATAACCATGATGTACTACAATGCTGAAATTTGTTCCACCAAGCCACGATAGATCTCAATATTTTAAAAGTAGTTTAAAAATTGTTATAACTCAATTAAAGCATGAAAAACAGCGTTTTTGGGGAAAAAATCTGGAATAACTGCCTTTAACAGTTTGGTGTGCCTAGATATCGAAAAGTTATATGGAATCATAAAAAAATTCGTCCAAAACAGACCTCACAACACAAAGTTATGACCGTTCAAAGTTTTCTTATAATGTCATCAAAAAATATAACATTCTTGTTAAGGATGATGAAGAACAACAAACAGCGAGCAACAGCAACAGCAACAGCGACGGCGAGCAGCAGCGGCGCACGAGCAGTAGCGGTGGCGAGCAGTAGCGGTAGTAGAGAAGCAGAATCACCAGCGAAACAGAGAAGCAAAAGCAGCTGCAACTGCGAAGCAGAGAAGCAGTAGTAGAGAAGCACTTAACAATGGAGGCAGGTAGGTAGGGAGAGAGATGGAGGCAGTAGAAAAATATATTAGGTTTTTGGTTAAGATTTAAAATTTTAGATATACGACAACTCTTTAGGTTAGGTTAGATAATTATATATATATATATATATCGGATCGGATCGGATCGGATTATACGGATTTGAATATTTTTAATCTGAATCCGAATCCGAGCGGATTGATAAAATCCAATCCGAATCCGATCCGACTTCGGATAGAAACCACTTAATTTGATCGGATTTTTTGGATTAATCAAATTGATCGGATATTTTGCTCACCCTTAATTATACATCACTCTATTTATTGTTCACACTGCATTATTTTAAAAAAATATCCTTAAATTTTTTATTATATATAATGAATCAAAATTAAGTATATAATATAACAAAAAAATTATTAAATATAACTTTTAGTGTAATATTTGAGGTAGTTTTTGATGTAATAAAAAGAATATTTTATTTTATAAAACAATATATTTTTTAGTGTAATTTTTTATGTTATGAGTTAGAATTGAACAAAAATTTAGTGTACTTTTTAACCTAAAATGATAAAAAAAATTAATATAAAATAAAATAATGGATTGTAGATGCCATAAGGCTAGTGGCTCTAATTGAAAAGTTGTAGAATTGAGAGATGAATTTTGAGTCCCAATAGATGCGTGAATAGTATATTTATTTCCAAAAACATTTGCTACTTTTAAGCCATATGCCGCAACCAGTTTCCAACCATAACTTCGACTTCAATTTGGGCTCATGAAATTGGAATAATGCAAACTTTGTAGTTCCAAACCAATCGACAGCTCAAGACCCACCAAACCGAAAACAAACATTCAACATTGGAATGAACTTACTATCTCAATAACTTTCTAGTTAAAGATGTAGTTGTTGAATATCCATTTACAGTTTGCCCTCCCATCCTCATGACAAGTTAGCGAGAAATGAGAGAAAATAGAAAAAAAACATGTGGAAAAATGAAGCAAAATAATAATTTAACCAGATCCATAGCTACAGCTAGGTTATAATAGGAAAAAAAATATAACAAGAAGATAGAGCTCGAAGTAAGAATTTTGCCCGAAAATGTAATTGTAAATCAAGGAGAGAACATTATCAAATCCAATCAAAAATGGCGCTCAAGAATATATGACATGCTCTATTAGATATTAAAAAGGAAGGGAGATAGGGAGGCAAGTTTGTCTGTTTTTTTTTTTGGGGGGGGGGGGGGAGGGGAAAATTTAAAAACAGAAAGTTCTGCTTTAGAATTGAACAATAGCTGTTCAATCACTGCTTAAAAAAGTAACAGTCAAAAACAAATATCTTTGTAATGAATTCTACTATCTCTTACTTTATTGTTCCAACATTAGAAAATAAAATTTTGAGAGAAGACATAAAACTTTCGTGGATTCAATATTGCATATTTAGAAGCACTTCCTGTGCACAATAGATGGACCAGATTCATCGTACTCGGCCTTGGCAATCCACATCTGCATATCATATAGAAGAAAACCCATTAACAGTTTAACACCATAAAAACAAGGCACTGAAGTCCAACCTTAATGCATAAGTGCATAAAAATATAATTCCCTATTTACTTGTTCTGTCAGGTGGAGAACGATAATACCAGAGGAAAAGATATGGTATGTGGAGTATGATGTACTTGCTTGACAATTCCCTAGAAAGTAATTTTTGGCTACGACTGTTCATTTTTCACGAAGTATCTGTGTCTAACAGACACAATATGAATATGTAGGTACTCACACTTTAAATTCGTAAAAATCGTTAGAAGAAAAGAGAAAAATAGGCATGTACAACACCCTAGACAGGTGCATGTGTCACACAAGTCCGTGTGACGTAGGCTTTTGGAGAGCAATTAAAGATACTTTAATGCCTTTGACCAACATCAACAGTGTCACACAGTATGGTATTTACATACCTGTTGGAAGGTGCTGAGAGAAGCAAGGATGGAACCACCAATCCAGACACTATATTTTCTCTCAGGTGGAGCAACAACTTTGATTTTCATGCTGCTTGGAGCCAAAGCAGTGATTTCCTTGTTCATTCTGTCAGCAATACCGGGGAACATGGTAGTTCCACCACTGAGAACAATGTTTCCATATAAATCTTTTCTAATATCAACATCACACTTCATGATAGAGTTATATGTGGTCTCATGAATTCCTGCAGCTTCCATACCAATCATTGATGGTTGGAAGAGGACTTCTGGGCAACGGAAGCGCTCAGCACCGATGGTGATTACCTGGCCATCAGGCAATTCATAACTCTTCTCAACAGAAGAACTTGTCTTGGAAGTTTCAAGCTCTTGCTCATAATCAAGAGCAATATAAGCCAGCTTCTCCTTCACATCCCTGACAATTTCACGTTCAGCAGAGGTGGTGAAGGAATAACCACGCTCAGTGAGGATTTTCATGAGAGCATCAGTCAGGTCACGACCTGCCAAATCAAGACGGAGGATGGCGTGGGGAAGGGCATAACCCTCATATATTGGTACAGTGTGACTGACACCATCTCCAGAATCTAGGACAATACCTGCAAATAATCAATGGGATATAAATTATTGATGTAAACCTCATGCATACTCTCCAAAGTGTTAGAATGATATGCCATGATCCAAGCCATTGTGTCTAAAAATACTTGAAAAAAATAAGGAATTGTTTATGTATGTCTTCATTTGTAAATAAAGCATGACATTATTTGAAGTACATTTCCAAAGGTGCTTGGGAATTATTTAAAAAAAAGAAGAAGAAGAAGTCTAAAATGCCAATAACATGACTCCCTGCAATAGATGAACCTTGAGTATTGAATCACACAAAATTACTCTTTTCAACACTAAGACACCACCTAAATTACTCTATAAACTTAATTGCTTCATATTGAATCAGTTCAATATTGTCTCCAGTAGATTTTAAAGCTAATCTCTACTAGATAGTTAGATCATCTTAACATAAAAAATGCTTCAAACATACCAGCGAACATTGAACAGTAAAATTAAAGATTAGTAATAGTACTTACCAGTAGTACGACCACTAGCATAAAGGGAAAGAACAGCCTGGATAGCAACATACATGGCAGGTGCGTTAAAGGTTTCAAACATGATTTGGGTCATCTTTTCACGGTTAGCCTTTGGATTGAGAGGTGCTTCAGTGAGCAGAACTGGGTGTTCCTCTGGAGCAACACGCAACTCATTATAGAAAGTGTGATGCCAAATTTTTTCCATGTCATCCCAGTTGCTCACAATACCATGCTCAATTGGGTACTTCAAAGTTAATATACCACGCTTGGACTGAGCCTCATCCCCAACATATGCATCTTTTTGGCCCATACCAACCATCACACCAGTGTGACGAGGCCGGCCAACTATGCTAGGGAACACAGCTCTTGGAGCATCATCTCCAGCAAATCCAGCCTAGAGATAAGCAAGAGTATAAACAATGAATGAGCAGATGCTATCAACACAGGTTGCAACAAGCTTAACAGACAACATAAAGCAGAACTTTTATCAAACTACCCTGATAGAGTACCTTAACCATTCCTGTTCCATTGTCGCAGACAAGTGGTTGAATATCCTCACCATCAGCCATCTTCTAAAACAAACTATAAAAAGTTTAGATTTAACTATGTTAGAACAGAAGATATGTGAATATATTAAAAAAAAAAGAGTCCATGGTCTTAATAGCAATTAGACTCTGAGCCAATGGAAATTTCTTAATATGCAGAATATTAATTTTTAGATTATGATTAGAACAGGTCCAATAGAGATGCTTCGTTTAATGCATATGTTGCAAACAACATTCATTCACATAAACATTAAAGAAATTAAATAGCATTGAACAATCTTAAAAATCAAACCAAAAGCAATATTGGATCAATACAACTTAAGTAAATTCAACCATTGAACTTCAACAAAACTATAGCATAGCATGGAGTCTAGGCTTTAAATAGCATGTACAGGTTGTACATAATTGAATAGGTCCTAAAATAACGTGTACATAATATAAAATGTACATGTACATATGTATACAAGCTAACATGATATTTTGGGTGCAATTCGATTATTTACAATATGTACGTACTATTTTGAACTTCAATACCGTAGCATGGGAGGAAAGTAGCTATCAAGAACAAAGCAAGAAGTATGAAAATTCAGGTGATGTAGAAATCAGATGATGCTAACAAGTTCTCATCCTCTTCCGAGCATCACGATATCAAATTATTACATAATGTAGCCATTTCCTGTACTCAGAACAAACTACATTACCAATCTAAATCTAAATACAGTTCAATATATTATTTCGGATTCGAGTTGTAGCTGACATCTGAACAATTAAATACGAAAAACACATCTAAATAATAAAATTCAATCTACATTATCATCGCAAGCAAGCAATAAAGCCGAGCCGACCACATCCAAATATTGGCCAATAGTTACAGCCTTAAAATGATGCAAAATCCCAAAGAATTCAAGCCAATTCAACAATATCAAGCACAAGATACTCAAAAATTCATCATGAAATGGAACCAATACAATCACATAGAAAACTAAAGGCACAAAATGAAATGCGAAGAATAAGAAAAACCGCCATTTTCTCGACCACTCCACAGAAATAGATATAAAAATGCGATCGATCAGATAAAGAAAAGAGCATTACCTAGTGAAAAAGAGAAAGAGTTATGGCTTTTGGAGACGATGAAAGAGATACAAAGATGCCCCAAATCGCAGATGACCGTCCTTTGTTTCAAAACTAAAGATGAAAAATGAAAACGATAGCTTTTACAGGCTCTGCCAAATTGAAATAAAAATATGCGATTTCTAAAATGAACTAATAATAGAATCACAATATCATATCCTGACCCTCCGAATTTAACAACGAGTTTAGAGTAATTCCTGACACGTGACTCTCTAAATACAGGCAGTTTGAAATTCTCTGTCAGACTGCCAGTTAAATTCCATTATCTAAATACTATTTTACCCCTCCTATACTTTCTTTAGGATTACTTCGATTCACTCGGTCAAGATCCCTTTTTTATGCCTTTTGTTGGGGGTCCTTTTGAAAATCTCTCTCTCAATCCAGAGATCAACACATAAGGGGCCCATATTGAACAGATGTGAGCTGTTAAAGATCTGGGCCACTTTATAAAGACAGGGAAGGTTCATTTTGGACCACATCGTGGGCCTGATGTCTTGAAATTAAGAGTGCTTCTGAAAATACCCATGTTTCATCTTCGTTAAACCACTCTTATTTTTTTAAATAAAACTTTTAAAATTCCTAAAATAGACGTTCAATCAAGGCTCTCTAAAATTAGGGCAACTGTAAATATTTGACATATAAATGAACACCTTTCTCTCGTTGTTTACTTGCTTTGAATATACAAAATAAAATTCATAATTTAAATTTGTAATTTTAAAAATAACATTATTCTTTTTATAAAAAAAATCTTTATTTTATTTTTTATTATATTAAACGTGATAAAAATTAAACTTTAATTATTTAAATACTTTTAATATTAAACTATAATCAATTTAACATTTTTAATTTATTATAATAATATTTTTATTATTATAAGTATCGGTAATATTACTTATTTTTCAACAGAATTCGAGTATTTGTTTACTCCACTTCTTACTATATCCTTCTGTTTTCATCACCTTATTTTTTTTCTTTATCAATATGTCATTAACTTTAATAATACAAAAAACTAGAAGGATAAAAAAAGTTAAGAGCTAGGAAATGGAAGGATGTATTATCATCTAAAAAGAGAAATTATGGGTGCTAATTCGTATAAATTTGTTTATTTTTGAGTTGGTTTAAATTAGTTCAATATTAATTCAAATTGAATTTAATTCATGTTATGAATTGTAAATCTTAACTCAAACAAAAAAAAATTCACGTTGGTTCAAACTAGTAAGAATTAGTCTAATATTTTATTTAAATGTATTAATTGATCTTTTTTACATTATTTAACCGATTTAAAATATTATAAATTTTATTATAATGTTTAATCTAATTAAAATAATAAAATATTTAAATCAAATTCAATACATTATACCAACGTTAAACATATAAATAAAAAATTTATTACAAGTTTTTACAAAACTGAAAAGTAAAATGTTTTAAAGCCATAAATATATTAAAAACCAATGAATCATTACTTAAAATTAAAATAAATCAATATTTTAGACTTGAACTCCATGTAATTGTGATTAAGGATAACATAATATATTTGTAAAAATAATTAAGAATAATAAAATTATAAGACAATTTATACTTAATAGCAAATTAATAAAGTCATTATAGGTACTTTATATAAAATAATTTATAGATTAAAAAAAATATAACATACCTCATTTTTAAATAAAATTCAAAAATATTAATATAACTAGGCACATTCGTTGTTGATTAGGCACATTCGTCGTTGTTGATTAGATATTATATAGTTCTTATTAATAAGTGAATAATCAATTCTAAATATAGAAAAAGTTACAATAAAAATAATAAAACAAATGTAGAAAAAAATTTCATGACATAAACTAATAGAATTGGCATATAAAAAATAATACTAATAATATATAATAATAATTATAAGTATTTTTTTTATTTTTCGTGTTATTTGGTTGGTCTTAACCCAATCTTAAATTTTTTTTGTTATTCAAATTGGTTTAAATTGGATCCAAATTTAATTCAATTCATATTTTATTAGTTTTTTAGTTTGTGTTTGACTTAGACAATCTAAATGTATCATAAATTATCACCTCTAAGTGAGATAGCTATTACTATGACCTTCTCTCCTATTATTAGATTTTTTTTCTTTCCAAATCTATTTGAATTTGTTTTATACATTAAATTTTTTTATGTGAAAACTAGTTTTACACCCTATACATATACAGGTAGACAATTTAAATTTTATAAGTATATAATTGTATTAATTAATAATTAATAATTATTATTACTCAAAAAATTTCATTTCAAAAAAATAAAAGAAAATAAAAATCTTTAATTATGATAAGATAAAAAATTAATATTAAATTTTTATATAAAGATGTGAAAATAATCTTAAAACAAATAGTTAATTAATTTGTTATTTTAATAAAGAGTAAATATATAACAATAATTATTCTAGTAGTAAAAAATTAATTGATTGATTACTTTAATAAAAAATATAGGCATAATAATTATTATTTTATGAACAATAGTTACGACAATATGTGACACTGGCATACAACATAAATATAAGTGATAATTTATTTAAAAAATAAATCAAATATAATAAGACGAGACATATGAACTTAACACGATAGATAAAAATTAATCAAACTTAATAAATATTTGTTTATAAAAATTAATAATGTAAATTCAATACACAATAAAATTATCAAATAAAAACTATACAGTTATTATCTATTATAATTTTTTTTATTTATTAATGTATAATATGAAAAAAGTAGACTTAAATTAATGTTTTAAAAAAAGCCATACAGAAAACTAATGAAGCGAGAAAAAAGAATAAAAGAGAGAACAGGACTAAAAGCTTTTTATGTAGTAGTTTTGGACCCGTGCTATATGCGAGTCAGTACATGAAATATAATTGAGTTAACAAAGCTACTCACTTTTTAAAAAATTATTTAAATTAACATGTAATTTATAAATAATTTATTAAGTAATATATTTATTTATATTTTATATTTTGTATTAATACTTAATTTAAAATACTGATATTAATTAAAAAATATTATGTTATTTAAATTTGATAACTATATAACAGTATTAAATATCGAATAATAATTGACATTGTTTCACAATTCTTGATTTAAAAAATATCTACAAACACCAATTTTCAAATTTGATAAGTACACAAGAGGTTTTGGTATTTTATTAATATACAAGAAAAATATGTAGAGAATAACTAATGAATATTAAAAAAATGAATAACATATAAGTGCATTTTTTAATAAAGGGATGAGATATAAGTGCATTGTAATGTTTATTTATTTATGAAAAAATAGATAAAAGTTAAAAATAATACACAATAAAACTAACAAAATAAATATTTATAAAAGTGTATTTATTTTAAAAATATTTTGATATTTATTTTAAAAATATTTTGATATTTATTTATATGTAAAAAATATTAGAACAATGAAGCGCAAAAATAACTAATTTACTGTTCATAGATTATTTTTGTATCTTATCTATAATTATAAAATTTTATTTATTCTAAGGATATTTTAATATTTATTTATGTCTTATAAATAATTTATTTATTTTAGAAATATATTGAAATATATTTGTATGTACAAATAAACAAATTATTTGTTTAGAGACATTTTAATATTTATTTATATATATAAATAAAAAATATATCTATTTAAAAAAAAGAAACACCAAAAAGAGAGGGGAAAAATTTGAAGAATGCTTTAAATTTGAGAGACTTTATATATATAAAGATAAAGATAAAAAATAATCAAAATGGTGCACAATAAATGTAAAAAATAATTATTTATAAAGCATATTTATTTTAGAGATATTTGGTATTTAATTGTATATATAAACAAAAGACTTATTTATTTTAGAGATATTTTAGTATTTATTTGTTTGTAAAAAAAAGAGTGGAACAGTAAAATGAGAAAATAACTGGTGTATTACTTATTAATTATTTTCACTTTCTATTTATGATTATAAAAAGTGTATTTACTTTAAAGATATTTTGTTATTTATTTGTATGTATAAATAAAAAGTGTATTTATTTTAAGGATAATTTAGTATTTATTTGTATATATAAATAAAAAAGTGTATTTATTTTATGAATACTTTTATATTTATTTGTATCAAAAAGTATCGGAATAGTAGAAGCTTAGAATAAACAATGTATTGTTTATTAGTTGCTCTCTCTTTTTATTTACACTTATAAAAATATATTTATTTTAAGGAAATTTTAAATTTTATTTGTATGTATAAATAAAAAAGTGTTTATTTTAAAGATATTTTGGTATTTATTTATGTGTATAAATAAAAATATATTTATGTTAAAGATATTTTAGTATTTATTTATGTGTATAAATAAAAATATATTTAATGAAACCGTGAAACGTAAGAATAACCGATATATTGTTTATTAGTTATTTTTGTTTTTATTTATAGTTATAAAAAATGCATTTATGTTAAAGACATTTTGGTATTTATTTATATATATAAATAAAAAATATATTTATTTTAACAATAAAAAGTGTATTTATTTTGAAAACATTTTGACATTTATTTATGTAAAAATAAAAAATATATTTAAAAAAATAACAACAAAAAAAAGAGTTAGGAGAACGACCATGACATTATCGCATGACTTTTATCTATTAGTATATATATATATAAATAATAGTTGACAGAAAAATATTTATTTATACATTTTTGTTATATATATATATATATATATATGAAAGTATATAAAAGGAGAGTGGTAGTTTCATTTAGAGATGTGAAATTATAAACTCATCGTTGGATAACTTAATAAGGTATGCTAATTAGATTATGTCATCTAAATTTATGTCTATATTAAAGAGTGATAAAAGTATTTTTATATTAATTTAATTTTTTTATAAATCCCATAATAGTTTGATGTTAAAGAGATTTTGAATTGTATTTTAAATAAAAATATATTTTATCTTAATTTCTTTGAATTATAAAAATATTTTACAATTATAATCCATACAATTCTTTATATTTCTATTTTTTTATTTAGGCATGAATTATATGAATGGAGTCAAATTTATTTTTTTATTTTAAAAAAATTAATAATTTAATATATTTATTTTTATTGAAAGTTACGTTTATTATATATTTTATTTATATTCATTACAAGATTTTATGCAAATCTCTATACTCATATTTTATTTAAATTAAATTACATATATGTTTATTTTAATTCTATCATATTAATCACAATATTTTTTGTTATTTATAACAAAGAGTATATTTTATTTTAATTAAATTACATATATGCTTATTTTAATTCTATCATATTAATCAGGATATTTTTCATTATTTATAACAAATATTGTTGATTGAATTCTTTTTTCAATTTCATTAATGCTCTCAATTTATTAAAAAATATTTTAATATTTTTTATGAATAATTATTTTATTAATGTATGAATAAGTATGTTATTTAAGAAAATAAATAAATATATTGATATTAAATATTAAAGAATTAAAATTAATTAATATTTTCATTGATTTTATTTTTTTATTAATTTATTCAAAGTTTAAATAATATATTTACATTATATATATATATATATTGAATCTTATAGTAAAACTAATTTATACATATTATAAATTTCAGAACCGAGTCTTAATTACATAATCCATACATTAAACACTAATTCAAAACTAAGTATATAATAATAAGATATTACAGGCTTGAAGACAAATAAACAACAGGTGGCTAACTTAATGACTATAAGAGCTCATTTAGGAGCACTTGCAATTAATCCATTAAATTGTTAGCCCATTTCTTTAAAACAACCCATAATGATGTAACAAATGATATATATGAATCAACTTAACCAAAGAATAGTGTAAATCAATGGTTTTGATACTATCATATTTTTAAATTTAAAACTAATTAATAACTTTTAAAATAAAAAAATGAAATAAATAATGCATGAGTAGTATTATTATAAGTAAAAAATAAACATGCACGGGTATGATCAGAAATATTATTTGCCAAAAAAAAAATTGCATGATCTTTAAAAGATAAAAGTTAAGACTTATAATATTTTAAAAAATGTAAAATGTTTTGACCAAATAATTCACTTTCAAATAAATATCATAATTTAAAAAAGAATCACATTAATTATTGATGATTATATATGATAGAAGTTATAAGTAGGAAAAATGATGTGCAAGTTTAGTATGTTTAATTAAAATATATTTTAGTCTCCTAATTAAGAAAATACAATTTTACTACTTTAAAAGAATACCCTAAAAAATTTATTTTATAAAGTAATAAATTAGTGTTTTATCATAATTTCAAACCTAAATTAAAATCTTACATAAAACCCGTTAACTTTAAACAATTCAATAAAAATTACAAACATTATCTCGCTGACAAAAAGTAATTTGTCACCAAATATTCTCATATTTCACTTCAAATTTTTTAATTGTGATAAAAAAATTATCTTTAATAGTATAAGATCTTAACAAAAAAAATTGATCAAATTTTATGCTTAGGATTAATATTGTATTATTTTCCTCTTTTTACTTTATGCCCAATGTTTTGTTTTGAAAACAATACCAACATACAGACAAATGCTCAACTCGTGATGAATCAAGATATAAGGAATCAAAAGTAAGGAAAATAAGATATCACATAAAGGTATTACATTATTTTCTATAAAGTAACAACTACAAAGATTGTATTTATCATATCATACAATCACAAAAATGAAATGACATAAGAAAAAAAAACTAAATACAGAATGAGTTTTAACGCATTCTACATACTCTAAACCATGGGAGTCTTTTGATGAGAATTATCCATCATTTGTTGCTAATCCCATGAATTTAATGTTGGGATTAGTTACATATAGATTCAATTCATTTGAAAACATGAGTAATGTATATAACATGGCATGTACTTCTCGCTCTTTATAATCCTTAATTATAGAAAATAATGAAACAATCATACACAATAATATATTCCTAGACCCAAGGCACCTGGTATAGATATTGATGTATATTTGCAACTATTGAAACAAAGAGTTGAAGGAATTGTGGTTAGATGGGATTCAAACATATAATGTTTTACCAAATATGATGTTTCAATTATGTGGACAATAAATGATTTTCATATGGAAACATTTGAGGTTTGAGTACCAAAGGGAAGATAGCATGTCCAAAATGCAATAAAGATACTTCTCACATTAGTTTACGAAGTAAAATAAACCGTACTGGATATCATCGTTATTTTCTTAAAAATTATGCAATGCGTCTAGATATGAAATTTGATGAAACTTGAACCACAAAAAAATTTATATGGTGAGGATATTTTTGACAAGAATTAAATCATTGTAAGGAGTAAACAAAAATGTGCATATAAAAATCTTAATTGAACAAAAAGAAACATATCTTTTTAATTTCGAATATTGATCAAAATTGAAGTTAATACATAATCTTGATGTAATGCATGTTGAGAAAAATATGTGAATCTACATTGAGGACATCGTTGAACATTGACAAGAAAACAAAAGATAATGATAAAGGTCAATTAGATTTGCACGATCTTGACATTCGAAGTGAGTTCATTTGAAGTTAAAAAATGATAAGTGATATAAGCCACTTGTTAGTTATATTTTCAATTTGGTGAAAAGAAAGAAATTTTGTTCATTCTTAAAATCTTTTAAATTGTCTAATGGATATGTTGCACATATTTCAAGAAATATTAGTGTTGAAGATGGTAAAATATTTGGGTTGAAGAGTCATGATTGTCATGCTATGTTACAAAGGCTAATCCCAATTGATATTCGAGGTTGCTTAGTAGACAAAAAAACGTGTGATGATTAGATTGAGTTGGGTAATTTCTTTCAACAGTTGTGCGTCAAGATATTATATATTAAAAACTTAGAAAAGTTAGAAAGAGATATGATCTTGATTTTATGTAATTTGGAAAAAAAATATTTCCCCCGACATCCTTCGATGTAATGGTCCATTTGGCGATACATGTTCCTTTAGAGGCAAAATTTGTAGGTTTTGTAGGTTGTTGATGGATATATCATTTTGAAAGATATTTAAGCAAGTTAAAGAAATATGTGGGAAATAAAGCTCACAAGAAGGTTGTATTATCAATTTTCTCTAAACAAGTATCTTCGTTGGTGGAAAAAATATAATATCACTATAGAGAGTACGAAAAAGCGTTGCACTTGTATATTTTTAATAATTGTGAAGAGGTAGAACATTATATAGAGTAGTTATTCAATTTAGTTGTATATTTAATGATTTTATCTTAACATTCTTACCCAAATCGTAACTGATACAAAAAAATTTAGGAAATACAAAAACTTCCAACCTTCATTTTATCAAACGATGAAATTTCAATATGACAAGAGCCAAATTTCATAACCTAGTTTCAAAGTAATATGCAACATGTAGTGATATCCTAATTCGATCAATGAATTTAATTTGTTGGCACATACACCTGTAGAGATGAGTGTTTATAATTGTTGTATTGTAAATAGGGTGAGATTTTGCCTAACTTGTATGGAAAATTGACTATGCAAAATATTGGTGTAATGGTACTAGGTTTATATAAAGGTAATGATATAGACTTTTTTGATGTATTTGAGGATATCATAGTTCAACAATGACTAGAAGAAGAAATATATTCTTTCTAAGAATCACTTAACATATATTATTATTAGTAAGAAATAATTTGAGTTAATTATAGAATATATAATTTATAATCTCTGATAAAATTTGTCAAAAAATATTAATTTTGTTAATTAAAATTGTTATGAAAATAAATAATTACTGACAACTAATTGTCAATTGTGTCTTTCTTGACGACAGATTTGTCAAAAAAAGCTATAATTTTTATAGATGATTTCATTTAACTCATCAAGAGGGAATTTTCTGACACAACTATCTTGACAACGTGTTTGAGAATTATTTTCATTAAGAATTATAAATAATAGTGATTTTAAACAATAGTGATTTTTTACAAAAGGAAGCCGTCAAGAACGAACTAGTTTATTGTAGTGAAAATAATAAAATTTGTTTCTCAACAACTTAAGCGACTTTAATAATAATAAAAACTTAAAAGATTAAAATTTATAAATGTCTATTAGCCTATCAACTATTTTTAAAACGTTTAAGATGCTTTATTACTATTTTTATTTTTTTATTTTTTATAATAAAATCTTTTCTTTAGTATTGGGACCTATTGAGATTTAAAAAAAATACGAAAAAAGAACAAAAAAAAAAAAAACCAAAGTCCTTAAACATAAATAAAGAAATTTAATCTTTTACTTATTTTTTGTTTGCATCACTTTAATCACCTTTTTATAAAAAAAAAAAAACGCTACAAATCCTTTTAAAACTCTTTTAATTTTTCTATCCACTCACCATTGGAAGGCTATATTGACATTTCGTTGGGAAAAAAATAATAACAAATCATTTAATTAAAAAAAATTACTAAACGACCTTATTCCTTTCTTTTCTGACCAACGCCTCTGTTGCTAACCCTGTTCTTCGACCGACATTCACGGCTAAACCTCCAATCCCAAACTCAAGCAAATCCATGAAATAGTTTTACCAAAATGTACCTAATTAAACCAAACTCAAGCAAATCCTTTACCCATTTAAAATCTTCCAAATCTGTTACCCTTCTTATTTCATACCTAATAATAACCATCCAAAACCCAAATTTTTGCAACAACAAAAAAAAAAAAAAGATCCCAAACCCAGATTTTCCCTTATTGTATTCCAAGATTTTAACCAAATCTATATTTCATACCCAAATCTGAGAATTTACAGCAACAAAAAAAAAAACTAAAAATACATAGCATTCAAACTTCGTATAAGAGGAGAATAAATGTGAAATCTGGAATTCGTTATATCGTGGAAGATTTTTTTTAAAGGATAAAAATAATAGAATTTAATTTTTAATCTTCTATTTTATAATATATATATATATTTTAAAACGTAAAAATATTTTTTTTTCTAAGATAGATTAAAAATAAACTATTTATATTGGATGGAAAAATAATCCTTTATCTAAATAGCACGCACACGCAAATGATACTTAACTTTTGTTTTTAACATAACAGTTATTTTAGGACCTTAATTTAGTGATATTTTAGGACTATTAGTGTTGTCTGTCCAAAAATATATTATATTAGTAGTCTTGAAAAACAAAATCAATTACAGATAAAGTTAATCCCAACATGCCCCACTGATGTAATCTATTATAGATTCTATGATCAAGGCCGACCATTCCATTCCATTCCATATGAAGATTAAAGAAATTAAATTCCAATCTTCATATTGAAAGTAGACTGATAAATTCAATTTGTTACTCATATGATCTAGCCACCAATGACAAATACTAGTCAGCAACTAATTCCAATTTCTGAATAAATGTCGTTGATGCTCTCCTCCTACTACTCCTCTCCTCTCTTTTTTCTTCTTCTCAAGGCACACTAAAATTTAATTTTTATTAAATAATTATACATTATTTAAATAAAATTGATAGTAAATAACTAAAACATCCAAAATGTAACAATAATATATATTTTTTAATATTTGAAGATTAGGAAGTGACTATTCTAATTTTATAACAAAAGTATTTTTTTTAATGTACAATGATTTGAAGTATTTTTATTTTATTGATTTAATTATTTTTGTATTATTTTTTAAAATGAATGAAATATTTAAAAAAAACAATACACATAAATAAGACTTGATTTTTAGAATTCAACATATTTAAATAAGCTCTATGTGGTTAAGTTACAACTTGTTTTTTTATTTATGAATTTTTTATTTAATATTTTGTATACTAAATCATGCACGATTAAGTCTCATCTAAAAAAAATTATGCGATTACCACACTGATTTAGAGTGTGATTAATGTAATAAGGAGAAAAAATTTGTGAAATTTTAAATAATGCAGTTACAACAAAATACATTTTTCATATATAAAGTGCTAATGTGGTGGGGTTTGTTGGGGTGCAGGAGGAGATAATTGTTATTTTGAAACTAAGCTAATTAGTCAAGTGGTATGTTATTTTGATATTTTAATAATTTTAGTACTAGTTAGCTAATAAGTCATATATATAGCATATATTTAAGAAGCTTGATGTTAATTTTGTAAATGTAAAATTTATAAGTAATATATACATGTTGCCTAATTAAAAAAAGAGAGGTTAAATTAATAAACTAAGAGATTCGTGATTTTTTATAAATTCAACTCATAAACATTTAGATGTAATAGATGATCAAAACATAATATGATGTATATAATATATAATTCATATTTAATAATATATCATTAAATAATTAATAGGATAAAATTGAAATATGAAACAAAATAATATATATTAGATTAGAACCGTAGATCTGCCGCCAATATTTGGAGGTAAATAAATAAAGAAATAGAATGAAGGAAACAAATATTAACAAATAATAATGAAGATCGATGATGTAGGAAAAGTGAAGAGCAGAGAAATAAGGCGTTGAAAAATGAGGGAGCTAGAAAGATGAATATTATTGTAATGGAGAGGACATGATGATGGTGAATGGGAAGCAAAATCATGAACAAGTAGCATGAGGAGCAATTATGGGGCATGAGAGTGTGTGTTCATTGATTTTCACTGTATATTATTATTTATTTATTTAAATTCATAATCGTACCCCCACCTTATCATAACACTTATTCCTCTTTAATCTTAAAATCTACAATAAATTAATTAGCATATTTTCAATACCAATGTACTTGATAGTTACCATGACTCCCAAAAAAAAAAAAAAAAAACAAAACAAAACTTCGCATTTTCTACCAAAAATATCAGGAATTTAATAAGGGATCTCTCGGATTCTAACAATAAATTTTAGTTCGTACCCTTTAATCTCAACTTATTTCATTTATAGCCTTATTCTTTTTATATATATATATAAAGATATTGCCACAATCAAGAGCGGAGAGCCACAAATTACATGTTTCTTTGTTACTTGTAATATAATGGAAATAAAAAGATCATGCATATAAGCAATAAATAAAGAAATAATGTTTTAATTATTTTAAAATATTTTCGACCATATTTATCTTGTTAATTAATTAGTATCAATTAGTACATTTTATTTAACACTAATTACATATTTTCAAATATTTTGAAGGAAAACATAAAAGATCTAATTAAAATTAAATATCTTCAATTAATTGATGCTCTTTCAACAATATCAATAATTGTAGTAATTCTCTAATTGAGGTAATTAACTACAAGTCTATCTTTTCACGTAAAAGTAATTAAAATCTGTCCATCTTTGCTATTATTTTAGTTAAAAAATATATGATATTTTAATATTATTTTAGTTAAAAAATATATGATATTTTAATATTATTTTACTAAAAAAATATTAAATAATAAAATTTATTTATTTATTAATTGAAAAAAATAAAAATATTGATAAAATCAAACAAAACATTAATTGAAGATTAATAATTTTTTAATGAAATTTTAAAATCACTATGCATAATGGTTATGGATTATAGTAAATTCTTAGAAAGAAAAAAAAAGATATTTTATTTAAATTAATAAATAATGTTATATGTGTAAAGTTATTATATGTATGTATCAATCTTAAATTGAATGTTAAATTAAAAATATGAGATATTAAAATAATTATGTTATCAATTATATTATAATAGGTGGACAAATACATGCATTAAATTGTAATAAAAAATATCTTTTAAATTAATGTATTTTTTTCAAACTGTAGCGATGTATCCACCTGCGTGATGTTCTGCCACTGACCACAATAACTTTTATTTTTATTATAAAAAGAAAAATATATAAAATATTTATTTTATCTTTAATATTTATTATACTTTTTTACTATACATGTTTGATAAAATTGTATATTTTTATAATAATAATAATTTATATTATTATTATATTGTTATTTAGTATATTTATAGTTATTTAGTATATTTTTATGTAATAGAAAGGTACTGTTTGAGTCTGCATGTGTGATTCACTTTTAATATTTTCTTGTTGAATTTGACCTTTTCTTTTATATTTTCAAACTAAGTCAGCTTCACGGTGTGAGTGGGAATTTATAAATTTTTCTTCTGCTCTCAATTTTGATAGTAAATATATATATTAATGTTAATGTTCACGCATGTCTCAAATTAATATTATTGACATATATATCCAATTTTTTAATGAAAATATAAGTGTGTTTTTCAATATGTATGTTTTACACAGTTTTGGAGCTTTAAAACTAAGTGGACAAATGTATAATTAAAATATAGAATAGTTTTTGTTTTTGATTTCCCTTGTTATTACCTAATAAATTTACACTTAAAATTAAATACATCTTCAAAAATAAGACTTATTTGAATATATATTTAAAAATAATATACATAATGTTAGTCCATCGCCTAAAATATTGAAGTTTTAATAACTTTTATATTTTTAAACATATATTAAAAATGAAAATATTCATGAACATGTGTTCAAAAATAAAATCACTCCTTAAATGAGGTTGTCTTATACAATATTCTTTAAAATAGATTCATCATGGTGCATATGCACATAAAACAAAAATATGTGAAAGCTTGATATTTATATATATATATATATATTGCTGCAATGTATATATTTTATAAAGATAAAAATCAACATGGGTAATCCACGTTTGTATTTGTAAGAGAGTAAATTGTAAATGCATAAATATAAAATAAGATGAGATGAGATATTCTATAATATATATATATATATATAAATTTAAATTATAATTTATAAAGTTTTGGAAAAAATATCCACATATTTTATATTAATGACTACTATTATTTTTAATTATTTTATAATTTATTTAAGATTCTATTTGTCTATCAATTAAATACTAAATTATTGATAATTATTTATCGTATCGTATAAATTTATTTAACGTAAGTAATATAAATAATTATAATTTTTTTATTAATTATTAAATCTTATTTTTTATCAATTAATTAATAACTAATATACACACAACACATGAGCTTTATTAGTAAAAATAAATAAATATGTTATTATTGTTAGTTATTTTCGGTTAATAATATATAATAAAAAATAAAAAAATAATTAGATATAAAATATCTTATTTTCCAACGTATCAATATATCAATTCTTTTGTTTTTTAAATGCTTCAACTTAGGCTTAAAAATAACTCATTAACTTGTCTTCTAACACAAATACATATTTATTTGATAAACATATATTGTTTATTTAGGGCTTGGGGGTGGAGGTGAGAAAAAATCAGTTTCAAAACTCAACCAATAAGGAGTAAAAATCATCAATTTTTGTTTTGTTTTAAATTATATATTTAAATATCACTTGATTTTAAAATAATAATATTTTAATTATTAATGTATTATTCGAACCTTGCAATATATAGTGTGGTATCCTTTAATCTAATAAAAAAAATGAAAATGAAGAATAATAATAATGATCGATTCTTTTGTGAACGAGAGAGCGACAATTACACAATAAAAAAAAATTGATTGGTTAAATTGCAAATACAAGAAATGAAAGGGGAAAGAATGTGAAGATCCCCAAATTAGTATGAAGTAAGGTGATGTGGTCCTCAAATTTACGCTTTTGTATCGAAGCCCGAGATGTGGTGAAATCCAAGCAATCCCAGTTGGGTCCTTTCACTTTACACACTAGAACAACAAAAAACTCATTCATAAAATATCGTCAACTTATCATACGAAGATACGATATATTAAACAAAAAGAATCCTACAAGAAATTAGATCTATATTTTAAATAAAATAAAAAATAAAATAGTCATGTAGACTTACCAAATCTCAACCCCTCCCCCCTTGGAGATCCAACGAAGGAATCCAAAGATATAGATATAGATCTTGAGATATTAATTCAAGCTGCTCATGATTTTATCTGAAAACAATAGCCAGCATAGGGACCCATGAGCACCGCAGTTACCATAATGCATTCAAAACCCAAACCCCTCTTCAACAACATCACATCATATTTACCTTCTTCTTCTTTTTTTTACTACACCTTAAAGTTTTATTAAATCAAATATGTACACAATTATCATTTTCTACTGGGTGTAAGTTGGAGCACTGTTTTAGGTGTTTAATTTGGATTAATTTTATACATGTATATATGTATTAAGTATTATGCGATAATATTTTTATCATGATTATGCATTCAATTATAAAAATAATATTTTTATAGGTGAATAAAAAATTATACTGTATAACTAATGATTTGAAATAAGAGTGGATAAATGTAATGGTAAAAAGAGACACGTGTTTTATCTTATCTTTAAATAAATAAATTTTTAAGTATAATATCTATTAAATTATAAATAAATTAAGGCATAAAATAAAATATTATGACACATGAATTTAAATTTTAAGCTTTTAAAACTTATTATATCAATAAAACTTAATAATTTAAAAATATTTATATTAAAATAAGATACATGTAACATCTTTTTTAATTAAAATAACTAATAATTAATATTATTTTTTATCATGTATATGGTGTTATTTTTAATATAAATATTAAATCTACCACCAATACTAGATAATATGGATAAGAGTTTTTTATTTATTTAAAATGTACTCTAATTTTTTTAATAAAGATTATTTATATATTCATATTAAAATTTATTAGAAATTGAAATATTGCTAGATAGCTGGTATAGATTATAATAAGAATTTTATCAAAATCCATGAAAATAATTTGTCTTTAATAAGAAACTTTTTTCCTCATAATATAATAAATATCATGAGTGAGCTAGTATACCGACTTCTTTGCTACTATTTTTTTTAAATACCTGAACTATTAGGCACGGAGATTAAACACTAAGGACTATATTATAATGCAAAAAAATATACTAAAATTATTATATGATATATAAAGTTATAAAAATAAGACTTCTCTAAAAAAAGTTAGAAAAATAGAGAAATATTTAATATTTGTTAATAAATTAAAAAATTTAAGTATTAAAAAAAACCATAAAAATAAATATTATTTTGAGCTAAACTTCACATGTAAATTTTACAAGTAGTTACTCAACACTCACCCACTTTTTTGCACTATCCCAAAAAATTAGTGTCATCTCTTATATTTTTATACCTTTTTTTTTATAATTGACTTAAATTTTTTTGATTTGTTATAACTATAGAGAACTATACTTTGATAAGAGTTTGCAGTCTATATAGGTAGATTTGTTTATTTTTTCTTTATTTGTTTTAGGTTTTATAAAATTATCATAACTTGTGATATATTTTTGTCTAAATTTTAGTTTAGTTTGATTTATTTCTCGCTAAACTTAACCTAGTGCAACTTTCAGCATGATTTTAATTATTATTATTATTATTTTGCATGCTTTTCAATTTAAACCTAGATTCATTATATTGATTTAAGGCATAAAAACACTATTAGTAGTAATCAAAAAAATAAATAAAATATCACAAAAGAGAAATAAATAAATTCTCACAAAATAGACAATTATTTTCAGCGCTATCATTAGAACAATCGAAAAGAATACTTATAAATTAATGTGAGTTAATTGTTTTTATTTATGTCTTGTAACGAAATGCTCTTGAAGAGTAACTTTAAATGCATATTTCGTTTTCTATGAAAGGTAATAATAGATCAATAAAGAAAAATAATATTTTTAAAATTTATAACAATAAAAATATTACCCACAATAACGTTGAACAAAATTTAATATAAAATAATATATTAGAATTTTTTATAAAAGTAAAAATGTATGAATTAGACTTAATAATTACAAGTTTTAAAATAATTTTTTTTCATTTACAAATAATAATTTGAGTTAACTTCTTTTTTCTTTATCATAAGAACTTTTGCATAGTTAAATTCTTTATCATAATTTGAGTTAACTTCTTCTTTCTTGATCAATTGAATAGTTAAAAGTTAAAAAAGAAGGTATAAGTTGGATTTGGAGGGGAAAAAATATATGTTGGCTTTTTTTTATTTATTTAATTCAAATGGTGCCACGGCCTATTTGAGCCTTGCTTATCCTCCGGCCTTAGAGATGGCAATTTGATCCGGATACTTGAGAATGGGTATATTTGATCATAAATGAGTTAGGACGTTATCCATTTTTTTTTATTACAAATGGTTCGATGCAAAATAGGTTGATTACGAATAACATATTATTATTTTATTTTAAATTAATCACTTAATTAATTATAATATTTAATAGTTTTCTCACTTTGTAGGTAAAGGTATTTCACAATTTACATACATGTTATCATTTCTCTTCGAAATTGTTTACTACATAAACTATTTATGAATTATTTAGTGAGTATTCTTTATTTTTATAGATAAAATATTACTTGGTGTGGTTCAAATTTATAACATATATTATTGATTATAAATACTATTTAATAGTTTTTTTATTAATATTCTTTAGATTTATTAATTTTATCATTATAATTTTTATGTCATGATGTTTCTTTTATAATATGAGACTCTTGGAGAATATTTTATATTTTTTTGGGAAAAATTTACCCAAAAATTTATTAAAAACAAATATACATGTCAATAATTTACTTTGTAAGTGTCACTATAATTTTCTTAGGAAGACATCTGATTAGCTAATTTCATTTTTATTAACTATCATCATTTTAAATAATTATACAATTAATATTTTTAATTATATGTAGTTTACACTAATCTCTCTCCCTTTTATGTCATTTTTAATTACATAAAAATATGGTACTACATTTTGCATTTGAAAAATGCAAAATAATAATAATAAATCAAATAAGTCAATGAATCGATTTTTTCACTCGTAACTATTACCCGAACTCAAATAATTTGAAATATTTCAACTTATATTGTCGCATATGTAATATCAATTCGACTTGAATTTAAATTTAACCTAACCATTCTCATGTCCCTCTTAACTATATAGTTATTATTTTAGTTTTATGAAATTTCATGAACAATGAAGAGTGCATATAATATTAGAAGTTGAGAAACTACTTTTCTAAAAAAAATGAGCTTCAATTATATATATATTTTTATATTTTATAAGTGTTAAATATATGTATTATATATGACAAACATTTCTAATTCAAAAACTGAAATTATTGAAATTTGAACACAAAATTTCTAGCTCTAGCTAATATCATGTTAGAAGTTTTTGGATACCAATTCTCGAAAAAATTTAACCTATTAAGTGAAGAGCCAATTATACTTTCTATACACTTACCATATAATAAAAAGATCATCATGACCCTTAGACACTAAATCCCATGACTATTACTATTTATCTAAGTGATGAAATTAATGTTTTGGTATTAATATTGTACAGTTTCAAATTACATGTTCAATATACTCTTTCCGTTAAACAAAAATATTATACTAAGAGAATAAAAATATTAAACACAATATCATTTATTTCTTTCCATTATTATACTCCTTGTAATCTTTTTTCATTATTTTCTTTTTCTTCTTTAGTTTATTTAAATAAATAAAAATATCATTCATTCTTCTTGTTTTATTACTATTTTCTCCTATCTTTTGAGTTCCCCGTTATATTATATATATACTATTAGATGGATTCTTCATCTTTATGATAGATGGTATATAACTTAGTAATGTTTAGTAATAATTGGATTTTATGTTTTTAAGCATCATGTAAATCATTTTGGTAACATTTTACCATATTTGTAATATCTTTATAATTTTAATCTAACATATTAAGTAATAATTTATCTTAGCTATTTTTATTAATATCATAACAACAATATATGAACTTGAATTTTAAATCTTATAACTAAATATATTTATTATATTATTGTTAGATAAAATTATCATTAATAAAATTATTTATGATAACAATAATTTATATATTATTAGGTGATAAGAACATGAATTATCTTACAATTATAGTTTTATTAATAAATTATTTTTTTAATTAATTCTTTTAATGATATATATATATATATGTATGTATATATGTCAGCACATCAAAAAATTAATATAATTATCTATGAGTAAGATTATTGTAAAAAGATCTAATGGTCTAAAAATAATTAAACAATGTATCTTACAAAATATGCTAGTTAAAAGTAAATTTGAAAAATTGAAAAAAAATAACATATCTAAAATATAGAGTAACATTCCAATAACATTAAATGTCTAAATAATCGTAATTCAAATTATACTATGTTCAAAAATAAAATGATATGTAAAATATTTTTTAATAATAAAAATATATGAGTTAGATATAATATATGCTATTTTTATAATTATAAATTATAATTTTTTTTTAAAATTTTTTTTTCTATAAATTTTAGAACGACAACATGTGTATAAATTAAAAATAGTGATGTGTAGGCAATATTGGTATCAAGAAATAATGTATGTACAGTATATTTCGGGTTAATTGTAGACAACGTTTTTGTCACGCATGAAAAGCTGAAATTAGTTATTGACGAAATTAAACGTGCATGGCGGAGATAATTAGGCCATGCATGGTGGAGGTTGATTTGGATTCATTTGCAGGAGCAATGTTTGTAGATAAGCACATTTTTTATACGGAGACATTACAAAAACAACAATAACACAAAACCAAAATACAAACTGTCTTTTTCTCATGGCCGAACAGTATTACTTTAACCATTAACTTTATTAACCGGCTTAATTCAAATTACTCATCTACTCAACAAAACAAAAACAAAAGTTTTTCTTTTACTAAAAGGAAAAATAATAATTAAATTCAGAAAATATTCAAAAATCAATATTTTTAATTTCTTCAGAAACAAACAAGCATATGCTTAACTAAAAAAAAATACCTAAAAGGTTTTTCTCATCTATCGCGAGAAATTAGTATATTGAATCGAGAAAACCTCCACGTTACCATCAGTGGTTTTACTGTAGAATACCACGTGGATAGATGCTTGTTCAGAGATAAAGCGATTCTAATTGTTTTTGTTAAAATAGCTGACTATTATTATATTTAATACAAACCAACTCAAAGCCTATCTCCAATTCTAATTTAGAAAATAATAATAATAACAGACTTATAACAATAAAACTTATGATGCAATATCATTATAATATTAAATAATATTAATATATCAAAGTTTAAAATAAATAATATTTAAGTTGTATTTTCTATTCACAATAAATAAAATATTATAAGAAAATATGTTGTAGTCAATGAGACTATTTACACGTGAGAAAGTTTTACTTATGATACTTAATTTTATTTAATATTTGAAATATTTATTTTTATTAAATGAAATACGTACCTGATATTATAATTTTTGAATAATTTTTTTATAAATATTCTTATAAAAAAAAAAGGACAAGAAGGAGAAGAGAGATAGCGTATATAATTGGTAAGCTGTGCATTGGATCCTTCACCGAAGTCGACGTCTATATCTTTCCCTGTCAAAAACATTTGAGAGCTACACTCCAAACACACTCGAAATTTCTCTAACCAGGCAAGAGGGCAGGAAAAAATAAGAGTGGCACAGTTGAATTTAGTATCATCTTTTATTTCTTATATTCAATCATTGTTAGTTCTGAGTCCCTTCAAGCTTTAGAGTAGCTCTTATTATACATTCTCGCTAGTTTTATCGTCCTTTTAATATTTTTATATATATAATAGCTTGTGATTTTCCAGATCAATGTACTCAATCTTTGAGACATCAATAAGAATAATGGGTGATTTCAATTCTGTTAAAAGCAACATGGCAAACGATCTTTTGGATGTTAGACCTCCATCAGAATCCCATATTGAATGCCAACTTTCAAGAAATCTGCCAAACGAAGAACGAGTAGTAGTAGAAGAAGAAGAAGAAGAAGAAGAAGAAGAAGAAGAAGAAGAAGAAGAAGGAGACGAACAACAACAACAACAAGAAGAACAAGAAGAAGAAGAAGAAAAATCCTCCAAAGCAGTGATCATCAATCATCAAAACAAAGAAGAAAAAATAAGAGATGGTGAAGGTAATGAAATGTTTGAGAAGTTCATGAGGTCTGATTTGAAGATTAAAATTCCATTATTGAAAAACAAAAAAGAAGAAGAAGAAGAAGGAGGGTTGAAGACTCCAACTGGAGAGGAATATAAAATTACGAAGATGGTCAAATGCCCACCTGCACCAAGAAAACGCAGATCAGCTTCATCAGATCATCAATCTTTACCAATTGGTTCCAGTACTGTTTCGCAATCAGAGATTGATGACTTGTTTCGGAATAGGATTGATGACAAACGATTAATTACGAAAAGAAGGTTGTTTTTATAATTAAAAAAATTAATTATTAATTAATGAAATCATGAGGATATATATGATACTAGAAAATTTGTTCTCTCTTTTATGACAAAAAACCTTTTTGTCTGATCAATTACATCTGATTATTCCTTCTAGCTAGTTTTAATTCTCTATGATATTATTTGCGTTCAAAAATTATTAAAGTGAATAGAAATTTATGTCCTAACTCTCCTTAAAAAAGTTCTTGAAGAGTAATGATTGTCATAGATTTATAAGTTTAATGAAATTAGAATCTTAATTAACGTAAGAATTTAACTTCCTTAATACTCCCCTTCTACATAAGTGGAGAATAGCGGACAGTGTGTACCTTGAGTGACGATGGATAAGCTTATGGGATATACGAGAGTTAAGAACACAACTCTTATATAGAACTCCATCAACTAATTCTCTAAAAAAAAACTTTTGAAAGACTTATAACTGTAGCAAAAACAGAATGACTATGAGATTTTAGTTCCTTTAATAAATTGTATAAATTATTTGTTATTAATTAGATTTAATTAATATTTCAATTATCATTATATTTTTTTTACAGGATACTGAGTGATATATTAATAATCTAGAGTGATTTCCTAGTTTCTTATTATTGAACCACCGCTTAATTTTATTTATTTAGTTTTCTCTTTTAGTTATAGTTTCCCAGCTCTTTTTAGTTTTTGATTGCTTTGAGAATTATCAGTTATGTAAGTGGAATGTAAATTTTGAGCGAGAACTAGATCTATATTCATATTAATCAATTACTTCTTTAATAATTATCAAGTTCATTGACTTTCTTAATTATGAGAAAATGGGCCTGCATTGACTTTCTTTAGAGTTGGGGAAAAACATCCTCTTTGATTTTGGTTTTCCCATAGACAAACTGGTGTTTGAGAAAACCCATGTGAATGGGGGAAGTTTTTATTAATTAAAGTAGATGCTTTTGTGTAAGCTAATGGTAATTAATTAATTAACCAGAAATTATGACCCCCCACTTGAGAGTTTGTTAATATTATTTATCTCTTAAGAAGAAGATCGATTAAGATGCTGATATCTGATTTAACGACATTAATTTATAATTAATGTTAAAAGTGAAATAAATATTTTATAGATTTTTATTGTGAAAATAATATGAGAATATCGTTATTGTTTTAAAAAAGTTTACTTCTTACTATTAAAAATAAAAGATTGAGGGTATCATTTTAAAATTTTCTTTTAATAAAAATACTTATCTAAACATAATAATAGTATAACTCGTAAAAACAAAATTATATTTAATAAATTTACCCAAAATGTTTGTTAGAATGATAAATATTAATTAAGGGTAATTTTTATTTTTTAAAACAACTATATCAGGGTACCTTTGGAATTACAATAAATAAAATGCAATTTTATTTTGTGACTAACAAATAGAGAATAAATGTGACATATTTTTCATTCACATCTCTTATATCATAACATGTGTTAAAATTAATTTAAAAAAAAGTGATTTATTTTTTAAATAATACTAACATGTGTCGAGTGACACATGAATGATGTGTATATAAAGTGAGGTATAAATTTATGTGTTTTTAGCATATTTTGACTTGACAATTAGCATATATGAAACAATATTATGTGAAGCTAGAAATAAATAGAATTGGGAAAAAAAAGAAGTAGAAAAATTAGGGTTAAAGATTGAAGAATTAAGAAGTATATGAAGAAAAGAGAGAATTTGAGAGAGGGAAATAATTGAGGAAGAAAATATATCAATTCATATTCATAATTTAAAAATAAATATACAATCATAGCCTTGTTTATAGAATTTTTTTTATAACAAATTAAATCATAATCACTGATTAGAAATAAAATTTCAAAATTGAATGCATAATTAATAAATATATAATCTAAACTTTTAAAATAGCAACTTATTCTTAATAATATCTAAATAATCATAATTATCTTAATTTATTTATTATTAGTTCAGATCATTTCTCCCCTTTCGAAGAAACTCGACCTTTGATGAGTAGTGAAGTCATATAGCAACAAGCAAATTTTTTGGAATTTGAGTATCCATGGTTGCAACATGAGGAGCAACAAACAATATTTGAAATGCATAACTCTCCTTGCAAAATTCTCAGCAATAACAAAGCAGGCACTTGTATGCCCCATTTAGGAAGAAGATTTAGAATTTACAAATGAATTAACAAAAGACCGAGCAATATGAGCTTGAAGTTTAGATAAAGGGGCGGAGAAATCTTTGACAAGTTTTTATAGTGTAATAAAATGATAGTACTTGTCAAGTGGTTTTGGCAATAGTACTAAAACACATGGTTTATTAGATTGGACGGGTAAGAAGGTGATTCCTTGATGAGACTCTTTGGACAAAGAATAAGTATAAATAGGTTAAGATAATGTTGAATAATAGGTTTAGTAGGTCTAATGCTTTTTAAAACAGGGATCGTTTAATCCATCTAGAAGGAGACATTACTACAATGAATAACTTTCAAATCGGTTATTAATCAAATTAAAAAGGTTTTTAAGTTGGTGTAGTGAAACTATTTAAATTGAGTTGAGGTGATTTTAATTTTTAAGTCATTTTAAACGTGATAATTGACTTAAAATTTTAGTTCAATATTATATATCAATTGAGTTTAAATTTTAAGTTAATTGACTCGATAAACTGACTTAAAAATAGTATCACCCTTAAATATATTTTGTTTATTTTCTACTAAACTCCTTCATGTTTTGAATTAAATAAACGTAGAAAAAACTAAAATATGTTTAAAAGAGTTTTTAAAACTTTTATTTATTTAAAAACTGGATATTAATTAATTATTTAAGAATTAAACTTATAACAAAAAATAACTTATATATATATAAATTTAAATTAATTTCAATATCACTAAATATTATAAATAAATATATATGTATATGTTATATTAAATATAAAGTTAGGTATATTTATTATTATATGTAATTGTACTAGATATCACGAAAGAATTGACTTGGATTGCGCCTCATAACTTTCTATTACAATTAAGTAAAGAGCTCTATCTTCTTTTAAAAAACAAAAAAAGTTCTAACTACACTAATTTATAATTAATATTAGATGTAAAATAAATATTTTATAAATTTATACTAGTGATAATAATATAACAATGTCATTATGCTTTAAATTTTTTTGCTTCTTAGTATTAAAAATAAAAGATTCGGGGTATCATTTTAAAAAGATACAAGATGAGTCTTTCATCTATCTACTATTATATATCGATGATATATTGATTGCATTGAAGAGCCAAACAAAAATTGAGAAATTGAAGGTTTAATTAAGTCAGGAGTTCGAGATGAAAAATCTAGGATAAGTTAAAAAGATCCTTGGTATGGAGATAAGAAGAGACATGAAGAAGGGGAAACTTAGTATGACCCATAGTCAATATTTGAAGAAGGTATTATAACATTTTGGTATGAATGAAGAGATAAAAACCGTAAGTACTCAGCTTGTTCCTCATTTCAAGCTTAGTGTTTAATGATCTCCTAAGAATGATGCAGAACGAGAATACATGGCAAAGATACCGTATGCAAATGTGATTGGTAGCTTGATGTATGCAATGGTGTGTATGAGACATGACATTTCACATACGGTTGGTGCTGTAAGTAGGTACATGCATGATCCTGGTAAAAGACATTGATTGGCTGTGAAATAGATTTTACGATATATTTTAAATACTATAGATGTTGGTTTGGTTACGAGGTTTGCTTGAAGACTTGGGAGTTGGTTAAAAACATATTAAGGTGTTTTGTGACAATCAGAGTGCTATTCATTTAGCAAAGAACCAAGTCTACCATGCACGTACAAAGCACATTGATGTTCATTACCATTTAGTGCGAGAGATTATTGAAGAAGATGAAGTATTAGTTTAGAAGATCAATACTATAGAGAATCCCACAGATACGATGACTAAGGTGGTAACGACAATCAAGTTTAAACACTGATTAACATCCTGAAAATTTGAATTGGCAATGGTGTCGCTGATCTAGAGATTGAAGAAATCATTTAAGAATCACTAAGTCGCTAAGGTGGATATTTATTTTATAGCTCCTTAGTGAGCAAATTGAAAGTCCCATATTGATTAGGAATGAAAGTTGGTGTTTTAATTTGGGCTATAAATAAAGTCTCATCTTCTACTTCTAAAACATCCCAAAAATTGTAAATCTTTCTCTTATTTTGTAAGGGTAATTGATTAGCTCAATTTTGTTAAATTAGTTATAATTTTGGAGTTAATCCATTTGGAGATAATGAAAGTGGTCAACGATGCTCGGGGATATAGGTAACATTTATACCAAATATCATTAAATTTATGGTGTTTTTATTTTTTTACTTTAACATTTATACTTTAATTAATTTTAGCATTATATTTCTAATAACATTATTTTGTCGAGTCATTTTGAGTTTTATTTATTTAAATCATAAATGAATAGTAACTATTTAGAATAAGAAAAATATACATGATTTTCCCAATAGATACTCTTTGGCATCATAAGTAGGGGACTCCCAATAACACAAGAGGTTAACAATCTCATTTTTGTGATGTACTTCTTTAAGATGATGGATTTGTGGCTTAAATGTATACGATGCAAGTGGAGGGATTCTAATGGTGATGAAAATTTGGAAGGGGCTTGGGGACATCTGATGGGGTATGGACTATTGGTAACGATAGTAGAATAGGCTCACAAGCAATTGATTAGTGCAATCTTGGTTGTTTTGTAGTTTTTTTTAAGATTTTTTTTTGAAAAAAATTTAAAGGGTAATTTCTTAAGAAATAAACTTTGATATATAATTGATGTGAAACTAAAAGAAAATAGAATACACTAAGAAAAAATGAGAGAAATTAGGGTTAGATATTGAAGAATTGAAAAATTAGGAAAGAAAGAATTTGGAGAGAGAAAGATAATCGAGGGAGAAAATCCATCAATTCATAATTAGGGGTCTTAAAATAAAAATATACTCATAGGTTCTATTTAAAGGATTTTTCTTATAACAAATTAAATCCTAATCAATAATTCAAAATATAATTTTAAATCAAATACATAATTAATAAATATTTAAAATCTTAACAAATATATGATCTAAATTTTTAAAATTCTAAGTTATTATTAATCATATCTAAATAATCATAATTTATTTATTTTTAATTGCCATCAAATCTTATAAAGTTAAAAAATTACATATATAACATCACTTAAATTTATAATAGTAAAAATAATATATTAATGATATTGAATGTTTAATTATAAAAGTTTATTATTGAATAGATACTCTAATTCACTTGAGTAACTTGAAAAATATTCAATAATAAAAAGTTTAATGTTGGTTTTTGTGTTCAGATTTTTATTTATAATAAAAATATATGAGTTTGATTTAATTAAAATTATTATTTTTATAATATGTTTTTTTTCTTCTAAAAATTTGGAAATTAACCCTCAATTTTAAAATTTTTATGTGTAAAGATTACACGGAGAAGTGACATAAGATGTGGTGGGAGTAATTTCAAATTGATTTTATTTAACCGGTAGTATGTGTAAAGAAAACAATCACGCAATAAGATAAAAATACCATTTGTTTCATTATTCAACAACCTTTAATTTTGCTTTCCGAAACCCAATCATGATATCACTCCATTACGTCAGAAAACACAAATACTAAAATAATTAGATATTTTATCTTATAATTTAATATTTTAATATTTTAAAATTTTAAAAATAAAAATATTGGGTTGATATTAGTAAAATATGTTAAGGTAATTAAGCTATTATAAAAGTAACTTTCTTTAATCTAGTGCATTTATTTGCCATAACGAGTTAATGATCTTTTCTGTTACCATACATTTTAATCTCAATTATGTGGATTGTGGTGTATCAAAAAAATGTATTTATTTCAATTTTTTTTAAATATCTAATACATGCATACCATGCATAATTTGGCAGGATGGGAAGAAATTAATTAAGAAAAAATAATTAACCACGTATGTATATAGACTTAAATAATTAATTGTTCTAAAGAGGGAAAAATATATCTAGATAATAATGCAGTATTTTTTGTTTCTTGTTCGTCTTCAGGTGCTGCTCTATGTTTTAATTCCCTTCTTCACATCTTTATTAATGTTGATTACTCTAAATGGGTTCAACAATTTATCGAACAAAACACCATTTACTCTTTTCTTTTAGCATGAAATTAAAGCTTCTTGACCTTACCATAATTCTCTAGAAAAAAAAAAAATAGAAACTTATCTATCCATTTTATCTATAACTTATAAACCTTCTTCTAATACAATCTAGTCCCAAATATTTTAAATATGAAAAAATTATTAAAAGTGATTTAATTTTCTAATTAATTTGATTCCAACAAATGACTCAAAGCTATTGATGCTAATCTATGAAAAATAAATTAATTTGATTCGCAACCTTTTAATCACGTGTATTTAATTGAAATAGTGTTACATTAATTTTATGGATATTAAATTTTTGGATAAAATTTGTCAAATTTAAAAACATTAACAATTAAATTACATAAATTAAAAAATTATGTATAAAATAATTTTTAATATTTTAATAGGTTAGGGACCAAATGGATAGAAAAAAATTAATAATTCAAAATTATAAAAAGAGAAATACAATACAAGATAGAAAAGAAAAATAAAAATTATTAATCCGTCAAAACAACATTAGAGAGACTCTATACTTAACATTTTAAGGTCTTTGTACAAAATCCTTACACCTAATGGAGCAAATAATAATTGTTTGGAACGTCTAACCTTGGTTGACGCATGTATTTTTGGTTCTTTTTTAACCTTGAATACGATACCTAACCGTTAAGTATCTTATTAGAACATTAGTTGGTTTGACTAATATTCCAAATAGTATTAGTTTGTTTGTTAATAAAGTATTTAAGTATTAGGTATTTTGAGAGTTAAAAAAAACAAAAAAAATACGTATTAATTAAGTTTGATGTCACGCGTATATCCTATCATGTGCTAGTAACGCTCAAACAGAAATGTAATTGAAGTGACGGCAATTTTTAGAGCAATAAGTGAAGCATTTGGGGTCGTACTTTGACTTTAAGGCTTCGGTTACTTGAGCTGCTGCCACATTAAGGACGCATACAAGTAACAAGGAAATAACTTTGCGTTCTGCCATTTTCAATTTCTTATTAATTGAGATTGCAGATATAGATATATATATATATATATAAGTACGAACAATATACATTTTCCTTATTAAATGTTTACCTCTTTTAATTATTTTATATTTTTGTATTTATTATTGATTTGATTTCACGTACTCACCTGGTGTGTCTATAAATTTGAGTTCTTGGTCCGCCGCTGTCTAACATAATTCATGCATTAATTTTGATAATATAAAAGAATCATGGTAGCTCAAGCATATGGCCTTATCATAAAATAATTTAGCATATAAAATTATTACTGGCTGTACTATAAACCCACGTACTACTTTCTTTTTACGATCGTCCTATAAAAAATATATTTCTTCTTATAATAAAATAAAATAAATTGGAAAAGTGAGGAAGGAAAATGAAAGAATATAAATTTGAATCTAAATAAAATCTGTTGGATAACTTAGAAAAATTTGGGCTTATTTAAGCACTCTTATAATTTAAAGTGCTTCTAAATTAGTCCACCAGCCTAATCTTTGAACGAATTTTAATAATATCCTTGATCACTACTAAATTACATTCAAGGACATGAATGTATATATACTACTTTTCTTGTACATTTTTCTGTTTTTTTTTATTATGTAGGACATGAAATAAAAAGAGTATTAACATAAGACCACTTATATTATAATATGAATTTATGCATGAATCAAATTGTAATAATTTTTTTTTTCATTAATTAGTTAAGGTAGTTTCTTATCTTCATATGTGGTGACTACTTGTTAGATCTACATAAGGTGTAATATTTTACTTGTATATATGTTTCATCCATTATTTTCTTTTTATTATTTTTCTGATATTATTTTCATAGTTATTGATTCTGATTGTGCTTTCTTAGTTTAAGAAATATTAAGAGAGGCTATAAAAGAGAAATAATGTCACGCATGAATTAGTAGAAGAGAGAGGAAGAGGATTGAATAAGTTGTAATTTTCAAAGTTTAAATCATAAAAAGTATGTTCAATACATAGTATTCAAGATTGTAATTGTATAATTTTTATACAGTTATACATTTAATTGTAAAATAATATTATATCGTATAAAATAAAAATTATATGTTATATAAAAATTTAATATAAGTAACGAGTGTGAATCTAAATAATACTAAACATTTATTTAATATGTCTGAAATTTTAAATTTTAAATTTATGTACCTTTACTTTTTTCTTTGAACTTAATTTAATTTTCTTTAAAAGTTAGAAAAATATAAAAAATAAATTAAATATTAATTTAAGTAAATTTTTTTAATAAATTATTGATAAGTAGATCACTACATAAAAATATAATTACTATTTAAAATGTAAATTAATTTCTTAAAATATTTATCATTAATTTTATATGACTGTATTATGCAGGTTATCACTAAATATTATATAGAATAATTAAAATTTAATAAAATTTAATCAGATATAATTATAATTAATTTATTTAATATGGTCTAATAAACGTACTTAAAAAGAGTCAAAGGTCATAATATGATCAGTTGTTGTGGGATTGTTTAAACAAATTTAACGTTTTCAAAGTAAAACGTGAGATACTTTAGAAAAAGTTGGCTAACATATAAACATTTTGGGCTAATGTGATTTATGGGCTTGGGAAGCCCGGTTATGCTATACATTCATTAACCCAAATCAAAGTTTCGCAACCTAAAACAGTAGAAGCCCAATCCATATAGAAAACAACATTTGGGCATAATAGAGACATTTACTTGAGGGGAATCGAGTTTTGTGTATCTCTATTAAGGATATTCATACTTATTAGTATTTATATTTTCTTATGGTTACTACAACGATGTTTATATTTAAAAATTAATACATTTTTAATATCCTAATTTAAAAAATGGTATAATTTTAGTCCAATTTCATGAAAATAATTAAAAAATGAACGACATTTATAATTATTTTAAATATATACTTATCATTACCATTAAGTTAATTTTTTCTTCCAGATTTAACCTACCCGAAACAATTGGATATAAAAAAGAAATTCAACATAAAAAATACTTGTCTATTTTGGTTAGAAAAAATCAGTTAACCTATGTTTTATAACCTTTAATCCATCAGCTCTTATTCATTTTGAAATCATGTTTTTTCCTTCTCTTGTTACGCTTTGTTCTAATTTTTTATTTTTTAATTCAAAATTAATTTATTTTAAAACTTAATTCTAAAATTGTCTTTGTTTTCACATTACGTGTAAATCACATAATCTAAATTTTTTAATTTAATTTAATAAAATTAGACTAAAAGGGTACCACAATTATACCAAACCTTATTTTCTCTCTCTCTTTATATACATTTTAAATATATTGGGACTGTTGGCTCAAGGGCATGAGCTTTTGATATATTACATACATAATTATATAGTATAAAGAGTAAATTTTAAAGTGGTTACATTCTTCAATATTTACAAACAAAATATAATATTTTAGGCTTATATATACTGTAAGCTAAACAAAATAAAAAAAATGAACTTCTAAGTTAGTTTATATTTTTTTTAAAATATTTAATAAAAATAATGCAACTGATATAAATATAAAATTTAAAATAATATTATAAATTTCTTAAGAAAAATAAAATTGTAAATTTTATTATAGTATAATTTTTTTAACTATATATAGTGTTATAAGCTTAAGTCTTGGTATTTTCATTATATATATTACATTTAAAAATATAATTTTTTAAATTCATAGAATAAATACAAGAGTCATGATATTATTATTTTATACAAAAATTTTCTTTAAAAATTTAATTTTTAAAATTTTTTAACTTAAAAAAAAGGGACGATGATGATGAAGTTGGACCATTACATTTAAAAATATAATTTTTTAAATTTATAATACAAATTTAAGAGTCTTTATAGAACTAGTTGTGCTTTAAAAAATCTTATTTAAGTGTAATTTAATTCATACATAAATTAAAAAAATATATTCATAACTTTATAATGACATGATAAGTATAGAATATTCTATATAAAACATAAGTTTAAGTATTGATATTATCATTATATTTAAAAAATTAATTTATAAATTCATAAAATTAGTGTAAGAGTGCTGATATTATTATTATGTACAAATGGTGTTTTAAAATTTTAATTTTTAAATTTATTAATTTAAAAAAAAAATAGTCATAATTTCATAATGTGGTGATAAATGTAAAGTAACATTCAAAACATAAATTTAAGCTTTGCTATTGTTATTATATATATTACATTTGAAAAATCTAATTTTTAAATAAAAAATATAAATTTAAATTTTTTGATATTATCATTGTATATAAATTATGCTTTAAAAATTTAATCTTTATACAAATAGTGCTTTAAACATATATTTTTAAATTTATTAACTTAAAAATTATTATAATAAATAATAAAATAATATTTTTAAAATTATAAACCAGAGTTATAATATTATAGTAATATATAATTTTGATATTATTATTATTATATTATTTATTCATTACAAAACCAACTTTTTACATCATAATACAATTTTGACTTTATAATTAAAAAATGTTAGAAAAAAAGTAATGCATCACGATGATGTTGAACAAAAGTGAGCATCTCTCCCTTTTATATAGTTAATAGAAATAGACGTACCACCAAATCTTTAAAATATTAAAAAGATTCTATACACCACCAATATTCAAAATACCTATTTTTAAAATAACATAAATTTTATATACATATTAAATAAATTCTTACCAGAAGAAAGCTCTCAAGTAACAAATGTTGAATAAAAAATAATTACCAAAACAAAGAAAAGGCATGGATTGTATCTCGTTTAAGTGTCTTCAATTCTTAGCAAAGAAAAGAAAAAGAAAAAGAAAAGTAAAAAAAAAAGGACTTGTCTACAATATTGGCAGAGCCAGAATTAAAAAAAATAAAAATGGCTAAGCTATTCACTTTTTATTCTTTTGTAATCATAAAAATTATACAAATGAACTTTGATATTGATTTTTAATTCAAATAATAAGTATTTTTAAGTGCAAAAGGATGACATCGGTAAGATTTGATATTTTTTCTTTAATTTTGAGAGAATATAAACTTAATTAATCGAGCTAGTAGATGATATATACCTACTTTAATATTGAATTTTACCTATAAAAGATTATGCATTGATTAGAAACATAGGAAAAAAATAGATATTAAGGTCAAATAAATAGTAATTTATTTACTCATTTTTTAATTTCTTTTAACTGATGGCTAGTATGATTTTTTTTATAACGTGAAGTTTTTACTTTTAAAAAAGTGGCACATATGAGTGATAATAAAAATAAATAACTAACTTATTTAACAATTAGTTAACACCAAAGCACAAATATATATTAAGAAATATTCTAATACAATTTTGGAAAGGTTGATGAACTAAATATTCAATCAGGCCTTGAAAATTTCTAACAACTACAAATAAAATCTAAAATGTTTTGAAATACATGTTTAGACCTCGTGGGTGAAAGCTGAAAAATAAATATATTAGTGGTAAAACGACAGATCGAATCTCATTTTAAGGGATATTTCAATTAGCTTTAGAATAAATTTAAATTGAGATATGAGTTAGAAACGTGGTGATCACAATTGAACTTATAAGGTGCTAAAATTCTTTTTTTTCCTTGAATAACTTTGTTTTTAATAAATGTATAAAAAATTTCTAACTAATGATAATTTATCCCAAAACTTAAAATTTTATACCAAATTATATAATAAAAAGATCAAAAAATATTTCTTTTATAACTTGAATATAATGATATCAATGTCACATCTACTACTTCTCTAACAACTATCGTTGATTCCACCAATGCTTTCGTAGTCAACATCAACGATCTCATCAAAAATCTAGTAAATGTAATACGTTATACACAAATATATATATAAATATAACATGTTATATCTGTTAGATCATTGAAACTATGATGAATGTAACAATTTATATATAAAAATATACGTAGATATAACATATTACATTTAATTAATTATTAGAACTATAATGTATATAATATGATAATTATCAAAACTCTAGTGATGTTGAAGAATATTTTGATATTTATGAACATATATAGAACCATGAATTTTGGAATAATTTTTATTATATTGAGAAAATTAAAAAAATGTTTTATATTATGCAAATATTCTATGTAAAATTACATATGAAAAAGGGATGAATTGTATGCAAGTCACTTTCTTTTGTTAAATGAATCACTTTAGTAATTTTTTTTAAGTGATTAATTTTAAGTAGCTTTTTTTTTTTGAAAAAAGGTAAATTTATTTAAATTTATAATATTATATTTAAATTAAAAAAAATACTCTCATAAGAATGAAATAGTTGAAAATCCACTAATGAGTTTGTTTTTTATTGAGATTGTTTTGTGATAATATTTATTAAATAATTTAATATTTATTTACCTTAACCTATAAAACTTTTTACTGAGCATAATCACTCTTTGTCTGTTAATGGGATGTAAATTACACCCAATATATATGATTAATCAAAATAAGTCGTCGTTGGTAGGCAGAACCTTTGGTAGGGTTGCTCGGATCCAATCAGTGAAGTAATAGGATTTGGTCACAACAAGAAAGAGTAGTGGGCCAAAGAAGAAGGCACATTCAATAAGAGTGGCTTTTGTCAAATGTCACTCTTATTGCCATCCAACAAATCATAATATTCACCCCTTTTTCCATATTGGTCACTTTTATTATGGTATCATTCTCTCTCCAAAACCTTACTTCCAACCTCCATTTATGTACATGTATATATCTTCTACATTCACCTCTCTTCTCTCACCACCTGTTGTATTAACATTTTTGAGTTGAACCGATAATATTGTATGAATTTTACAAAATTTTACTGTAAGAACTCAAAATTTAATACTAGTAAAATGTAGATTTGTACATGTAGTAAATTGTTGTCAGTTGATTCAATTCTAAGACAGCTTCTGAACCTTTATGTCCTTATGCTTTTGTTTTATATTTATATTTTTATTTTTTCTCACAACAATATGATTCTGTTTTCTATTTCTAGTCAACATCAGCATAAAGAAAGTAAAAGAATAGAAAAAAAAAGGGCTTACAAATGATGACCTCTCTTACTCATGGTTTTTGATTTGATTATCTTTTTGACTCTCTTGGCTCTTTCTCTTTGTTTATTTACCCTTTATCTTTATCTGTTATTCAAATCAAATGGTGATCTTGAACTCCTTCTCTACATTTCAAACTATATTGAGTTATAGTTACTTGGTTAATTCACCTGAAGCATCTATCAAAGTGAAATCCTTTTCTTCTTAATTCATCTGAGGTCTCCAGGACATGAAATGACTATATTGGACATCATTCACTAGAGTCATCAACAATCAACATTGGGTTGTTTTAGTACTACTTACATATGGCAAATCAGCAAGTAAATTTTATATTCTGTCTCATTCTTTTGGATTTTTTCTCTTCTAGCTGTTGTACTTCATTTGTCTCTTGTTCCATTCTGGCTTTCTTTAGTAGCCAGAGATCTGTTTGTTTATTGTGTCTTTTTCCTCTCTTTTTTTTCCTGGTTAATGTCATTATTATTATTATTATTTCAAGTTTGATGAATAAAATATTTCTAAACTGACATGATCATGATTGAAGGAAGAAGGATGGCCTCTGGGTTTGCAGCCAGTTAATGAAAGAGCAAGGTTGGCTAGAAATCGTGATATTTTTGGATCAATTTCATTCAACCATTTACTTTCTGTTTCTCCAACTTGTTCTACAGATTCTTCTTCAGATTTAGACACAGAGGTAAGTAAATATACATTAAGCTAAAACATTTGTCTCTTGAAAAAGGAAACATATATAAATTAATGTTTAAATAAAGTTTGATAGAGAAGTGGAATCTGTCTCACACCTCAACGCCTAACCTTAAATTTACATACCTCATAAGTCACAAGAAGACTTTAATTAATACGCCTGAGCTACAACGGCTTGTTTGAATTTATCATGTTCTTAATAATCATTATGGTAACTTTTTCTTTTTTCAGTTCACAATTATCTAGGGAAAATGTTCGACGAAAATTTAAAAAAAATCTTCTATTTAAAGTTATATGAATGAACTCATACTTTGGTATTTTTTCTGTAAAAAAAAAAATCAAAATCAATTTTTTTTTATCAAATATTCATAATTATAAATTATAAATCAAACACTCTTAATTTGTAGGCAAAAAAAATGGAAATTAAGAAATCATTGGCAAACAATTTTATAGGCCATTTTTGAATTTTTCTCTTCATAAAATGGTAACTAGAAATTGGTGATTTTTTTTAAAGAATCAAAAATAAAAAAATTAATTATTTAATAAAAAATCAGAATCATTGTAAAACGTTATACATATGTGCAAATAGTGGGGTGAGCCTTGAAAAAACGAAACGACAGTGCATAAAAACAATACAAGTACACATCCTTAGCAAAAACATTTACTAGCACTTGTAACAAAAACAATAGTTGAAGGTTTAAAAAGGAAATAGTTATACTTTTTAATCTTTAATAATAATTAGTAAGAGCTAATTAACTCTTGTGGCAAAAACTGCAGTCCGCAGGTTCATTCTTTCATGATAAAAGCATAACTCTTGGGAGTCTAATAGGTGTCACAAACCTCTTAAAGCTGTCAAGAAGATCCTTAAGGAGAACAAAAACTCGTGACACTCTTGAAGATATGAATAACATTAAAAGTAACAACAATAGCAATAAACCCAGAACATGGTTTTGTTTGTCCTTGTGTTTTAGCAACACTAGTAATGATGGTGATGAGAATAATGTGAAAAATGTTGCATCTCTTGGACATTTTCTTGAAGTTGAAAGAAAAGCTGCATCTAATCAAAGTAACACAAGGAATCAAAACCTTAACGTTTATGGTCCAGATGAGTTTAACCAAACTGTTTCTGAGTCAAACTCACTATTTATTGATGGAAGGATAGCTCCTCCTCTTCCTTCTTCTCCTCCTCGGTCAAGTACAGACGTTGACATGAGAGAAAACAGAGGATTTGAGTGTCTGAGTTTGCGTTTTCAGTGTTGTTTTCAAGCTTGTTTGCACAGTGATCACTGTGATTGAAAAGTATCTGTTTCAGACCTTCAGTTGTCAATGTCTTTTTCTACTGCTAGCTCCAGTTGGGTTTGATTATTTAGTTTTGTTTGATTTTGAGAATGAGATTTAAAGAAAATAAAGGTATACTACAAAATTCAATTTTATTTTTACATGTATAATATTTCAAGATGCCACTTGTTTAAGGAGTCAGCAGCGTGTGTGTATAATTTTCTCAAATAAATAAATAAAAAAAAGAGCCATTATGATTTTATTATTTTGTTATTCTTTATTCTTATATATTTGTGTGTGAGAATTACCAAATTAGAAGAATCAGATGCAACTGTCTTTAGAATAATTGCAGTTTACTAAAAAAGAAACTGTGAAATTTTTTAAGTGGGGCAGATAATTTTCATTTTTTAATCACTTGTTGACATAATTAAATAATATTTTGATATAAAATTATTAAAATATATTATATATAGTTAATTATCACTTTTTTTTTTAAATGATACCAACTTTAAAACTTGGAGATTTCTACTATGATTTCAAGTAGGCAGGCACAATATGCAAATCAGCCCCTAAAGTAAACACAATCTCTAAGAGAGCCTATAAATTTCTATTTCATCCAAAAAAGAGAGCATATAAATGTGTTTGAAATAAGGACAAGCACTTCCTATTACTGCTTGGGCCATGATTCAAAACTGAAATATGGTTTGCTTCTGCAGAATATATGATAGGTATGGTATCCTATGTAGTATGAAGATCGCCAGATTAATCTAGTTCAAACGGTCATCGATCGTTTCTTGTTTTTAAGAGTAAAAGTTATTTTGTGGGGTTCAAACATTAACTTAAATAGGCAAGAGAAGCAATCTTACAACCAAATCACATCTTTTTCTTTAGGTGAGTATATCACCATAAAGCTTCTACTTCTAATACGTCATGAATTAGATTATAATCATTCTTTGAGTCTCATTTTTTTTATTGAATTTGAGTTGAGACAAAAAGATCTTGAGTGATCGATCCAACAGAATAATCCATAAGATAAAAAAATATCGTTAATTTTTTTATGTTGGGATGTATAAATAGTATTTTAAGATCTATTACATGTCTAAAGATTTTTGCTCTTCTTTATATCTATTATTTTGACATAAATCTTTTTTATTTTTAAAAAGAAATGGTTTGAGAATGTTCAATCTTATGAAATGAATTTCTAGCTCTAAGAAGAATACATTTTCTGTTGTTTATTATTCTAGAATATGTAATTCTTTTTTATCAAAAAATTTATTAAATTGGTGTGTTTCTATTTCTTTTTAAAAATTTACCATAATCTTATTCTATTCATATAAATAAAATATATATAATAAACTAAAAAAATTAGTAATACTGGAAAAAAAAAGATAAGATTTTTTTTTTTTGATAAATTGAAATTCTTAAATGAACTTCTATTTCCTATAAAACCAATATAGAAATAAAAATAAATTTAAAAAATATTCTTAATATATTAAAAATATTTTTTTAGAATTCTATTCCTATATTCTATTTTTATATTTATTAAAAATTTCTATCTAAGCATTGGGGGAAATATTTCAGCTTAGCTATCTAATACTTTTATAACCTATTTTTTTTATCACATACAGGCTGCCCCATGCGTTTTGAGTTTTCAACGTTTGTGGATTGGGAATTTTAACGATTGGTTCAAAAGTTTAAGATGCTTCATATTTTATCAAATCACTTCTTCTCTCATTCTAAAAGTTAAACCTAACAATTGAAGAAAGTAGGATTTAATTATAAAAGTCTTATATATCAAACTACAATATCAACCAATTATCTTGTTTTGCTTTACAGTATATGACCCATTCATGTGAATTTCATTGCTATTCATATCAAATATACACAGAACATCTACGTACGTAACTGTGTGATCCAGTTGTTCAACCACCAATAATATACATAATATTATATCCTCTAATTTGAAAACAAAACCCAAGACATTAGTATTGTATCTATAAACTTGAAAAGGTAGTGGATCCTGATGATATAAAGGTAGTATCTACTGTCTAATATCATATTCATATGTGTTTGAATATATCTTCGAGCTAATACATATATTTTATTTATTTTAAAATGTATCGTATTAATTAAAAAATAAATAAAATTAACATAGATAGTGTTCTTTTTTATAAAATAAAAAATTGGCACATGGTACTCAAAACTTAAAAAAATAACTAGCAGTATGTCTATGCCAAAATAAATTATATTGTTTGAAAAAAAAAATCCCATTGTACATTCAAAGGTAGGTAGAGAGTGATCGGAGAATTTTTAAAATTTAGATATAATATTTATAAATTAAATTATATATATATATATATATATATATATAGAGAAGGTAACGAACTTTCATTTTAATTTTAAATTTTAAATTTTTAGTACTTAATATTTAAAAAAAAATAATAATTTAAACATATTTTTATTAAAATAAAATATATATAATATTATTTTTCATAACTAAAACATAATTAATACTTTTTTTCCTATATACATAGTACCGTTCCTAAAATACAACATAGTATCATTCCTAAAATACAAATAATCACTAAAGATGAAGATTAGGCATACAAATGCACGGGGGAATCAGAATGAACAAAAAAGATTATATTAATAATCATGATCATTTCCGATCAATTTTCATCAAATTAAGTTATATTTAGGTAATAATCATTTTCATTAAATTAAGGTATATTTAGGTAATAATCATTGGTTATTAATGGGTAATAGTTTTTCCACCATTTAAACACGTTTCTTATTTTTTAATATTTATAAAATATATTTTTAATTTTAAAAAATTAAATATTAATATAGTTTTTATTCTACTATATTATTTAAAATTTTAACATTAATTTTTATCTTTTAACTATTTAATACATGTATATAAATAAACTAAAAAATAAAAAATTAAGAATAAAAAAATTCAATTCAATTATTTAAAATATATTTTTATATATAATTATACGTATATAAAAAATAATATTAATATGTTAATTATAATATCGATATCATAATTAATTATCTCCAACTTTAAAATTATTTTCGAGAAGAGATTTTTATCTTATAATGAGATACTTAAGATACCCATCCTAATAAGGATTCTCACTACACGTTCGGTGTCCACAGTTTGTGTCCCCACTGTCTGATTCTGAGTCCACAAGTTCGCAATCGACGTATAAATTTTCAATTAAACGTGACCTTTGACACCCCCGCAAATTACTAGACACCCTAAAGCCCTAACAACCAATTTTTGACAAAGGGGGCCATTTCCATAAAAAGTTTTTTTTTTTTTTTGCCTGTATTCATTGAATTTATATAACAAATAAAGGAGTAAATTACACTACAACTCACCTCATAAAGAAATAGTATTTAGTAAGAAAAAATGCTTACTCTGACTATTACAAAAGGGGGTTGAAAACTATCCTAAGCATCAATTCAAGATTCTTGATTTTTTTTTATTTTGATGAAAGAATTATTGGAAAATTACTTAAATTTTTGATAAGTTAGATTTATAAGAAAACAAAATAGACAAAATAACACACAAATTTAATAACGAAGTTCGATCAATCTTGTTTACGTCTCCGGACTTGCTGTAGATTTTTTTACTTAAAGGGCAGAAATTACACAAGGTGTTTACAACTCACAACTCACAACTCATAACCCAATTACACCCAAGAAAATTACTCTCAATTTTCTCTCACAAACTTTTCTCTCTAAGCTTTTCTTTCAATTGAAATGAACATTTGGTTGATTAATTTATTACAATTACACATCTATTTATAGGAAAATTCACTCATTGAATTACTCTTTAAATTAATGGTTCCTTGAATTAAGCTCTATGTTTTGCTCCTTAAATTAAGGAGCTTTATAGCAATCTCTAACAATCTCCCACTTGAAGACTGATTTCAATCTGTCTTCACACCTCGATCAATGCAACAACTTTTCTAATCTTGTTACTCTAGCAAACCAACTGAAATTAAACACAACTTTAATTTCATGGTAAGCTCTCATTTGCTAGCATCTCAAGTCTGACAAGCTTTATCATATCATTTAGGCTCTCCTTCATCAGTTAGCAACATATAGTTCATGTATCTCCTGTTAGGCACATGAGGTCGAGAAGACCTTCTCAATACATGAGTTGTAGTAGAAGGTTGTGATGTGTCAGACTATTGTGCACTGCTTTGTCCAACAAGTTCCTCTGGTTGAGGAATTGCTACAATTGGTTCCTTCATGGAACTATCTGAGACATCATCTGCATCTACAAATACTGACTTATTCTGCTTTGAGTCGTTGGTGTCTGTTTTATGCATGTCCTTATACATCACTCTTTCATTGAAAATCACATCTCTGCTACATGTCACTTTCTTGTTTTCGTCATCCCAAATGCGGTAGCCAAACTCATCCTCACCATAGCCGATGAAGGTGTATTTATTAGATTTGGGATCAAGCTTATTCCTGCCTTGATCACTAATATGCAAAAATACTACAAAACCGAATTTTTTTAGATGTGATAGTTTTACCTCTTTTCTGCTCCACACCTTCTCTAGTATTCTGTGCTCCAATGGAAAAAATGGACCTCGATTGATTAAATAAGCAGTCGTGTTGACTACTTCTACCAGAACTGCTTTGGTAAACCTGATTGTATATGAATGCTTCTGGCTCTTTCTGTCAATGTTCGGTTCATACGCTTAGCTACACCATTGTGTTGAGGCATGCCTGACACAGTTCTTTCCATTCTGATCCCGTGCACTTAGTAGAAATTTTTGAATCTGGTGTCTTCATATTCACCACCATTATCAATTCTAAGCTTTTTGATCTTCAAACCCGTCTCATTTTTCACCATAGCTTTCCATCTTTTGAAAGCCTCAAATACTTCAGACTTATGCTTTAGAAAGTAAACTCATACCTTCCGAGAGTGATCATCGATCAAAGTCACGAAGTAGTGTTTCCTACCAATGGATGAGACGGTTGTTGGTCCCCAAACATCAGAGTGAATGAGCTCTAGCCTTTCTTTCTTTGTGGTTCTACCACTTGTTTGAAAGCTGGCTCTCTTTTGCTTTCCAAGTATGCAATCTTCGCATATGTCTATCTCTGTAGATTGTAAACCTGGAAGTTTTCCCTTTGAGTGCATAATCTTCATCCCATTCGCACTCATGTGGCCTAGTTTTTGGTGCCATAGATTTGGTGTTTCATTGCCTGATGCATCTACGATTGGACAACGTGCCCATATTATCATGTAAAGAGTGCCACTCTTCTTGCCTCGAGCAACTGTCATTACACCTTTTATAATCTTTCAATCATTACCATGAAAGATTGTAGTGTAGCCTTCACTAGCCAATTGCCCTATTAAGATTAAGTTCTTTCTTAGGTCGGGAATATGTCTCACATCCTTCAATTCTCAATCAGACTCGTTCAACTTAATCTTCACTACATCTTTGTCAATAATAGAGCACGATTGATCATCACCAAGATATACCTTTCAAAGGTTTTTGGGGACATATTTCTCGAAGAATTCTTTCTCTGAAGTAACATGGAACGATGCTCCAGAGTCTAACACCCAAGATTCTTCCTTGCTCTCCAAAGAGCATATTAATGCATTATCTCCTCCTGAGGTGGAAGTAACATTTTCCTCTATCTTTACTTGTTTATTCTTCGGTGTACTCTTGCACTGATTTTTGTAGTACCTGGTTCTCCCACAATTTCAATACTCAATAGTCTTCGAGCTATAGGAATTATTAGGATTCCTGGATTTGGACCTCCTATCCTTTGATCTACCTCGGTAGTCTATTCTTTCACATCCATTCCCTCTGGTTCAAAATTCTTCCTCTTGACTCTGTATGCAAAACTGAAGAAGTTGAATATTCACCCGACTCTCTACGTCGGATCTCTTCAGTGAGAACCAGATCACGAACATCGTCAAATTTCAACTTATTGCTTCCTGAAGAGCTACTCACAACCGTGACAGTAGCATTCCAGCTTTCTTGTAGAGAAGATAAAAGTATAAATGCTCGTACTTCTTCATCTAATTCATTTTTCACTGAACTCAACTAGGTTGTGACTATGTTGAGTTCATTGAGATGTTGAGCTACCGATGCACCTTCTATCATCCACAAATTAAACAAACGCCTCATCAAGTACACTTTGTTTGAGGTTGATGGTTTCTTATAGATATTGGAGAGAGTTGCCATAAGACGCGCCATGGTCTTTTCCTTTTCTATTTTGAAAGCAACATTACGGGATAACGTCAATCGAATAACTTCGAGGGCTTGTCTGTCTAGAAGATTCCAATCTTTTTCCTTCATAGCCTCTGGCTTCTTCCGTGAGAGAGGTTGATACAAATTTCTTTGATACATATAATCCTCTATCTGCATTTTTCAAAATTCGAAATTTATGCCATCAAATTTCTCGAGTTTCATCCTTCCTTCATCTACAGTCATTGCTCTCATTCAAATCTGACTTCCTCCATATCATTTTTGACTATTTCTGCAAACCACCACCGTGTATTAGAACACCTCTGACAACGAACAAATATCGTCGACAAAATTTCACTATTCACATGAATAGTAACATTGTAGGAAATTGACAGAAATCACCACCAAAAGCTTTGATACCAGTTGTTGGGAAATTACGCAAATTTTCGATAAGCCATATTTATGAGAAAACAAAATAGGCAAAATAACATACAAATTTGATAACGGAGTTCGACCAATCTTGCTTACGTCTCCGCACCTGCTGTAGATCTTTTTACTAAAAGGGGAGAAATTACACAAAGTGTTTACAACACTCACAACCCATAACCAAATTACACCCAAGAAAATTACTCTCAATTTTCTCTCACAAAATCTTTCTCTATAAGCTTTTCTCTCAATTGGAATGAACATTTATTTGATTAATTCATTGTAATTACACATCTATTTGTAGAAAAATTCACTCCTTGAATTACTCTTTAAATTAATGGTTTCTTGAATTGTTCCTTGAATTAAACTCTTTGTTTTGCTCTATGTTTTGCTCCATGTTTTGCTCCTTAAATTAAGGAGCTTTATAGCAATCTCCAACAGAAATGAAGTTTTTTTTTCTTTTTCAAAATATTTTAATCGTTAATGCTCCTTCAACCTCACACCAAATCTTACAACATGACTCATGACCCTCGTCCACATGACTTAAATCCACCTCAAAACTGCAAGGCTGCCACTCACTTTTTATGCTTGTTTTTCACATCCTCATAACAGATTGATTTCTCTATATACATAACAAATGGAATATACACTGACATTCAATTATTGGATCTTTTTTCCCTCTCTTCCTAGACTACACAAATGGAACTTTCTTTACTCTATCACAAGATTTTTTTTTTGTATTAAGGCTTGTCCATCCACTCATTGTCTATAGTGATCCTTCTAGAGTTGTGGCCACTAATCTTTCCAAAAGATCCCATGGTTGACAACCCCTTGAAACTACTGCTCCCCTTATTGTTGAAGGTAATGGACTTCCTTGACTTTCTCAACTTAGGGGAATTAGTATCAGCATAATTGTCCTGATCAAGATCATCACATATTTTGATCTTTGCAATGGCTAGTCGAGCAATGGGGCTTCGAAAAAATGGGCAAACTAGTGAGGCTGAGCATGCCACTCTTGGGTTGGGCTTGTTATGGCAGCATAGGGCTAGTGTGTAGTGTGCACACATTTGATGCCTACAATCCTGGACTTCAACTATGCAAGTTTGCTCAAAGCATATGCAGCATAGCTTTGAATCATTATCTTGTAGTTAAAACAATAGAGTTGTTTTGGCCCATTGCACTAACAATAATTTAGTTCACCGGGATAAGGAATAAAGAAATGTCATACAATAAGTTTTTGGAAGGAAGGCTTAATAATTCATTTAATACTTCTTAACATTCCTTCTAAAGTGTAGGTTACTTTGTGTTTACAAAGGCCCATCATTTAAAATTTTCTTAAGAGTGAGTTTTCTTATCTTTTTACAAGACTCATCAAACTTCAAATTTTTAATTGATTTTGAAAGTTGTAAAAGCGATTCGATCCCAAGATTTTACATACCATAAAGAAATATCAGACATTAATTCTCTCAAAAACTCAAACTTGTGGGAGGTAAACCTAACAATCATTTTTACTCTTCAACATTACCCCTTGAGTGTGGACTACCACTACTACAAAACAGATCTTTAAAGTTGGTTCGGTGAACCGACTTTAAATATGATGACTTAAAAATGTAAATTTAGTTCACGCGTTGAACCGACTTTAAATTTTAATTTTTTTTTATAAATTTACTCATTTTTATTATACTTAAATTAAAACCTGTTTTCGATCACTACATAATAGCAGGAAAAAAACCAAAAATCTTTTTAACAAATAGTTTAAATAATACAAATAATTAAAAAATAAAATATTAATTAATAGCAGAAAAATTACCATGTTGTTGTCATATGTTATTCAAGATCATCATATTCTTCTCCTGATGTTATAATACAAAACATACATATATAATACAAAAATTTATACACATAAATAATAACACATAATAGCAAAAAAAATGAACAATAAGTGCGTATAATTAATATAAATACTTATAAGAGTAAATGAAACGACAAAATGAAGAAAAAAATAGTGTTTTGTAAGTGAAAAATGGGTATAATTTTTTTGAATATTTTGCTCAAAAATAGGGGATCTAAAAGATAAGTTAGAGAGGAAGAAAACTCACTAACCGGTGTTGGAATTGGTGGTCGTAGGTGGCCGAAAAATGAGAATGAGTGGAGAAGTGGAGAAGTGGATGAGGTTTTGGGTTTTTGAGAGTTATGAAGCGCTTGAAATAATTTCTGTTTGAAGAAGAAAGAAGAGAAGATGAAATATCCACGTGTATAGCGTCGGTTCTACGTGTCAATCGACGCTACACACGTGGATAGTGTCGGCTCACCACATCAACTAACGCTACGTCCTACGTGTAGTGTCGGTTCTACATGTCAACCGACTTTACATATCGATTTAAATACCTCTTTTTGTAGTAGTGTACGCTAAATATATGACACATATTGAGTTAAAATGGTGAAACTTGAACATATGACCTAATGAAAATAATGATAAATTGAAAAACAAAAACTCTGGAAATTGAGAACCTAGGTCAGACATGCTTCACAGCTGCTATCTAACACAGTTCAGTATGCGGCCAAATAGAAGTGCACAAACATTGGGTTGGGGCACTAGAGGTACTTAAGGTCTTACATCTAAACAAAGACATGCAAGTCTATCACACTAAATTGGTTTAGTGGTAATTAAAGTTCAAAGCTCAATGATAGTTTAAAATCTGGATAAACAAACTACTAAAACTTCTAAGGCTGCACTTTAAATGTTCAGGCTAGTGTCTATTCGAATATAAGCAAATTTTCTAGAAAAAGAATGAGCCGAAAATCACCTCAGACATGTCATCTGTTCCTTCATCAGAATGTGATGGAGAAGGAAGAGAATGAGCAGCTTCCTTCAGGATGTTCTTCTCCCTATCTCTGTTTGCCACCATCAGTGCTTGTTCTAGTAGCCCTTTTGCCTCTTGATTAAGCTCGCTAATGAATTTCAACGGTGCGGGCCAAACAAGAGGTTCTGCTGAGAAAGGATTCAGCAAGGCTGCATATACTCCATGTTTGTGTTTCAAAGCAACCACATATGTTATCCTCCTGTCATAGATAAGCACAAGTCAAAATTTAACTCCAAATAGAAAAATCGACATACTAAAAGTACGGGGAATGAAGCTAATATTCGCAAATTCACATTCAACATTAGTTGGCTCAAGCAGTAGAAACTTGGTAAAGATAACTACTTAACAATATGATGCCAATTTGGTATTCAAATTTCGAAGTAAATCGAATGTACTCAGATGCATCTCTTTGAAGACGATCTGCGCCCCAAGCCAACAGTTCTCTGACCCCCTCTGGCTGCCAAATGAAGAGGAGTGCTTCCTGGGAAGCTGTTAACAACAAATTATCAATCTACTAAACAAAATTAACTCCATAGATCGCTAACTTTAATGGATTTTGGGAGACAAAGTACCTATATCCACCAGTTGAAGCATTATCAAGAGCTCCATAGTCTAATAGAATATGTACGCATTCAGGAAAATCGAGCAAATCCCCTGTAAATTAATCAAAAAGTTAATATCAATAAATGCCAATGCATTGGATCAGCTATAGAGGATCAAAAATCATTCAAGGAAAAAGGACTAACCAAGAAACTGCAACATGACTAGAATGAACAGAAGAAAGAATGGCTTGAAGGCAACTGGAATGACCATAGTAAGCACCATAATGCAAACATGTTCTTCCATTAATAGAATCAAACATCAAAATCTGAAAAATTTAAACCACATTAATTACATGTTCTCAAAGTCCAAATCTGGAACAAAGATTGAAACTTTACGAGCAATAAAAACTGGGAATTTCTCATACATTTGCTACGATTTCAAGGAGCTTTTCCACAAAAGCCGAAAAAAATTGAATGAACTTTTCATAAAAGGTGCTCACACTAGACCACACTAAATAAAAAAAAGAAAATGAGCTTAAATTAATTATTAAGATAATACAATTACATAGCTTTTGTTGTGATTTTTGCTAGCTAAGCTACATTATCGTTAGTAAACAAAAAATTATTTAAATATTTATTTTAATTTTTAATAAAAATTAAAATAAAATAAAATTGTTATAATCAATTAAATATTTTGATTTTTTATATTAATTATAATTTTATCATTATTAAAAATTTGTATTTTAATTTTATTTAATCCATTGATAGATAATAATAATATTTTAACAAAAAATTATTAAAATAATATAATTTATTCTTAATTAGTTTTTTTTTACAAAATTAAAGAATTTAATGACATCGTTTCTAATATAATGAATTAAACAATATAAATTATCTAATTTAAGAAAGAATGTGATATTTTTATCTATAATATATTTAATTACTTATCTTTTTTTTATTTTTACAAAGTTTATTTCATTTTTTGTGAAGGGAGGCTGAATCATTGAAGTTATGATATTATATCAAAATGAGTCATATATAACTTAATAAATCATATAATTTTTAAAAATTCTAACATAATATTATATTCAATTAATTTCATACATTACTTCCAACAATTTTCATTTTTTAAAATTCATTTTTTAAAAACTCTAACATATGGACTTTTTTCTTAACATATCTGAAATTTTAATTTTAAAATTATGTGTTTTGATTTTTTCTTTCATCTCAAATTTAAAAAATATTTTTTACTTTTTAAAATATAAAATAAAATAAATATTTATTGCATATTTGTTTATAATATTGTGTTTTACTGTAATTTTTATAATTGATAGGGATAATATTTATACATAAAATATTGTGATTATTTGTAAAATATTGATAATTTTTCTCAAAATTAAACTTAAATGATTAGAAGATTGGTGAAACAAAATTATAATTAATAAAATTAAATATACGTTAATATTATAATTTTTATATGCATATAATTATATAATAAAATATATATTTATTATTCAATTCACAATACTTTTAATAATTATATATATATATATATATATATTATTTTACTTAAAAGTGGTTCTATTTAAAATAAATAAATAATATCAATATTTAAAAATAAATTTAATAGAGTAAATATAATGTTAATTTTAAAATGTTAACCCATATTTTTGAATAAATATTAAAAAAAAGTTTATTTAAACCATCAAAAAATTATTATAAGTTAATAACAAATGATTAATTTTTAAATTATTTAAAATTAATATAAAATAATTATGATTTAATTATAATTGTTAACATCTGTACTAATCCCTTCGTCACCTTGTACATCCCTAATTATATTAATGAACTTGAAAGTGAGCTCCAAACCTTGAAAGTTCATGCAGTCTCTTTCAGCCCATTAAAATTACCACGTTATTATTATTTGTTTAAACAGTTATTCATTTATATTGAAAACTGAAATCAAACCCCATCATCCTCAAGATATAAATAATATTGTTATTGAAATTTTTAATTGCTTCATAAATACTAATGATTTTTATAAATATTAAAAACATAATTTTTAATGTCAAAATTTTGATTCTTTATTTTTAATATAAAATTTCAATAAATATTGAACTAATAAAATAAAAATAAAAATATTACGTTTCTACTTTCTTCTAGAAATATACAGGCATAAAATTTAATTTCAAAGTTTTAATTTCTTCTCTTTTCTTTGCCATTATTTTTGTGATGTGCTCCCTAATTGTTTCTAAACAACTTAAGATTGGTTGGTTTCTTGCCCTCATTATCTTTCAATTGAAGCATTCAGCAAGGTTATTTGTCAAAATGTCAATCTTATACATGCAATTAAATGAGAAAATAATCATGTTAAATTTAAATGTTGTATTTTTGTATTCAATTAAGAAAAAAATAAAAATAAGTATTACTTGCATAAACTATTGGAAACATGCCATTATTTGCATCAATTCCCACAACCACCATAATTTGTTCAGTGAATACCACTTTTAGGTGGCAAGCATCAATACATGTAAATGGCATACAGCCTTTTAAAAACCCTCTTTTAGTGCTCCAAGACAAATATATATTCTTTTGAAGTTACATGTCCCATTTGCTTGCAATTCATTATGAAGTTTTACTGTTGTGCCTGGATTGTTCTTTAATAGCTCATTTGCGTATTGCTAAAGCAACTCATATTGTTTTGCCATTGTAGCTGGATGCTTATCCATCACTATTTTCTAGATACTTGGCTTTGGTTAACATTAATTTGGGTTTTACAAAAGAAAGTTTATAAAGCTATCTCGGGTAGTAGATCTCTAGATTTAGTTTAAAGTAATCCTCAAATGTCTTAGCCAACCACTTGGTATCAGCCACTCTTACCTTACTAGTCCACGTGCACTTGTTTTCATCTTTCCGAATAAATCAATATTTTAAGAAATAATCAGAAAAAGAAATAAACGTTTTCCTTCGTATATTTTCTTAATTTGTATCGGATATGTACATTTGTTTATATAGACAAATATCAATTACTATTTTAACAACCACCATGATTGAATTACATGGTTTACAGTTGCTTGGTAGGCGCCGTGTATATTAGAAAAAACGTTTGGCGTCGGTGCAGTGTTTGTTGAATTCAACACTCCCCTCAAGTTGGTGCATAGATGTCTTTCATGCCCAACTTGACTGAAACTTCTGTGAATACTCGATATGAGACTGCTTTAATAAGGATGTCAGCCAATTGATCTTCTGACTTAATTTTGGGCAATTCCAATGAATTTTCTTCTAACTTTTTCTTAATAAAGAATTTGTCAACTTCAACATGTTTTGTACGATCGTGTTGAACTGGATTATGAGCAATATCACATGCTGCTTTATTGTCACAAAATAACTTAATTGATTCTTTAGCAGGATATGTCAAATCTTTTAAGAGAGATTGTAACCACAAGGCCTCACAAAGCCCAAGTGTCATTCCTTTGTATTCAGCCTCTGCGCTTGAACGGGCAACAACATGTTGTTTCTTACTTCTCCATGTTACAAGGTTTCCTCCTACAAAAGTGAAGTAGCCTGATGTAGATCGTCTATCATTTATTGATCTAGCCCAATCAGCATCAGTATATACTTCAATTCTAGAAAACTCTGAGTTTTTAGTGAACAATACTCCTTTTCCAATAGCAGACTTTAAATATCTCAAAATACGAATAACTGCATTCATATGTTGTTCTCCAGGATTATGCATAAATTGGTTGACAATACTTAAAGCATAGGCAAGGTCTGGTCTTGTGTGTGCCAAATACATCAACCTTCCAACAAGCCTTTGGTATCGTTCTTTATTTGTTGGAACTTGATCAACCTTGATACATAACTTTAATCCTTCCTCTACTGGTGTATTAGCTGGTTGACATGCCGACATACCAATTTATTTTAATAAATCTAAGGCATACTTTCTTTGAGATAAGAAGATTCCTTCTGTTGATCGAGAAACCTCAATCCTAAGAAAATATTTTAAGAAACCAAGGTCTTTCATTTCAAATTCTTTGGACAAATAAGTTTGTAGCGCTTTCCTTTATTCAAGATCATTTCCTGTTACTATCATATCATCAACATATACAATAAATGCAGTGATCTTACCATACCTCTTTTTTAGAAATAAAGTATGGTCTGAATTGCTTTGCTTGTAGCCAAATGCCTTCATTGACCTTGTGAACCTGCCAAACCATGCTCTTGGGGATTGTTTCAATCCATACAGTGATTTTTTTTAATTTGCACACCTTTTCATCATGGATTATGGATTTCTTGATTCCTGGTGGTAAATCCATGTAGATTTCTTCAATTAAATCTCCATGTAGAAAGACATTTTTTACATCAAATTGATATAATGGCCAATCTAAATTTGCAGCTAGAGATACCAGGACTCGAACAGTGTTAATTTTGGCTACAAGTGCAAATGTTTCTGTATAGTCAATCCCATATGTTTGAGTGTATCCTTTTGCCACCAATCTTGCTTTATAGCATTCAATCATACCATCTGTTTGATACTTTACTGAAAAAATCCATCGACATCCAACAATTTTCTTTGTTGGTGGACGATCGACAAGCTCCCAAGTTCTATTTATTTCTAAGGATCTTAGTTCTTCATTCATAGCATCTTTCCATTTTTGGTCAGCTAAAGCTTCCTGCACACTGTTAGGAATAGATACAGCAGATAATTGATTCACAAATGATACATTTGATTTTGAAAAACGATGTTTAGACATATAGTTACTCATAAGATATTTGACTTTACTAGAAATCTCAGGTTCATACATGGCTTTAGGAATACCTCTGTTAGGACGTGATGGAAGTATTTTTCTGGTTGGTTCAATAGTTGGAACATCCTCTGCAAACGATTGGTTAGGTATATCAGCAGCTTGTGGAGAAGGAAACTCGTACTCACTTAGTGGTAGTAAGGAACTTGTTTGATGATCTTGAAGTTGATGAGGACTTGATTCCATTTCCCTTGAGTCTTTTCTATATTGAGAGGTATTACCATCTGAATTCAAGTTATTTGTATTTTCCTCACATATAATTTGTCTTTCTTCATAAGGAAACAATTTATATGTAAGGGTCTGAATTTCAGCATGGTTGTACTCCCCCTGAAATTCAGGTATAAAGGAGAAATACATTGTATCTTCATGAAAAATAACATCCATAGTAGTAATCATTTGTTTTGTAGGAGGATGATAACAACGATACTTTTTTTGTTGTATGACATATCCCATAAAAACACAACGTATTGCTCGTGGATCCAACTTGCTACATTGTTGTTTATGTAGATGTACAAATGCCACACAACCAAAGACATGAGGAGGTAAATTGGGAACATTTGGTGCAATAATTGCTTCAGTGATGGCTTGTAGTGGTGTTTGGAAGTTAATGAGATTGGAAGGTACCCGATTGATCAAATATGCAGCAGAAGTAATTGCTTCTCCCCAATAAGATAATGACATATTAGCTTCGATCAATGAGGCACGGACAACTTCCAACAAGTGTCAATTTTTTTCTTTTTGCAACTCCATTTTGTTGAGGTGTATCAACACAAGTAGTTTGATGAATAATGCCTTTTGATTGAAGATATTTTTGAAGCTCAGAACTTTTATATTCTCCTATATTATCACTTCTTAGAACCTGAATCTGTGTTTTATATTGAGTACGAACCATTTTATAAAATTTTCTAAATAAGACGTTTACCTCACTTTTAGATTTCATTAAATAGACCCAAGTCATTCAACTAAAATCATCAATAAATGTAACAAACCAACGTGATCCTCCCAACGTAGAGACTTTGGAAGGACCTCATACATCAAAATGTATAACCATAAACGGAAATGAACTTTTATTTAAGGTTACAGGATATGAGGAACGATGACTTTTTGCTAGTTCACAAACATCACACTTTAAAGTAGAAAGATCTAAGCTCAAAAATAAACTTGGAAATAATTTCTTTAAATATCCAAAAGAAGCATGACCCAATCTCCTATGCCATAGCCATATATTTGATTCATCCTTGTTAGATCCAGTTGCTACCAATACATGATTTGTTGAATCTAAGTCCAAATAATACAGGTTTCCTTGCCTAACACCACGACCAATCGTTTGCTTTGTTTGAATGTCCTTAAACACACAAAAGTCAGGCCAAAAAATAACAAAACAAGATAAAGCAGTGGTTATTTGAGAAATAGATATAAGGTTATACTCTAAAGAGAGAAAAACTAGTACTAAGTCTAAATTCAAAGTACTAGTGAGAGACAAAGATCTTTCCCCAATGACTGGGGTTGTGTTACCATTGGTAGTGCAAACAGTTTTGTGTGAGAATGATTTTGAGATTTGTCTAGAATCGAATGTTATATGATCTGTTGCACCTGAATCAATTATCCATGTATTATTAAAAGCAGGAGAAAAAAATTTAAGCATCTTACCAACATGTGCTGAGGAGGTTGCAACATGATCCTTTGTTGTTTCAGCAATGGTGGCAGTAGACATCTGTCATGGATTTTTCTTCCGAGAGTCACGGTTGTGATCCCACCAGTTCAAAACATTGTTCTTTTGTATGACCCTTTTGATGACAATGAGTATATTTAAATGATGATTTATCAGTCACCTTTCGTTCTTGGTGATTGGAAAAAGAACGATTTTTAGATATCATGGAAGAAGCGTCAACATCTCTAGATTTTTCCTTCAATGAGATTTGACATACTACCTCCCGTCGAATCAAGGAATAACAACCTTTTAAATCTGGGATAGTTTCTTTTCGTAAAATTTCTCCACGAACCTGCTCAAACTCATCATCTAATCCAGCAAGGAAAATATGTATCCTTAGTCTTTCAACAGACTCTTGATATGAGATTAGATCATGAGGGTCTTTCATGACCACCTTATCACGATGGTCTTGGTTTTGGAAAATTTCAGTCAACTCTCCATAATACTTTGAAAGTGATTTTCCATTTTGTTTGTAAGTAAAGTCTTTTTGGTTTAAGACAAATATCTGTAATTCGTCATTTCCATCATAGAATGTTTTTGCCAAAGCACCCCAAATTTCAAGAGCAGTAGGTATGCATAAATATCGTTTCATGATTTCTAGGCTCATTGACATAAGTATCCATCTCTTCACTTTTTGATTTTCTACATACCACTTGTTATAATTGTTTGATGTTTTTTCTTATTGCAAATTTTTGTCATGAATATAAGAGAGTTTTTCTCTCTCTTCAATATGCATTTCTATTATTTGAGACCAAACATCATAATTAGTCTCAATAAGAACAATGCCAGCATTAAAAACACCTTCAGACTGAACATATTATACAACAACTGGATTTGATTGCTCCATAGGTAATGAAATTATACCCTCTGTCATGATATTATGGTAACCAAACTAGAAAAGATGGTGTATTAATTTTAGGACTAAATTTTTTATGTGTTTTTTTTTGCTGTTTTTTTAATATATTTTTATACTAAATCAGATAAAAAAAACCACAAAACCGGTTCAAAAGTGGTTTAAAAACTTGAAAAATGAACCAAACTGGTTTTAGAAATCCAAAACTGGGAAAAAAACCGGGTTCAGACCTTTAAAATGGACCGAACCGGCCAAAAATAGAAAAACTGTGAAAAACCGAGAAAACTGGGTTCAACCGAACTGCTGGCCGAACCAACCTGAGTTGAACCGAGCTGCGGACCGGCTACGCCCTTGAGCCAGGCCGAGCCGGATTACACGTCATCATCTTCAACCTCTAGACGGCGCGTGGGGCGCGTGGAAAATGGATCCTTTACTTTAGGCGGCGCTTGGGGGCGCGTGGGGAGCTTTTCTTCTACTCTATTTTTACCAAAATGTTCAAAATTGTGTTTAGAGTAATCTGGTAAAATTAGGTGGGACAAATACTGCTTCAAAAATGATGTTTGTAATTAATATTTGTACGGATGGTTGAATGAGAATTTTTTTTTTCACGAGAAGAAATATTTTCAGAGAAAGAAATCTCTGTTTTAGAGAACAAGAATTTCAAATTTGTATAAAACAATGACTTGGCTTTGATACCATGAAGAAATCAATGTTTGAAGAAATAATCAGAAGAAGAAATAAACGTTTTCCTTCATATATTTTCTTAATTTGTATCGGATATGTACATTTGTTTATATAGACAAATATCAATTACTATTTCAACAACCACCATGATTGAATTACATGGTTTACAGGTGCTTGGTAGGCGCCGTGTATATTGGAAAAAAACGTTTGGCGTCGGTACAGTGTTTGTTGAATTGTGTTGCAGTGTTTGTTGAATTCAACACTTCTTTCATCAGCGTTCCGACTTGAAAACCATCATCCATTCTATATGCATAAACCATCCAAGGACAAGATTTGTAACATGATGCCTTGTGTTAGTGTGGTCATTTTTGTCCAACCACAAATTTCTATGTTTTTGTATTTAGTAATAGTGCAAAACGCCTTCTTAAAATGTTTCCTGTTAGGAAAATTTTGACCAACATAGACAAAAGACATAGTTTAATTCTGTGTCAATGTTGAAATAACCAAATTGATTAACATTTCTCTCATCATCACTATTGGCTAAACTCTCCAACTTATCCTCATCTCCATAATTAGATTTATGCCCACCATCATCAATGTTTGCAATATTAATATTAACCTCGTCTACTCCATTCTCATTACCATCATTAACTTGCTGGTGGTAAATCATATTCTGTTAATTTTTCTTCATCTTCAGTAATCATACTCCTCATCTTGAACAATGCTATCATTGTCACTATCCTCGTTTACATGAATTAATCTCATGCAAATTTTCCTCATTGAAGAGTCGAGTTTCATTTAACTCTTCATGCCCCTCACAACTTTTATAAATAGGTTTTCCATTATGCACCAAAGAACTAGAGACACTCTCCTCAATAAAAAAAAACACATGTCTCTTTATATGTAAAGATATACATATACGCAAAAACATCAGCTGCTCTATGTCAATAATCTTGTGTTTACCACTGAGACCCGATTCCATAATCAGATAGATTATCAATAAGAACCATAATAAGATCCTCCTTGTTGCACCAATCTAAATAATATATCAATATAACCATCCGTGTATCTTAGTTTATCATCATTAATTGTTGTAAAACTTCCCCCAATATAATGTACTTAATTTGAATGTAAAATAATCATTGAGTGGAACTACAAACATTGGCATTCATTTAATTACAAACTATTTAAACAAAATATATAAAAGAAATCTAGATAAGTATTAGAATACCTTATGATATCAATGATTTTATTTTATCTTATTATTTTTAATTGAATAAAATAGAAGAAAAGGATGGGTGTATATATACTGATATGATAAACACTGAAACGAATCATGTAGCTACCTACATTTTTCAACTAAAAATGATAGGAACTAAGAAAGTTATTCAAAACATTTGAAAAAACCTTTAGCCTTATCTCATTAAAATATGCAAAAAACTATTATCAAAAATCCATAAAAACACATCTTTTTTGTCCTACAGAGAAGCCGAACTATATTTTTTATATGATTAATAACAATATATAAATCCTAAATATTGAGAACGAGGGAAGATAGAGGGATGATTTGAGTGAATTCATAATTTTTTCTTTCATTTTAGATTAAGTTTTTTTACATTTTTAAAAGTAAAAAAGAAAAATTGCTTTTACATTGCTGTCCTTACAAATACTTTCGCAAAAACCATTTATTATAGTTGTCTGGTATCTATTTTGAATGTAAAAGTGATTTTGAACTAAAATGGATACAATAACAATACTTGGGGATCAAATTGGATTAAACTAAATAATATAGGAACAATTTATTGAAAGCAACACTTGGGCAAACCTAATTTCATTTGCCTAATGACTTGGATCATAGCTTATTTTTTTAAGATCATTTTTTTTTATGCCCAGTGAAATCACAACCATTAATGTATCATATAACTATCGATTAAAATAATAAAATTTATTTTTTAAACTTATAATTAATTATTATATTAATTGAAATAATATGAAAATTTGTAAAGAATAGATTTTTTTTTCTCTTTTTAATCAATTAGTACGATGAAGAGAGAGAAACACCTATAACAACCTCTTCAAATCTCACTCTTGTGTTTTGCAAAAGATCTTTTTTTTACGGAGATATCTACAGGCTATTCTTATTAAAAATTGAAAGAGGGCATGCTTTAATCCATTTTTACGTTACGTATATATGTTTTTTTTTCTTCATATAACATCAAACAAAAATAAGTTTTATATATGTTTAAAAATAAGTTTTATTTTTTTATAATGCATAAATATATATTTTATGAATAAAAAATAAAACCATATAAATAATTATATTATATAAAAAATAAAATATTTGCTTATTTTTTAAATACTTAAATTATATCCTCCTAACTAAGAAGGTATAAATTCTCATAGCCCCCAATTAATACGGTAGTAAAAGTCGTGGATAAGTTCGATATCACTACACATAATTTATAATAAATAATTTATTATTATTAGAATATGTAATGATATGATATTTTATATCAATGAAATTTATAATTATAGTATTTTTTTTTTTTGAAAAAATAAATATCTCAATAAGAGATTAATAGAGATAATTGGTGAATAATTAATGAGTTAGATAATTGGTGAATAATATAATAAAATAATTAATGAGTTTTATCGGGTGGATTGTATTGATTTAATGAAGAAAAAAATAGGAATTAAAAGATAAGAAAATAGTGGTGGACCGGGCAAGGCCGGGCCTTACCGTACCAGAATCACCGGACCTCTTGATCTATCTGCAGATGGACAATGGAATTCTCAAGTCCTACCCGGTTCAATGTGTTACTAATTTACCACCCATCATAAAATATTATCCAAACCAAATCCATGTCTCAAGCCCACAGTCCCTCCACATATTTATATTTTTAACCCCCAAAAAATATTATTTTTATATAATATAAAACAACGTATATTTTCTATTAAAAAACATATAATCCTTAAAAAAAATGTTTTCATGAAAAATGAAAAACATATGTTGTTTTAAGTTTTAAAAAAATAATATGAAATTAAACATAAAAAAAGTTAGTGAATCTTATAGAAGATATTATTTTTTTAATTGAAACACTATTGTAGATTTAAAATCGTTAATCGTTGGATTCCCATTCTAACAGAAAGGGTAAATAAAAGACAGGAATAAAAGTGAAAAAGAAATGCGGATTGGCACATTTGGAAGTAGATGGACGAGGAGGGGGAGGTTATCAAAATTCACAAAGAAGAAAGAAAGAAAAAATATTGGGTATTACTTGTTTGAAAAGATGAAATTTATTAAAAAAAATTAGTAAAACTTTCTCACACGTTACTTTTTTATAATATTTAAAACATGTATATAGTTGACTATTGAGATTGAGTGCCAAGGGGCACTCGTTTTTGTAAAAAGGAAGATGATTTAGGCAAATGTGATACTACACGTGCGCGCGTCGTCGACCGACTGTGTCGTATAGAGTCCGTGTGCGTGAGGTGGTATTTTATTTTTTGGAAAAATACTTTTTTTAAGGAAAATGATTGTTATATATATATTTTTTCTCAGAAAAACGATCGTTATTTTCTTTTATTAGAATATGACCGTTAAATGATCGTTTTTCTTCTTTATTCAAAAAAATAGTCGTTGCTCGTATTTACTTTCAAAATATTCGTTACTCGTCTTTACTCTCAAAATAACCGTTACTTTTTATTACTCAGAATGGTTGTTACGCTCTTAATTCCCAAACCTTACCGTTATTATCATAATTGCCACACAGTTTCTAAAACCTATAAAAAGAGGGCTTCATCTCTCAGTTTTTACATAACAATCTATAAACTCATCTCCCTACGAAAAACAATTCTCTCTGCAATTCTAAGTTTTTTTTTTTAGTTTTCCGAGCAACAAATTTTCAAGTGTAGCATTTCAGTATTCATCAGTACAGTAAAGTTCTGAGACAAAAATTAAGATTATGAGTTGTTTTATCTTGGGGACAACGAGCCTGTGTTTGCTCGCACAAATTGGGAGAGCCGCGAAACGTTTTAAAGAAAACGACTTAGTCCGCGACTCAATCCAAACAGTTCACACTAGGTTATCGATAATATTGTTTCAGTACTCTTATTAACAAACTTGTTTCAACCTTACTTAACAAATTAAATATTTAGATTGTTTTGTTTTAAATTATTATGTCTGGTATTTGTAGATATTTTAATTAATATTTTATAGATTTTAGTTATTTTTTTAAATTATTTTTCTCATCGAACATTTTCAAGTTAATTTTTTTAAAAAAATAAAAATATAATAAATTATATTAATTTTAATAAAAAAATTAATTTATTAAAGTAAAGTAAGAAAAATAAAATGCTAAATTGTAAGCGAAAATATTTTGACATGAGAGAATTAAAAAATAAAAAATAGGAGAACATATCAAAGTGGAGTGGGTCGGCAATAGTATAAAATTTGTAAATATCAATTCATTAATGAACTTCCTTGAATTTCCGAGCCCTCACCCTTTTGATTTGTATTGCCCACATTATCTTCGTACGTATCGATTTAACAGCAACCATTCCTCTTTTTCTCTCTTACTAATTTGCTCTCTCTCTCTCTCTCTCTCTATTATTTCTTTCTTTACCTTTTTCACTTTGCAAACTCATTTAATCTTCATAATTACTACCGTTTCTACTGCCTGCATTTCCATGAACAAACCTGACCGTATCATATATAAAGAGAAACAAAGAAATAAAGAGAGAGGAATGCTTTTTTTCTTTTTTTTTCCCTGGAAAAAGTATATTTCTTATATATTATGATATTATTATAGTTAATACATAATAGTTAATTATATATAAAATAAATAAATTATACTATTTTAATTAATAATTACCTCACATATAAATTAATTTTTTTTAATATATACATATAGTAATGCTTCTTGTAGCTAGCTTTATTCGTCTAGGTAGGCATCCTCGGTTCTCGTAAAAGTTCAAAATTCTTGAATCCTCTCATACTCCTTTTGGATTTGAGTTCTAATAATAAGTTATAATTATCAGAAGTGTGCTAATATTTTTAAAGAAAATTTAATTATCATTTTGTATTAAAAATCAGTAATGATCATATTGTATCGAGATTTGATTAATAATCGATTTTAAACTCATTTAGAAGGGTAATAGAGATGGAATAAAAAAAAATTATTTTAAAAATAATACTTAATTATTATATTTATTTTAAAACAATAATAATTTTTTATTCTTTCGATTACATTTTATTTAAGTAGAAATAATTTTTATTTAATGCAGTTGAAAAAAAATCATAAAATAAAATTAAAAATTACTTTGTTATTGTACGTTTATTTTTTTTAATAATAATACGATTAAATTATTACAAAAAATCAATAAATAATTTAAATATTATTTATATAATAAGTATAATATCTCATAAAACAAACATTACAAATTCAGATATAATTTTTTTTTTCAAAACTTTCATTATTCTTCAAGTAACATGTGTAAATTTTACTTCATTTTATACATTAATTTTCCTTAAAAAATTTGATTTTTTTTTAAATAAAATTTATAAAAGTAAAATTTAGAGTGTTGCTAGCACTTCTCTATATGACTATTATTAACTCATCTTTATTGAATATTCATTCAAAAATAAATTATATAATTTATTAATTTATTAATTATTAAAATTATACTTGATTTAATACCTAAACCAATACTTAAAATACGTTCTTCAAATCTTTTATACATTGTAGCATCTTTAGATCATCCCTTTGTAGTTTATTAATGATTGAATTCTTTATATTAAGTTTCAATTACACAGATATGTTTTTTTTTTGTTTCAAATAAAACTTCGAATTCGAACATATATGTGACAAACATTTTTTTTTTCTTTTTGATTAGAAGCATGTAGTTTCATAAAATTAAGCAAAATATATGGTTTCTCGGCAACGCCAAGCCATGTATTTTTAACTTAACAAATTGTTGAAAAGGTTTATAATTTACTTTTGACCATTAATTATCAAAAGAGAAACAAGAAAACTTTTGACCTTGGAGTTTTATTACACTAATGATTTCTAGGGTTATAAGAAAATTTAAGAGCACCTCCTTCTTTACACGAGGGTTTTGGTTCAAACATGGAATTGCATGCATGGTTTTGAGTGAATTTTTGGCGTTTTCTTCCATTCTCTAATCTCTGTCTCTCTCTCTCTCTCTCTCCCCCCTTAGCTTCAAACTTTCACTTTCACACCCACAATTAATAATAAGTACATCTTCCCATCTCATCATATATTCTTCTTATTATTACAAAATTATTTAAAATTGTGATAAACTCTGCTGTCTTTAATTATCTTTCTCTTCTTTTCATGACTATCATTGCATAGTCGATGTCTAGATGATGAACAGTTTCCCATAAGGTAGTTAAAATATCCAAATTAATTAAAGATCACTGACATTCACTCATAAATCATTATGAATGTTAACAAAAAAAAACTGGAGACAAGAAGAAACTTTTTTCTCTTGGGGGTCAGATAAGAAGAAGCTTTCTTGGAATTCAAATTTTGCCAAATCCATAGCAACAGTGAATTAAATTCTTGAAAATTTACTACAATAATATTCCTAAAATTTTTAACTATAAAAATATCATCAAATAATAATAAAAATATTAAATTAGATAAAAATAAACAGTAAATGGTTATATATTATCATAATTTAATTTAAAATTCGGAGAACGGTTTTTAAATAATAAAATTATATAAATTTTAAATAATGATTATGATTTTGGTGGTTATAATTAATTTTTAAGATTTTTATTTTTGTTATTTGTTTATTAATTCTTCTACATAACATAAAGTCAGGAGTGTATGTAAATTACTCATCATCACAACTTTAGATGATATGTACTAATTGAACTCATTCGCCTTTTCATTTATTTGCATACTCATATATAGTCACCGTTAACACAATGTTAAGTGAAAAGGTAGAGATTTGAGAAGATCATGTTTTAGGATATCATGGAATCTTAATCACGGTAATTTCATAAATTAGACATATTAATTATATTTTTTAAAAAATTATTTTACTTTAATTATTTTATTTTTACAATTTAATTTGGATACTTTAGTTATTATTTGTAAATTTTGATATTTATGGATATTTTTTTGGGAGAAAAAACAATTTAATTAGAATTAAATTAAATGTTACTAGCAATGACTTGGAAGATTTTTAAAGAGAATTTTTTTAAAAAAGTTAAAAAATAAAAATAAAAAATAAAGTGAATAAAATAATTAAAATTGAAATAAAATAACTAAAGTGTATAAAAATATAACCATAATACAAAAATATTATAATTTGTTCTTAGACTCTCTTCCAAAGACAAGAACACTTTACTAAGTTACGTACTAAACGCCGTTTATCCTAATTTAGAGGAATATTGTGACCATTTACTCTTTTTAAGAAGACTGATCACCAAAGTTGAAAACTATACCAACTTGGTTTATATATATAACATTACTTAGTATGGAGCTGGTGATAAGAGCTAGTCAGAGATGCCTAAGAATGCTTGAGCACCGAGGTAGTAATAATCGTAAGGCTACTAAGATTGACCTGTAAACAGAAACTTCATTGTCTTCTTCATTCAGAACCTAGAATATAGCAAATGTCCAAACAAAAAGAATTTGTAGGTTTCACAAACCAAAAGTCTCAACTTCAAAACGCAAGTGAATAACGAGAAATTATTTGTTATTCTTAGATCAAGTTAACATGGTAGTTGAGCCCAGGTATAAATGAGAGAAAAAAAAATTCTTCGCTGTTATATTTCTCTGATCATGTTGATTAGTCTGTACTACCATATCAACTTATTGAATACTAATTAATAATTCATCATTGAATAACAATAATACTAATGATCAAAGCATGCAGTACTGAGAAAACAGCAATTAACAAATCTAATTTAGGCCGAAATCATGCAGTTTCTGATAAATGTGATTCATGCAAAAGCTGCTAGTAGTACTGAATGAAGAAGACAATGAAGTTTCTACATTAACAGAAGGAAGAAATATCAAATTATATATCATATGTTGTACAGAAGATTGAAGCTAGTGTCTTTAGCTCGATCGCATGAGTTGTTAATTAAGATGAATGATAAAAAAAAAAACCCATAACTTACACACACAGAGTAGTAGTACTTAATTAAAGCAAACAAAACAAAACAAGTCCAATTCACACCAGACTACAATAACACGATAGTTAAACAAATTAGTATAAATTAAACATACCAAACTCTATCATTAATATCTTAGAGATCTTGATCTTCTCTGATGATGCCATATATTTTCCCAATTGAAGATCCAATTACTAGCTAGCCCCTTTTTTTAAAACTTACAAGAGATGGTTTGTGGATGAAGAGTTGAGACCTGATAGATCTGTCCAATTACCACTTCCATCCCAAAACATATTATTTTCTGAACCATTATTAGGCCTTGAAGATAAATTTAAGCCAATTTGGTTAACTTCATCTTTGATTATTGGAGCTCCTATATTGGAAACCCTAGAACCGATCAAGGTTCTTAACTGGCTTTCTGATTCAGTATTTCCTTCAATAGATTGATATTGAAATGGGTATGAATTTGTGGAAGAATCAAAACTACCCAAAAATGGAAACTGTTGAAAACGCCATAGATCCACTTGATCTCCACTTGGTAACATTAAGCTTGAAATACTATTACTTCCATTAATTTCAAAACCCATATCATTTTCATTTTGTTGGATCTCACTCAAGTTTAAGCCCATATTTCCACCACCAACACCAAAACGAGAGAGATTTTGTATAGAAGCCAAAAAAGATGAGTTTTGAACTACTCCAGTTTGTTGCTGCAAATTACCAATTATCTCTGTGTTCGGAATTAGGCTTGTTGATGAGTTTTGAACTACTAATCCTGTTTGTCTTTGATGATCAGTAGTATTAGTAGAAGCTGCATTAGACGTCTTTGAACGATTACTATTTCTTTTGTTTTTCTTGTTTCTTCGGCAGCCTCCACCTACGGGAACGTTTCTAAGAGCACCACCTCTAGTCCAATAGCGCCGACATGTCTTACAAAAGTGTCGTGGCTGAGAAAGGCTGTAGTTGTTGAAGTAGCAGAACTTGGTGTTTGAGGATTCACATCTTGGGCACTTAAGAGCTGCTTCTGGTTGTGGTATCTTAGCTAGCCGGGCTCGATCAGACATAGAACCAGGTTTGATCGAGCCCATGGCCATGCTGTTAATTCCACTACCACCGACATAAGTAGATGATGGTGGTAGGGGCAGTGGTGGAAGTTGGGGGCCTTCATCACTGCCAATACTTCGTAGTCGATTTTGAAGCTGCAAAAAATTCAAGGAATTATAAACCAAGATAAGTAAATAAATTAGCTGGTATATTCATAAAGGAATAGGAATATTAATCTTTTGAATTTTCTTTTTTATATCTTCTTTTGAATTTGCTTTGAAAAAAATTGAAGAAAAACAAACCTGATGCCAATTTTGAGGATCTAAATAGACAGGAATGGATGAGAAAACCATTTTTATTTTATTTTTGGTTGGTCTTTCTTTAATAAAGGTTGATGGGGCTTTAGGAAAAAATATGGTGGAGAATCAAACCAAGAGAATACCAGAGCAAGGAAAGAAGAGAAAAGAGAATTAAAGATAGGAGAGGAAAGCCAGGAGGAGGCTCTAGCTTTTGTATATTTTGCTTTTAATTATATTCTCATAATCTCTTTTTGTTTTATTATTATTTTTAGGGTTTAATTTATAGTGGGCAAAATTTCTTAGCATTGAAGCTTTCTTTTGATGCAGTGAATTAAGAGCTTAAATTTAGAATTAAAAAAAGAAAAAAAAACATTACTTATTTGCGTAATATAATATTATTTTGTAGATAGAAATTTTATTTTTAATCACTTGTATATACTTGTATATATATTTTTTTATAAAATAAAAAATTTATATTTTACACATATTAAATAATATGCTGCAAGTATATTTTTTTAATGGAAAAAAACATTGATTTTTTTAATATAATCAAAAGTAAAACAGGTTAATGACTTATTATATATATATCCCCATGCAAAGATACACTATGATACGGTAAAGCAAGATTGTCTTTATTTTTTTACTTTTACTTTACAATTTTTTTCCTTTCCATTTCTAGTCCCCATATATATTTAAACACACCCTTGGCCTACTTTGTCTTCTAATAGAGTAATAGACTTATACATCAAGAATATCTTGACCTACAATTAAACACACCCTCAATTATATTTTGATAAGTTATACATACCTTTGAGCTTAAATTAAGATTAACGTTAGTATTGCAAATGTGATTAATTTAATTGAATGATTAATCTGAAATAAGATTAATTTACCCATTATCTATTTCAAGTAAAACATTTGAATCACATAAAAATAATATCTTTTGATAAAAAAAGATTAATTTAATTGATTTAGTAGCTAAAAATATATATTATTTTAAGACTTATTTTTTTTATTTTGATAAAATAAAGTACAAAATCCTAGATTCTTGAAAATGTGTTAGCTGCTTCTTCAATCTTCACTTCTTTTAAACAAGCAAGCTAAATAATAACCAAAAAACTATGTTATTTTATTAATGCCCAATTTTATTTTATTTTACAATTTAATTTTATACCCATTGGAATATTAATATTAAATGCATGGAAATAAAACCAAGAAACAAAAACAGCACCAATCTATAGATTTTAAGATCAAAGGAACTTGCATCCGTTAATGGGAAATATCTTTCAATTGAAAGAACATAGTTTGAAAAGTAATTTTTGCCTTTTCGTAATAAATGGAAAATTATTGAGGGATATCTCACATAGGACTTAGGAGCTAGGATACTATTTAAATCATGGATAGGAGACTACTTGTGTTCTCTTGTCACGTTGAAAAAAAAAACAATTCTTAATTCCTCATGACGCACTTTACAAATTGAATGTGTTATTGCGTAACCCAAAGTTTATCCATCTTTATTACCTTTTTAACATAGCAAAATGTTCCCTAGTTGTCTATCAACTTTATTGTTTTGACACCATTAAAACAAATAAATATATAAAATCATTATCGCTTTGCCCTAATGTCCAATTTAAACGAAAAGTTATACCTAACCCAAGTTATTTTATTATTATAATTAATATAATAATTAATTATAAATTAAAAAAAATTATATTACTATTTTAACCAATTATTATCTAGGATATAATTATAATGTAATTTATAATATAAAAAGTATTTATTTTAAATACTTAGATAAATCTAACTCTAACTTTGTTGCATGCAAATATGTGAATAATATATTTATTTTAAAAAAATTAAATATTTTATATCGAGTTATATATCATATATATTTATAGTTATGAACGATTAGGTTTTTCTTTAATTAAATATATGTTAACTTATACTTAAATACTTATGTAGTTATTTTTTATTTTTTATTTTTTATTTTTTATTCTCCTTCCAAAATTCAAGTTTACTCTTAAAAAAACAAATAGAGTTGATATAAACTTTTAATAAATTAGAAAACTCTAAATATATATCTTAAAAATAGGGAACTAAAATTACATAATCTATAAAAAACTTTATCCTTTAAAGATTATAAACATACAAAGGATTCAATGGCTTTTCACTCTATATTATTTACCAAATATAGAATAAATGGTCTCATAAGTACGTTACTTTAAGCCTCGTTATGTGATTATATAGTACATTTTTTAGTATCGATACTTTAGAAAAAAAATTCTAACAATGACAAAATATAATAAAACAAATATGGTTTTATAATAAAATATTTTTAGGATTCATGGTTTAAGATTTAAGATTTTAAAACTTTAGTATTTAAGATTTATAATCTTTTAAGCTTTAAAATTAATTATGAGTTTAGGACTTATGATCTAATATCTAGAGTTTAGGTTAGAATTTATTATATATTTAAAACAAAATCTGATTCTTATTTTAAGAATATATATATATTATTGTTTTTATGTTGGCATCCTTTTTTCAATTTTAAACCGACCATGAATATGCATAAAAAAATTTGATTATTCTACTAATAACTTATATGATATTTTTTTAATTGTGGTTGTAAAATTGTAAAAACAAATTTCCTTAAAAACGTATGTGCATATATTTCTCAAATAAATAAAAAATACTATTATAAGTTTCTAACCATTCACCTAAAATTTAAACCGACCAGAAATCTGAGAACATATATCTTGTTTTTTTAAGCAGTAAGGAATTATATGATACTATATTATATTGATTTGATTAAAATTAAGATTCAATCAAAAATAATTTTTTTTAATGAAAAGATGATTTTTTTTTATAAAGGATGAAAAGATGATATGGTTAAATTTAGAGATTGCCCCACGCCCCCACCTAAGCTTGAATCATGGAAGTGAGTGGTGAAGGTTTGAGAAACAGAGAGATAATATATGTACGCGTAGCTTCATCTGTAAGGAATTTGATCATGATATGCACATAATATTGTATGAGAATATTGAAATAACAAATTTTTTTCATTCTTGCTATATTTTTTTTCAATTCGCAAAAATTCACAATTTTATACATATAAATACCAAAATATATTTACTATATAAATTTGATAAAATGAAAATAAGATTAGATCTTATAAGATCTTTGACAATTGTCATTGACAACCTTTGTCAACGATCCACAGAATATAACATATTACATCAATATGTATATTTACATGTAACATATTACATCAATATGTATGTTTACATGTAACATATTATATCTATTTTTATAAGTTATTCATTCAGTTTTACTCTACAATTTTTAAATTCAACTCTATTTTTGTATATGACATGTTATATCTATATCTACTTTTAAATGTGATATGTTACATTTATTTTTAATAGAGTCGTCGAAAATCCAATGAGATTGTAAGATATTACATTCAAATTTACCTTTGGTTCTTGGAATTCTAATGAGGTTGTCAGTAGAACGTTCAAAGCTCAGGTGAAGTTCTCGATGGAGTAGTCGGAGTTCTGATAAAATTGTTAGAGATGTAATAGGGTCTTATAATAATCTTATTTTATTAAAACTATAAAATTATGGTATTTTGTTACTTTCGTTGAGTAATTTAATATCAAATTATAATTTTTAATTTTATGATTAATTATTATTAATTCAGATAAATTATCAAGGTACGAAAGATAATGCTATTTAGGAAAAAGAAAAAAAAAACTCAATATTGTATGGCCTCATCTAATGGGAAATTACAAGCCAATTAATCTGTTAACCACAATATGCATGTTTCTCAATCAGTGCAAAGGCCAAAGCGTCATCAACGGGGTAGCAGCTATTGCTTTTGAAGATTGGATTTGCCACTTTTAATTTTAAGCAATAATTGAAGACCTAGCATTATTTATGCTGGTTATATTCAGTATTAGCTTTAAGTAAATATGTACTACATAAATAATAAGTGGAGGGTCATAATAGTCCATCGTTGCAGCCTCTTATCATATACATAATTGTTCCATTGTTGCAGCCTCATATCTTGGTTAGTCCATTTCTTTTGAACTTTTGGATTTTAGTCCTTTTTGAGAAAGGGCCAAAAGAACATTAGTTTTTATAATAATCAAAATATAATTTTGGTGTTAACAATTTAAGGATTTGTCATTAGTGGTTAGTTTAAGATTTATAATTTATTTTTTTAATAATTAAAATATAATTTTTATTTTTGTCAAAAAATTATATAACTAAAAATAGTATTTTATTACAAGAATTATTATTTTATTATCTTTAGTTGACCTTTTTTCTAATTTTTAATTTTAAAATAATTAAAAGACATCAGTTCAAAGTAAAAGGACGGATCCACTCTAAATGCAGAAATAAATAAGCTATTTGGCACTTAACCCGTAAATAATGTAGTAGGTCAAAGTTCTAATCTAGTACCTAAACTAACTCAACCATTTCAGTTACCTATCTTTTAGTTTGACTAATTTGGTATTCTATTTTTTTTCTAATTTAATTTCATATTTTTAATTTGATGGATTTGACATCTTATTTTTTTTAATTGATTAGATCAAATTATTTTCTAAAATTTTTATGAATTAAAATATTCATAAAACATACACTATTTTATTATTTTTTTTAGTTTTTTTTTTAAAATAACTTAATTTGATCAATAAAAGAAATAAGACTGAAACCGATCAAGTTAAAAGATAGAAATTAAATTCATAAAATAAAAAACTATGGGAATGAATTGATTGAGTGAGAAAAATTAGGATGAGAATCTAATATTTTAGCATAAATAGTAAAAATATAAATTAATAATTGGTTAAGTTATTTAAAAAAAAACATTGAATGAGTAAAATGAATAGCACTAACTAGTGTTAAATGATTTAAAGAGAAATTATGTATTGTTTAAGGAATATATGATGATATCACTGCTATAAATAAGGTCTTTTAAGTCGGTTAGTTGAACCGACTTAGAACGAGATAACTTAAAATTTTAAGTTGATTCTATCTGTGAACCAACTTAAATTTTAAGTCAATTTTAGGTGTCAATCGAATTTAAATTTTAAGTCAATCTTACGTGTCAACCGACTTTAATTTTTAAGTCAATTCATTAGTAGAATTGACTTTAAATTTTAAACCAATTCACTAGTAGAACCGTCTTTAAATTTTAAGTTAGTTCACTTGTAAAACTGACTTAAAATTTTAAATTAGTTCCACTTTTAAACATATTTTGATCATTTTATGTTAGCTTCACTACATGTTTTCGATCATATAATAGTAAAAAACCAAAATATGTTTAAAAGAGTTTTTAAATATATTCTGTTAATTAATAAATTAAATAATAATTAATTACTTAATCACTAAATTTATAACAAAAAATAATTTATATACAATACATATATATATATATATATATATATATTTAACTTAATTAAAATATCATTAAATATTATAAGATACCTATGTTATTCAATATCATCAGATTTTTTTTCTAATTCTTCTTATGATCTTATAATTTGAAGTATATAGTCTGCCCATTTTCTCATAAATCATCATAAATTTGTATATTATAACCCAATTTTTTTCTAACCAAAGAACTACATATATTTAAATTCAAAATAAAAATATAATATCATGAATTCACAAAAAATAAATTATATATGTTAAAAGAGTATATTAATAAAAGAGATTACCATACTAAACACCAGAGTGATATAACAATAATCTCATCCCTTCGAAATCATATTAGCATTATATTAATCTTTTGTCTATAAAATATGAAGTTATCTGAAATCAAACTAGTATTTTTTATGCTATAATGAACTCTAAATATGAAGTCAAGTGTAACTCCAATTTGTTACTTGAATTTGTTGAGTTTTGGTGCCTAGAAACTAATACTTTGGTAATTCCTTCAGGTGAAGCAACAATTCCTCTTGAAGATATGATGATTCTTGGTGGGTTTCCTATACTTGGCTTGCAAGTGACTACTCTCATAAATGACCAGGATGATCACTTCCAAATAAATAATATATCACATCTTTTTTTGGTTGTTTGATTATTTAACACCTATTTATTTGTTCTTGAATTGTTCTTTACAAATAATAAAGTAATAAAATATATTATACATTATTACATCAATATGAAAAAATCATAACAAGGACATTGTATCAAGTTAAATTACTAAAAAACTTATTGAGTTGTTCTTCTCCTAGTTTATTGAAGAACTTTATATTCATTAAGTGGTTCCAAGTACGAAAACACATAATTTTTGGTCAATTTGAAAGTTTTATATTCCGTCTATGTCTTATTTGCAACCTTGTAACATTTATTTATCTAATTATCGGGGACTTTAAAATGATTCTGTAAAAAAATACATTTTAGAGGATATATAATACAAAAAGAATATGATATATTTAATTAATTATAAAATAAAAGAGACTTACATAAATAATTTTTCATATGTTATACTTTTCAGCATCTTCAACCTTATAATTTTACATTTAACACATGTGCATCGAATCATACTAATTTCATTATTACTATTTATACGTACAAATTTAAATAAAATTTCAACTCCAAAAATACAAAATATTATATAAAAATAAATACATAAAATCAAAAAAATTAATATACTCTTTATAACATTAGCAATATATAATATATATTAATTTATATATATATAATAAATATTAATTTATATATATATATATATAATAAATATTAATAAACTCATTATATATATATATACATACACACATTTTATGTACATGTAAATAATTTTAAAAATATTTAAATTTAAAAATACAAATAAAAAATACCTTCTTATATTTTAAACTTGAATAAAAATACACAATCTACGTAATAAAAAAATATATAGAAATAATTAATAACACATAATATACATTAAAATAAAAAATAATTTTACAAAAATTATATAAAAATATAAAATATGAGTAATAAGTGTAAAATAATTCATAGAAATATTTACAAGAGTAAAATGAAGTGACAAAATGAAAAAAATGAAGAAAAAATGAAGAAAAAATGATGTTTACTAAGCAAGAAAGTGAAGAAAAATGGGTTTGAAAAATTTGAGTATTATGCTTTAAAAAGTAGTCGATCTAGATGATAAATTAGAGAGGAAGAAAACCCACTTGATGACATCATAAATAATGGTCAAAAGTGGCCAAAAAATGAGAAATAAAACTAGAGGGTGGGACGGTTTCTTGGTAGGCAAATGAGAGAATACGATAGGGGCTGTCAGTACGAGGAAGAGAAGACGATAAAAGGAAAAAAAAGTTAACGCCGATGAACACGTGGAAACGAAGCTACACGTTGGATTTTAAGTCATTTTTACGTGTAAACTAACGCTACACGTGCTTTGCATTGGTTGGTACGTAGAACCGACTTAAAATCTTACATGTAGCGTCAGTTTACACGTAGGATAAACACTATTTGTTACACATCATTTTTACATGTTAATTGATGCTACATATAGGATTTTAAGTCAGTTCTACGTGTTAACCAACATAAGTCATATGTAGCGTCGATTGACACATAAAACCGACCTAAAATCCTATGTGTAGAGTCATTTTTATGTGTAAATTGATGTTAATTTTTATTTCTACAATTTTTTAAGTCGGTTTATAAACATATTGATTTAAAATTCGTTATAAGTGAGTTTTAAGTAAAAATTAGCTTTAAATTCCGACTTAAATACTATTTATTGTAATAGTATATTATTTGAATCTAATAAAATTTAAGATTAATTTAGAGTCTAATTCTCGTATATTTTTTTTTATATATTATTGTATTTATTACTAATATGTAAATATGTTAATAAAAATAATTGAAAATATAAAAATTCGCTGCATAAAAAGTTATAATTTTTTTTATATATATTTACCGACAATTAATACGTATCACATAAAATAACACATCAAATTAATACTTGTGATTTCAATCATTAATTTGTTGGATTTTCTTTTTTCTAACGATTTTGTTGTATATGTGTGTTTCATATGAGTTTAATAAACTTTGACCAAGAATATAATATTTTGACTAAAATTTCCCCCGTCATTCCGCAGGCCAAATTGACATTGACAAAGACCACCACCACCTTGACCACCAAAATCAATAGTGATCCATAATGGCAAATAACATAAAAAGCTGATGTGAATAGAATATATGCGAAAAACGCGTTACGTGCATTTAGTGATATATAGCCAGAGGTAGAGGTGTAAATTTCAGGCTTAGTACTCGTCCTTGTGTCCTGTTGGTTTTTGACTTGCAATAGTGATATCCTATAATGTTTATGATCAATGTTTCAAGGCTGGTAGAGGAACGGCACAAATAATCATATAATATTATTTTATTAATAAAAGTAATATGACGTTAACGCAAGTCTTAATATGAATGAATAGTTAATAAGTTACTTAATCAAGATGACTATTTACGTATGTAATATAAACAAGTGTGGTTGTTTTTAGGGGGCCCTGGGTGACCTTAATGGACAAAAATTGGAGAAGCACACATGATGATAATCTGCTAGCTTTTTTTTTTAATAATCTGCTAGCTAGTTGGTGATAGAGGAAAGCCGCGAAGCTAGTGGCCCACTTTTAGCCGTCTGATTGTAGTAAAAGATTAGGACAATCAACGTCGATCTTTAATCGTCAGATGCTTATGGTCGGAGATTCCTTCTGACACCTCATCTTCCTTTTGTGGCTAGTGGCTACTCTTTTCTCTCTCCGGAATTTATACAGTATTTAGAACCATTTATATGATGTAATTTACTTCTTTAGTACGTAGTTACTCCATAAAATAAAAATAAAGAACTTCATTAATAGTCTTTTACTGGTTCAATGTGTCATTCTGGTTATCTATGTTTGTGGTTGAAGTGTTACTAGTTAAGTTCATGTATGCAAACACCAACCAATTATTGTCCTACTAAAAGGAAAAAAAACTATTATGTATATTATATAGGATTAATTACTTAGAAATCTTTTTTATCTTTTTAAAGTAATATTTTATTCATTTGTTTTCAAAGAGATATTTAAGTTATTTTTGTATGTTAGTCATTTTTTTAATAATATTATATTATTTTAATAATATTTTTTTTGATAAAATAATAAAATATATTTAATGAAAAATATCAAAAATCTTTAAAACTCTCAAGCTTCGAAGTATCTTTAAAAATACTCCTAAGATTTCAAAAATTTAAAAATACCCCAAAATATAATGTAAGTTAAATTTAGTGGAAGTGAATAATAAATTTTCATAAAAAAATGCAGGAAATAATAAAAAATCAAGAAATAATATAATTAGAAATAGAAGATATCTTAAGATACTTTTCACATGAAATGGTAATAAGTGAAAAAGAAATTTAAAAAAATTCAAAAAAACAAAATTAGATCTTAAAAAAATGGATGAATTTAAAGACTCACACTACTACAAACAGGGGTATAAAAGTCGGTTTTTAACCGACTTTAAACAAATTTAAAGTCGGTTCTCTGAACCGACTTTAAATTCAGAGACTTAAATTGTAAAGTCGGTTCATCCCATGAACCGACTCTACATTTTATTTGTTTTAATTTTTAATTTCATTTTTCGTATAACAGTATATATAAATAAAATAAAAACACTAAAATATAAATAATAATACTGAATAATTAACAATATAAATATATTTAATGACTTAATAATTAAATTTATTACAAAATCAAATAATGCATATAAATAACTTCAATTACAAATAAAATAATGTCGTCAAATTATGCCATCGAGTAAGCTTGGTTGGCTTAGAATCTTGATTGGCCTTCACAATCATTATGGGAAAAAAAGCTGATCCATATAACAAATATTCTCCTACATACATGAGCACGTAAAACATACATCAAAAAAGTAGTCTAAACTTCAGACGTACGAATGAAGAAATTAAATCATTATTGAGATTAGCACGTACAACGACATTCGATGAACTCATATTAGCATTATTAATCATTTGTCTATATATGAAGTTATCTGGAATCTCTACTACTATTTTTTAATGCTATATATAATGAACTCTAAATATGAAATCAATTGCATGTAACTTCGATTTCTTGGCTAAGCTTGTGTGAGTTTTGGTGCCCTTAAACATATGGAACACGTTCATATGCACCAAAACTCATACAAACCAAGAAACTAATCGGACCGACGTACGTACACCTGATTTGTACATTTAGAACTCATTATATATCATTAAAAATACTAGCAGAGATTCCAGATAAATTCATATTTATAAACAATGCATTCCCCTAAATACATGAGCATATATATGATTAATCATCATCAACCAAGTGATTTCAGACACAAGAATAGATATAGAAGGCCAAATCATTAAAAAATTTACTGTTATGTTGTCATATGCTATTCAAGATCATCAGAATCTTCTTCTGATTCTTCTTGCGATGATATAATTTGAACCATGTGTTCTGCCCATTCCTCTCGTAAATCATCAAAAATTTGCTGGTCGTAACCCGTCTTGTTCCAACCAAAGAACTACATGTATTCAAACTCAAAATAAGAATATGATTTCATTTATTTACAAAAACAAACTCAAATATGTTAAAACTTGTATGTATATGGGTAAAATATATTACCACATCATCAATTGGAATTTTGATATTTGTGATGATTTCACTCATAAAATTCATGACATAATAACCACACATGACTCCATTATTTTGTTGTGGAACCTACAAAAAAAAGTGCATGTATACATGAATTTTCATATTTGAACATCCTTATTATTTAATTGTAAAATTAATAAAATTATTAATATTGAATTGTACATACCATAACTTTTGTCCATATAAGCTTATGAGATTTTTTAAGGACAATGCCCCTAGACTTGTTCCACAACTTCCATGCCCTGTCAAGATATAAAACGATTAGTTTTTATTAAATATTACAAAAAATAATAGAAAAACTAATATGTAACTAAATATAACTCTTACATTTCAACAACTACTTTTGTATCTTTACTCAGTTCTATGGAAGCTGAGTCACAGTACCAAGCATGATTATTGAACATATCAATGATTACCAACATCCAATGATCTTGGCCTTGTTCAAACCTTAATGGCCAAGGGATTATCAACTTTTGATTTTTGCTAAGCGTTAATGCTCTATCACATAATTGTTTAGCTCTGATGCTAACATCCTTCTCTTGATATTGATTAACATATGAAGAATCATAGAACATTGTTAAATGTGATGAGTGATTATGTTGAAGTCGATAATAGCAAGCCCTATATATGTATATATATAATTAGATAATATAAATATAATTATATATGTTCTGCATAAATAAAAGAAAACTAACTAGATTAAGGACTCACCTTGTCCACACTTGAATTATACTTAAATCGATCATTTGATATTCAAATATTTGCAACAAGCACTCGATCGATATATAAGTTTGGCCGATGTCTACACCAGAAATTTCAATAGGAAGTGGCACAGTCTATCCATCATTTATGCTAGATGCCCTCCCAACAATAGTCATCAAACTGCCAAGATTTCTACTGAACTGTAACGCATAAGTATGACTATACTTTTTCCAAGGCTTCTTCTTGAATGACTTGGTGCACGATGATTGGCCACTAGTCATAGATTTAGCACGAGATACTTGCTTGGTATCTCTTAAATGTGCCGCATTTAAGAGTTATGGTATAATAGACTACCAAAAAAGTATCATATATGTATTTTTAGTAACAATATAAGATCACATTAAATAATAGTAGTAAACAAGTGTTATTTTTTAAGTTAAAAAATAGTACCATGTCAAAATTTAGAACAACTTGAATCGACGACCAAGCCACATACTGTCCAACCGCCTCTTGGACTGTGGTAGCATCAGAAGGCACAGGTAGTGGACAATCATGAAACAATGATTGATCAATTACTATTCGCCAATGATTTGGCAAATATTGATTATGAATCATCCGATCATCGCTCAATTGTTGTACCGTTCCAATAGCAACATAGTCCGTTGACGAAGGATGTTTCAACAAACATTTCATATTCTGTAAAAAATTTAAGTGTTATATATAAAAAATAAAACATATAATAAGAATTTAAAAATTAAAATCTTACCACATATGATTCATCAAATAGAGGAGGACTCTCATGTGGGGTAGCTATTGGATGTACATTCTCACCAATATGTTCATCTTGGCTTGATTTATGGTAAGAATGTGCAGATTGCATTGGCGAAAATGAACCACTACTTGATTGCATGTGCATTCCTGGCATATAGTGAGGACCAATAGGATGGCTATATCCCATACTGGATGTAGTTTGAGCACAACGAGATTGTGTGGATGGCATGCCTGGCATGGATGGTGGCATGCTTGGCATGGATTGTGGCATGCCTGGAATGGAAGGTGGTATGCCTGGCATGGATGGTTGCATGCTTGGCCAATATGGCATGCCCTGGTTGTAGCATGATGCCATGGCTGACAATTGTTGTGATTGATGTTCTTTTAGAGTGGCAATCTCACTCATCACGGAGGCCTTAAAGGAGTTGAATTCTTCTTCAATGTTAGTGTATTTCTCCTTACTTACCGTCTAAGGCTTATGTTTTGGAATTTTAAAATACTCCAAAGCACCATCATATTGGCTACCTCCCCTAACACGACCAGGATGATCGCGTCCGATTGCATGATATAAAGCATCTCTCCCAGGCTCTTCGATTATTTCACCCCTGTATAGTTTTTCTTGAACAGCTCTCTACAAATAATAAAGCACACAAACATATCATTCATTATTACATCAATTATTAAGTATCAGTCAGACTTTTTATCAAACGAAATTACTAACCAACTTATTTAATTGTTCTTCTCCTCGTTGACTCATCGGTCTTGCATTCTTCATTTTGGGAGTCTTTGTTTCTATGTACAATTCCATTCGGGTAACAGGTCTACCCAATTCAGCTTCCTACATAAATTAGGAAAATTTTATTAACAATGACATGAAATTAAATTGAGAAAAATTAATATAAAAATATTTATAAAATTAAGACAAATTAATAATACCATTCGAAATCTAACTTCAGGATTTGAAGACCTCCCAGTACGGTTAGGAAGAATGTTATGCATTTGGACATTCTGGTGATCTTCTCTAATAATTTGAAATTCTTCTGAACGTCTATAATCCACAAAGTCTTTCCAAACTTGAGGTGTAATCCAGGGGTGTCCTTCAGGGATTTTGTATATCACATTCTCATCAAGTGTTTCCAAATATGGAAACACATAATTTTTTGCCAATCTAGAAGTCTTGTATTCCTTCCACGCCTTATTTGCAATCTTATAACACTTGCCCTGCCAATTGTCATCGACTTTGTAACGATTCTGTAAAAACACAGTACAAAAGATTAGATACAATCAATATATATAATATATATATTGATTATAAAATATAAGAGACTTACATAAATGGTTATCCACATTTTAAACTTTTCTGCATCGGCAACCTCAGACCAATGATTTATATTGATTGGTATATTGGACTTTGCCAGTCGACCAATAGAAGATTTCAATTGTTGACCATTTTCCCCTAGTGGATTACCAGTAGCATCAAATTTAACGGGTATTCTATCATCTGGGTTAAGTGGAGCATCAGGTATATTCGTCCAACCTCTTCTTTTCAAATACCCCAATGGATCATTTGGATCTACAAGCTGAATATCCATGAAATATCTGCAAAAAATGGAGAAATATAAATTAATTGACAATTTTAGGAACACACATATATACAAGAGTTATTACAACAATATAGAACATACATTATGTTTAATTAGGTTGTTGATCGTATACATATATTCCTTCACAATCACTACGAGTCCATGTCGAAGAATCATCATCATCAATTAGATCATCACGTACATTAGGCAATTTATTTGAGAAATTACTAATATTGGTTAATGTATCAAGCATAGAGTCATCATCTTCTACAACATCACAATGGTAAAACTCTTTTTGTGGAGGCTTTAACACAACAAACCATATTGGATCAATTTGATCGCTCACGTAAAATACTTGTTTTGCATGAAGTACTAATGTGAAAGGATCATCTGTGTGACTTATCCTGGATAAATTTACAAGAGTAAATCCAAAATCATCTATTTTATATTCAACATTGATAACATCTTCGACCCAATCACACAAGAATACTGTCTCATGGAAGACCTCATAATCCAATTCCCAAATCTCTTGTATTATACCATAATATGTTCTATCAGAAAGGACAGGATTAACATCTTTTGAACTGGAAAATTGCATAGTTTGTGCAACCATCTTCACCCCACTATTTTGATTTACTCGGACTTTGTCTCTAGCTTGAGTCGTAAACCTCGATCCATTTATTGTGAAACTATGAAATGATTTGACATCAAATTTTGGGCCATGTGCAAGCCATTGTAAACTTTCTGATATTTTATGATTGGGTTTCTTGAGTTCACCTCGAATCTATGTATACAAAAACACGAAATGTGTTTAGAGCCAAGTTTTAAAACATTGAATATATATAGGAAGATACATACATGATTTTTTGTTTGTGACACTTACGTGGTTGCGAAACCAATTAATAAGCTCTCGCTTATGTTCATCATACAACCATTTTTCTCCTCCTTTTTTTTATAACGAGGATCGATCTTCAATAAGTTTAAATGCATCCTGTAACGTTATTAAATATATATTAAGTTATATATCATCATTAATAGTTAAATAAAATATGAAACAATGAACATAACTTACTCTATGTACGGTTGTGCCTCGTTATTATTTACCAAAATGATTCGGTGTGCTTTTTCCCATCGAGTGCGATCAATAAATAATTTCTTACTTCCACCAAGCATAGGGTTACCTACTTGGATCATGTGACGTTCTAAGAATAACTTGTGTGTAGGATTCCCAATTTCAGTGCAACCACTAAAGTATTCAGAACAAAACTCAATGGCCTCTTCAGCAATGTAGCATTCCACCATGCATCCTTCAGGTCTATATCTATTATTTACATATCCTTTAAGGACTTGCATATATCTCTCAAAAGGATACATCCACCTTAAGTAAGTAGGACCACATAATTGAACCTCTCGAACTAAATGAACACATAAGTGAATCATTATATCGAAGAAAGAAGGAGGAAAATATTTTTCAATTAGACACAAAGTTTCTACAATTTCTTTCTGTAAAGAATTTAACTCGCCAATTGATATAGATTTCTTGCATATGGTATTGAAGAATGAACAAAGCCGAATTATTGATATTCGAACATGTTTTGGAAGAATTGATCTAATAGCAACTGGTAATAACTGTTGCATTAAGATATGACAGTCATGTGATTTCAATCCATACAGTCTCTTATCGGTGATAGACACAAAATTTCTTAAGTTGGATGAGTAACCATCAGGAACTTTCACACCTTCCAAACATTTACAAAACACATCCTTCTCTTTTGTTGACATTGTATATGATGCTGGTGGCAAGTATGTTCGATTCTTCACTTCATACATTGAAGATGGCAATTCAATACCCTCAGGAAACATATCGACTAGTAGAGTTAGTAATTCTGTGAATCCCTTGTCAGAAAAACCATGTTTTGCCTTGACATTGTACAAATGAACCAATCCTGACATCTTAGTGTATTTTTTGCATTTTGGATACAACGGTTTTTCGGCATCTTCTATAAGTTTATTAAAGGTTTCGGGATCATCCTCGCGTAATTCATCTTCAACACCACGAAACATATTTTCGGTTTGTACATTATGATATGATGTATGTACTCCACCCACATTCTTATTATACTTTTCTCCATGAGTATTATCAATATTTTCTCCATGATAATACCAACATTTATAGCTCAATAGAATACCATTACGGATAAGGTGATACTTAACCTCATCAAATTCATGAAATCGCTCATTTTTACATTTAACGCATGGGCATCGAATCATACTACTTCCAGTATTACTAGTTCTACAAGCAAATTCCATGAAACTTTCAACTCCAGAAATATAGTCTTGCTCAATTCTACACTTTGACATCCAAGATTTGTCCATTTTCTATTAATGACATTAATTAAACATATTACTTAATTATGTATTATTATATATAAATTTCCTAATTATTAGAATATATATCAAAACATACATAATGCAAAATAGTTATCATTTTAATCATTTTACAAAACCATTTATATACAAATTAAAAAATAAGCAGTTCATGTTTCATGAATATATATATAAAAACCAATCACGCGGTTGATTCTAATTTCTAAGCATGTTACTATATCATAATTACAAAGTAATATTAATTATACGTATAAATAAATTTATCCAAGCAAACCCACAAAACATTTCACATATTATTGAATACATACAAGTAATAATTCAAACATTATTATTACAAGCAAACAAAAAAACATAACTAAATCAAAAATTTATACAAAAATACGTTGTTCCTACATTTACACGCTGATAAATTAGCACAAATTTCACGCTGCCCATAAACAGATTTTAACATTTTGCTAAAAAAAAAGAAGAACTGACAGATAATATTGTGAGAAGAGAAAACTTACAAACGTCCGTTCAAATGGTGGTTGCAGGTGGCCGGAAATGTAGAACGAAGGTGGCGCACGGTTAAGATTTTGGGAGAAAATGGGAGTGAGGAAAGGAGATCGAGGAAGAAGAAAACTGGAAATCTGCGTACAAAATGAGATGTTAGGGCATATATTAGGTGGATAGCGTCGGTTAACCACGTCAACCGACGCTATGTTAGGTGGATAGCGTCGGTTGTCCACGTCAACCGATGCTACGTTAGGTGGATAGCGTCGGTTGTTCACCTAACGTAGCATCGGTTGACGTGAACAACCGACGCTATCCACCTAACGTAGCGTTGGTTGACGTGGACAACCGACTTTAAGTAATTAAAAGTCGGTTTTTACCAAAAACCGACTTTAGACATCGACTTATATACCCCTTTTTGTAGTAGTGTCATCATTTACATCTTTAAGAAAATTATTACAAAGGAAATACATAATTTATAATGGAATAAGTAACAAAGAAATATGTATTAATATCACAGACGTAAAAGGAAGATATAATATACCATTAATTGACAAGGAAATTATTTTGGATAAATTATCCAAAATTCTTCAAAAAGATAAGAAAAAAATTGGATACATTTATTTTAGAGGGGTTAAAATATTAATACAGGCTCATTTCAGAAAGAATAGATACGCCCACAAAAATAACATTATTAGATAATAGAATAATAAATAGGAAAGATGCTCTATTAGGAATGATCTATGGTAATTTAGAATATCAAAAACTAAAATTTATAACATATCTCAGGTTTACTACGAATATCCATGATAAAAATTTAAACCAAATATTAAGTCTAACTTATTAATTTGAAAGAGGAGATTCAATGAAAGAAGAAGATTGTACATTTTTAATACACTATCTAATAGGGTATTCATTAACAAACAATTATAATAGTTAAATATATGAAAAAATGAATTTATAGAAATAGATAAAACATTCCAAGAACATGGACAAATAATAAAATAAAAAATCCTAACGAACTTTGAAACACTAGAGGAATGTCATTTAGATAAAAAAAAACCTCTAATACTAGGAAGAAAAAAGTAATGTGTTTAAAAATAATATTACGCCAAAATTTATCTTTATAGACTATGAAAGAGAAACCTCTTACCAAAAAGAAGTTAAAAAAATTAAAAGATGAAATTCGAGTAATGAAAACATTAGTTCATAATGTCATATTAGGAAGACAATAATGTTTAAATAAAAAATAAAAAATATATAGTTAAAAATAGATGGAAGCCTAGTAGGTGTAGCAAAAAATCAAGCAATATTAATGAAAGTTTTGAGATTTTTAACATATAAAATTGATTTAATCTAAGAATCAAACACGAAATACTTACAAGGTATAATTGAGACACAAAAAAAATTATTAAAAGTAATAAAATAATTCGGTTATAATAAACTACGACAAGATATACATATAAAATTTACAGAACTAAAAAAAGATGTATATAACATACATAAAAATAATGATATTGTAAGTCATAAATATGATCCCTCAAAATAACTAAAATTAGAACCACTTAGGAGATTAAATATCTTGATTCCTAGAAATGAGAGAAGTAAAAATAAAGAAAAATCTAAAGAAAAAAAATATAATTTTAGTTTAATGCAATATAAAAAAGAATAAGAAAAATAATTCATTAACCCCAAAGATAGGGATATATAAAAATTAGTTAGTTTGCTAACACTAACTAATGAAGAATTAGAAAAACATTACAATGAAAAACTTTGTACAAATAAAGAGAAAAATGATATGACAATAATCAGTGAAACTGATATTGAACCAGACATTATGACCCTAATTTCATTAACAATTTCTTACCAAGAAGGAAAATTTGACCCACATAGGGAAGAAAAAAATAGGCAAAATTCAGGAGAGCCTGACACCATAGATAGAAGAAGACAACCACCCAAAATGGAATAAGGATTACATTGGGGTATTACAGATTGTATCCCACCAGAATTTAAATTTCATGATAATTAAAAGTTTGATATTTTAAATCTAGATTATATAAGAGATAGAAAAAAAAACCTTAGATGAATGGGCTAATAGTAGTGTACTCATAAAAATCTCCCAAATTACATAAACAAACACTTTAATTTGTAGGATATTAGTAGCTCATAAAATGATAAGAAATATTAAAGTTTAGTTTTCAAATTTAACAGACCAACAATATTTATTAATGTGATGGAATGTTTCACATGAAGAGAATATTTAGATATAATAATAAATGAATTATACAAGAAATTTATTACAGTGGATAAAGGAAGAACTATCATTGAATCGAGTAAAAATAAAATCATTGAAGCCAAATTACATCTAACAAATATGAAAATATGTAACATGTGTTACATATTCTTTTATTTGCGATATAAAATATATTAACATAAATTATCACCCTCTATGCAAACAACTTATAAGAAAATGTTTTTCCATAAATTACATGAAACATTACATAAGACCTTAACAGAAAGTTGAAATTAGAGAAATATGAAAATTATACCAAACACCCTAGGAGAAAGAATAGGAAGCCTTAAAAGTAGTATAAATATTAAATGCAAAGAAAGAAAAGAATATAAACAAATAAGAAGAAATGATAAAATATGTTATGATATAAGAGATTTTAGAATACAAGAAAAATATGGATGTAACATAAAACCTTACAAACAAAAATATAAAAAATAAGAGATTTTAAAAATAAAAATTTAGAAAACATGATTTTCAAAAAGAAAAAAGAAAAGATTTAATAGGAAAAGCTATAAAAAATATATTTTAGAAGAAAGAGGAATAAACTTCTTGAAAACATGAATTATTGCCCTTCAAGAAAGAAAAAATGCAGACATTGGATCTGTAATGAAATAGAACATTATGCCAATGAATGCCCGAGCAAACTTCAACATAAGAAAGAATTTAAAAAGGAATTTCCACGTATAGAGAAAATCTTAGAAGAAGCTTTTAAGATTAAATTAAAACCAATCGTGGAATAAGATATAGATGATACTCACAATATTTATTTATTAAAGAAAATTGAGAAAAAAATAACTGACTCAGAATATTAATACTTTTCAACAAAAGATGAATGATTTGATATTATTATTACAAATCCAAATAGTACATACGTTAAAGTAGAACTAAAATTTAAAGGCTATACCGTTTATCATCTACATGCAAATATAGATACATGAGCTAGTATGTGTATAACAAGTAAATATGTGTTTCTAAAATAACACTAAAACATGTACTAAACGATTTAATTATAAGAATTGCTAATAATAATATAATAAATTTTAATAAGTTTTAAAAGATACAAATATAATGATATGAGGAGAAAAGTTTCATATTCATACCATATATTAACAAGAAACATGAGTTGATTTATTAATAAGAAATAATTTTTTAAACTTATATTAACCGTTTATACAATATTTAGACAAAATAAGTTTAACAATATTAGATGGTGATACTATTTATGTATCAAAAATAAGAAAAGCTTTAAATGCATCAAATTAAAATTTTATGCAACAACATAAAAAGCAAAAATGTGGTGAGATAAAACATCAAAAATCTTATCTAGAAAATATTTCAATAAGAGAAAAAAACTCTTTTCTTAATGAAATATAGGAAAGTTAAGCCCTAGTAGGTATCAAAAAACTATTAAAAATAGTAAGCTCAAAAAATATTGTGAATATAAAAATTAATAAATCTAAAACAATTACCGACATAAAATTAAGAGACCCTAATAAAGTTATTAGAGTAAAACTAATGATTTACACTTTAGAAAATAAGATTGAATTTGAAAGAAAAATTCAAGAATTTTTGGAAATAAAAGTCATAATACCAACTAATTTATCTCACTCAAGTTAATCATTCTTAGTTAAAAAATGAAGAGAAAAAATAGAATGATAATAAATTTTAAATCATTGAATAAAGAAACCATTAATGATGTATATTTTATTCCAAAGAAAGAAGAACTATTATTATTAATAAAAGAAAAGAAATACTTCTAAAGTTTTGATTGCAAAAGTGAATTTTGGAAAATAAGACTAGATGAAGAATCTCAAAAATTAACGGCATTTAGTTTCCCTTAAGAAAAGTTATAATGGACTATTGTACCATTTGGATTAAAACAAGTTCCGAGTATCCTTCAAAGGTATACGGATAATTTTTGCTGAGCAAATATTTGTTGTGTCTTTGTTGTGTCTATAATATCTTCAGTAATATATTAAATAAACACTATTTAGATATTATTAAAATTCTACAAGAATATAAGAAATAATATATTGTACTCTCTGAAAAGAAAGCAATACTTGCTCAGCAAAAAATTAAGTATTTAGGGTTAGAAATTGAATATAGAAAATATAATCTACAACCCTATATATTAAACAAAATTCAAGGTTTTTATAGTGAATTAAAAGAGACAAAAAATAATTACAAAGACTTTTAGGATGTTTGATATATGCAGAAGCATATATCAAGAAACTTGCAAATATGTAAAAACCTTTACAAGAAAAATTGAAAAAAGACTATATTTAGAAATGGACTAAACAAAATACTATGTATACAAATAAAGTAAAAGCAAAGGTAAACAATTTATCAAATTTATACCATCCAATATCATATGATAAAATAATAATTGAAACAGATGCTTTACAAGAATATTAAGGAATAGTTTTAGAAGTAAAAGTTGATGACAAATATGAATATCTTTGTAGATATACACGAGGATCATTTCAAGGTCTAGAGTTAAATTATTATAGTAATGAAAAAGATTATTTAGCTGTTAAAAGGTTATTAATAAATTTACAATATATGTTATAAGTTTCAGATTCATTGTTAGAACAGATAAAAAGAATTTTGATTATTTCTTAAAAACTAATATTATAGGTGATTACAAATAAGTAATATTAGTCAAATGACAACAATGGTTTAACCACTACAATTTTGATGTTGAAAATTTCATAGGAAATAAAAATAGGTTTACAAATACTCTTACTAGAGAATGAACACATCTAACTATTTTTATGCTTTTCGGAATAAAACATATTAATATCAAGATCAAGATAAAGAAAAAGGAGATAAAAGTCCTATGGGAACAACTTAAGCTATTATATCTCGAGAAGTCTCTTATATAGATAGGAAATAAACATGCAGAACTTAATTGTTTAAAACAACTCTTAAAGTCCAAAAACTCGAAGGAAAAAACTTCATCAAAAATTCAATCTAAAGAAAGAATTCAAAATGAAAAAGAAGAACCTAACACTTCAAAAAAGAGTAACATCTTTGAAATATGAAAACTCAATTGGGCTAATCAAGTAAAAAAAGAGGAACATAAAAAGACTTAGTGGTCTATAATGGCCCAAAACCAAGAATCTATAACAATTGGGCAGAAGCTAGTAAATCTATTTTAGAGTTTAGTGGAGTAACTTATAGAGCCTTCACAAAAAAATAGAAGCTTAAGGCAGTTATGTTAATTATAAAATACCAAAACTGATAACTCTAGTCGAGATAGTAAGAAATTATTTTGCAACACTACAATAACAACCAACAACACCAAACTGGTCGATAGCTCTAGGGAAAATAGAAAGACTTCCACTACTATCTAAAGAAGCATATCTTCTAGAGACATCAAAGATAGTAAAGCATTCAGTTTTATTTAGGGAAACACCCCCAAAAGTTCATCATTTATTGAAGATGAAAAAGACCAATATAAAAACCTTAGCAAACCACATTGGTTGAGTCTCTACAATTTGGTTAAAAAATATATTGAGAAACAAATTGATTATATGAAGTTCTATACTACAGATAATGAATTTCCTCTATGAAGTAAATTTAATATTTTGGAAGGAGCTGATCCAATATTTCTTTATAAAACTTTTCATATAGGACTACTAGAAAATATATATCTAAGAAATAATTTAAGTGAATTAAATTATTTCCCATAAAATTTCAAAAAAACAATTAAGCACTTAAAAAAAAGATTATCTCAGGTTTTTTGTTCACTAATGGACTAGAATGAGGAAGAATGTATCAATCCCTACCACTTTATTAAGAAAGGTATTTTCAACACAAATAGAGAAGTTCCTAAACCAAGGGCGCTTCTAGAAAAAGATTTCAAAATAGAAGAACTATATGTATTAAAAGGTCAAATACTTGGCCAAATTTACTATGAACTCAAGAAGATTGAAAAATCTATTGAGATCAAAGTATATTATTCAACTAATAAAGTCATTATTATTTCTCATAATAGCATAACTCTTTCAAAAAAGGATGGTGAATTTTTTTTATCAAATATGAAACCAATGTTAACAGTAATAACCTGAAAATTGATCAAGAAATAAGGAAGGTATTCTGCTTCTATGCCAAAAATGCCACAAAAGATCACAGATGCATTTACTACATCAAAGATCGAGAAAATGAAGATGCATCATCATCAATGTCATTAAAAGCATTGTTGGTAGAAAACAACAAAGAAGAATAAAGAAAGGAAGTATCAACAGAAGACGACAAAGAAAATAAAGATGTAGACCCATATTTTAGTCAATATCATGTGTTAAGGAAAAAAATAGTGGTTGTCATTTAAAGCAAAAAAAAATGAATTATGAAAGTAAGGATAAAATAGTAATTTTTGTCATGTAAATAGGGATTTCTTGTGCTATAAAAGGAACCATTATTTTTATTTTGAAACACACAGAAAACTAGAGTACACACTTCTGAAAAACACACAACTCTAGCATACAAATCCCTTCTATCTAAAAATCCCAAATGAGTAATGATATACTCAATAGTTATGAATGGCTAGAAATCCCTTCAAGGTTCTTAGTTGATCTTAAGTGTGTAATAATTATGTTGTGAATAAAATGGAGTCCAATTACTCTTTTCTAGTTAGTTAAAATTGGACACTATCTTTGTAACGATGCAAAAGACTCACCATTATTAGAAGAGTGTTGATATTTGAGTAAAGTTGAGCCATAACCAGTGTAACAAGAAGAGACAAACAAAATGGAAGAGTGTGGTTGATCCATTAAGTTTAGGTATAATAGTTATAACTTTTAAGCTAACTAAGGATCTTGAATGTTTAAGACATTTGCTTATACCAAGTGATAACACTGATAAACAAAAAAATAAAGACAAGAATATCACAATATTATGATAAGGAAAATTAGGTAACAAGAATTAAACAAGAAACATCGAGTTTGAAGAAATTAAAATGAAAAAAAAATCTAATTTTATTAGAAAAGTTTGATAAAAACTATCTTTTAACCTTAAATAATTATTTTAAAGACGAGGATTATGAAACTTGTCTTGAAAATTTTAGAAGGTTAAACTCTTTAATAGATATCTATACAAATTATGTTAAAACTATTACAAGAATAATATAGATAATATCATTTCAAAAATATTAAAAGACTATTTTAGTCAAAAATATGTAAGAATTGAAGAAGAAAAATTCATGAACTTAATTTTTAGATACTACTTATTTGAAGATTATAATACATTTTATGTACACAAAAAAAATCTGTTTGTATATTATAAATAGAAAAAATGTGCACTCAACATATATAGCTTATCATCATTCTGATAACTTAGCTAGTACATCAAGATCAGATTGCTTGAAATTTTACCATAGTAATCTCTTATGATCATTAAATCTCCCCTCTTCTCATAAATTGGTATCAACGTCACATGAATATTATGGTTGAAAAAGTTAACACTATTAATTTTAAAAAAATCAATGATATTAACCATTCAATTTATAGACATTCTAGCATTTTTTACAAACCTAAATGATATAAGTGAAAACATACTAAATCTTAGGGACATTTTAGATATATATCCTATAAAGGAGAGAAAATTTTAAAATGGTATTTTTTTCTCTATTAAATATATTTTATTAATTTATTAATTTTTTTATTAATATAATAATATTATATTGTTTAAAAAATAATAATATTTCTTATTTTTATTAAAAGAATAAGTTAAGTATTCATTGTAAAAATAAAATGAATAAAATATATACTTGGCATAAACAAAATGAATTCAAAAACTCTACCCGTCCTATATATATAAAATTTCAAATATCGTTCATGTACGAAATGTCAAAAGATTAAGTAATAATTTGTATCCACTCGTTAATCACTCTCAATATATTACCATATTATCTTTTAATGATTCAGATTTATAAAAAAACAGTGCGAAAAAATTAACTCTAACTCAATCATTCAAATAAGCAATGTAAAAAAAGCTGTTAGAAAGTTGAGGCAAGTAATTCTATAATATAATTGAGTAATTCTTTTACGAAGCCCAATGATTGATATAACCTATATAATTTTTTTTACAGTTCGTTATTCAGAAATAGTTATACTCATCGATCTTCTTCTTTTTTGGATCAATATCAACAATCCAATTCATTAAACGATAAACTTAATTCAAATTATAGACTGCAACTAGCTTAGTTTGGGATATAATCCGTGAAGTAGGCCATGAGCTATAGCTGCTATCTCCGACAAAGTTTAGATCTTCTTTTTCTTCGTTGTGATCCATTTGATATGTACAATTTCCTTTCCCTCTCACTATGTGCCCTGCAATTCATATATATATATATATATGAGATGATGAATAGTCACTTTTTATTACATAAAATATTACACTTGTTTTTAACCATCAAATTACCATAATTGAGTGGCTGATATTTAATCTAAGTGTAATTCAATTATTTAAATAAACACTTCCACTAATTATACTTCACTAGGGTAAAAAGTTAGGAGTAATTGATTATATATCTCTTATGCATACTGAAGTAGAAAAGTGCATGAAGATTAAATAAAAGAAGCTACTGCAGATATTCAACTCGCTTGGATTGTACACTTATATTTTCTAGAGATTATGGAAATTAATTCTTTATTTTATAGTTTTCATAATATATTTATTACAAATTATAAAATTTATCACAAATATTTTTAATAAATTTTAATTAACATAAAATAAATATTTTAAAGATAAAAGAATATTTTTAATAATTTTTAAATTTAACGATATAAAACAGCAAAATAAATTGCAATAATAACCCACACTTTTCCATAATCTTAATTTAATACTCTCTTTTTCTCCAAATACTTTAATTTTTTCCTTTTCATTTGAATCGTACGTGATAATAAATAGAGTGTGCTAACTCTCTTGCTTCCTCGATCAATGCGATAATTTAATAAAGTGGATCCTATTTTGAGATATCTTTCTTTAATAATATGATGTATGTGATTGTAATTAATTGTGTAATTATTAGTTTAAAAAAATTATATAAGAATAATATTATTATTATAATTAACTTTTTAAATTTATATTTAATTATATTTTAATAATAATAATTTTAATAGTGTGAAAGATAGCTATTTTTGAATTCAATTTCTAATTGAGCAAAAAAAAAAAAACTGAAAAGATGGTAGAAAAGGTATTATTTATTACTTTTTAAAATATATTTTATATCAGTTATATTATTTATTTATTTTATTAAATACTAAATAATTAAGTTAACCTTTTAAAAACTAATAATAATTAGTAATTTATCCCAGTAGAATAGAGATGTATTGGAATCTAATTCCCCGGCCACACATGCATAATTTAAAAAGAAGTAGTACGGCTTTTCACGCATTTTCATGCGAAAAGCTATTCCTTCAGGAACTGTCAACAGTTATTTAGTCGGAAAGGAAACGTATTTAGCAGCCTTAACAAAAAATCACTTATATCCTCCCGCTCCTTGTGCATACTTGAGATTCATAAGGTTACTGTTAGGTAGCAAACGTATCATTTCTCAAAAAAGTATGATTGATGATTAAAAAAAGAAGCTTTTAGTAGTAAAATTAAAAATGGATGAAGTGTGGTTAATTTTTTTTTTATATATAAAGATATATTTTAATTTATTAATTATTAAATAGAATAATAATTAATTATCTTTTTAAAAAGGGTTATTAAAGTGTATCATACAAATTTAGGTTAATTTTAAGAAGTAAAATTATTATTTTGAAAAAATTCATTTTTTTAAGAAAAATAACTCAAATAGATATTAAAAAAATTATTAATAATTTATAATTTAAAATAATAATTAAATACTAAAAATATGTAAATGAGATTATTCATGATATGAAGATGTACTGTGGTGTAATTATAAATAAAAAATAATTCTTAATATTTATTTTCTTTACTTTTAGTAAAAGAAATTCTTTTAACAAAATGTAAATTTTACTTATAAAAATTTGACCTAAATCGATGACATTTTCGAAAGAAATAATGAAACTGTTTATCCACAAATTAAAGTATATTTTGTCAAATATAATAGATTTGTATTATTCTTTTTTCATTAAAAATTGTACACAAAATGATTTATAGACATCATAATTCTTAATGTATAACATTATATAATAAAATTATAAAAACATAGCAATAAAATATAACCAAAGTGATTTATATCATGTTTCAAAGATTAAAATTTATATATTATAAAAGATTAATTACAAAGTTATAAATAAAGGGGCACCTCATAGTAATAGCTAAAAGATGGAAGAAAAAATAATAACATAAAAATATGAATAAGATTTTTTCTATTTAAAAAAATTTATTAAAATAAAGAAGAAAAATAAAAAAAATGTAATAAAAGACGATAGGAAGAAAAGAAATGATATTTAATATTTGTTGTTAATTTAAGGCAATATTTTTTTATATCTTTCTATAATTTATTATAATAATTTTATTTAATATACTTTTACTTTAAATCAACTACTAATTATATTATGCTTGAAAAGAAATTGATTTTATTAGAATAAATATCTGATTAAAAATAATTTAAATTATTTATAATATTAAAAAAATATATGAAATTGGGCAAAAAAAACACAAATGAATACATAAACACCAACAAATATAACATGGTTGTCGCCCCTAACAAGTGTTCAAGTGTCCTAAGAAAACCCTACGTCCCATTATTTTATATATTAGACAATTGTGACGATTGGGAGTATTCAAAAATGGATAGATATGTTCCGATCCAAACAATCTAACATAATTTAACCTAATTCAACTTATATTATTTAATTCAAAAATCAAAATAGAATAATTTTTAAAGTTAAAATTAAAAAAAAAATCAAATTTTACATATTATATATTTTTATATTTTGTTTTAATATAATAGTCCTATTTAATAAAAGAATAAAAAATATATTAAAATTAATAGTTTTGCATCCGTCCACTTGACATCACACTATCATAACCTATCTTTTCAAATTTCAATTAATCTCTAACTCATTAATCTTATCTAATTTCTTAGTCCCAAGTTCCCAATAAGTGAGTAATTTGTGTTTGTAGTTGCAATTTTGGAAATTAAATTTACTTGTTAATGGTTTTCCTGTTCTATCATTTGCTTGCTTATGATTGTTATGCATTTGTTTTTGTGCTTACTGCCCATAATCTTTGTTTTATGTAATGGTATTTTTAGTTTCTCTATCTCCAATTTTTAAGGTTACCATTTTCTCTTTAATTAGCTTAGGAGTTTTTTATTTAGCTAAGTTATTTTATCCTTCCATGTTATCAATTATTATATCATTAAATATTTTATTGGTATCAGTTATTTAGCTAAGTTATTAAAAATAAATATTTTTTTAAAATTTAATGTAAAAACAATAACACAAAATTTAATCAACTCAATCCAATCCAATCCAATCCAATCCAATATGAAGGGTTTGTTTTGGATACCACTAATGAGGACTAATATTAATAATCATTCATCTCTTTCTATAGCTTAATTAATCATTCCTTCAGAAATTAAGCTAAGTTAGTTTCATTCTAATGTTTACTTTGGATGATAAATAATTTAGATAAATAGTATTGATAAATCATGATTAAACTAGTTAAATATATAAATAAATATAGAAAATTAAATTAAAGAATGTTTCTTAAAATAAAAAAATATTTAATTATAAATAGAAATATAAAGAGATATCATTTGTTAAAAGTATTTTATATATATACATATAATTTGTTTATTTGTAAATTTTTAATTAATTTTTTGAACTATTAATTTCACCTTTTGTTACTTACCATAGAGTATGTGATATGCTTATTATATCAATAGTCTATAGAAGGTAGGGCCTGAATTTCCAACTTTATTTTTCTTAAAAATCAACGACCCCACTTTAAGGCTGTATACTGGGGTAGTCATCTCAACATCTAAAAGAAAGGTATGGTGTGATATAAATATACTTGGCTCCTTGTTAATTATATATCTATTCGATATTGATATTTTACTAGACAAACATAGCTTTTATTCATGAATCTTCACTTGCTTGAATTCTGCCGTCTGATTCTAGTTATATTGCCAATGCTATAACGCAATATGAGTGTTTTTTATTTTGTTTATGTTAAAATTGAGTTTAGGCATAATCGATTTAAGAAAAAAAGACTTTTTTTTTAAAAGAGCACATTACTTGCACTAGAAAGGGGGGAGAGAGAGAGTAAAGAAACATTTAAAAAATAAACAAAGGAATGAAAAATTATATATTTTCTTAATGAAAAACATTTAAAAAATAAACAAAAGAATGAAAAAAAGATAACAACTCTCCTCTTCTTCTCTACCCTTCTTATGTCTCCCACTTAATCTTTCTCTCTCTCTCTCTGCTCTCTTCTCTCTTCTCTCTTTCCCTCTTACTCATTTTCTCTCTTATTCACTTTTTTTTCTCTCTCAAATTTGTTTTTTATTAATAAAATAATTATTAGAAAAAGGAAAAAGAGAAAGAAGGTGTAGAGAGAGTAAAGAAAGTGGAGAGAGAGAGAGAAAGAGTAAGGAGGAGAAACTATTGTTTATTTCTATTTCTTAATAAAATATATAATTACTATTTTATCTCCTAAAATTTTTAATTTTTGAAATTTTTAACTTAATTGAACATAATTTTAAATTACAAGATTAATAAAACTCATCTTCAAAATTACATGAATAAAATATATAAATAGTAGTTTTTTATTGACCATGCACCCTGTTTTACATAAATCTTCTAATCTTGGTAGGTTTTCCAAGAATACCCAAAAAAATCTTCTAGTACATACATATCGTTGAATCACGAAAAGTTAATACAATAAATAAAATCTCATGATTTTTATACACTCAACCATAATACTATATTTTTTAATGAGCATTAAAAAAAACGCACGTTTGCATCATCATCAAACTAAAATATGGTTTTGAATCTATGCTCATTTTGGGTGAAAAATCGATATGACAAGTGATAATAACAAATTATATTTAACATTAGATAACATTTTTCTTAAATAATTACATTACTCAGAAATTTATTATTATTCAAAACTCAAACCTCACAACTCATAACTCCCAAATTGGAAAATATATCATCTGACCGGTTTGCATGTGTTACATATTTAAAAATATGACATTAAATAAATTCAAAAAATTTAAAACAGTAAATATATAGAAACAAAATAAGTGTGGTTCATTTAGTCATCTAGCAATAAAATTCAAACCACATTCATCTAATCATCTAACGGCAAAATTCAAACCACAACAAGTAATGTTTGATAAAAAAATTGTCAATTTTTTTTGTTATTGTCTATGGTAACAAGTATTGATTGGTCACCGCAACTAGTGCCTCTAGAACTAGCCCAAAAACAAACAAGAGAAATTATGTCCTAGTTGATGACCAAATCCACACGATCTTGTAAAGGTGAAGGTCCAGCAATTGGTATTGACTTGGGAGCTAACTACTATTGTGTTGGTGTTTGGCAATGACCAAGGCAACAGAACGACACCGTCTTACAACGTCTTATGTTGCCTTCACTGACACTCAGCGTCTCAATAGGTGATTCAGCAAAGAATCAGGTCGCTATGAAATCCAGTCAACACTATTTTTGGTGAGTTATTCAACCTGCGCTGTCTTCAAACACTCTTCATGCCTACAGAAATCTATTATGAGAAAATTTCATCGGTGATTATTGAGATTGGCTATCTTGAACAAATGTTTTCTATTTTTATACAGTAGATAGACGTCTTGTGTAAGTCTGACACCTTAATTTAGTTGGTATACTGTATACATAATAAAATAAGGTGATGTTTGTTTACTGATTTTAGTGGAAATACAGAGACTTTGTTTATAAACTTTTCTGAATAAAATTATGAAATTTCTCATAGACCAGTTTACAATAAAACTATATCTACAGAGCACATAGTGAATATTGAATACACCCATTTCAACAAACTCTATGTTTTGGCTTGTAATGTGTGATTCAATTTTATGCTTTTGTTATATCCAAATAATGTAGATAATGTGATATATAGTTGGTGTGATTTTGTTATGGAAATTTGCTATTGTATAATTCTAAATTGCCAATTTTTTTTTCTTTTTATGCTTTGCATTAGATGCAAAACGATTGATCGGTAAAAGCTTCAGTGATGCCTTAGTTCTGAGTGACATGAAGTTATGGCCGTTTAAGGTGATTTCTGGTGCTGGGGATAAGCCAACAATTGTAGTCATTTATAAAGATGAAGAGAAGAATTTCATTGTTGAAGAGATATCATCTATGGTTATTATGAAGATGCGCAGAATTGCCGAGGCATATCTCAGTTCAGCAGTTAAGAATGCTGTTGTCAAAATCCCTGCATACTTCAGTGACTCTCAACGCCAAGTCGCAAAAGATGCTGGTGTTATTGCTGGTATGAATGTCATGCGTATTATCAATAAGCCAACAACAGCTGCTACTGCCTATGGTCTTGACAAGAAAGCTACTAGTGATGATGGAAAAAATGTTACTTGTTTTTTATCTTGGTGGAGGCACTTTTGATGTCTCTCTTCTCACCATTGAAGAGGGTATTTTTGAATTGAAATCTACTGCAGGAGATATCCATTTAGGAGGAAATGATTTTGACAATCGACTGATGAATCATTTTGTTCAAGAGTTCAAGAGGAAGATCAAGAAGGATATTAGCAATAATCGTAGAGCTTTAAGGAGGTTGAGAACATCCTGTGAAAGGGCAAAAATGACACTATCTTCAACTGCTCAAGCCACCATTGAGATTGATTCTCTATTTGAAGGAATTGATTTCTACTCTACTACTACTCGAGCACGATTTGAAGAAATGAATATGGATTTATTCAGGAAATGTATGGAGCCTGTGGAGAAATGTTTGAGAGATGCTAAAACGGATGAGTACTATTCATGATGCTGTTTTGATTGACGGGTCAACTAGAATTCCCAAAGTGCAACAGTTACTGAAAGATTTCTTCAATGGTAAAGAGCTTTGTAAGAGTATAAATCCTGATGAGGCTGTTGCTTATGGAGCTGCTGTTCAAGCTGCAATTTTGATTGGTGAAGGAAATGAGAAGGTTCAAAATTTATTACTATTAGATGTCACAACACTTTCACCTGGTTTATAAACTGCTGGTGGGGTAATGACTGTGCTCATTCCAAGGAATACAACTATTCCTACTAAGAAAGAACAAGTTTTCTCTACCTATTCAGAAAACCAACCTGGTGTATTGATTCAAGTATATGAAGGTTAAAGAACAAGAACTAGAGACAACAACTTGTTGGGTAAATTTGAGCTCTCGGGTATCCCCCCAGCTCCCAGAGGTGTGCCTCAAATTACTGTTTGTTTTGATATTGATGCCAATGGAAGAGGACAAAACTACAAGGCAGAAGAACAAGATAATAATCACAAATGATAAAGGTAGGCTATCAAAAGAGGAAATTGAGAAGCTGGTTCAAGAGGAAGAGGAGCATAAGAAGAAAGTAGAGGCTAAGAATGCACTTGAAAATTATGCATAAAATATGAGAAATACAGTGAGAGATGAAAATATTGGCAAAAGGCCTTCGTATTTGTGCTATGAAACAAACACAAGGAAATTATTATTTAGACAAATACTCTAACAAATCTAAAATAAGACAAACTTAGTTATAATATCTATCTTTAGACGAATATTTTAGTAATTCTAGAGTAAGATTAGCCTAAATATATTCCTCTATTTCACGAATAAGAGGATTTCAATTTCAAAACAGAAAAAGAAGAGTTATTCTTAAAAATTAGGAATAAGAGAAAAAAAAAACTTCTTTAATATTATTAAGTTCATTGTTTTCTAGAATGCTTTATACAAACATAGGACCTAACTATTTATAGTTGAAAAATCCCTAGAATAATTAATAAAGTTTACATGTGAGATTCTAGTTATACAAACAAAAAAAGAACTCTAAATAAAGGTTTCTATGTAGGACTTTAGTAATACATAAGCTAAACAAAATAAGTTATTACTTTAATAGAACTCTAAATAAAATAAATTATTTTCTCTTTTCTAATATTGCTGGTGAAAGTGGAGCTGGCCCCAAGATTGAAGAAGTTGACTAGAAACTTTTCTTTAGTAAATTTCTAGTATCTATATGTTAGCAGTAGCCTCATGTTATCGTTAGATTTGTGTTTTAGATTCTGCTTCCTTTTGGCCATTGTAGGGGCCTTCAATTTCAATTTTTTTTCCTTAAGACTTCAGTATCTATATGTTATCTTCAGCTCCATAGTTGAATTATTTTTTGTATAAAGAAGGGATTTAATATTAAAAAAATCTTTTTAATTTATAATTAATACCAACTTAAAGTTAAAACATCTGTATGAACCCAAAATGCTCAGTACAACATCACTCTTGAATAAAAATATAAGGTTAAAGTACTTATTCGATCAGGGTCTAAATGATCCTATAACTCTTCAATAGAGGCATTTTAGTCCTTTTTTGAGTTAGATTTAGTCCATTAATTTTTAGATAGAGTCACTTAAGTCTAATTTTTGAAAAACACATTAACTTTTCATAGGGTAAAATTGGATTCTCTTAAAAATAAAAGAATATCCTCTCTTCCAAAAAAATACCATTTGTTCTCTTTCCTCTCAATATCTCTTATCTCATTCTATTCATATATCTCAGCGTTATAATGTTTGAATTTACAAAATAAAGGGAGAGAAAAAATTGTATTTCTTTTTTGGAATGAAAAGAATGAGACTCGAGAAAAAGAAATTGTATTTTTATAAGAAAGAAGAAAAATGCATCACCCTGATAGTAAAGGTGGTGCCCCATATCCTCTTGGATGTGGAATCGAATCTCCCCCCCCCCCCCCCCCAGTTTATAGTAATTAGCAAATGTGTATCACAAAATAGATTGTATCGATTAGAAATTTTTTGGGTGTTTGATTTTTTTTAAATGTTATTTTGGGTGGATTTGATTTTACTAGAGATGTTCATCGGATGGAATCCGTTGATTTTATGCTCATCCGATCTGATCTGGCCATTCGATCGGATTGAAACATCTTAATCCGCAACCGATCCGATCACTTTTTAAATCCAATGTTCGGATTGAATCCGATCAATTCGACAATAAAATTAATTAATTCTATTTTTTGTATTTTTGAATAAAAAATTAAAATTTTCACATAAATCATAACCTAAAATTATTTGAGTTCAAAGAAACCTTAAAAAATCAAATAAATATATATTAATTATATATATATATATTAATTATATATATATATATATTTAATAAATATATACAATTAATTTCGATCGGATCAAAACCGTCAAAAAATTAACAGATCGGATTTTTTACACACCCTTAGATTTTACCCTTGAAACAATATCATATAAAAAAAATTGGATTGACTTGACTTTATCTAAAAATTTATCCAACTTAAAAGAAATAGGATTAAAGTATCCATATCAAGGAGTTACGGGACTATTCTAACCCTAATCCCAATTTAGTCCGGTCTTTTTAAATTTGACACCAATTTATTACTTTTTTTGGCCTGATGTTCTAGTTAGTTTGGGATACGAACAAGATCGACTAAAAAAATTACTGGAATACCAGCTTGGTACTTGGTCAAAAATATAAAAACATATTCACACTAATAACTTCTCAAAAGCAGGAATAAAAAATGTAATTTGATAGAAAGCATCTTTGTTCAGTAATTTGTTCGGGAACCTAAAATTTTGAAGTATAACCTTGGGAAAATTTTAACTTTTGGCATCTTGTAACTTGTATCATATATACATGATTCTAGCCCTGTATGTGATTTAATGGTTGATATTAATTCAATTAAATGTAATGGTCAAGACACTAGCATACATCTTAATTCCTAACATAGAATAACCCATAATCTTATTATCTTTAATTGGACTCTGACTCCAAAATACTGATATAAGCAGTATGTTAATCTATCGAGTGAGATAAATTGACTCAGTGTTTTCCCTTAAAAGTGTGAAATGGCAAGTAAACATTCTTAGTCATAACCATATAACAGCTTCCATTGCTAAGCTTCAGCAGAAAATAAACCAAAAGAGTGATAACAGAGTTTAACTTACATTTCCACAAAACCAAATTATTTCCTCCTTCTGTTAAGTCTCTGTAAATGGTAAATAATGCTCCCCCATGTCTTTCTTTTGTTGCTAGTCTGCAACAAAAACAAGCACAAGTTTAAGGATGGTCCTAAGAAAAACATTTGTCAAAATAGTAAAGAATTTTAAAAATATAAAATAAGGCCCCAAAATATAGACCCACAAAAAATTGTACCCGACCATCCATGCAAGTGGTCAACAGTTCCTTGTGCCGGACATATTTATCATCATTGTTGTGGTTGAGGGCTAAGCAGTTGAGAAATGTTACCATCTCCTTCATGCACGGTTTGTGAAGCGAGCCAATTCTTTGGGTTAATGTATAGTGTACCAGCTTTCCTACCCGGTCTGCATAAAAAAGAGATAATAACAGCCAATTATATGGTAAACATGAAAGCAAAAAAATTTAAAGCTGCAACACCAAAGGCAAGTACACTTGTCAGTTTCATGACACAACATTATGTGGTCAAAAAATCTTCATTTTCGTAATCACTCCACTAATTTTTCATATCCTACTTGGAAGCCAGAACTGAATGCACAACATATGATCAGAGAACAAAGTACATAGGTTTATGATATTTGTTGAAGATTATACATGCACAAAATGACAATTTACCCAAATCATGTAAAGTTAGTTACTTAAAGATGGCATATGGAGCTTATGCAGCTGAGCCCGAGAAAAAGAGGATTTTTTTTCTCCCTCTTTAACAATAGCTCATCTCCATAGCTTCCTTTCCAATAAAAACTAAATATTGATTCTCCACATGCTTTCTAATCATTCCAGCCTCAAAGTGTATTAATCGTCACACAAATTTCAGAATTCAATGATAAACTATAAGCATTCAAAAATTAATCATATATTCCCTAGAAATCTCGAATAATTCTAGCAGCAGTCAACTCTTCCAAATTAAATGCATGTTTCAAGATCAATTGTAATACAAAAATTGCATTAAGATGATGCTGCAACTTGACATCTTCCCTCAAGCCTTGACACAACATACTCCTATAATCACATAATTCCATGACCACACAAAAAAAAAGAGGAAACAGGTACTTTTAGCAAAATAGTGACCAAAAAGAGAAAGGTTTGGTTTCAATTAAAAATTCTTAACTTGCATATGCATAGTTCTCTTTTGCATCTCCCAAAAAGACAGTCCACATAAGCACCAAGGAAAGGCCAAAACCTATCAGTAGCTTGAACTAAAAGAATAAGGATAAACATATAAGGTTAACCCTAAGATTATAGGAATCAGAACCTAAACCAACCAATTTGAGGCCAGGTAAACAAAAATGAAGTATTTAATCACCCATATTATTTGAGAATGTAAAACAAAATGCAGGGTGGAATCCTTCCAGAATCTATTTCAAATCAAGTTTTTTTCTTTGCACTTTTTTGTGTGGTGTTTATGAATTTTTTTTTTATAATGCATATACCCAAGCTCCAATTGATGAACACCCTTACTTCTTAAGTAGATGTTAATAAAACGAAACTCAACCTTTAGCCTGAAAATAGAAGCGCCCACCCCCCAACCAAAAAAAGAAACTTACTGGCAAAACAAGGAAACAAAGATCTATCAGTCCATAATGAAGCATCATGATCACGAGGGAAAAAACCATATTACACCAGTCCATGAGAATCCAAATTAATAAAAGAAAAAAACAGAGCACATAACGAGATGATGAATATCAATAATAGAACAGAACAAACCAAGTGAATTGAGCCAATAGAGATGCTCAATAAAGTCCAATAAAAAATTCAACTTGATTTTTCTTTGTCCTCTTATAGTCGTATTGAAGGCTAGCATTGATATAGTCATAGCCTGGAAGCTTTTAAGCACAATTATTTGAATAAATGGAACTTTGGTGGAAACTATGGAAAGATGCAAGCACAACTTTGGTGAGAAACACAGTAGCAGATTGGATGCAATCAGCTAACAAGATAAAACAAATAACAACTATAAAATGAACAATTTTTTCTTAATTTAACACTAACCTATTTGCTTGTTTCCTCCAGGTCGAAGTGTTAAGGACCAGCCTCCCTCCCGGAGGAAGGAGTTTGAATCGCCAAAGTTTCAATTGACCTATAAATAAAAATACCATCCTTTTTTTTTCGACTTTAACATATCTGCATCCCTACTAATTTATTCATAACTTAAGAAACATGATACGATAACAGATAAGGACGCCACTTCAGATAACCGGAAACAGATATAAGACTAAAACTTGCGTTAACTAAGCATTTCTACAACACATTGCATTTGCCACTCAAAAATCCCATCTGTAGACCCATCAAACTTCAAGTCAGATTCGTATGAACGCAGTTTGGAATAATAAAAATCTTTATCAAAAGTATTCATTATTACCAAGCGCACAAAACTTAACACAAAAGATAAAAGGCAGTTTAGAGATCCTAAACATATCCATTTTCCCCCCCATTTCCAACAGCTGAAAACAAAAACTTTGGGCAAAGAGAAATTCGGCAATTGAGCAACAAACTTACTGTGGAGCAAGAGCCACTTGCACAAGAATTCCAACCGGCAGCTATGGACGGTGGGCAAGTTCGTCGGTGACTAGGCACTTAACGGTGGGTTGTTTACAGTGACATTGGTGGATCGATTTCTAACTGGCCTAGACAAGTTTGGTTCGTACCTTATTCGTACCCTCTTAACCAATAGGTTCACATCGACTCCCCTTATTAATTACATTTCCAAGTGTCCAATAATTTATAAAAATATTTATTTTATTATAATTATATTCATAATAATAATATATATATTTATATCAAATTTTAAATATAATTATATTATTATTTATATGTTATTAGTATAATTAAAATTTTGAATATTTTTATTATTGTGTATATATATTATAGTCATAATTATAATAAAATAAATATTTTTAAATTATCTCATACATAAAATATAATTAACACTCATGATAATATTAATATTTTAATTATTATTTATTTTAAATTTAATTTAATATTAAGAGTAAAGTTATTAAATTAATCTACTAATTTATAACTTTTATTAAAAATATACTTTAATTTATTATTTTTAAGTTATATTTTATACTATTATCTTTTAAAAATAATACACTATCAATTAGCCATTAATTTTGTTGTCAAATTTTTATTAAAATAAACGTTGGTGACATACGAAGAAAAATAATTTGAAATTAAGAAATTCATCTAAAGACATTTTAATCGATCAATAAATTTAAAAGTTTAAAAATAAAGAAAATAAAGAAGAAGTTCAAGAAAAATAAACTTATCCACCAACGTTTGAAGACAAAAACCATTCATCTCCTTGTGTTCTTCCAAATGTGATTTGATGAAAAGGTTGTGTAGATAAAATTTTATATAAGTTTTACTATTATCTAATTCTTAGAGTGATATTGCAAAATTCTTTGGTCTACTTTGTGAAAATCCAACTGAGTCAAAATTTTATCAATCTCAAAGAATCATTTTTTATAGTTAAAATTCTCTTATATAAAGAACAAGATGTTTTATCTGTTAAAAATTAATAGAAATAACGAGGATGAATTGATGGTGTTTTCAAAACTAGTAGACTTTTAAATTACAATTTAAAAGAGAATACAAGATTAAATATAATAGGTATGTATATTTAATAGTAAAAAAGATTAAAAAATATATTTAATAATTAAAACGTATAAGTTAAAAAAATAAAAATATGTATATATATTAAAAAGATAAAAATAATCATATATCTAATTAATTTAGAATTTATGTTTTAAGATTTAAGATTTAAGATATAAGAATTCAAGTTTAAAATTTAAGAGTTAGTGTTTGAGGTCTAAAATTTAAGATTTAACAATAAATAAAAATGTATTATTGGTAAGGAGATATTTTTTTATTTAAAATATATCTTTTAATAATAATTTTACTCTTCAAAATAAATAACACATATATCAATCTCGAATTCATTTAAAATGTGTTAAATTAAAGTATACCATTAACTTAACTTACTAGACTCCAAGGATATTTTTCCAAATTTTAAATTTCATCACATTAATACATGTTATATAAATAATCTTGGAATGTCTATTAGGATATTTGTATCAATTAATCCTTCATATTATAAAAGATATTACTTAATCCCTTATATTTCGTAAAATGTACTAAAATTGACAAATATTCATATTCATTTAATATTTTAATAATTTTATGTTAAAAATTTAACTATTTATTTAATATTTTAATAGTGTTATGTTCAAATAACATAACAAAAAGTTATTTTTATCTTTTTTTATTTATCAATAAAATAAAAGATTGAGAAAAAATATTATTTTAGTTAAAATAATAAAAATTAATATTTTTTATCATTCTTTAATATTTGTCACGAAAATAAAATATCAAATTGTATAATTTTTTTAAGGGAATAAAAAATCTCTTTAATCTCTCTTCATAAATAAAAATTACTTGCTATGTATAAATTACTTCCCACACATTCCTATCTTCTTCATGTATCCGGTCTGTTTTAAGCTCCATTAAAAAGTCCTATAAATTCTATACCGACAAAAAAACATGTTTTAACATTATCTTCTGTATATAAAAGCTCTAATACATTTTTTTATGTTGCTTTTTTTTAATAAATATATTTTTATTTATAAATAAAAATAAATATCAAAATATATTTAAAGTAAATATACTTTTTATTCCTAAACAATACACTTTTTTTTATTTATACGCATAAATAAATACTAAAATGTTCATAAAATAAATACACTTTTTATAATTATAAATAAAAAGTGGGAATAAATAATAAACAATACATTACTTATTTTCACATTTCACTATTCCACTATTTTTTTATATAAATAAATATCAAAATATTTTTAAAATAAATACAATTTTTATTCTAAAATTAAATAATTTTTATTTATACACATAAATAAATATCAAAACATTCTTAAAATAAATATATTTTTATAATTATAAATAAAAAACGAAAATAAATAATGGATAATACATTGATTATTCTTCTATTTCACTATTCCACTACTTTTATTTACAAACAAATAAATACTAAAATATCCCTAAAATAAATACATTTTTTATAATTAATTATTTTGTTAGTTTTATTATGTATTATTTAATTATTTTTCACTTTTTTTATCCTTATCTTTATATATAAAAAGTTTGTCAAGTTTAGTTTGTTATCTATGCTTTTTTTTCCTTCTTTTTTGGTCTTTTTTTAAAAAAAATATAGCTTTTATTTATATATATATAACTATATACCAACATGTCTTTAAAATAAATAAATTTTTATTTGTATACATTAATAAATATCAAAATATCCTTAAAATAAAAATATTTTTTATAATAATGAATAAAATGTGAAACTAACAAATGAATAGTACATACATTATTCTTCCACTTCATTATTCCACTATTTTTTTTACATGTTAACAAATACCACAATGTTTTTCAAATAAATACATTTTTTATTTATAATACAAATAAATACAAAATTATCCCTAAAATAAATACAATTTTATAAATAGTTTTTTTTTGTTAGTTTTATTGTATACCATTTTGATTACCTTTTACTTTTTACTTTTTATCTATTTTCAAACACAAATAAATATCAACATGCACTTATATCTCATTCCTATATTAAAAAAATGCACTTATATTTCATTCATTTTTATTTTTTATTGTTCATTAGTTATTCTCTGTGTTTTTTTATACATTAATACATATTTAAATGTTCCTATATACTTATCGAATTTGAAAATTATTGTTCAAAGATATTTTTAAATCAAAAATTTCAAAACAATATTAATTATTGTTCGATAATTAACACTATTATATAATTATTAAATTTAAATAACATAATATTGCTTATATTTTTAAAAGTAATATCATTATTTTAAAATAAGTATTAATTAACACAAAATATGAGATAAAAATAAATATGATACTTATCATTTATAAATTACATGTTAGTCAAATACTTTTTTTTAAATAAATAACTTGGTCCAAAGCTAGTTAAAACTACAAATTCCTTTCCCAAATCTAGCACTAGCCCTCTTCTTCTCAACTCATATTTTACATCTTACTGTCCATTGAAGATGAAAGTTGGAAACACATAGAATTTTACATGATATCAAAGCTTTTATCACTTGAGTCAAAAATAAAAATAAAAACTTTAGACATCCCTTAAAATGTGCCTTAAAAAAAAGAAAAATAAGTTACCAAAATATATAAAATATATAAAATTATATACTTTTTAAGAAACAAAGATGTCATACTTTGAGTTTCATATTAAATATAATGTCTCATGTTAACTAAAAACAATACTATGTTAAAATTTATAAAAATGATTTGTTTCTCCACTATTGAATTAACATTTTAAAATTGAAAAGATCCATAATTTTTATAAAATTTTGTATATAACGTTTTCATTATTTTGAAATGTAAATTTACAAACTCATAAATGATGAATAATACTTTTTGGCTTCTATTTCTGTTTCTGAAAAGAAAAAAAAGGATGAAGTACTTACATGCGTTGTTCTACTACTTACAGTAGCATATTATGTTACATGGACTTTGGGATTGATTGTCGGACATGATGCATGTTCGGAGGTAGAACTCGTAAATTTTAGGACGTTGGGACAAGGAAAATATATGTTCAATTTTTAGATAGGTATTTAAACACTATAAATTATTATATACGTTATGTTTAATATATGATACATTTATTTAAATATTTATGTTTATAAGTATCAAATAATCAAGATTATTATTTATCATTATTGTTTTTATTTTTCAATGATATATTTATTTTAAGTGAATTTTTCTTGATAGTATTAAACATATGAATGCGCATATTTAATGTTATAAAATAGTAAAATATTACTTTTAAATCTTTTAGTCTAAATTAGTTTAAACCCATATTACTCAGCCCAACAGTGAATATTGAAGTGAATATTGAAGAGCACATTTTATATTACATGACTCTTAATTTAGTGATGTTGTAACTCTTGAGTCCTTTTTTTCTTTGTGCCGACAACTTTTCTTATTTCTTTCTCTTTCTTTTTTTCCAATATTATGTTTTTATAATAATTATCATGTATCTTTCATTATTATTTCTGTTCTGTTTTCTATACAAGAGTTTAATTATATGTATATAATAAAAACGAAAATTAAACAATAACCATAATTTCTACACATCCATGTTTTATGGTTCCACTAATATTATTATCTGCTCCATGTTTTGCTCCACTGAGTATTGGTGTATGTCACTATTGCACCATGCACCACAACACACCCCAACATATGTCTCTTATGCCCAACTTACCAAGTGAGTTGTAAAAGTTCATTGCAGACACCGATTTTGTAAGTATATCAACCAATTGATCTTATGATTTAACAAATGTAAGCTTAATAATCTTTTCTTCAAGATTATGTTTGATGAAGTTCCGATCCACTTCAACGTGCTTTGTGCGATCATGTTGAACTGGATTGTGAGAGATGGGAATGACTGCTTTGTTATCACAAAATAAGTTCATTTCAGAGTTAGAAGCAACACCAATCTCAGTTAGAAGTTCTTTCAACCAAAGGAGCTCACATATTCCCTTGACCATTCCTCGAAATTCAGCTTCAGCACTACATAAGACAACTACCTTTTGCTTCTTGCTCCTCCATGTAACAAGATTGCCCCCCACAAAAGTAAAGTACCCAGCAGTAGATTTCCTATCCTTCATATTCCCTGCCCGGTCTAAATCTGTATATCCAAGGACTTCCAATTGACCATTCTTTGAAAACATAAGTTTTTTCCCAGGGGAGGATTTTAAATAACGAAGTATTCGCATGACCGCATCCATATGGTCTTCACTTGGGCAGTGCATGAACTGACTCACGACACTCACATCATAAGCAATATCAGGTCGAGTATGAGATAAATATATGAGTTTACCTACTAATCGTTGATATCTCTGTTTATCTGTTGGTACTTGGTCCACATATTCTCCGAGTTTATGATTTTAAACCATTGGAATATCGATAGGTTTACAATCTAGTAGTCATGCCTCTGCCAGTATGTCCAGAGTATATTTCCTTTGGGAAAGACATATGCCTTGTTTTGATCTTGTTACCTCAATACCTAAGAAATATTTGAGCCCTCCCAAATTCTTCATTTCAAACTCATTTGACAATTGTTCTTGAAGCTTAGAGATTTCTTCTTTATCATCCCCTGTAATGATCATGTCGTCTATATAGACTATAAGAGCTATTATCTTCCCTGATCGATGTTTTAGGAAAAAGTATGATCAAAGTTGCTTTGTTGGAACCCATATTTCTTCATTGCTGAACTCAACCTACCAAACCATGCTCGAGGTGATTGTTTTAGTCCATACAATGCTCGTTGTAATCTACATGCAATTTCTTTTCCTGATGTAACAGTATATCCTGGTGGGATATCCATGTAAATATCTTCTTTAAGATCACCATGAAGGAAGACATTTTTTACATCCAGTTTGTGCAATGGCCAATCTAAATTTGTTGTAAGAGATAACAAGACTCTAACGGTTTTTAGTTTAGCCACAGGTGAGAAGGTTTCTTGATAATCTATCCCGTGTTTCTGTGTATATCCTTTTGCTACAAGCCTCACCTTGTATCAATCAACTAACCCATCTGCTTTATACTTAATGGAGAAAATCCACTTGCATCCTACCATCTTCTTCCCTTGAGGCAACTCACTTAACACCCATGTGTTATTCTTCTGCAATGTCTCAAATTCCTCTTTTATAGCTTGAGCCCATTTTGGATCAGATAAGGCTTCTTCAATGCTACTTGGAATTTGACACGATGAGAGTGTTTGTGTAAATGCCCTGATAGGTTCTGATAACCTTTGAGTAGATACATAATTTTCTATTGGATACTTGGATTGTCATTCTTCTCTTTCTGGGGAGTATCGATTTGGAGGTTTGGCTCGATTGTGTCTGAAAAGTAAAACATAACCAACATATGTATCTATAGCATTAGTTTGTAAATGTGTGATAGGATAGCTTACCTTAGGAGTATTCTCAGCAGAGGATCATTGGGTACTAGAGAGTGAAGGGGTACATCAACCACTTCATCTTCTGGAGATTCAATTACTACTTCAGCTTCAGTTCTTGGAAGTTCAAGCTTGGGTCTAGATACTGGCTCCTTCATATTATTGGCACGATCCGAGTATGTTGGACTAGTCTCTAATATTTCAACATCAAGCCAATTTCGTTCTTCACCATAACTCTCCTCCTGAAGAGTGTAATTGGATACCGGTGATGGGAAAAAAACATTCTGATTCAAGGAAAGTGACATCCATGGTAATATAGGTTCTTTTAGTAATTGGATCATAGCACCGGTAACCCTTTTTTTGTACGCCATACCCCAAGAATACACATCAGACATCACATGGATTCAACTTAGTTCGTTGATTTTTATGGAGGTGGACAAAAGCAACACATCCAAAAATTCGGGGTGGAAGCATCAAAATAGTAGGCAAGGGAAGATGATCAGATAACACCTTTAATGAAGTCTGAAATTGAAAAGTTTTGTGGGCATACGATTCAGTAGATACACAGCTGTAATAACTGCATCATTCCAGTATTTATTAAGCATGTCAAACATTGTGTTTCTCTGATAATTATCATGTATCTTTTATTATTATTTCTGCTATATTTTCTATACAAGAGTTTAACTATATGTATACAATGAAAACGAAAATTAAACAATAACCATAATTCCTGCACATCCATGTTTTATGGCTCCACTAATATTATTGTCTGCTCTATGTTTTGCTCCACTGAGCATTGGTGTATGCCACTGTTACAGCATGCACCACAACACATACCAACACATACCTCTTATCTTCTCACTGGCTTCCTCATCCTTTTCTTCTTAACTACTATCTGAATCCGAAACATCAACAACCATGTCCGACTCATAGCTGGTGCCGGTGTCAGTGTCGTATTGTGTCGATACTGATACGGTAGGACAAAGTGGTGAGTCAAGGTAACATAGATAATATACGTACAAAGGGAAAACACAAATGAAAAAGTTGTAACAAACTTTATCTAAATTAATTATACAACTTTAAATCCTAGCCTTCTATTACATGATAAAATCTACAGTTAAAATTCTCTTATTACTTCAATCCATGCCATTCTTGTTAGCAAATGCAATGATAGGAAATTATGCATAACTATTGTAAGCCTTCCATTTCTTCTGTTACATTCATATATCGTTGCGCATGTGTGGTAAAATTGGAAAGTTAGTAACAACTTGGACCTCAGCCAACCCAAGATGACAATTTTTTGTGTTTTATCAAATGATTTTGTTTATATTTTTATTTAATATGTTATAATTTTGAATGATTTGGAGTTGTTGAATGATTTTGTTTTTTTAATTGCCTGCAATATATACTATTTCACACAAAGATGATCCTATGAATGTGGTAAAACAGTTAAGATAGGTTCTAAGTTTTGATTTAACTATGTGGTCTAGTAGTAAAGAAAAAAAAAGAGGAGACATTCAACATTCAACATTTAACAAAGATGACACTGGAGAGAGAAAAAAAGTCAAAAATGTTAGGTTGTGTGAAGGATTCATTTTCTTCTATAAAAATCCTTAGCCTTAATCTCAATATACAGATCAAAACGGAGAGAAAAAAAACAGAGAGTTTTCTATTATATTTTTGTATAGATCCACCTAAAGGTGAAGTGTGTAATCTCATCTTATTATAGTAGAAGTTTAAGTGGCTTACAAGTCCCGTGGTTGTTACTTTCATTTTTGAAAGATTTTTCCACGCAAAAATCTTTGGTGTTATTTTTGTTCTATTTTAATTTGGAAAGTTATCCTGGATGTGTGAAATTTATTTCTTTACAACCATCTATTTTTCCCAACACTAAGGTATGGTAGTATAGCTTATAAATAATAGTTTTATTTGTGCAAATGAATAAATTATGAAATGAGTTTGAGCATTTTCAGTTTCAACATGAGCTTTTAAGTTGCTATTTTTATGTGATTTGATGTAAAATATTACATATGAATGTGAAAGTGTTCTTCCAAAACATCTTTATGTATATGAATAATAGTTTTATTTGTGCAAATGACAACATGTGATACTAGCTACAAACCAAATTAAGAACCCAGATTCATAGTTACTACAGTTCAAAGGGTACAAAAGAATTAAAAAAACAAAAGATATTAAAGGATTCACTACTACAAAAGGGGTTTAAAGTCGGTTCACTGTGTGAACTGACTTTAATTTTTTTTATTTTTAAATATACTTATTTTTTATTATACTCAAATTAAAACTTATATTCGAGCAGAAAAAAATCAAAATCAGTTTAATAAATAGTTTAAATAATACAAATATTTGAAAAATAAAATATTAATTAATAGCAAAAAGTTACCATTGTTTTTTTCTATTTTATTCAAGATCATCATATTCTTCTCCTAATATTATAATACAAACCTACATATATAATACATAAATTTATATACATAAATAATAACACATAATAGCAAAAACAATATGAATAATAAGTGCGTAAAATTAATAGAAATACTTACAAAATTAAATAAAGTGACAAAATGAAGGAAATGAAGAAAAAAATGATGTTTTGTAAGTGAGAAATGAGTATAAAAAATTTGAGTATTTTGCTCAAAAAAATAGGGGATCTAAAAAATTAGTTAGATGTTGGAATTGATAGTCGTAAGTGGCTGGAAAATGAGAAAGAGTGGAGGAGAATTGGAAGAGGTTTTGGGTTTTTGAGAATTATGCAACGTTTGGAATAGTTTTGTGTGGGAAAAAAAGAAGAGAAAAGAATTTATCCATGTGTGTAGCGTCGTTCGACACGTCAACCGATATTACGTCTTACGTGGATATCGTCAGTTCTACACCGAACCGACTTTAAATTCATTATAAGTTTTTTTTTCAAAAACAGACTTTCATATCAACTTAAATACCCATTTTTGTAGTAGTGATTAATGTGATTTTTTTTTATTTTTGTTTATTGGTGTATGATAAAATTTTCCTACATTTATATAACATCTGTTAACTATGTGTTGAAATTTTAAATTTAAAACACAAAATTAAATCATTTATGTACCTTAAAATAAATTAAAAAAGTAATGATATATTACTTTAAATATAAATGTGTATGAGTATCCACTAACACATCAAACACAAAAATTTGAACAAATTACTTTTGTGTGTGGAGCCTCTCCAACCCTTTGCTTTTTAACAAAACTTTTTTTTACGAGAATGTAGAACTACACAAGATTTAGAACAAAAAATTGCGCTCGGTACCATAAAAGTGTACGATTTTGTTTGTTTAGTGTGATAAGTGTATCTACATTTACCTTAATGTATCTTATTAATTCAATTTTAAACATTGAATTCATTTTTTGGAAAAAAAATAACACACAACGAGCACATAACATTTTCATGAGAGTATGATTGTCATTTTAATGGATTTCCTTCTATGAAACAGCTGATAAAAAAAATCCATCATTGTTGAACCCGCAAATTACCTATTATTTAATACCTCACCCAAAAACATAGCACAAAGATTCATTCAATACAATGCACCTATTTTACAATTTAATTCTTTGTTTGATTGGCAGTGGAAAAGCTCAAAGGATTCCTAGTCATGGATGTGGGCTACCAATAATCTTTATACCAATTTTCATTTTCAATTTTCTCCACTTTTCCAACAAGTTCATATTAGACTTGACTTTGTTGACATTCTTCTTGTTGGACTTGTTCACTATTTTCAATATGGACTGCAACATATTGGTGATGCACTTGACTCTAATGAGTCTCATAGTTCATGTCAAATCTATGGTTTCGTCCTTGAATCTCATTATACGATTAAGTAATTGAGTTAATTATATTTGATTGTAAAAATTAAATGAAATTAAGAGAGCTTATGTAATAATATTATACCTCTAATGTTGCAGCTTGTCTTTAATTTACACCCCTTTCGATTGTGGCCGATGAATCCAAAGGATCCACATCTTTTGGGATTTTAGATCTCTTCAATTGGCCAGGATCCCAGTTTATACCATTTTGATTTGCTTTCTCTTATTTAGATTTTTATCTTGTATGAACATAACTTTGGTCTCTCTCTTTTATTCTTAGGATTTATTTGAGTTAATGAAGTTATCGTTTGTAAATGCAGTAAGCTTTATAAAATGTAAAGCTTATATTATATTTATTTTAAAAATAATACTTAGATTTTATACTTATATTTTATAATAGTTTAATTTTATTGTTACAAAAAAATGATTATACAAGGAAAAAAAATCATTTTTTATGTTTTTATTTTATTTTATTTTTCATTCTTTTAGTTTATTTAAGTTATAACACTCTTTATCTAATCCAATTGAAAAAATTAAAATAAAAAAATATTATATTTGTCTTTGTTTAGTTACATTTTCATATCAATAGAAATAAATTTTTATAAAGTATATAAGTTAACTGATTTTCACAGTAAATAAAAAAAACCTGAAAGTATCTTTTATTATAGAATATTGTCAAATTAGAGATTTCACAAGCTTTTCTCTTCACAATTGGGTGTGAATAGGAATATGGCTCTTTCATCTTGTTTAGGAATGCACCTTGTGAGCCTGCGGCGACGCCTGTATGATCCCAAAATCTGAATCCACAAGTTCTTTTTTACATATATATCAACAATAACTTGTATTTATCCCAATGTCACTTCAAAAAATACACCCCACAATTATAATTGAAAATGCAATATTTTGCTAATTAAAAATAGTTCTTCGTGTATTCTTTTTACATTCTCTATTTTCCATGTTTTCAATTATTATGTTCTTACTTCTCACTTATCTCTAATAAACGGACTCCATTATAGTGAGAAAAAAAGAAGTTGCTCTTTCACAAACATGATCATTTAACATTATCATACACAATATGTTCTACATTCACAAATGAAATAAACATGTATCAATTCTGTAGGATTGACTCAAGCTTATGTTGGGAAATTACGCAAATTTTCGATAAGTTAGATTTATGAGAAAATAAGAATAAAAATAACACACAAATTTGATAACGAAATTCGACTAATCTTGCTTACGTCTCCGAACCTACTGCAGATCTTTTTACTAAAAAATGAGAAATTACACAAGGTGTTTACAACACTCACACCTCACAACCCAATTACACCCAAGAAAATTACTCTCAATTTTATCTCACAAAAGTTTTCTCTCAATTGGAATGAACACTTTGGATGATTAATTCATTACAATTACACATTTATTTATAAGAAAATTCACTCCTTGAATTACTCCTTAAATTAATGGTTCCTTGAATTGCTCCTTGAATTAAGCTCCATGTTTTGCTCCATGTTTTACTCCTTATTTTGCTCCATGTTTTACTCCTTGTTTTGGTTCATGTTTTGCTTCTTAATTTGCTCCTTAAATTAAGGAGCTTTATAACAATCTCCATCAATCTCCCACTTGAAGACTGATTTTAATCTATCTTCACACCTCGATCAATACAATAGCTTTTCTAGTCTTTGTTACTCTAGCAGACCAACTGAAGTTGAGCACAACTTCAGTTTATCAATAGTAACCACCTTTGTTAACATATTTGCTGGATTTTTGCTTCCTTGAATCTTCTCTAGTATTAACACATCATCTTTCAATAGAGATCTGATGAAGTGATAACGAAGTCCAATATGCTTGGTTCTAGAATGAAATGCTGAATTCTTCGCCAAGTGTATTACACTTTGACTATCACTATGCAGAACATTCTTCTCCTGTTTGAATCCTAACTCAGTTAACAAACCTTAAAGTCATATCATCTCTTTACTAGCTTCAGTTATTGCTACATACTTAGCCTCTATAGTAGATAGAGTGACAATTTTCTGTATTTGTGACATCCAACTAACAGTTGTAGTTCCAATAGTAAATATATAACCGATGGTGCTTCTTCGGTGATCAATTTCATCTCCAAAGTCTGCGTCTATGTACCCTTGTACTTTTAACTCTCCTTTACTAAAGTACAAACACTTTTCTGTGGTACCTCGCAGATACCTCAAAATCCACTTGACTACTTCCTAATGATTTTTCCCTGGATTTGACAAAAATCTGCTAACAACTCCCACTGCATGGCCAATGTATGGTCTCGTATAGACCATTGCGTACATCAAACTTCCAATGGTTGAGGCATAAGGAACCTTAGCCATGAATTCTCTCTCTTCCTCTATCTGAGGGGACTGATCCTTGGATAGGCGAAAATGACTGGCCAAGGGTGTGCTAACTGGCTTGGCATCGCCCATGTTGAATCTATGCAAAACAAGATTGATGTACTCTGCCTGAGATAACTGCAAGGATCCTTTCTTCTTATTTCTTGTGATTTGCATTCCAAGAATCTTTTTTGATGGACCCAAGTCTTTCATGTCAAACTCCTTTGACAATTGATGCTTCAACCTTTTAATATCATCCATATCTGAACCTGCTACTAACATATCATCAACATAAACTAGTAAAATGATATAACTAGACCTATATCTCTTGAAATAGCAACAATGGTCAGCATTGCACTTCTGGAAACCTTCCTTGTGCATGAAGCTGTCAAACTTTTTGTACCATTGTCTCGGGGCTTATTTCAGGCCATACAAACTCTTCTTAAGTCTGCACACCATGTTATTCTTCCCTCTTTCTGAGAAACCTTCTGGCTGATACATGTATATCTCTTCATCTAAATCTCTATGAAGGAATGCAGTCTTCACATCCAACTGTTCAAGATGAAGATCTTCAATGGCTACAATACTCAATACTGATATGATAGTATTGAGCTTCACAATGGGAGCAAAAATGTCAGTGTATTCAACTCCTTCCTTTTGTTGAAACCCTTTGACAACTAGGCGGGCTTTGTATCTCTTGGAATCATCATGCTCCTCTTTCACCCGGTACACCCATTTGTTGTGAAGTGCCTTCTTTCCCATAGGTAACTCAACTAGTTCCCATGTCTGGTTGGAGATGAGAGATTTCATTTCTTCTTTCATAGCAAGCTCCCACTTTTTGGAATCTCGAGTTTGACAAGCTTCATCATAGCATTCTGGCTCCCTTTCATCAGTCAGCAACATATAGTTCATGTATCTCCTGTTAGGCACATGAGGTCGAGAATACCTTCTCAATACAGGAGTTGGAGTAAGAGGTTGTGGTGTATCAGAATGTTGTGTACTACTCTGTCCAACAAGTTCCTCTGGCTGAGGACTTGTTACAATTGGTTCTATTGCGAAACTATCTGGGACATCATCTGCATATGCAAATACTGACTCATTCTGCTCTGAGTCATTGGCGTCTATTTTATGCATGTCCTTATACATCACCCTTTCGTTAAAAATCACATCTCTGCTACGGATAACTTTCTTCTTTTCGACATCCCAAATGCGGTATCCAAACTCATCCTCACCATAGCCGATGAATGTGCATTTCTTGGATTTGGGATCAAGCTTATTCCTGCCTTGATCACTGATATGCACAAATGCTACACAGCCGAAAACTTTTAGATGTGATAGTTTCACCTATTTTCCGCTCCATACCTCCTCTGGTATTCTATGCTCCAATGGAACAGATAGGCCTCGGTTGATCAAGTAAGCTGTTGTATTGTCTGCTTCTGCCCAGAACTGCTTCGGTAGACCTGACTATATACGAATGCTTCTGGTTCTTTCTATCAACGTTTGGTTCATACGCTCAGCTACACCATTGTGTTGAGGCGTTCCTGGCACAGTTCTTTCCATTCTGATCCCGTGCTCATAACAAATTTTTTTGAATATGGTGTCTTCATATTCACCATCATTATCGATTCTGAGCTTTTTGATCTTTAAACCCATCTCATTTTTCACCATAGCTTTCCATTTTTTGAAAGCCTCAAATACTTTAGACTTATGCTTTAGAAAGTAAACTCATACCTTCCGAGAATGATCATCGATGAAAGTCACGAAGTAGTATTTCCCACCAATAGATGAGACGGTCATTGGTCCCCAAACATCAGAGTGAATAAGCTCTAACCTTTCCTTCTTTGGGGTTCTGCCACTTGTTTGAAAGCTGACTCTCTTTTTCTTTCCAAGTATGTAATCTTCGCATATGTCCATCTCTACAGACTGTAAACCTGGAAGTTTTCCTTTTGAGTGCATAATCTTCATCCTTTTCTCACTCATGTGGCCTAGTCTTTGGTGCTACAGATTTGGTGTTTCATTGCCTGCTGCAATTGTGATTGAACAACGTGCCTCTACTGTCATGTAAAGAGTGCCACTTTTCTTGCCTCGAGCAACTGTCATTGCACCCTTTGAAATCTTCCAATCATCACCATGGAAGATCGTAGTGTAGCCTTAACTGGCCAACTACCCTACTGAGATTAAGTTCCTTCTGAGGTCGGGAATATGCCTGACATCCTTCAGCTCCCAAATAGACCCGTTCAACTTAATCTTCACAACAACTTTTCCAATAATAACACATGGTTGATCATCACCAAGATATATCTTTCCAAGGTTTCCAGAGACATATTTCTCGAAGAATTCTTTCTGTGAAGTAGCATGAAACGATGCTCTAGAGGCTAACACCCAAGATTCTTCCTTACTCTCCAAAGAGTATATCAATGCATCATCCATTCATGAGGTGGAAGTAACATTTTCCTTTGACTTCACTTGCAAGGTCACAAGTAATAAAATTTGTAAGTAAAGTATCGTTCCCACGGAGATTTGTTACTATAATTTGTTGAGTACTAAAATTATATCTCTCTGATTTTATTCAAAACGTTCGTTGATTGTAGCAAATGTAAGAAAAGAGTTTAAAAACAAAATAAAAGAAATCTAGGATTGCAATTTTTCACCAAATTCATCAACTCAAATAATTTTATTTTCTTTTGATTTATATTTTTTTAGTACATTTAATTTGTCAACCGAAAACTTCTAATTTTATTCATATATCTCTTCCGAGCTCCGTACAAACACACCTCGTTAAATTAATTCACTATATTCCTATGAGAATTAGATTCACCGAGATTCATTACGTTTTAAGTTTTCAAATGGTCACACATACAATTAGGGTATATTCCTATCCTTCATCATACATGTCATTCTATTTACGAGCAATATACACACAAATGCCTCTTCCAAGTTTATTTATGTGCCACGGATCGTTTCGATAAGATTCGTAAATAATCAAAAAGCATTAAGCACAAAATAGAACGAACAAATCGAACGTCTTATAAATCTATCAAAAATAATTAAAATAAAAGCATCATAAATTTAGATCAAATGCAACCTAGAAAAATTAAATTACTTCATAAAATTAAATTAAAAATTACAATAGATTCAGAAAAATAAGATGAAGAAGAAGGAAAATTAAAACATCAATTAAAACAAATTTTTGGCACACACAGAACACAACAAAAGCCAAAAATGGCTTATGTGTGTTCCACAGCCAACACACCAACACTACCAAAATTACAAACTCAAAAAAACTTCCTAACTCTATCATCTTATCTCCTATTTATACCTAAAAAAATACATCAAAAATATTAAAATTTAATACACGCGGGGGACAGAGAAGTGTGGGACAAAAAATAAATTAAAACGCGTGGGGGACAAAATTGTATCGAAAATGGAATCGAAAACGCGGCTAATGTGAGTGGAGAGGGCTGTGGGTTTCTGTTTTTATTTTCATTCCACGCTGCCATGTGTCGCGAGCTGATTCGCTAAAACTAATAGTGGGACACGTGGAAGCACCTGATTTGTTGAAGGAAATGGGCGCATGCAGAATTTGTCGCACGGAATTGAGGTGCGCGACGCGTGGGGGCAACGGCTGGAGCGCGTGCGAGATTCGGCGCTTTTGCGCTCATCGTAACCTGCCACGTGTCATTACATGATTGGCTGAAAAATAGAGTGGGACACGTGGCAGTTGCTGATTCGAGGAAAATCTGGTTGCACGCAGAGATCAGCGCACGGGATCAGAGGCGCACGTACATGGGGGGACAGCGGTTGGACGCGTCAGAGATGTGGGTCCCACCTACCGTGTGATCGACACGCGCGAATCTCTGCCGTTTCTTCTTTGATCGGACGGTCCACGTTTCGCGCGTGCATATTGGCGCGTGGTTCTTCTCACCTGCGCAGAAAATTAAACTTTAATTAATTGGATTTTGGCCCACAAATTTATTTCAAATTACATTTTCAACTTTCTTTAAACTTTTAACTATCACAGTTTAGCCCTTTTCTAATTTAAATTAAATTTTTAAACTTTTAATAATTAAAATTAAGCCCGATTTTAATTTAAATTATATTTTTGACTTTTTAATAATTGTAATTAAGAACTCTATTATTTGAAATTATATTTTTAGACGTAAATTTGCAATTAATTAAGTTTTTCGATACAAATTATTTAATTTTATTAAAATATATAAAAAAGAGTAAATACTAATTTATTAAACTAAAATTAACTAAAAACCTTGAAAACATAATAATTATAATTAATAAAATAGGTGAAAATAACTATATAAAATACAGTTATCACTAAGCAACCAAGTAATATTTCACTATGAATCAATACGATTACAACTTATGCTTGTAAATAAGCAATACAATCATCTAATTTCTTCATAGTAGAAGCATCACTCAATCCATTTTAGTTTTAAGGATTTTCCTAAGTTATATGCTCCTTCAATTGAGATATACTTATATTATAATCCTAACAATATATTGAAATAGGAAAAAATAATACTTAGAGAAAGTTAAACTCAAGAGTTTTCAAGAATACCAAGCTTCTTTCCCCACCTATAATGAAGAAAACTTTATTCCCACTTGCCTTTCCTTCCCCTTCAAGCTCCCTAAATACTCTTACCAAACTTTAAAGAAAAACCACTTACACTTTAGGATAGCACTTAAAGAGACCTCGTAAACTCTTATCCTCAATAATAGAGAAACCCTAATGTGCTCTCCTTTTTTGGTACCAATCCAAAATGTCAAAATGATCTCTTTATATGATGTAAAATAAAGAGACACAATTATTTAAATGAAGCTTTATCTAGATTGAGATTATTATTCCTTGCGATTTTATTTTTTAGTTTTAAATTTTGCATTTATATTTAGATTTATTATATTAGTTATTTTATAATTATCTAATTTGTTATTACCACCCTATAAATAGACCTAGCATTGTAAATGTTATTCACACTAGAATGAATTGAATACAATTATTAGTTTCTCCTCTAATTATCTGTATATATTTTCTCTTTTTTTATTCGTTTAAATCTTTAATACCAATTCATCTATATCTCTCTTATTTCTCCCTTCTGTTTTACATCATTCAAATACAACGACATTTTATATTCTTAATTGAAATTATCTATCCATCTCTTTTTAATATTTTTTTGAAGATTTGACCTAATAAAAAACAGATCTGAAAAATAAAATTTGGAATTGCCAAAAAAACTTTTTTTCTTGTCCCGATTTTCTTTGATTCAGGTCAATTTTCCCCATATATTTTGGTTATATTTTTACTACTTATTTAAATATAATCCAACATCATTATCAATCATCTCTGTATCTTCCTCTTATTATGATTTATAACAACCATATCCTCAATATGCTTACTATTATAATTATCATAATAATTTTGCAAGTAATTGTTCAAATTATTTTTATCAGTACACTGATCTTTGGGACAAATTTATTATGATGGGCAATTTTTATCTATGTATTCCATGATATTGAAATGCATAATGTTTTGGCTAAAATGCAACTTCAAATTTTAATAAAGGATTATCCAAAATGAAGCAAGCAATTGTGTTCGAATCGCAAAATAATCATTCTAAATCAAGGGCAAATAAGTCTCTACACATGTAAATAGAATACAAATTATTAAAAAAGGCCACAATGGACAAAATTTCAGTTACACGACCAATAGAATATCCAAGATGTAAAAGAGTTGCCTTAGTATACTTTCCTACATATGAACATCAAAATTATAATGTATTGAAAGTGTTTTTCTCTTGCACTACCGATGGTTCTCGGTACCTTTAGCTATTATCAATTATTCTAACTTTTGTAATTCTTTTACATAATTATTAGTCATCTAATTCAAAGAATAGATTGCTATCATTTCTTAAATTAATAGTCAGGAGTCGTGTTTTCGTCGCTAGAAAAGAATGATGTAAAATAAAGAGATAAAAATGATTTAAATTATGCTTTGTCTAGATTATTATTATTATTATCATCTTTTACAATATTATTTGTTTATCTTTAAATTTGTATTTATATTTATATTTAAGATAAATTAATAAATATATCATCAAACTATTACAAAATATGTAAATATATTATTTAATTTTATCTAGTAACAAAAATAACACTTAATTATAACTAGTGTTACAAATATATCATTACGTTATTTTTTCAATTTGTTAAGTTATATTTTTTGTAATAAATTTGTATATATTTATAACAATAATAAGAAATTTGGTAATACATTTTTCACTAGTACCACTGATAATAATTGAATATTATTATTTATCACTTGATAACATTAGATAATATATTTATAATTTTTAAAATAAATTAATCAATGATATATTTATTAATTTATCATTATATTTATCATATTAGTTATTATGTTATTATTTCAAATTATTTTATAATTAAGTAGTGATTAATTTCAATCCTATTTATAGGACTGTTCTAACATGTGAGAAAGGATTTTTCTAAGATGTGGATGCTTTAGCCAAAGGCCTCAATGTATACATAGCGTTTCTCACATCATTCTCCTTAAGATGATAACCGAGTATTTATTCGAGCATCATGTATGCAGAAGCTGGATACTTTCATATGAAAATTTGCTGGTACGAAACTACGAGAAGTCCCCTAAAGCTAGTATTCCATTGAATTCCATTTTTTGTACAAGCACAATACAGCAACAGGGCACTTTTCTATTCTACATGAGTAATTGAGACTCCCTAGCTTATACACTCCAGAAAAATAATAAATCAGCCTCTCTGTGGTGGGCGGTGATTTCCGATTGGGTTTGGTCCTGATGGGAGTTTGTGAACCTTCATTCCACCAATCTGTTTCTATTGAAAACAATTTCAAAGGACTCAGGTATTTGTATTAAATAAAATGCTAAATGACAGTAATTTTGCTTTGGAAGAAAGTCCATCTTTTATACTTACCCAAGTAGGCACACCAAATTTGTCTTCAGACCTTGAATTGGATTTTGCAGGATTGAGCTTGAAATGTTCTAAACATGAAAGAAGGTCATCAAAGCCTGATTTTTCACGTTATATATTTATTTATAGGGTGCGGTATAAATTAGATTTATGTAAATTAATTCTTTACGTTATATAATATGTCATTTAATTCATAAATTTTGTAAAATATATTAAAAATGAATATTTTTTACAATTCATTTAATATTTTAATAATTTTACCAAAAATAATAATAACAAAAAAGTCATTTTTATCCTTTCATTATTTACCAATAAAATAAAATATCAAAAAAATAATATTATTTTTTTTCAAAAATAAAAGAATAAATAACAACTTTTTTTTTTATCCTTAGTACTAAATAAACCCTTTTCAATGCTACATTTTTCTCTCCTTTATATGCAGAGGTACGTAACAGATAATACCTACTAAGCTCACTACTACTTTTCACCTCATTAAGAAGAAAGAGATATAATGCTTTACCTGATTCCACAGCTTGAGCAGTAATGGCAGAACCATGGTGTGAAGAAGCTGCAAGCAAGAGGAAAACTAGGAGCAGATAAGCAGGTGCCTGCCTTCTCATATTGAATATCAGATTGTGCATGCTGTGAAGGTCAGTAGATTTTAGGGGTTTACTTAACAAGCATAAAGTAAGCTTTTATCACGGAATACATTTTGGTAATCATAGCCTAACTTGAAAAAACATGTCAGAATATTTTGACAAATGATTACTTGGGTTGGGTATCCTATGCCATTATATAATTATTGATGAGATTAGGAAATCTGTGTTCCTCTTAATTATGAGTTGACTTCTTTCAATATATCATTGCCTTCATGATATATAGTTTCACAAGTACTTGCTGTTATTTTGCTTATGAGTGCTTGAACCATTTTGTCGGCAGCAGCACAGTAGGGCCCCCAGCGCATATCGACTTATTTGGTCTCTTAAAAATTGTAAAATCAATTAAATCGATTTTTAAAATTAAAATTTTCATAAAAATTCATTCAATATATATATATATTAATATGATAATAAAAATTATCACTCCACCTTTTTAAATTATAATTAATCATTCCTTATTTTCTTATCCTAACTCCTTAACCTTATAAAATTTCTTAATCTTGAGTGCTGAAAAGAGCATAGACTCCAAACCTAACATTAAGTCAATGATACTTTAATTTTTACATTTCTATTATTTAAATTAAACAGCTTAATGTTTAGGTATGTAATATATATTTAAATAATACAAAATTAAATAGTCAAATTTTGTATTAATTTCTATATAATTTAAAATTTATAATTGATTACATGATGATATTTATTTATTTATTGTTTAAAAAATCAAAATTCTTTTAAGTCCAAATTTCAATAAATTATTAAAGAAGAGAATTTAATGTAATAATTATTTAGTTATTAAAAAATATTTAAATAAATGTGTCCACTATAAAAAAATCTGATCCACTCAATCTAATTTAAATGATTCAATTTAGATTAATTTTATAAGTTTTATTAAATGGAATGGGCTCTTATTGTTTAGGAATATGCATGATTGGTTTGGTTCATATTTTAACTCAAATCCAAATAAATCCTTGCTTTGTAAGTGAGAGGTATAAATTGTATTATTTCTTTTTTAAAAATGAATTTTAGTCTCGTGACTTTTAAGTTTGATATTATTAATCTTGTTATTATATAAGTATATTTATTTTTAAAATTATTAAAAATAGGTACTTCATGTCCATAATTGTTAAAAAATGTGTTTCTAATCCTATTTGGGATCAATTTTAATTTTAAAATATCAAATTTTTATAAATAATAAAAAGAAAAATATCAAATCCATAAATTTTAAAAATAAAATGTATTTTATATACAATAACTTGATATTTTTTCTATTTTCGAATGTCTTTTAAGACGATGGTATGATTCATATCCATTCAAAATCTTTTGTAATAGGGTTGTCTCAACCATGGATGAAATGTCATGTCATAGTTGTAATTATTTTCGCTTTAGAAATATGCATGGCTTTATATATTTTGACTATAATGATGTTCTTGTACAATTTGATTTCAAACTGTTTTCCTTTAGGTCGAGAGTGTAAATGGGCCAAAGTACTTCTGGTATGTTTTGGCTATGACCATAAGAAATGCTCTTAAAGCGGAATGCACTATTAATACCTTTAAGATGTAAAAGTAATCATTATTTCTGGAGTAATTTTAGATGTATGACTCTATTTTAAAATAATTATTAAAATATTATTAAAATTATTTTTATTACTATAAATATTAATAATACTCTCAAAATTTACTTAAATAAAAAAATCTTAAATTTAAAAATAATATAATTAAACCCCATTTTGAAACTCTTTAATTAAAAAATAATCAAAAATAATAAATATACAAATGCAATATGCTTTTTTATACTTTTAAAATTAAAAAAAACTGAATTAATAAAATAATTAACATAAAAAGATATGTTTTAACTAAATATAAAAAAATTAGTTAACAAAATAGAGATTAAAAATTTAAATGAATCATAACCTTTCTCACTTATTTACAGCTTATTCGTTATATGTATTTGTCTCTTAATCTCCCTCTCTCTTGTCTTTTATTACTCGTTTTAACCCTCTCATATTTTTTTTTCTCTTTGTCTTAATCCATGTGCCACTTAATTTCTCCGTTAAATTACTATAATCTTAACTCATTATTTTTCATTCTCACCACAAATTAATCACCTACTATCACTATAAGAAAATATGTTAAAAGAGAATTATGAACAAAAGAATTTGTAAATTTCTTTTGTTCCAAAATGGGGTTGTAGAAAATCTGCAAAAACAAAATTCAATTTTGTAAAAAAAAAAAAAATTAAGGACAAATATTTTTGTCCCTCTTTGAAAACAATAGATAGTTTTTTCAAAAATATTTATCTTTAAAAATTAAAGTTTTGTCCTTGAAGAATATTTTATAAGACAAACAAAATTGTTTTAATTTGGAATAAATTTGTCCCTAAAACATATTAATTCTCATAATAATATTTTTGGGACCAATTTTTGTTGTCTAAAATTGACAATTTTGGGACAAATTTGTGACAATATTTTGTTCCACAAATTTTTTAGTCGTAAAACATATTTATGGACAACATTATAACAAAGAAAATATAATATCAAAATATATTGTTCAAACTTACATTTGAAAGTTTTTATATGCACTAAAACATAATAAATTCTTACCATAATTAGTTAATTAAAATATTCCAAAATATGAAATACATGCAAAAAATCTTGAATGCACTAAGACTATCAAACCGAAATTAAGACATATAGAGGAGAAGTTTCACACTAATTTGTGACGTGCTATGCTCCCAACTGCTGACCCTTGTTGCTCATGGGTGGAGATTCTTCAATTTCATTAACCCATCATCCTTTTTAAGAATAAAATATACTTCAGACAAGTATAATATATTTGGGTGTACTAGAAACACCAGTGAAACAATGAATTTTAACTGAGAAATCACTTCCTTTTCCATTACTTGCATATCTGTGATCCATAAAGTGAGGTGTGCTAGTGCATTGGTGTGTTGGTGTGCTGGTGTGCCTGATCTTTGGTGCCTGGTGGTATTGCTGCACTTGGTGCCTACATTAATCTCTCTGAAGAAATTAATCCACCATGAAAAAAAACAAAAAAATTAGAATAACATGTGTGCATAGATAAAAATCAACCTTTAACATGTTACTTGTTATTAGCATCAATAAACTTAATTATGCTAACTCAAAATTAAAGTGGCAGATAACTGTGTTTTGCTTCTTGCTTGAAACCCCACATCTATATATACAAACAATACAAGTAACTAATCTCATGTTTTTTTGGGAGAAAAAACATGTGCCAGCAACCATTCTAACAATTTTTAAATCAAATAAATCCAAATCTCAGATGGAAAGAGAGCACCCTATGCAATGTATATATTTGCAAAAATATTTTGTATTATCAAAACATAAGAGTCAATTTATAAGTAAATTAAAATTGGAACAAAATTTCATTACAATTACAAATTATGTACCATTGATGGAAAACTAATTAATATAAGCATAGTATACTCTTATATAACTAAAAAAGCTCTATATTCAACCGCCAAACAAACTGTTGAGTGGACCAAATACCACTAATATCTAGCACTAATAATGAATAACAAATACACTCACAAAGCTCCACTGAGAAGCAAAGACAAAAACAAGATAATAGAGAAAATATAGAACAAAAACATCATCAAAATCCAAAAGAAATAACATACTCGAAAGACATAAACCATAGTTCTAAAACAAACATAACAAAACTAAGGAAAATAGAAACACAATAAAGCACTATGAAAAACCATCACATTAACAGTAGATACCAATCTAGGAGCACTAACAGGTAAACACTACCTCAGATACTAGAGAACCAAATATGCAATGGTTCTATCCTTATTAGCAGTTGACACAAAACATGCCCTTAAAGAAATACATACATTTAAGCTTAAATCATAAAATGGTCAAAACATCAAGTTAATACCTTCATCCAACCTTTTCACCAACTCCATGAAAGGTTCTCTAAAAGAAGCAATTCGCTGCTCACTAGACCTACTTCAGCTGAAAGGATAAGACGATTTTTAACTTTTCCCAATCATTCTTGAATAAAATGGAGATGACAATAAAATGTTACAAAAATGGATCAAATATCAAAGAAATCATCAATTTCAAAACCCTAATTACAACACGTTTTCTCTCCTTCTCTCAGATCTTCATCATTCATCTCTCTAGCTCAACCGCTCTCACTCTCGCACTCGCAACTCTCCCTCACGCTCATAAATTACTAAACCCTAATTGTGTTGCTCTCACTGGTGGCCTTAGTTGGATCTTGTAGGGAAAAAGAAAAGGTACACTGAGAGGGAAAAGGAAAAAAAAATAGGGCCAGGAAAAAGAGAAAGGAAAGGGGAAAAACGATAAAAGGGAAAAAGAAAAAAAATTAGATATAGAAATTTAGTGTGTGGTGTAAAGTGAGAAAATATATGAAATTAAATTAATGGAAAAATGAAAAAATTATAAAATATTTTTTGTATTTTTTTAAATGAATAACACACAATATATTATTTGATTTCGGTTTTAAAAATACTGATAATTCTATTATTTTAATTAGATTATAGTTATTTAATAATCGTGATTATATAAATTTGTTTATATTTAAGTAATTTTTGTAATTTAATTTATGATTATGGTTATTGATAAAATCGAGAGAGGGGGGGAAGGAAAAAAAATGAGTTAGGAGAGAAAAAAAATTTGATATAAAAATTTAGTATGTGGTGTAAAAGAATAAAATATATGAAATTAAATTAATAGAGAAAATTTATCATCTTTTATTGTATAAAAATAACTAAAGTGTATAAGAATGTATATTTTAAAATTACAATATAACATTAAAAAATTAAAATGTATTGTAAAATGACATAGATTTTTTCTTTTTAATAACTCAATCATTTTTGTTTTTATCTCGTGAAGAATTAAATCAAAATATTTATGGTAATTTTTTACCTATATCTATTAACAAAAATTGTCTCTAATATATTACAATTTTTTATCCTAAATTTTTATAATTTTCTACCACAAATTTTTTGTCTTTAATAATTCTTCGTATTTTATCCCAAAATCTAATATTTTTCAAGGACAAACATCTTGTTATAAATATATTGTAAATTTTTTCCCTTAATAATTCGATTTTCAAAGACAAAAAATTGTCATAAAATTTGAAATAAATTTCTCACCATTTGCATGGACAAATTTTTTATATGAAAAATTTCTACCATCTTTTCAATGACCAATTAAATTTTTTTTTTAATTATTATTTTGTGACATTTTTTGTCCTAATTTTTTGTCTTTTTTAAATTTTATTTATTAAATTAATGATTAATATTATCAGAGAGAAATATCAAATTTTGTCCCTAATTGTACTACTTTTAAGGATTAATTTTATTTTTGTGTCAAATTTTTGTGCCAAATGTCATTTTTTCTTGTAGTGTATATTAAAAATAGAATTGGTTAGAAAAATTTCATAAGTTATTGATTTCAAAATATATTCATTTTTTCCATTATACTTTTTTAGCTACATTGGGTGTGAAAGAGTAAACGTTTATACAGCAAACTAATGATAATATTTTTGCTATTTGATCAAACCTTGAGGAATTTATTGATATTTTTATTGCCATGCCAAACACATAAATAAATCATGTTTTTTTTTAATATTTTTTAAGAGAAAAATATCATCGTGGTCACATATTTATTAAAAAAATAACACTTATATTTTATATTTATTTTTTATAACATTTTTTATTATTATTTAAAAAATGAATATACAATAATAAATTTAATTTCTTTATTTTCAAGTACATTAGATAAAAATTGTTTTAGCTTAAAAATGTTAACTGAAATAGTTGAAAAAATTTAATACATATAGAAAATAAATAAATAAAAACATTAAAAATAATAATTTATTCTTATATAATCACTTTTTAAAAATAATAGAATTAAGTTATTAAAAAAAATAAGTGTGTAAGGCTCAAAATAATTTTTAGAATAAATATAAAAAATGTATAGTTACTCCCGTCCTCTTAAAATCACTTATAAAGCATTATTCTTACTCTTTAGTATTCTTGTAGTAACTTCTCCGAATGGTTGCTCTAATTTGTGAGATACCATTTTTTTCTTTTTACTTTTTTTTTTTTTTGGTTCTTACCATTTCACTGAAAAAATTGGACAATTTTACCTCTATTGAGACTCGTAGTCTTTTGTACGTGGGATATGAGTCACTCCCATTTAGGTACTTAATTTATCCATTATATTTACGAGGTTTTTTCTTTCTTCAACAATATTTTTAACGTTTATAAAAATATCTCTAATATTATCAAAGATTAGACTATTAATCAATTAATAAAACATGTTAAAAAAAATTCTCAAACACCCAGAAATCACCATTCCCTTTTTCCACCATAACCACCACGCCTACTTCGACTAGCACCACCAACCATCTGACACCGGCACAACTTAACAACCATCTCCTTAAAATAGTTATGCTAAAAAAAAAATATAGAACGTACAGCTCCCCGTTTAAAATCCAATTGACAGAATAAAAAAATTTTAAGCACTATAGACGCACGCCATGGAATACAACGTCTAGGCTCCTAAGGATTCATCAGCCGACTAGCATCAACCTCTACTTGGAAACTTGCTCAATCATATGAAGACAAAAGCTGAATTTCAAATAATGTTTGTTTATAGAATTAGTAAACTATACATGGGTTACCGCTGCCGCCATTTCTCTACTTTGGAAATATGAGCCAACACAAAATTGCAGGCCTGTTCCGTACACACTTAACTGTGTTCTGTGTCAATTTCTTTTGCTTTGTAAATCTCCTTCGTTTTTTTAGTAATGGTGCGCGGCTTTGTTGTTGTTGCAGCGGTGGCAGTGCTGTTGCTTCTGCTCTTTCTCTCCTTCCTGCTCGCTCCCTCGGTTGTCCGGTGCTGGCAGCTTGGTTATTTGATCCTCACGTGTGGTTTTCTAACTTGGTCAAATGAAATCAAGACAAAAGGTTATCTGTGACAACTTTCATCAACATTTTTCTAACTCCCTAATACGATGAGAGTATTTGTAACATTGGATATTTTTTAAGAAAAAGCAAAACTTCGAGCATACCATTGATAATTGGATTTTTTTAAATAAAAATATGAAATTTTTTATTCAATTATATAAAAGAAGAGTATAATAAAAATTAAAGTAGTTTAAATTTTTAAGTAGGCCAGGATAAGTCAAAATTAACCGAGTGATTGTGTTGAAAATCAACACTAATATAATAATTAAAGATATAGAGAAATAAATAAAGTGATTGAAAGATGTAGAAAAATAAATAAAGTGATTGAAAGATGTAGAAAAATAAATGAAGTGGTTGAAGGATGAATAAATAGGGTGGTTGAAAGTTGTAAAAAAGATAAGTGTGTAGATAATATTTGTATGGTTAGAATTATTTCTTAATTTTATATTTGTGTGGTGTATATTGCATGGTGAGGACTATAAATAGTCTATCTTGCATTTGGTTTAATCATTTCATAAAAAACAAATAAGTCTTTGTATTCTTAGTTTGAGTGTAAGTTGGAAGCTTTTTCTTTAAGTGTTTGTATTTCTCTTTAATATGTGAGTTGGCTTTAAAATGTGTTATAGTGGGTATAATACAAGTAGTTTATTTACTTGTTTGGATCTAATATTAATAAATTTAGAGTTGTTTATTCTAAATATTACTCACCAATTACCATACGAGGAATCAAAGTTTAAAGCAAAAGAACCATTGAAGTTAGTTCACTCTGATGTATTTGGTCCTGTTAAGCAACCATCAATTGGCGATATGCGATACATGGTGACATTCATTGGCGAATTCTCAAGGTATCTGTGGGTTTTTTATGAAAGAAAAATCTGACGTATTCTCAAAGTTTAAAGCGTTTTAGAAAGTCAACTGAATGAGAAGTTGGAAAGAAGATCTGTTGCTTGCGCATAGAAAACAACGAAAAATATAGTTCAAGCAAGTTCTCTCAATACTTAAGGGAATGTCGAATACCTCATCAGTACACTTATACCAACATGCCACAACAAAATGGTGTAGTAGAGAGAAAGAACCAACATCTTGCAGAAATTTGTCAGTATGCTACATGAAAAGAATGTACCTGAGAGGTTTTGGGTTGAAGTGATGAGGACTGCAGCCTTTGTGATCAACAAACTTCCTCAACCAAGGTTAGAATTTGTTTCACCATTTGAGAAACTATGGAACATGAACCTATAGTTAGCTACTTTCGAGTATTTGGGTGTGTGTGTGTTATGTATTTGTTCCTGATCATTTACGGAGCAAATTTGACAAGAAAGTTGTTAGATGTATCTTTGTGGGATACGATAGCCAGAGAAAAGGGTGGAAATGTTGTGATCCAACGAGTGGAAGATGCTACACTTCACAAGATGTGGTGTTCGATGAAGCATCTTCTTGGTGGTCATCAAAGAAGAAAGCATTGCCAGACTCGAGAGAATTTGGAGATAAGTTGCAATAAAAGATGAGGGAGCAAACTATTCAATTCCAACCAAGTTTAGATGAATACAGAGATCCAAACGATGATGGTGTCAAACAAAGAGTAACTTAGAATCCTTGGAAAACTAGCATATATCAACAACTAAATGAAGAAGGTGGGCCTAGTGAAATAGAAGAATCAACTCTATAATCTCAACTTCGTAGGTCAACAAGAACATGAAGGCCAAATCCCAAATATACCAATGCGGCCATAATTGAAGAAGCAATAGAACCTGAGACGTTTGAAGAAGCATCGTAAAGATCTGAGTGAATGACAGCTATGAAAGAAGAGATTGATGCACTTCAACAAAATCAAACTTGGGATCTGGTGCGAAAGCCAAGAGATGTGAAACCCATATCCTACAAGTGGGTTTACAAGATAAAGCACACACCAAATGGGAAAATTGAGAGGTTCAAGGCACGATTGGTAGCTCGTGGTTTCTCTCAACAATATGGACTAGACTATTATGAAACGTTTAGTCCAGTGGTGAAACTTGCAACTATTCGAGTCCTACTTGCATTTGTAGCCAACAAATATTAGAAGTTGTGGCAGATGGATGTGAAGAATGCTTTTCTTCATGGAGAGCTGGATCGGGAGATCTACATAATCCAACCAATAAATTTTTAGAGCCAAGATCACCCTGAATATGTGGGTAAGCTATGAAAATCACTCTATGGATTGAAACAAGCACCCAGGGCATGGTATGGTAAGATTTTTGAAGTTCTAACACAAAGTGGTTATTCAGTAACACCTATAGATTCCAGCTTGTTTGTTAAAGCCAATAAAGGAAAGCTAGCTATTGTTCTAGTATATGTGGATGACTTAATCATAATCGGTGATGATGAGGTAGAAATTCTTCGAACGAAGGAGAATTTGTCAGTCTGTTTCTAGTTGAAAGAACTTGGCCAACTCAAGCACTTCCTTGGTTTAGAGGTTGATCACACATAAGAAGGAACATTTCTTTGTCAGCAAAAATATTCCAAAGATTTGTTGAAGAGGTTTGGAATGCTTGAATGCAAGCCAATTTCGACATCGATGGAACCAAATTCCAAATTGTGTACACGTGAAGGAAAAGATTTGGAAGATGCAACGATGTATCGATAATTGATAGGCAGTCTGATCTACTTAACCTTGACTCGACCTGACATTTTTTATGCAATTAGTGTGATGACTCGGTACATGCAAAATCCAAAGAAGCCTCATTTGGATGCAGTTCGAAGAATACTGAGATATGTTAAGAGTACAATTGACTATGGTATTTTGTACAAGAAATGTGGAGACTGCAAGTTAGTTGGTTACTGCGATGCAGAATATGCAGGAGATCAACAACTGGGTATGTGTTTAAGCTAGGTTTTGGAACAATTTCTTGGTGTAGCAAGAGATAACCAACGGTATCATTATCAACCACTGAAGTTGAGTATCAAGCAGTAACAATGGAAGCTCAAGAGTGTACATGGTTGATACATCTAATGAATAATCTACATCAACCAGTAGATTATGCAGTATCGTTGTACTGTGACAATCAATTGATAATTCGTTTGGTAGAGAATCCGATCTTTCATGCAAGAACTAAGCATGTTGAAGTACACTATCACTTTATCAGAGAAAAGGTTCTGCAAGAAGAAATTGAAATGAGACAAATCAAGATAGATGATCAAGTTGCGGACTTGTTCACAAAAAGCTTAAGCGTTAGTAAGTTCGAAATGTTTCGTCATCAGCTTGAAAAATAGTGAGAGTTGGTGTTGAGGGGCAATGTTGAAAATCAACACCAATATAATAATTAAAGATGTAGAGAAATAAATGAAGTGGTTGAAAGATGTAGAGCAATAAATGAAGTGGTTGAAAGATGTAGAGAAATAAATAAAGTGGTTGAAAGATGTAGAGAAATAAATAAAGTGGTTGAAAGATGTAGAGAAATAAATAAAGTGTTTGAAAGATGTAGAGAAATAAATAAAGTGGTCAAATGATGAATAAATAGGGTGGTTGAAGGTTGTAGAAAAGAGAAGTGTGTAGATAATATTTGTGTGGTTAGAATTATTTCTTAATTTTATATTTGTGTGGTGTAGATTATATGGTGAAGACTATAAATAACCTACCTTGTATTTGATTTAATCATTCCATCTAAGGATAGGCACGGGGACGAGTGGGGACGGATTTGAATATAACCATTCCCGAACCAAATTATAAAATCTATCCCCAAAACCGCCCGAAAATAGTTGCAGTTCGGGGACAGTTTTTTACCCACGGTTAACAGTTCGGGATAGTTATTGAAAAAAAACCAAAAAAACCGTTTTTCAAAATCCTATTCAATTGAGCTCCTTTTAGTAATGCAATCCACCTAAAATAAATGGTTGATATTGAATTTGTTATCTCAATTTGTTATTTTGAGTTTATGATAAAAAATTTAACATTTAATAATATATATTTTTATGAATATAGATAAGATTAAATATATATCAACAAGAAACACAAGATATAAATAAAATATTATAAACTAATACAAATATTGAAATCTAATTAAATAAATTTAAGAAAACTTCAATTACAATAAATCAAAACTTCTTTCTTCTAATTATTCATCAACTGTACGTGTTTCCTGCAAAAATCAAACATATAAAATCACTTTTATAAACCAAAATAATAAATTGATTAATAAATAATGTAAACTTTTTACCTCAACATCATCTTCTGCAATATTAATAGTGGAAGCGGATGAACCAGGAGATAACATATCTGAATAAATTATAAAATATTTGAATACAAAATTAAATAATTAATATGTAATACATAAAACAAGTGTTAATAAAATATAATATGTACAAGTATTAAATATATAAACTTATACCTTGTTTATGAATATTAGCCCATAACCAATCTTGAGTACACATCAAAGCTTCCAATGTGTTTTCTTTGAGTCTACTACGATGTTTGCTCACTACTCTACCACTTGTACTAAATGTAGATTCTGAAGCAACTGTGGTGACCGGAATAGCCAAGATATCTCTAGCCATATCATGCATTATTGGATATTTATGTTTATTACACTTCCACCAAGACAATATATCAAACTCTTCATCCAAAATTTCTACATCAGTCTCCTCTAAATAAAAGTCTAACTCAGATTTCAAAGATCCAGCTTTATTTTGCATTAATTTCCATTGTTTATACTCATTTATACCACTAAGATTAAGAACACTAGTACTTTTTGAATTTTGAGATGTATTGGAACGTGTTGAAAAATTTCATTTGTCGACTCTCTTCTAAAATTTGTTTATTCGGTACATATTTATCAAATCATAACATTTTGTTCTCACCTTTTCAATTTCAAAAATGGAATTCTCTCCATATATTCTTGGAAAATAGAATTCAAGATAATTCATCTTAAATCTAGGATCCAAAACAACTCTTATAGCCATGAAAATATTAACTTCTTGCCAATACTTATCAAATTTTACAAGCATGTTTGACGACATTCCCTTGACCAAATCATCCTCATCATTAATCCAATTATATAATGACAATTTGATGTCATAAATATGAGGAAATAACATGTTTATGGTGGGAGAGTTTGAACCAGAAATCAATTCAATAACCTTGTAAAACACTTCTAACTTATCACATTGTACTTGCATTTTCCAATCCAATGCATCAGGAAGACTATTATAATTTTTATCCAATTGTTTTAAATGAGGAAACACTTTCTCATAAAATAATGCATTTTTAAGCATTAAAAAAGTAGAATTCCAACGACTTTGACAATCAAGAGATAAATTCTTACAAGAAGACTTAATCTCTTGAGATGCAATCTTTTTAAATTTTTCCTCCCTCTTTTGTGTTGCTGTCCAATATGCAACACTATCTCTAACTTTAACAATGCATTGAGAAATTAGATTTAACCCATCTTTCACTACCAAGTTTAATATGTGAGCAGCACAACGCATGTGAAAAATATCTTCATACAATAACATTGAAGTTCTATCTAATGAATCTAACAGATCAGGTAACATTGAATCATTAGTAGAACAATTATCTAAAGTTAAGGTTGAAATCTTATGATCAATGTTCCAATCCAAAAAGCAACTCATTAATTCTTGACCAATAACTACAGCATTGTGTGGAGCAGGAACATATATAAACCTACAAAAAATTATATAGTAACAATAAAATTGTTATATACAATCATTTAATATATAAAATCTCTAAAAAAATATTTAATAGGAATTGTATAAATTTCAACAATAAACTTAAAAATTACCTTATTATTTTACTATGCAAATACCAATTGTCATCAATGAAATGACAAGTTACAGCCATGAATCCTTTGTTCTGATTTCTAGACTTTCACATATCACTCGTGATTGTAACACGACTTTTATTGTTCTCCAACATATCCATCATTTTTTCTCAACATCATAAATCTTTATAATGTCTCTCTTAACTGTCGCCCGAGAAATAGGCTTCCATATTGGTTGTAATGAATGTGAATACTCCCTAAATCCATGATGCTTTATAATACTAAGAGGATACTCGTGTAAAATTATTATCTTTGCACATTTATCACGAGAAACTTGAGAATCAAAATTCCAATGTCCTAATTCAATTCTATCCATTTTCTTGTTAGGATTTAACAATGATTGACTGATACCCCTTTCTTGATGTTTGATTCGATAACCTTTTGTATGTGCTTTCAAATGAGATGTCTCATTCCTTGTATCACCTCTTAACCATTTTCCGCAATAATTACATATTGTCTTCCATATCCCATTAATTTTCTTTCTATCAAAATGAACCCATGCTTCAGACTTTAATTTAGCCTTCCCATCTTCTTCCTCACTACATTCATTTGATGGTTGACTTTGTGTATTTTCAGGTGAAGAGGTTGATGTAAGAAGATGAACATTTGTATGTTGATCAGCACTTGAAGTTCCACCACTTGTTACCTCCACATTAAGTTCAATGTCATTTACTTCTTGAGATGATTGTGGTGAAAAATTCTGAAAAAATAACTTTCAAAATTTAAATTCATATATAAAAAATATATACTTATATTTTCTATTATCTCACGTTACTTTTTCAACATATTCACTTGTCATGATATTTAAAGTCTCTGGATAGTCTTGATATGATAACCTCTAATGCCAGTGATCCTTATTCTGGTACGTGGCTGTATGATTGGAACATAATCATTACCAAACCAAATCATAAGAAGCAAGACTAGACGACATATGTGGAGATGTTTAAAGCTAAAAGCCTAAAACCTTAAACCTCCATTATTACAATGATACATAACTAACTGTAAATTACAGTTTTTTCATGTTTTATGTGAGAAGTCATAAATTCTGTTTTGTAAAATATGCATTCTGTAAAAGAAGTACTCCATGAAAATAGATGAACCAAGTTTTTAACCTACATAAGAAAGAGAATGTTACCATGCAGCAAGTAAAGCTACCGAACAAGCTCAAATTCTAAAATACATGATGGTGCATAATATATAAAAGAATATATCAGTAAAGTGATTATCAATGGAAAAGCAATATCAATAATTACTTCAGCAATTAGATATAAGTTAACCATATTTCAACATCTACAAATAGATATTCATGTTTCAAAAACAATACTGAAATGAAAAAAACATAGTTTTTTACATGTTCCGCAAAGCCTTTCAGGCTTCCACCATAACAATAGCACTTTTATACACTTTCTGTGCACACAAAGTACACACACTTCCACATCACACATATTACACACGCATTGTCACACCTACCAGCACACACAGTTTTAGCACACTAAATAACACACACACTTTTACACATTGGTTCACAATTTACACAACACATGTCACTACACTTTTACACATCCCATACTCTTGGAATTCTATAATAAAACTTTAAGGAAAAGAAATAAACTCCCAAATCAATTGAGAATTTTATAAATATTTTATAACTCATTTTTTAACATTACATAAATCATAATACAAGTTTATTCTCCATACACAAGGTTTTTATTATCTACGTTACATTTCTCGTCTTCTCCACGACTCGGCGCTGTAAATGGACTCGTGACGACTGACGACTGGCGAAGACGCAACGACTGACAATTGGAGAAGACGCAGCGACTGGCGACTGCGGCTAGTGACGACGCGGCACTGTGAGAGAACTGAGATGATCTGCAGATGGAAGAAAAATGAGAGATTAAGAAGAAAAAAAATGAGGCGCTGAGACTTGAGAGAATAGGGAATACGATGGGCAATTGGGCATAAATTAGGTTTATATATTAGGTTAAAAATAAATAAATTTTAATTAATATATAATTTATTTAAATAAATATAATTAATTTCGGGTACGAGCGGGTACGATTTTGAGTATAACCGTAATCAAACCGTACCCGCTCCTTTATGTTCAGTTTTTACCCGAAACCAAACCCGTCCCTAAAATTACACGGTTAAAAACCGAACCGTCGGTGCAGTTATCCGTGGATAACCGAACCCGCGGTTTTTTTGCCCATCTCTAATTCCCTCAAAAACAAATAAGTCTTTGTATTCTTAGTTTGAATATGAGTTGAGAGCTTTTTTTTTTAGTATGAGTTGAGAGTTTTTTCTTTGAGTGTGAGTTGAGAGTTTTTTCTTTAAGTGTGAGTTGAGAGTTTTTTCTTTGAGTGTTTATTTTTCTCTTCAATCTGTAAGTTGCCTTTAAAAGATGTTATAATGAGTATAATACTTATTTAGATCTAATATTAGTAAATTTAGAATTTTTTATTCTAAATATTACTAACAAGTTGTACTACATAATCTAAGTGAGTATATTATTGTAACTTATTTATTAACCCTATATTTTTTTTGTGTTAGTGATTGATTGAATCAATTGGAATAAAAATGCTTTAAAAATATATAAAGCAAATATATATATATCTTAGAAGTCTTGTACATAATTAAAAAGAAATCTTTCATCTCTAATTATTCATTTTATAATAAAACATCATTTATTTACTATATTGATCTAATTTTTTATTTAACTGATTGTATAGCATTTTTTTTTTGGTAGAAAACAAAGTTGCTGACATAGCACATAATCATGGTTAGTATTGAAAAAATTGGACGCTATTATTACCTCACCCAATGAAAGGTTCCATATTTCATCGACATTATTATCTCCTAAATAATCCAATAAAACAACCATGAAAGTTGGGTTTAGGATGATGGGAGCTAAAAGGGTTTTCAAAATAGTCAAAAATATTACAAACAAAAAGGTGGGCGATAAACAGAAAGGAAATGAGAAGATTGCAACTAAAACTTTCAAGATTAGACTACTAAAAGGCCTTTATATAAAGGAAAGAAATGCAGCCATTGTTCCTATAATTTTTCTCAAATTTTCTCTTAGAGAGAAGTGAGAGAGATGTCTTTAATGAGAGTGTTTTTTTTTCGACCATCAAAACGTTATGAAAAATGGTACTTCACATTATATTTAGTATGATTTTTTTCTAAATTGGAAATACAATATTTTATCTTTAATACATTCTTCTATACAAATTAAATATTTTTAAAGATATTTTTGTTAATTTTTATAATTTACATTAAATGAATGTGAAACTAACAAAATAGAATGTGACAATAACATATATATATCAGGTCTATTTCGATGACAAAAAATTTAGACAAAAAGTGTTGACAATCATAATAATATTTGGATAAAACTATTTAAAAGTATATATTTTAATAATATATAAACTTAAATTTATGAGTAATTCCTAAAATAAAAAATATTTAATTACAACTAAAAATATATAAATTTTATTTATTCAAAAATCAAGATTATTTGATAAAATTATTTATCTAAATCATTTATAATGAGAACTGTTGGATTATATATATATACACACAAAATAAAAAATTATATGTATGTAGAAGCAATTATTCCTTTTATATTAAAATATGCATTAATAAAATAGTCAAAATTAAAAAAAGTAATATAATATATATATATATACATAAAACAAAAAATTATATGCATGCAGAAGCAATTATTCCTTTTATATTAAAAAGGAATTAATAAAATAGTCAAAATTAAAAAAAAATAATGTTTTAGGTAAATATAAAAAATAGTTAATAAAATAAAAATTAAACAATAAAATAAATCATATCACTTTTTCACTCATTTACACTTTCTCTCTCTTATTTATATATCTCTCAGTCTTCCTCTTTTTACCACTTATTGTTAGAAATAAAGTTAGTATTTTTATTGAAAAAATAGAGCTATAGTAGAATCCCTTAAGCGACTTCGCCTAAATACCGTTATCATAATAGAGCTAGAGCATAATAAAATCTCTAGCCTTTTTTCTCTGAACTTTCTCATATATTCTTACGTAGATTCACCACTTCCTTGGGTGATTAAGAAGAAGTGGTGCGACTACTTCCTTAATGATTTGTTGTAGGCATAATTGGTGATAAACAACATAAAAAAGTATGAGAAAAAGATTATGGTACGGGGTGGCAGGTTATTGAACCATTTCTGTGCACCATCACATATGGTGGAAGCAAACAACTTCACAACATGTCATCTCTCCTACTCTGAGTGAGGGTCATAAAGGTTATAACCATCTTGAAGTGTTGCACATGAGTTACCAAATCTTTGGTCCCTTCATAGTCTAGGCACTTAGGAGTAATGAACTTTGGTGGTGGTTCATCATGCTCTATTTCATCATAAAATAAAGGGAGACACACAGTTGCTCGTAGTCCCTATCCACGTCATAAGAGAACTTACCTTTTTCATTGGCCAATTTCAAGGCCTAGTCTTGCTTTTTGTTAGCTTTTTCCAACACCTAAAATCGAACCTTTTAGCTTTTTCTCTCCTATAACTACTACTCCTTACTAGATCTCACTGAATTAGAAAAAAGGTCATTCTAAACTTCCTATTTTCCCTGGTTAAGCTCGGGCATGGTGCACTTTGGTCTGTTTTCTAATAATAGGGTTGGTGGCTCAACCATCAGAGTTTTCCTCACTTGATTTGGAGCGTAGTGACCTATTTTCTTGCTTGGTCTCCTCGAGTTCTCTTCTTAACTTGAGAATTTGACGAGCTAGTTCTCGATGAGAGTTAATCTCCGTTCTAGCCTCGCCCTAGGTTAGCGAGGTGTTATGTAATGCTTCTATTACTTCATCGTTTGCTAGACTTAGTCGACCTTCAGCACATGTCCCTACCATAGTGATAAGGAACAAGTGATCATGATTCTGAAGGTAACTAGTAAATGGAATAGGTGTTTGGTCTCTTAAGTCTCTCAGAATTCGGGATGAATCCTAGAAAATATGGTGGCATAAGCCAAAACTTGACCTCATAATCTGAGCCCCACGTTGGGTACCAAAATATTGGATTGGTCCGACTTGTAGAAAGAGAAACCAGAGAGAAGTTAGAGCAATTGATGAAATGTGTGGATCTCTTAGGGAATCCATGTATTTATAGAGTTTTATATATACATGTGTCGATTGCATAGGACGTAGATGTGAGAGCGTGTTAAAGGGGTATAAGAGTAAAGTAAAATACATTTAAAGTTTGAGGTCGACCATCCCGTGGCTCGAGCTGATGTATGAAGGCTCGTGCTAACATCTAAGGGGTTGAGTTAACGTCTCAAGGCTCACATTGATGTATCAAGGCTCGAGCTTTACAAAGGTCAAGTAGTAGGTCATTCCTTATGCTCAAACAACATTATTATCACTATATGTAAAAAAATTATGAAAAGAATTATATTTAATATTCGAGTAATATGAAGTAATCACACCATATAATAAAAAATAAAAATATCATTTAATTTAAAAAATATTAAATCATCTTTAAGCTTGCATGACCTTTCTTTTACCATAATATAAGACATTTTTTAGTGTATAAAAAATAAATAGATAAATAAGATTATTTTTTGAAAAAAATAAATTAGATATTTTTTATAAAATAAAAATCTAGACAAGTTAACCAATAAGCCTCAAGACAATTAAAAAATTAGAATATTATATGTATATATATATATAATATTATTTCTAACCACCTATATTTTTAAATTTTATCATTTCTTACTCTTATATAGTTTAATCTTATGTTTTTTTCTTTATCTAATATAATATGCTATATTATTTTACTAAAAATATTTTCAATATAATAAATTTGTGTGCAACACCGAAGTTAAAAATATATTTTGAACGGGTTAAAATGTAATCTTTACATAAAATAAAGAATTTTTTAAAATATTTATAAGTAAAAAATATATTATAATATAAATCTAGTAAAATGTTAAAAGTTATGGTGGATTTTTCTTAATCATAGACAAAACTTTCGTGTCATATTATAAAATAAAAACATAGTTAACTCATTATAAATTATAATAAAAATTATCTAACATGTATAAGTGTTAAAAACTAAAAATAAAAATAGTATTAAAATATAAAAAATGATATATAATTTAAAATTTTAAGTTTAAAAGTATATTTAAAAATATATATCGTTAAAAAATAAAAAACTATCAAATATAAATATTTTTTTATGTGCTTATTTCATCAATTTTCTAAAAGCGTTGAAATAAACTGATTTTGTAATAATCATAAAAATGAATGAAAATTATTAAAATAAAATATAAAATAAACATAACATTAGATAAAATTTAAATTTAAAGTTAAAGATAAAATATATATATATATTAATTTGACAAAATCCAATTTGTTATTATATTTTTTTAATTTTTATAATATTTTACACTGACACCTATTATAATGAATTAAATTTAAATACATAAAATATTTTTAAATTACAATATATTAATTTAAGAAATATTTTTTATATAAATTATACTATTATAATTTTATGTATTTAATTAATTAATGTTTATTCAATATATGAAAAAATACCATGTTCAATCATTTTACTCATAATTCATTTATATCATTTTTTGTTTATATGTTTATTAAATATTATTAAAACAAACAATATATTATTATAAATAAAATATTTATTTAATATAATTAATTTAGAAACATATATACGGTAGACTACAACCCCATGTAGTCGCATGATGTTTCGCGTGTGGTAAGGTATCGAAGTTATGAAATTAACACGTAAAACGTAAGCTTTTAATCATAGTAATAATACTCGGAATACAAGGATATTTTTGTCTTTCTATTTCAAACTGAACTAAAAAAAAAGCACGGCTCATGTCAGATGTCGCCATCTTCTCCTTCTATAAAACCCATGTAAAACCTTCACCCTAAACAACTCTCAACCCTCCCACACTACAATGGCTGTTCCTTTTTCACTCTCCTTCATTATTACTATCTTCTCAATCCTCTGTAGCCAATTCCACGCTACGCTCATTTTGACCACAGTCAACAACTGTCCTTTCCCAATCTGGCCAGCCATTCAACCTAACAGCGGCCATCCAGTTCTCGAACGTGGCGGTTTCGCTCTCCCTTCTCTAACCCACCGTTCCTTCCCCGCTCCGACAGAAAACTGGTCGGGTCGGATATGGGCACGAACCCATTGTGTCCAGAAAGGCAAGCATCTCTCATGCGCCACCGGCGATTGTGGAGGCAGTTTAGAATGTAACGGTGCCGGCGGTAAAGCTCCGGCGACTCTCGCTCAGTTCAGCCTTCACCATGGTCATAATGACTTATCTTCTTACGGCGTTAGCCTGGTTGACGGCTTTAATGTCCCAATGACGGTAACGCCTCACGAAGGCAAAGGCGTTTGTCCAGTTGTGGGTTGTCGCGCGGATCTGCTGGCCACGTGTCCAGAAAATTTGAAACTTCGGGTGGGTCACGGAGCTGTAGTGGGTTGTAAGAGTGGTTGTGAAGCTTTTGGTACGGACGAGATGTGTTGTAGAAATCACTATAATAGCCCTCAGACTTGTAGACTTACGAGTTACTCGCAGTTCTTTAAACATGCTTGTCCTTCCACTTTTACTTATGCTCATGATAGTCCTTCACTAATGCATGAGTGTTCTTCGCCTCGTGAGCTTAAGGTTATTTTCTGTCATTAGGGGTAGTTTAGACGCTCAATGTGCATGAAGTTGCAAATTTAGTGTTTTTTTTTTTTTGAATAAGTTGTTTGGGGTAAAAATGAGTTAGGTAGCTTCTAACTGGGTTAGTTTCTTATTACTTACTATTGTGGAAGTTGTAACTTGGATTTTGGTATTTAAGTTAAAAGGTTGAATCTATCGTAAGATTCATGCTAGTTTTTTGAAATGAATTATTTAGATTCTTAATTTTTTTTATAATTTCATTAATTTTAAAAAATCGAAATCATAAGGATAAATAATTAAGTTACATATTTTTCTTCTTTTTTATTTATAAATTAGTTTCACCAATTATTCATCATAAAACTTATTTTATAAAAATATTAAAAACATAAAAATTAAACATTTATTTTTAAAATGTGTTAAGTTATACCTACAAATATACTATCAAAGTATTACGTTTGTATTATCAAACTAAATTTTATTTTGTTTTAGTATCAATTATATAAAATGTTTCATTTATATATTTTGTGAGTTTTTATCCACTTGACCGTTAAAAAAATAAATTAAAATATCAATGAAATTTAATGTTCATTGTCCTCACAAGTTCTTAATTACTATTCATCATCTTTCTCACGAGTTGAAACATACGCAAGCTTAGAAAAATTGGACAAAGTTAGTGGTTAAGCACACACATATTGTTCGTGATGGTGCAATGAATCCAATGGATCATTCTTACGAAGGAGATGAGGTGTGCATTGCCAAACCATAGATGGCTATGTCAACTTGAGGGAAGCCCACCAAAGTTGGATTTCAGACAAGGGTAGGGAAAGGTATAAATGAGTTTATACCACGACCATTTATATGGAAATGAAGTTTTGTTGATGTTAGAATAAGTACGTGAAAATAATGTAAGAACAATATTATCGATTTGAAATGAACTGTTTGGATTGAGTCACAGACTAGGTCACTTTTTTTAAGATGTTTCGTGGTTCTACTCAAATTTATGCAAACAAACACAACCTCATCGTTCCCAGGATAAAAAAAAATCCACAATTTTTGTTTTTTGTCTCAGAACTTCACTACATTGATTAAGACCAAAATACAACACATATAAAATTTTGTTACTCGGAAAACTTAAAATAATTTAGGATCTTCTTCTTTTTCTTTCTAAGAACTTTTTTCTTAGCTTAAAGATGTTTGTAATTGATGTGTTAAAACTGAGAGTTGAGACCCTTTATTTATAGGTTGGAGAAGACGTGTAACCATTATGATAATAACGATCATGTCTGGGTGAAAGAGTAATGACCATTTTATGAAAGGAAAAATAATTGTTATTTTCTAAGTAAAGAAGAATAACAGTCATTTTACGAGTAAAAAAGTATTTTAATATTCCAAAAAATAAAATGTCACCCCAGCTCACATGCACACGCACTCAAACTCGGACTCGGCTTGGCCGGTCTGTCGAACAACAATATGCTCGCGCATGTGGGATCACATTTGCCTAGGTCATTTCCCCTTCCACAAAAATGGGTACCCCTTGGGGCCCAGACCCAATAGCAGTCATTTTCTATTTTAAACATCTACTAAGTGATGTAAAATAACAATATAGGACAAGACACAAATTAATATTATTTATTTTGTAAAAATTCACTTTTTTTAACAATTTTCCACTTGAATTTTATATAAAAATACTTTTCATCGAGAAACCGATCAATTAAAAATATAAGATTGTACATAAGCAAAAGATGTCTATCGACTTGAAAATTTGTATAGTGTTGATGTTTTAGAATATACTAGAGTAACTCGTAATTTTGAACTCTATCTCTAACAACATTACACATACAACCTTTTTAAGGTGTAGTTCGAAAAATATGTGCTTTACCTATGCACGTGTATCCCAGTATAGTGAATACTCTAAAAAAATTACCCAAACTTTTCGTGGCCACACTTCCACATTATGTCATCTCACCTCACACGCACTCGAACTCGGCACAACACAACCGGTTGATGACAATGACGGCGTGTGCGCTTGTGTGGTATCACATTAATGTTATGAGTTTATACCAATGACTTTATATGGAAAGAAAGTTTTGTTGATGCATTCATGTTAAGAATAAAAAAGAAGATCAATCTTATTGTGAAGAGGAAAATTTGTTCACAATTATGCATCAACTTTAGTACACCCCCTTAAATTCCACGAATTTTAATAGAAAAATCCCGATTACATTCACCTTGGTTGAAGCTCTCTTCATTTTGTTTCAATATGGTCTATTGTTATGTTTTTGGTTGTTTTTTCTTTATACCCTTCTGCAGATTCATTGTTTCTTTTCCTTTAAATTTATAGGTCTTTCCTATTGAATCTTAATTAATAGTTTTTGTTTCTGCCACCCATATCTTGAATCTCTTGAAAGTATCTTGATACAAAAGTTCATATATTTTTTCCAAGATCTGGTGAAGAAGTATGACTAACATGAGCGCAATAAGTTTTGAAGAGTTTTTAGCAAAGGAGACTGATATGGAGTTTGTGTGTGAAAGTTTATAAATTATGGACCTAATTAACCTAGAGGGGGTGAATAGGTTATTTTTAATTTTTACCAATTTATAATTTAATAACCTAAACAAACTAGCCAGACATGCAATCGTGTGTAAATATAAGTACGGAAATAAAATAATAACACACGATATTTTTAGGTGGAAACAACCTAGGCCACAACCATGGCCTAAGAGGAAAACCACTGGTCCACCAGACCACTTAACTTTTAACTATGAAAATCAAATGTTCAAGTACAAACTTGGTCTTATGCTACCCTCCTTAGGATACTACCCCAATGTATCTTACTTACGAGCCCCTGCTCTATTTTCACAGTTTTCAATATTAGCGTGAACGGTTTTCAGACCAACGTTTCAATAAGCTCTCCGCAAATCAAATCGTTCACAAATCAACTACAAAATAGTTAGCACAAAAAAACAAATGCTTGTGTGTGTTATAGAACGGATTTAATAATGAATAATCCTAACTAGATGATTCAAAACATATATTATTTAAATTAAATCAACTAGCAAATCCTAGAGCAAAAATATCAAATACAAGTTTAATAAAAATAGCTTCTTTAAAGATTAATAATTAAATCAAATAATTATGATATGACACAAACAATTATTTGATCTAACAATTTAAGAACAAAAATAAAGAAGCCATAAGAACATGTTATCAAAACATCATAAAATAATTAGGCTTATTAATCAATCAAACATAACCACCAATATTTTATAGATTAACTAAATAAAGAAGTCTAAGGAATTATGATTTTATATTTGCAAAACAAGAGAGAGAAATTAAGAAGATTAAAATAATACTCTTGTGTGGTTCATTAAAACAATGAGTAATGAGTTTTATTTATAGGAAAAATTAAAACTCTTAATCTTATGTAATTAATAGATATCTTTTCTATTACAAATAAGATTAATAATACTCATTAATTAAGATAACTCATATATGATTGATAAATATCTTTTATATTACAAATAAGATTAATATTACTCATTAATTAAGATAACTCATATATGATTTATAAGCATATATTATTAAATGTATAAATATAATCTTATGTGTCGTAGTTATCAAAGATATACTTGAAGTACAATTATCTAAAACTCGAGCATTTGTTTGGATTTTCTTAATAGCATATCTAAAAACAAATTTATAAAAAAATATTTTGTCCACGAAAATAGCCAACACTCATAATCATTACAGTGTGAATAAAGTGAACATGGATGCTATTAAAGCTAAAGAGAACAAATCCCAATTTTGGGCATAATTTGTTAACAATGAACTTAATTAATTTTATTTTATTTTTTAAAATTTTTGCGTAAAAAACTGATGGAATGGTATAATAAAAGGAAATTTAATTTGATAGTATAAATTATATTCAGCTAATATTTCAGTGATACTTAACATCTTTTCACTGTTTTTATTTTAAAGTGATCCCATATGTATATTGAAAATACTAGTATGGTAATATTATCAGCGTAAATAAATTGTTTTGTTAATATTTTATTGGTAAAATAAAATATACGTGGCCTCTATTAAATCGATGGCCAATTATGTCACACTACCTTTACCTTGTTTACCATATATTGCAAATACTGTGGCATCCAAGACAAATTAAAATTAAAGAAAACATAAAAAACAAAAGAGTGAAAATGGGATATATAATGAATATCCATTGCTTTTCATCTTTGATCTAATATTTTATATATATATAATTTATAATTTAATTACAAATACTTTTAACTTTTATATTATAATTGATACTCTTATATTATTAACAATATTAATATTTATCATTAATTTTTCAATTTTTTATACACTAAATAATTACAAATATCCTAATTTTTCATTATTTGTCATTTATTATACCCAATTTTTAAAACATAATCACAAATATCTACAATATTTTATATATTATTATTAATATATTTAAATTATTAACACTTTTAATATTTATAATTAGTTTCTTTACTTTTCAAGCACTTCTAGTACAAAAATCAAAATTTCAATTTTATGTAAAAACAATTTATAAATTTAATTATTCTGACATAAAAGACTGTTACATCTTCTCTTATTGAAGACAAATAATTAATATAGAGTTTGATAGAAAACGAGTTCGGTTCATACATATGCAAAATTAAAAAAAAAATCAAATAATTTTATGTAAGGATTTCATTTATGGGTTAATATTAATAATTTAGATAAAATTAATTACCTTAAATGGTTTACATTAAGAATTTGATAGGCAGTAGTATAGAAGTTTTCTTATTAGAAAATTCGAATTTAAAACAAAACCTCAAATAAAAAATCATTATTTTCATTGAAATTCAACATTAGGTAGATAAGAAATGAGATTGATTTTACATTTAGTGAGAGAGTTTTATAGAATATTAAAAAATTTAAGGATACTAATGTCAACTTTTCAAACTTAAAAATCTAATTACAATTTTATCCTTAAATATATCAAATGTAATAATATTAGTGTTAAAAATATATGTGATAATTTGAAAACATTAGAATATATGCAACAAAAATAAAAACTTAGAGATATTTGTGAATTTTTCTACAATATCATAATAAATATAATAGTGTTAGTGTTAAAGATATTTGTAATATTTTTAAAATATTGATGGTATATATGAAAAAAAATAAAAATTGGAAAGTACATGTTATATTTTTCAAAAAAAAAAGTGTAATATACTTCAAAAAGATATTTCGAATAAGTACCAAGCTTTCATTTATTCCTCTTCAGGATAATATCTTAAATGCTCCTAAGATTTAACATATCTTCACTTATATTCTTAAGGTTTATAAAAATATCTAAATACCCCTAAATTTTATGGTTAATACCATTGATGTCCTCAAAACCTAATGGTGTTAACTTTTGCATTCATTATTATTCATAGACTGTTGTGGCAGAATTTCAGTCAATCTAACCTTAATGTACTAGATAAATTTTTAGTTTAATAAGTCATATATATTGAATACACATTATTTTGTCATATTCGTAGTATATACAAATATGTTTTTCTTATGTATATATAGTGTATTTGTAATCTTCAAAGAAGTAGTATCCAAACATTAAATTTTTGAATTCTTCTTCTTCTATTCTTACATATTTTTGACTAAAATAGTCTCTTAATGCCCTTGAAACGGAATGGTCTATGATATTTGTGATAGATTTAATATAATCTGTGTAAATATTTAACAAAGTGTTAAATCTTTTAAAATTTTCAAGACAAGTTTCATAATCCTCATCTTTAAAATATTCATTTAAAGTTAAGAGATAGCCTTTATCAAATGTTTCTAAGAGAATTAGATTTTTATCTTTAATTTTTGTTTGAACTTAGTTGTTTATTTTGAAATTAAAAATAGTTTCCATTTTCCTGTTTATCAATATTTGATATAAGTAAATATTTAAACATCCAAGATTATTAACTAATTTAAATTTATAATGATTAAACTTAAATTTACATCGGTTGTGCCTCAGCTTTACTCAAACCTTAATGCTCTTAGCAATGGTGAGCCTCATGTATCCGTACATAGATGATGTCCAATATTTAACTTACTACGAAAGAGTAACAAAACTCCATTTTATTCATATAATAATAATTATTACAACTTAAGGCCAACTAAAAACCTTTAAGGGATTCTTGGTTGCTCATAATTACTAGGTATATCATTATTGGTTTGAGATTTCTAGATAGAGAGGAATCCTATGCTAGAGTTTTGTGTGTTTTTTAGAGTAGAGAGCTCTAATTTTTCTATGTTCTCAAAATGAAAACAAGTTATAACACAAGATCTTTATTTACAAAGTAAAAAATTATTAATTTACCCTTCATTTAATAATTCATTTTATTTTTACTTTAAATGATAGTCATTCCTTTTTTTCTTTGTACATGCTACCGACTAAGATGTGAGGTTTACATCTTTATTTTCTTTGTTTTCTTATGTTGACAGTTCCTTTATTTATTCTTCTTTTTCGTTTTCTATCAACAATCCTTTTGATGACGTTAATGATGACGCATTTTCGTCTTCTCGATCTTTGATGCAGTGGATGCATTTTTCATCTTTGGTAGCTTTTTTGGCATAGAAGCCAAATACCTCTTTGTTTCACCACCATCTTTTGATAAAACCATGCTATATAGGAAGTGATAATGACTTTACTAGTTCAATAATTTACTTTGATCTTAGTAAAATTATCGATTTTTTTGAATTCATAGTAAATTTGGCCTAATATTTGACCTCTTACTACACAGAGTTCTTCTACGTTGAATTCATTTTCTGAAAGTACCTTTGGTTTTGGATCTTCTCTATTTGTATTGGAAATCCTTATATTGATGAAGTGGTAAAGACTGATACATCTTTCCTTATTCTAGTCCATTAGTGAACTGAAAAATCTGAGATAAATAGGATTGTTTCCTGCTTTAATCTTCTTTCTGAAGTTCTTGATTGCTCTTTTAAAATTATTTGGGAAATAATTTAATTCACTTAAATTAATTCTTGAATATATATTTTCTATTAGTCTCGTATGGAAAACTTTATAAACAAATATTGGATCAATTCTTTCCATGATATAGAATTTACTTCTTGTAGGAAATTTCTTATCTATGGTATAGAATTTCATATCTTCAATATGTTCTTGGGTAGATTTTTTGACCAGTTTATAGAGACTTAATCATTGTGGTTTGATGAGGTTTCTATATTGATCCTTCTTATCTTCAATGATTGGAGAATTTTTAGGGGATGTTTTCCTAAATAGTACTTAATGTTTTACTATCTTTGATGTCTTTATGAGAGATACTTCCCTAAATAGCATTATAGGTCTTGCTATTTTCCCTATATTTTTAAATTTGCTTGGAGTTTTTGGTTTTTTTTTGTAATACTACAGAATAATTTCTTACTATCTCCACTTGATTTATTAATTTTGGCGTTTTGTAATTGGCATAACTACCTTCAACTTCTATTATGTTATTGAAGACTCTATGAGTTACTCCACTAAATCTTAGAATAATTTTATTGGTTTCTACCCAATTGTATTAGATTCCTAATCTTGGGCCATTATAGACCACATAAACCTTTTTTTGTTCTTCTTTTTCTACCTTATCTGCCCAGTTAAGCTTTTTGGTTTTAAAAATTTTTCTTTCTTTTGAACTATTAGGTTCTTCCTTTTCATTTTGAATTATTTTTTTAGAAGTTTCACCTTCTTTAGTTTGAATTTTTAACGAAGATTCCCCTTTTGAGACTTTGGGTTCTAAAAGTTGTTTTGAACAATTAAGTTCTTCTGGTTTATTTCTTATCTCCATAAGAGATTTTTTGAGGTATAATAGCTTGAGTTTCTATAGGATTTTTATCTTATTTTTCTTTATCTTGATCTTGATGTCAAGATATTACATTCCTAAAAATGTAAAAATAATTAGAGGTACTAATTCTTTAGTAAGAGCATCTGCTAAGCTATTCTTATATCTTGAAGATGTTTAACATCAAAATGGTAATGGTTGAACCATTGTTTCCATTTGACTAATCTTTTTTGTTTGTAATCACATATAATATTAGCTTTTAAGAAATAACCAAAATTCTTGTTTTCTGTTCTAACAATGAATCTGGGACTTATGACATATATTACAAATTTCTTAATGACCTTTTTAACAATGAAATATTTTTTTCATTATTGTGTTAATTTCATTCTAGACCTTCGAAAGATCCTGATGTATATCTATAAAGATATTCATCTTTGTCATCTATTCTTACTTTCAGAACCATTACTTAATATTTTTGTGAAGCATCTATTTTAATTATCATTTTATCTTCTAGTTCTATATGGTAAAGTTGGTAAAAAGTTTATCGTTCTTTTACTTTATCCATATATAGAATATCTTCTTCTATCCATTTTCAGATATGGTCTTTTTTCAATTTTGTTTGTAAAAGTTTTCGTATTTTTGCAAGTTTCTTTATATATGCTTCTACATATGTTAAGCATACTAAAAACCTTTGTATTTGGGTTTTATCTTTTAATTTACTAGAAAAACCTTGAATGTTGTTTAGCTATGAGGTTGTGAATTATGTTTTCCATCTTCAATTTCCAACCCTAAATACTTAATTTTTTTTGTTTAGCAAATACTACTTTCTTTTTAAATAGTAAAATACCTTTCTTTTTGCATTCTTTTAGAATATTAATAATACCTAAATAGTGTTTATTTTATTCATTACTAAAAACCAAAATATCATCTATGTAAACACATCAAATATTTTATAATTTCTTAAAAATATTATCCATATATCTTGAAAAAATTCATGGAGCTTCTTTTAGTCCAAATGGTACAACAATCCATTAGAATTGTCCTTAGAGGCAACTAAATTTTGTTAATTTTTGGGATTCTTCATCCAGTCTTATTTGCTAAAATCCACTTTTGTAATCAAAACTTGAGAAATATTTCTTTCATTTTATTAATGATAATATTTTTTCTTTCTTTGGAATGAAATATCAATTATCAATAATTTCTTTATTCAATGCTTTGAAGTTTATTATCATTCCATTTTCTCAGCTTCTTTTTCAATTAAAAACATTGGACTAGAGTAAAGTGAATTACTTGGTATTATGACTTTTAATTCCAAAAGTTCTTGAATTTGTTTTCCAAATTTAATTCTATATTCTGGAGTATAAATAATTGGTTTTACTCTTATGACATTATTAGAGTCTCTTAATTTTATGTTGACAATTGTCTTAGATTTATTTATTTTTGCATGGAAAGAATTTTTTGAACTGATTATTTTTAATAGTTTTCTAATGTTTTTTTAGAGCTTTGTCTTCCTGTATTTTATTGAGAAAATAGTTTTGTTTCTCTTATATATCTAATGATATATTTTCTAAATAAGATTTTTGTTGTTGTTCTATCTTACCACGTTTTTGTTTTTTGTATTGTTGCATAAAAGTTGAGTTTGATACAACTAAAGCTTTTATTATTTTTGATACATAGATGGTATCACAATCTAGTGTTGTTAAAAGTATTTTGTCTAAATATTTTGTGAAAGGTTGATATAGGTTTAGGAAATTATTTCCTATTAATAAATTAACTCTTGTTTCTTGTTGATTTATGGTAGGAATGTGAAACTTTTCTTCTCTTATCATTATATCTGTATCTTTTAATACTTGATTAAGATTTATTGTAATATTATTAACAATTTTTACAATTAAATATTTTGGTTCTTGTTTCTAGTGTTCTTCTAAAAATACATATTTACTTGTTATACACATACTAGCCTATGTATCTATATATACATGTAACTGGTAGTTGGCATAACTTTTAAATTTTAGTCCTACTTTAATATAGGTATATTTGGATTTGTAATACTATACAAATCATTCATCTTTTGATGAGAAATACCCATAATTTGAGTGTTCATATTCTGAGTCGGTTATTTCCTACTCAGTTTTTTTTCTAATAGATAAATACTATAAATATCTTCTATATCAGATTTCTCAATTGGTTCTAATTCCATTTTGAAAGCGTTCTCTAAGATTTTTGTTTTTTATGAAAATTCCTTTTTAAATTCTTTTTTATGTTGTAACCTGCTTGGACATTTGTTGGCATAATGTTCTTATTCATTATAGATCCAACATCTACATTTTTTCTTTCTTGAAGGGAAATAATTCCTGTTTTCAGAAGGTTTATACCTCTTTCTTCTAAACTATCTTTTCTTATACGTTTCTCTATTAAATATTCTTCTATATTTTTGAAAATCTTGTTTTCTAAATTTATATTTAAATTTCTTGTATTTTTAAATTTTTTTATTTCTGTTTGTAAGGTTTTATATTGCATCAATATTTTTCTGTTATTCTAAAATCTCTTATATAACAATAAATTCTATCATTTCCTCTTCTTTTTTTATATTCTTTTATTCCTTGATATTTAATAGTTATCCAACTTTTAAGGCTTCTTATTCTTCTTCCTAGAGTATCTGGTATAATTTTTCTATTTCTATGTTCCCAACTTTTTGTTAAGGTCTTATGTAATGTTTTAGATACTTTTTGAAAAAAAAATTATTTATAAATTGTTTGCGTAGATGGTGGTGATTTATAATAATATATTTCGTATTAACAAATAAAAGAACCTATGCAACACATGTTATAGATTTCTATATTTGTTAGATGTCATTTGGCTTCATTGATTTCATTTTCATTGTATTTAGTGATAGTTCTTCATTTATCTTCTCCAATAAATTTCTTGTTTATTTCATTTATTATTATGTCTAAGTATTCTCTTCATATGAGAGCATTCCCATACATTAATAAATTTTGTTGGTCTATTAAATTTGAAAACCAAACTTTAACATTTCCTATCATTTTATGAGCTACTAGTACCCTACAGTTCTTGTCATTTTCCCTATCTCTTATATAGTTTAAATCTAAAAGATCAAACTTATAATTATCATGGAGATTAAACTCTCGTGAGATATTACCTCTAGTTTCCCTATGCAATCTTTCTTCCATTTTGGATGGTTGTCTTCTTCAATATGTGGCATCAAATTCCTCTATTCTTTGCCTATTTGTTTCTTATATATACGGGTTAGATGTTCCTTCTTAATAATAAACTGGTAAGGAAATTGGTTTCATATAACCTTTTGGGGTCGTAGTTTCTAGTTCAAAATCAATTTTACTAATTATTGTCATAATCTTTTTCTTTGTTTGTACAAAGTTTTTCAATATAATGTTCTTCTAATTCTTCATTAATTAGTGTTAACAAACTAACTAATATTTCTATATTCCTATTTTCATAGTTCATGAATTTTTTTCTAATTTTTTTTCTATATTCCTCCCAAATTGAAATTATATCTTTTTTATCAGATTGTTCTTTATTCTTTATTTTTCTTATTTTTAAGAATCATGGCATTTGATTTCCTAGGTGGTTTTCTTTTAGTCCTTATAAGAGATCATATTTTTAACCTATAATTTTGTTATATATATTCTTAATTCTGCAAATTTCATATGTATGTTTTATTATAGTTTATTATAACAACATTTCTTTATTTCCTTTAATAATTATTTTTGTGTTTCAATCATATCTTGCATGTATTTTATGTTTTATTCTTAAGTTAAATCCATTTCTTCTGTTAAAAGTTTTAAAGTTTCAAATAATATTGCTTGATTTTTTGCTAAGCCTACTAGATTTCCATTTATTTCTAGTTGTATATTTTTAATTTTTTTTCTAATATAACATCATGAACTAATACCTTAATTATTTTGACTTCATTTTCTAGTTTTTTAACTTATTCATGTTTAGAGGTTTCTCTTTCATCTTCTATAAAAATAAATCCTAGCATATTATTATTTTTAACAACAATACTTTTTCTTTTTGTTATTAGGGGGTTTCGTTGATATCTAATTGATATTCCTCTGGTGTTTCAAAATCTGTTAGTATTTCTAGTTTTATTATTTGTCTAAATTTCTTAAAAGTTCTGTTTATTTTTATAAATTTATTTTATTCATATATTGAAATATTATCACTATTTGTTGAAGAATATGTTATTAGATAATATATTGAAAATGAATAATTTTCTTCTTTTATTAAATCTCATCTTTCGAATTCATAAATTAGACTTAATACTTAGTTCAGGTTTTTATCATAAATATCAATATTAAATGTAGGATATGCTTTTAATTTTAACTTTTGGTATCCTAGGTTGATTTATTTCTTCTTCTTTTATTTTAAGAATATTACTATTTATTTTCATTAGATTTAACTTCTGTTACATTTGATGAATATTTTTAAAAATTTAAAACTTTAAGAGTATTTTTGAAGATAACTCAAAACTTGAAAATATTTTGATAATAATATTTCCTATTCTGTTATTATTGTTTAGGTCAATTATATTTTATATCTCAACATATTAAGATAATTATAATTATGTCCACATTTTTTAATAATTATATTTATAGCCATAATATTATGTATAACATTATAATTATGATTATTTTTAAAATTAATTATATTTTACATCTTAATATATTAAGATAATTATAATTATTTTTATATTTTTTAATAATTATATTTATACCCATTAAATATAACGTTATAATTATGTTAATTCGCTAACTTTATCCGACAATCAAATAGAATATCATCACATGCACTTCATATGATTTTTCCTATGGTAATAAGTAATTCACATTCTTTCGTTTAACAAAAATTAAACTACTTAAATATAAAAAGTAAAAAAAAAAAATCTTCCCCTCATTTCTTCTCCATATTCTCTCTCCTTTCTTTGTAAAAACTTCATTAAAGCACTTTTTTTTAGAAGATTAAAGCACAACTTAAAGACCTTGAAGTGCAACAAAAAGTATGATATTCAATTGCAAGTACGAAGCAAAATGCTAAAACCCGCTATTAATTTGTTAAGAAAATATTGGCAAAAACAAAATTCACAATCAAATTTGTATGATTTATGTGCCCAAGCTCAACTTTGGCAACTAAAAGGTACTTAAATTAATTAAATCAAAAGTCATTGAGTTAGCTAGGGAAGTCACTGGATGGGTGTGACATGCATTTTTTAATATAACTATTCCTAAAATTGAAGTGATAAATACATACTCAAAAAATGGTTTTTATTTACGAATAACTAGGCAAGAAAATAATAAATAACATCTAAAATTAAATTGATTTTTTTAAAATTCATTACATGATATCCAAATTCATCATTTTTTTCTAAAATGATTCGAATTAAAACCGAAACAACGTTAAAGATAACCATATATATCCAAATGCCTATTCTTCAGAGTCATCTAATATCATTTACTAATCTCATCTCAAATTCTCAATAGAAAATCATACTACCCACCAAATCAGAATCAAACCCATCAATAAAAAAATTCTTTTACCAACAAAAGAAACTCTAAAAATAGAATCATTCCATATAAAACAAGAAGTTCACATTTTCCATGCAGATCATTGCGAAGTTTACAACTATAAAAGCAGGTAGGGTTGGACGTTGCAAGCCTAACATGGATCGAACAATAAGGAAAAAGAGAGGGAACACAAATGCAAAGTTGTTAACCTTCATGTAGCTATTTCTCTCTGTCACGTCTTCTAGATCTGTTGATTTACTTCTTCAAATAGAGGGATGGATAGCTGGTGATAATAGTGATCTTATCTTTCCTTTTGGATATATCGGATGAGTTTAAAATTTATATGCGACAATGATGATATCAGGTGATAATAGTAATCTTATCTTAGCCTTCAAGTATACTTGTGTTAACGCTTTATTTATACTCAAATGAAGTTTTTGCATAGAAAGGGAGGGATAAGAGAGTAAACAAGATGAAGAGGGATGGTTAATTAAAATTTTCATTTTATTTTTTATTGAAGGTTAATGATTGGGCATAATTATAAAGTTATATATAATATCATGAGTATAAATGTAATTATTAAAAAGTTTGATGCATAATTACAATTAATTTAATACGTATTTAACTTAATAAACTCTTATTTATTAACTCTTTAACATGGCCGGATGAGTGGCATGCAAATATAAGGTCAAAACCATTAACTATAGTGTTATGATATATGGTTAAATATTTTCCAATTATTATATTATATTTAAAATAATTAATAAATTAATTTCAGATATTTATTATTTTATTATATTAAATTTAATACAAAATCGCCACTTGTTGACGTAATAGGGCACCAGAGCAATAATGCACTTCTCGGGGTCATTTCAAATTTTAAAAGTAAATAGGTGGTAATGTTGTTATTTTTACGTGAAATGAGTTGTGTTAATTCGGTTATTTTTAAATAAATTATTATAAATTTTATTATTATGAAAATTCAGTATAATTAATTTTATAATTATTAAAAATAATTATTTTAATCTAATAATTATTTAAATTTGTATTCTTTATTTATTTTTTACATTAATATCTTATTTTTATAAATTATGGGATTAATTTGATGTATCTATAAATGATAATATTAAATTAAATTATTATACTCTATCAAATATGAAGATATAAGATTCGTACGCCGCAGAAGATATAAATTTTAAAATATTAAATTAAATTATTTTACTCTTCAAATATATATATAAATTTTAAAAATATCAATTAAAATAATATATTTTAAAAGTTTAAAAATCTAAGTAAATACAGCTAAACGTGGGTACCAATTGCGCACTTTACTCTTAAAAAACTAAGCATTCATAAGATTCGTACGCTGCAGAAGATTAATTTAGAAGTCGAGCTTGCAATCGCACTTGAATTTGAAGCCCAAAGGGTAGTGAGTCCACGTTCTGAACCTTCTGTTTCTCACATTAAAATATTCGCAATTGTCGGCTTAATAGTTCTTTTTCTCTGCCTTGGCAATCGCATTTATAGATTTAGAGAGTTAACTCTGAACCTCTTTTTCTCCCTCTATAACTTTATTTCTTCTAATGGCCTCTCAAGCTAGCCTCCTTCTACAGAAACAGCTCAAAGGTAATTGGAATTCTCCGTATCATTCGTGTGTAGTATGTTCTGATTGGGTCAAATTTGTTGGATTTGTTCCAAACCTTATTTTTAATCATCAAATTCTGTGGTTTCCCTGCAGATCTTTGCAAAAACCCCGTCGATGGGTTTTCAGCCGGTCTTGTCGACGAGAACAATATCTTTGAATGGAGCGTCACGATTATTGGACCTCCCGATACTCTTTAGTGAGTTCTCTTTGAATTTTACCCATTTGAAAGCTTTGCTCTTTTGTTATTTATATTTCTTTTTTTTTCTTTTTGATGACGAGATAGTAGTTCTCAATATCTGATACTTGGATCAAAGACTGGTATTGTGTACATAGGAATTTTCATCCCCGGTTTTTTTTCCCAATTAATTTTGAGGTCTTTATGATTCTTGCATCGTCTTCCGATTTCTTTTTCTTAATTGGTGCTGTAATTTAGGGTTTCACAAGTAATTGGGTTGTGTAGCTCCTTTATTCATTAGACATGTTCTTCTGTCGTTATGTGTCTGATGAAAATATGTCATCATCGGAGTGTAATTTTTGAACAACCTTTTATTTCACTTCACCTAAAACTGCATTTGGATGTGTTTTTTTAAGACATTTTTCCAATTTGAGCTTATCCTTTGTTAATAAGGATTTTGACAGAAAATGTTATCTTTCACGTCATGTTCGATTGAATTCTATGATTTTACCGTATGTCTGAATGGTTCTATCCATTTCAACTTACTTGTAACGTTATAACTTATAAGTTTTATTCCTTGGAGGTCTTTGCTCCATCCTTTTAAGTTGGCACATTAGTTCTTCTTTATTTTCATTTTTCTGTGGGCTTGCTTGTGCATATGCCATTTTGAGATACCAGTCATCTCTTTTGAATTAAACTTGAAGATTTTCCATTAAAAGTATCCGCAAATGGAAATTGCATTGGCATCCTATAGAACTTGTGACATTATATACACTCTATCTGCAGCGAGGGAGGTTTTTTCAATGCCATTATGAGCTTCCCTTCCAATTACCCGAACAGCCCTCCAACGGTGAAGTTTATCTCAGAGCTATGGCATCCAAATGGTTGGTTATATTTTATATAATTTGTTACTTTTTCTTTATTTATTTATTAAGATATCAGTCTTGATGGTTGTATAAACTGCAGTTTATCCCGATGGACGTGTTTGCATATCAATTCTTCATCCTCCTGGTGACGATCCAAATGGTTATGAGCTTTCTAGTGAGCGCTGGATGCCTGTCCACACAGTATGTTATCATCTGGGAAATATTTCTTATTGTCTATTTTGCTTAACTGCATATATTTTCCCCTCATATTTGATGGGTACAGGTTTGGCGTGAGTCTTGATCTCACATAAATAATGGAAGTTCACTGAGCATTGGCCTTCTCCATTGAGTTATGTTTTGCTTCTTTTAATACCTTTAGAAAATGGAGATATCAAAATTTATAACGTTCACATGGGCTGTAAATGTAATGATAGGTTGTCAATCTATAAAATGCACTTAGTTTTACTATTTGAGAGGCTTAGTGCTTTTCTTTGAGATTTCTCTACAAATTTTGAAAAACCGTACTTGAATAACCTATGCTCTAGCAGATAGAAACCATTTTAATGGAACTATATTATGTGGCAATAATTTTTTGGTTGAGATGCAGCTTATTTGTACCATCTCCAACTTCCAATTTTTTTCATTTGTATGAGTTTAGATCTTAAATCTTTGCACCCTTCTTTCGTTCCTTTGTATTCCCAATTTATGTTTATCTCTATATGTTCCTTCAAAATATCTATGATGTGATCTTATTTATCTCCACTTGATAGACCTTCAGAAATACCAATTCTGCTCACAAGTTGGAGTCCATCAAAGTATCTACTCAATCCTCAAGTGAAAACACATTGATTTAGCGTAATGTCAAAAAAACCCACATGTGCAAGCCCATCAAGTGAGGGGAGTGTAAAGATCAAAATCTAACACATAAAGAAGATTGTTAGTTGACCTCCTAACAACTTAAGTTTTTAGAAGAATTTGTTGCTAATAATTTGCTAACATTGTCTTTATTTCTTCCATCTAAAATGAAGTGCAAGCAGCCTGCTGTGAGAATAATGTGAATGGCAACAATATTTATTAGCATTATCTTTATTTCTTCTTTTATCTCTGTTATTTTGCCCTTTTGTATGCACCAATTATTTTATGTTCATCGCTTTATAGTTTCAGTATGTTGCTGGAGACAACTTAAAGTCAAGTTGGTTATTTATAATATATATTATTTGTGTGCCTTTTCTTTTCTTTGTAATGGTTTGGTAATATCATATGAGGAAAGGTTTTATTTCACATGTTATCTGGCATTATGATTGTTTTGTATTTCTTACTGCAACTAAAATAATGTGTTTTAAAAGGTTAAAATTTATTGTTGCAGGTTGAAAGCATAGTTTTAAGCATAATATCTATGCTTTCCTGCCCAAATGATGAATCTCCTGCCAATGTTGAAGCTGCTGTAAGTTAAAGTTTAACTCTCGTTTAATGATTCTAACTAGATTAGCGACAAATTTTGTTTTATTTTGGTATAAATAATCAATGGATTGATTTTGACATTTGTTATTACAGAAAGAATGGAGAGATAGGAGAGACGAATTCAAGAAAAAGGTGGGTCGTTGTGTGAGAAAGTCACAAGAAATGTTGTGATCTGCTGCCCATGCGTCTAAAAATCTTTGCATTCGGGTGCGCACAAAATGTATTAATTTGTTTTCTGAGCTGTGCTTTGGCAGATAAATGCTTTAGCCTGTTTGTAGAATGAATGCCATTGAAATCCCAAATTAATCTCTTTCTTTCTTTCTCTTTCTTTCTTTCGTTTTGTCTGTACTTTTTATCACTTTTATTTTCTCAATGTCAAGTATTTGTTACAACTTTGAAGACATGTTTGTATTGGAAACATCTTATGTAGTGCTTTTTGATGAGTCTTTTTGGTCAAAGATTCAAAGGGGTAAATGTTATCCCTCTTTTTTCCATTGTCAGCCTAATTTAAACGAGCAAGTGATGTTCTCTTCTCTCGTACACATCTTGAGCTCATTTATGTAGCATTTCCATTGAAGATGGAGCTTTTTTGCCCATAAGTCGTTCCAGTGAATTTTTATATTGCTTAAATAGCAGACTACATGAATGAAAATTTTATGCTACTGCATGATTGTTTTCACTCTCTAACTATTATTATTTGACTTCGCCTTTAAACTACACGATAATAAAATTTACAAAAAATGTTGGAAAATGAGTTAACTTGGTGTCTCAAAAAGTTCACATTAGAGCACGTCAATTTCTATGCGAATAAGAAGTTATGTTACTATAATATATTACAATCTGAATGTCTGGCTGTCTTTGAGATGATAGTTTTTCATTAGAAAATATATTTGAGATGATAATTTTTCATTAGAAAATATACCTGAACATGACATATTTTAATCTATTTAATTTTAAGTGTTTTTTGTTTTATTTTTCTTGTATTATTATATTTACTATTAAGTCTAACATTGTTAAAAAGTAAGTAAATAGTGTTATTTATAAGTCTAATCAAACTTCTAACTCATTAAATTTTGTATTCATAGGTTTGGATTTATAAGTTGTTATCAAAACTAGGTAATATATTAGTTTCTTCATCTTATCGATCTTTATGTCTTAAATCTGGACTCTAATCGATATAAAGGATGATGTTAAGTTCTATATCGACCAAGAGTAAGATAACAATACTGTTTATAAATCTAGACAATTCTCTAACTCACAAGAAAATCTTTTAATTCGATGGTTAACATAAATTGATTTTTGGTTTTAAAATTAGAACTAGATTTTTAAGTTTTATCATCAAAACTCAAGATCAATACGTGAAAATATGTATATAAAAGTGATGATTTTTTTTTATTCACGTGTTTATCAAACAAATTGTAAACTATACTACTATGAGTGAATTATTTGCTTAGTTTAATGGAAAAAGGTTACAAACTCATTGAGTCGTTGACAAGAACATATAGGTGGGGGAAGGGAATAGAAAATCCAACCGGGAAATTTATAGCAAAACTTAAAACATAATTCCTCTTTAATTATTCTCTCTCACTCTCTCGTAAATTTAATCTTTCTTTGGTGGGTACTTGACGTAACTTCCCATCCTCACCACAATCCCATCAATATCACGAACGTAGCCAACCTTCTGTCCCCATTCTTTTTGTTCTGGCTTACTCACCGCTATTGCCCCATTATCCACCGCCCTCTGAAATCATCAAAATTAATTAATCCAAAATACTTGGCAAGTACGTTTGGTTTAAATTTATTTATTTATTTATCTTGTTAACTTATAAATAAAGAAATTAATAAAATAAAAATATTAAAAGGGCACCTCACCTGATAAGCAGTGTCAACATCAGGGTAAGCAAAGCAAATCTCGACAGGAGCTCTCTCGCGGCCGGAATGTGGAGTCCGAACTTCGCCGGTCAGATCATCCGTCTCATGTTGGTGTATTGGTGTAAAGGCTATTGTGGTTTGTCCGCTCTCTAGTTCTCCCCATCTAACCGTCATGATCGTTCATTTAACAAAACGATTTAATTAATTATTATCTAGATCGATGAAATTGAAGAAAATTAGCGTACGTAGCTAAGCTTTACCTGTGGGATTCATCTAGTCGGCGAACGCTGTAACCAAAAGCTTCTGCGTAGAATGCGACGGATTTTGCTACGTCTTTGACGTATACCACTATATAAGCAAACGCAGGGTTGAGATTTGATGCCATTAGTAATGCTAACTGTTCTGGGAGATGATGAATTGGGATGGATTACAATGGAAGAATATGATGATTGTTGAAAATTTGAAATAGAATTATAATGCAAAGAAACTGATCGATCAGCTGGGCTATACACGTATATTATAGCTATGGACACGTGGTGTTCATGCATATCGTGTTTTGGTCAATGTTCTTACGTGGCTACTTTTCCTGTTTTGTACTAGCAATGCAGGGGAAAAATAAATGGTACCAAAATTATTTTAAAAATAAGTTTAAGTAATTTATTATAATTATTGTTTTACTATATATATATATTTCGCAACGTAAAAAAAATATGGGTGTAAATTTGTGTTTCTTTTGTCTTCCTTCTTTAATTGATGTTATATAAGTTGTTAAATATCAAGTGATAAAAGATTATTGATTAAATGTAAAATTAATATATAAGATTAAAAAATAATTAAAAAATAATTTATTATATTAGCTAATTAAATTATGATATATTAATTATTGTATGTATTTTGTGATAAAAAATAGTTTTGTTTTTTTAAAAAATTAACTAGGTTCTATTTTTCTAATCAATTTCATGAATTTCATTTCGGAAGATATTTTAGTTAGAGATATTGAATTATTATATATGAATATATATAAAAAAAATGTTACATACACTAATTAAAAAAGATATTAATTTATAATATTTTTTTAAGTTAACCTTATAGAATTGAATTATTTATATTACTTATATACGATATAAAATTTATATAATATCATATCAATAAGATTTAAATCTTAATAATCAATAATATACAAATAATTCAATTTTGACAATATCAAATCTATTTGATCGAAAAAAGTTCAAGATTATCCAATCATAAGATAAGGTAGAGAAATAAGATTTGATCACATTTCATAATCTAATAAATGTGATCAAGTTGAAAAAAAACTAATTTTGTGGTTTAAAAGAGACATATTTTGAGAATTTTGTGAAGTTATAAACAAGATTAATTTATTCTAAGTCATAATTATTATATTTCCAAGAGAGATGGGAATGGGAAGTTGAATGTGGAATAGATATTAGATGAGATAACATCATATAGTAGGATCTTAACACGTCAAATGTGGTCGAAGTAAAAAAAAAATTCAATATAAAAAAAATGTGTTGTGATACAGCGGGTAAAAATAAAATAAATTCAATAGTGTAAAAATAATAAAATAAATTCAATAGAGTAAAATAATAACACCAGTAATTTAACATGGTTTACCCTTTAATTTGAGCTACTTTTATGGGATAAACTCGAAAAAATATTTCTTCCACTAATAAAATTAATAAGTACAAAGTGAGAGACAACACAACAAATTAAGATAAATCCAAAATAGTGACATACAAGTATTTCTCAAACTCATTATTTTGTCACTCATTTTTTAGAAAAATATCCCAAATATTTATTTTTCAAAACCCTCTTCCATTTGGGCAACTTCAACAACTCAAAAGTTTTGTTCTCATAAAAGGACTTCGTCTCATCTTATATGGCTTCAATCCATTTTTTTATTCGTTATCCATGAATTCTTCATAACTCTCAAGTTCTCCCCCATCAGTGAAAGTTGCATACATATTTGGAGGATATGTGGTATATGATCGTTTTAGTCTATCACTTCTTCTTAGTGGAACAAAAGAAGTTGCAGGTGTTGGTGCCAGATAATGAACATCATCATTTCCCTCATCTTTAGAACCAATTTCTATAGAAGCATCATTTTCATCATATGGATAAACCTGGTCTTCATTTCCAACTTGTCTTGATATTGATGTTAGAGGAATTAATTCCAAAATTGATGAGTCACCATTGGAATTAGGAATATATTTCTTCATTTTGATAATATCTTCAATGGTCTCATCTTCAACAAATACAGCATCGCGGCTCCTAACAAGCCTATTTGCAACCGAATCATAAAATATATAGCCAAATTGATCTTAACCATAGCTAATAAAAATACACTATCTTATCTTGGCATCAAGTTTGGATCTCTCATCCTTGGAGATATGAAAAATTTCTTTGTAGCCAAACACCCACAGATGATCATAGGAAATATCCTTTCCTAACCACACTTTATCTGGAGCATCCATCTTGAGAGGAGTACAGGGTGAAAGATTCAACACATATGTAATTGTGAGTATGGATTCATCCCAGAAAGTTTTAGAGAACTTTGCATGTGATAGTAGATTAGTAGACATCAGACTCTCTCCATTAAAGTTTTATACATCCTCTCAACTAAGCCATTCAACTGCGGTGTCTTTGGAGGTGTCATCTGATGCCGAATACCATGCTTTTGTAGTAAGCATGAAAAAGTCCTATGTTTTCTCCACCATTGTTTGTCCAAATGCATTTTAGCTTCTTCCAAGTTTGTCTCTTAAATGAGACAATAAATTCTTTGAAGACATCTAATACCTGATCCTTTTGTCTTCAAAAGATATACTCACGTCTTCCTTGAATTATCATGAATGAAAGTCACAAAGTAATGAGCACTACCAAGTAACTTTGACATTAGTTCACATAAATCTGAATGAATCAGATCTAAAATATTATTCATACTGGAAGAAAGGAAACTCTTGAAAGTAACTTTGTTTTGCTTTCCTATTAGACAATCTACCTATCTTAGGATTTATTTATTTAATATCTTATATCGATCGATGATTGATTAGATCGATCAAACTTTTTGACTCTTTTAATCAAGCTCAACTTAGATCGATCGAACGATCAAGTTTTAAACTTTAACTTAATTTTTAATCAAGTTAAATGTTTCAAATACTATTTTGTTTCTTATTATTTACTTCTCTATGAATTGTTTAATGGATAGAATTGTAAGTGGATTTTAACTTGGCATTAGAAATTCAATCTTTTCTATATAAAGAACCTAATACTCCTTATTTTATTAAACCACACTTGAATCAACTTTTGCATTCTAAGTTTTTTTCCTAAATCTATTTTACAAAAACTATTCTGGTAGACTTTTTTCATTAGTTAATTTATCAAAACTTTTGTGTTTATGTTTGATTGATTAACGAGCCTATAATATTTGAGTTATTACGCTTCAACATCTGTTTTAGGGTTGTTAATGATTTTGATTTAACTGAAATTTTATTAAATCATCTCAGTAAGATTTTATTAAATCTACTTTAGGACATATATTGCGCTTGTGTTATTGTGTTAATTTGTATGTACCAATTGAACGGATTCGATAACTCGTGTGACTTGAATTTATCGAAACATTGATCCGAATTTGAACACCTTACTTGTTAAGATTCTAAAAGAAAGAGGAAGTTGCAAATATGTTACTTATAAGCATGATTTTGGTGGATAGTTTGAGTCCTAGTCTTATAATGAAACATTATTTTTATAGTAAATAGTTAAGTATTTCGATAGATTAATAGTTTTCTTTTAAGTCATTATTGTGTGGCTTGTGTTGTTTCCACTTAAATTTTTTGTATATTATTTTATTTTTTTATAGTGTTTTATTTACATGATTTATTGCAAAAATTTAAATTTATCATATTGTTGTTAATTATTTATGCACCGTCCTCTAATTAATTAAATCCATAATTAAATAAACTTTTAAAACTAATAAAAAATGATAGGTAATAACCACGTTCTAAAAACAAAATTTTATTTATTAAAAAATTTAGGTTATATATTTAAATTTATATTTTTGTATTAATTAACACTTACTAATTTTTTTTTTTTAAAGAATTGATGGAAATGAATTAGAAGTATAGTTGTGAAGGAGTTTCCTACGTCATACAAATTTGGATATGACATTTATGTGTACGCGTGAGTACATTCTCCCATTGCATTTTCCTTGTAATAGGTCAATATAATATACATAGTTTCTTCTTTTTAAAATCTATAATCATCAATTTTATATATAGACTTTAAAAGAATAAGAGGATGATATAGGTTGAGATAATGCTTACTTTAATTTAAAAGAAATATAATCAAGAAGTTAAGTTACCAAGTAATTGAGAATTAATTCTTTTTTTAATCAATATTTTTAGTATTTATATAAGTATCAGTTTTTTTTAGATTTTCAATCAAAATAATTAAACGTTTGAATTTTGTAATTGAATTTCATGATTCTTTACCATATTTGTCTCATTTTCTCTTTCCTTTTGTTTCTAATGGTTTAATTTATATGGCCATCGTATAACTTTTTTACCCTTCAACCACGAAATCAAATTAAAATAGCAAAGAGAGATTAAAATAAATATATATAAAAGCAAATTGGGTGTACATGACAAAGAATGAGAGAACACAGGCCATGCATTTTTTGTGCTTTAACTAACTTTGCTTATTATATTACTTGATAAGAGCGCATAAGCTCATCTATCCACCTGACCCCTGACTCCTGACCCCTGACTCCTGACTCCTGACCCGTCCCTTACCTCAAGGAACACAATCTAGTACAATTAGGACATGGCTTATATTTGGGTGGAAATCTATGGAAACCCCACTTTAGCTCTAATGGTATATATTTTGAAATTTGCTTTATTAGTTGCTCGCCCTGAATTAATATTACTTAATTGTTGCAACTTTTTTTTAATTGAAAATACAAAAGTATACGAGATGTTGTTTGAAATATATATGAAAACTTTATTATTATTATTATTATTAATTATTATTAAAATTATCACTAATAAACTATTATCATATTAAAAACAATAAAATTTGTGAAAATATTCACACTATTCTTACAATTGTGGTAGACAAATTCATCTATTCCACCCATAAGCTTATCAATGTAATTACTTGATTGAAAATATATTTTTTTGTAATTTTATGAAAATTTAATTATATTTAACATATGTTGTCTTTTTAAAAAAAAATTATTTTTAGGTTTATATTCTAAGAGTAAAATATTTTAAGTTCAAATTTTATGTGTAAACTCAATTTTTTTTAATTAAATCAAAAAATTTGTTAAAAAACTCACATTTTGATAATCTTTGATCAAAAAATTTAATTTTTAATTTTTTAGTTCTAATATTTAACTTTTAGGGCTATTTTCATAATATAAAACATTAATATTACTTATTGAAATTTTTACCAAACAATGTAATAATATGGTTTTCTAAAATAAAAAAACATTCTTATGAAATTAGCAAAACATATATGACAATAGGACTATATATTTGATATGAAAGGAAAATTAATAATAATAAATTTGTATTATTCTATTTTGAAAAAATAACAATAATCGGCCATATTAATTATTATTACTCAATCCACCTCAATATATTTTAATTTGTTTAAATTTACTTATACTTTATAAGAAACAAATATATCATATGTAGATAAAAATGTATAACTTATTTAGTTATGAAGTTAAGTTTAATAGCAATTCAATGTTCGAAATGTTAACTTTATATAAGAGCAATCAATAAATCCTCCCTTTTTAATGGTGTTTTGAAAGTGGTTGCAAACTTTATGTATATTATATTAAATGTATATATATTAAATGTAAAAAATCAATTAAAATTGAACCATATTATATTAAATTATTTATTTTTTATTATTTCTCCTTCTTGTTCAAAAATTCATAATCTTAATATTTCATCTTAATCATACACAATCATAAATTTGTTTTTTTATAGGTGTATTCATGGTAAATAAAAAAATACTCAAAGTACTATATTTTTTTCATACTATATATTACACTAGAATTAAGAAATCTATAATTTACACAATATTAATTATGATATCACATATGTGATATAAATTGTAGAGCTTAAAATTTGTACCAATCATTTTTTTTAAATAAACAAAAAATTATATGACATGATCTAAGAAAAAAATAAACTTCAAAAATTGATCCATCCAACCCAGATCAACCTTGATTTTTTGGTTCATTTTGAATTGATTTTACACCTTTAATTATGATAATTCAGAATATATTTCTTAAGAATCGAATAAATTGAGTTTGTTCGAGTTTTAGTTCAAAATAATACCAACCCCATTTTTACATAATATTTAATAAAGAATGAAAAGATGTTAATATTATGAAACAAATATTAATTAAGTATTATTTTTTTAAATTTTTTTAGAGTGATATATTTTCAAATGAATCTATATCTACATTACATAGAAAAAACTAATATAGAAGTCTCTTAGACTATATCATTTATATTGTTTAATCCTTTAGATTAAAAATCATATCATTCAATTTATTAGTTATGAAAAAATTAAGTCAATCAAAAATAAATTATATTATTTTAATTATATTTTATTAAATTAATATTTTTTTGTCAAGTGATTAAAGTGATAATTAGTATGAAAAAAGTTAACAAAATATTCATTTTAATAATTGTTAATTGTTAATATTTTATTATTTTTAATTTTTACTAAAACTTAATATGTATATATAATTAATTTTATGATTGAATATTATTATTATTATTGATTTTTTAAAATAATTTCATATTAAATTTTACTTTTATTCTTGTTAAATACTCACATTTAATTGTGTTTTAATTACTTAACAGAAAATAATTATATTTAATAAAAAAAATCATTAATTAAAATAGAATAATTTGTTCTTAATTGATAAAAAAAATTATAACTAATAAACTAAATGATATCATTTTAACCTAATGATTAAACGACACAAATAACCTAATTTAAAGAATATGTGTCATCTCATCCTATACACTCTCTCTCTTTCTCTCTCTCCGTTATATTCTTAGATAATGACATATATATGGTACTTTTTATATTTTATTTAAATTTTAGAAAAAATTTAAACTAAGATTATTTTTTATATAAAAAAAAGACTTATAATTTATATATAGAGACTATATCTATACTATATGTAAAAATCCAAATCATGGATAAATTAATTTTAAACAAAAATGTTGTTAACCCATATTATTCTTTATATTTTATTTTCCATATAAAGGTTCTAATTAACTCAAAAATTTATATTTAATATTTTATTATTTATTTATTAATATAAATTTTAATCATGATGTATAATTAAATATATTTTTTTAAAGAAATTATAATAAATCACAGACACATATCTTTAATTAGTATTATTTAAAAATAAGAATCATGTTTAAATTATGAAAATTGCACTTTCATACACGGTGATTACTAGTAAACTTTCTAAATGAATGTGAGCGAATATAACTATTAGTATAATTATCCCACCCTAGCTCACCACCACCTCATCAGCACCTATATGCCCGTACGTACTCCAAAATCCAGAAAATATAAACTTAATGAACAGTGAACAGCACTAGTATTCTATATAAGGAGTATGTATGACTATCACCCAATTAATTATCAACCTCCAAAAATAGGATAACAATATGGCCACCCTTTTCAGCCAATCTGAAAGAGCCAAAGCAATCTGGCTCAATTGTTTAACCTCAGCCTTAAGAACAGCTGTAGCTGGCATAATAGTTGGCTGCATTACCCTTTTTGGTCCAGCCTCTCTCCAACACCAAATAGCCTTCCCTGCATTCTCATATGTGACTGTTATTCTCATTGTCACAGATGCAACACTTGGTGACACATTAAAATGTTGTTGGCTAGCCCTATATGCCTCCTTTCAGAGCCTTGGTCCTGCCATTTTGAGTCTTTGGCTTATCGGCCCAGCTCGGTTTTCGAGTGGCACAACGGCTCTGGCTGTAGCATTGGGTGCTTTAATTGTAATTCTGCCTGAGAAAACTCACTTAATTGCTAAACGTATTGCATTGGGACAGATTGTGATTGTGTATGTCATAGCTTATATTAAAGGGTTGCATACTGAATCTGTTATGCATCCTATTAGATTGGCTGCAAGTACTGCTATTGGGGTTTTGGCTTGTGTTTTGTCTATGTTGGTTCCTTTGCCATTACCAAGTCTGGCTTGTCTAGAGGTGAATTAATTATAATACTATCTATTAATTAATTATTTTCTTTTTATTGTTCTTTTCCTTAATTTTAAATTTTTGGAATATTTTTTAAGAGTATTGCAACATAATACGATTTTAGAATCTGGTTTTGTAACACTACTCAATACTCATAAGAAAGAAAAATTAATAATAATAAATTCAATCAATGGTTAAGTCAGGGTACTGACTTAATTAGAATTAAAAGTGATCTTGTAAACCATTTTCTATTTTTTAAAAGGGAGGGTGATATGTATTATAAAAATTATATTAAACTCTTATATTTATTTTGTGTAGTAGTTTAATCTTATTATTATAAAAAATAACTGTATAATAATAAATTATTATTATTTTTATTTTCTTTAATTCTTTTAATTATAATTTATTTAAATTATAATAATATATATCTAATATAATTGAATAATTAAAAATAAAATAATATCTTTGTTCGTGTGAAGTTATTTTTTCATAACAATAATGATATAAATTCAATCAATAGTTAAATAAGATTATTAACTTAAAATTAAAAGTGGTGTTGTAAACCTTTTTCAATTTTTTAAACCGAAAGGTGATAATTATTTTAAAAGTGATACTTAGTTTTTATATTTATTTTGTATAGTATTTTAGTTTTATTATTATTAAAAAGTGTTTTCATAGGGAGCCTAGCTTGCTTCATCTATAAATAGGGAAGAGTTCATGCATTGAAGAACAAAGCAAAAATAAGAAAAAACCAGAGAGAGCATAAGAAAACTCAAAGAGAGAAAATACTTAGTGAGTTTGAGAGTTTTCTATAAGTTTGGGGAAACACTTGAGAAATATTATTAGTGAGGAAATCTGTATCTGTATTCTATATATTTCCTACTCAGTTCAAATAATATATGCTGACTCCCGTGAACCTAGGCGAATTGTCAAACCACATAAAATTTGTGTGTTCTTTTATCGCTTTGATATATTTATATACCGTTATTTATTGTTTCCGCCACAACAATGCTTACATAGTTTATTTGGATCCGCTTTTCCTTTTGGTTGAAAGTTGCTTTCAATAGCTTAAAACACTTTCAAGGTGTTTGACAATCTCCAAGAAAAATAATTTCATAATTTTGAGAATCATTATTTGTATTTTTAGAAAAAGTAAATAATATTTAAAGATTAAATTAGGATACATATGTATCTCTTAAATTAATTACAAAAATATCACTTTAAACTAATGATAATAATTTTATGTCAAACATTTTAATGTTTTTCTTTAAACAACTTTTAATCTAACGATTTTATTTCTAACTCTTAAGAATCTTTGTCCCATTTAGGAGGCGTCTTAATAAACTCCTTCAATTTGTTTCTTGAAATATCTTTCTTGTTTGTGGTCTTTTTAATCATCTTTTTCATTTCAATATTATAAAATGAGAGAGTGCATTTCGATCCACATCGGTTAGGCCGGTATCCAAGTCGGCAATGCTTGTTGGGAGCTCTATTACCTCGAGCATGGAATCCAGCCTGATGGCCAAATTCCAAGTGATAAGACTGTTGGCGGAGGTGATGATGCTTTCAATACCTTTTTTAGTGAATTGGTGCAGGGAAGCATGTCTCTCGTGTTGTTTTTGTTGATCTTGAGCCCACTGTGATTGATGAAGTTAAGGCTGGAACCTATCGCCAGTTGTTCCACCCTGAGCAGCTTGTCAGTGGCAAGGAAGATGCAGCTAACAATTTTGCACGTGGTCACTACACAATTGGTATCAAAGCTCTACTCCTAGTCTCCGTGTGCTTGAACCCTAGGTTCTACCACAGTCTCACCGTGATATTTATGTCCACATTTGTCCGCCGTGTAGAAGGGGGTTGTTAAGTATCCTTATTCTACATCGGCTAGGAGTAAGGTAGTAAAACTGCTTATAAACCTAGGCAATCCTTAACTAAATGAGATCTTATTGGGTTGAGTTATACCTGAGTTTTTAACATGGTATCAAAGTTCTGTTCCTGATCTCTATATGCTTGGACCATGGGTTCTACTACAATCTTACCTTGACACTTATGCCCACCTTTGTTCGCCGTGTGGAGGGAGCTGTTAAGTATCATTGTCTCACATCAGCTAGGAACAAGGCAACAATGTTGTTTATAAACTTGTATAATCTTTAACTTAATGAAATCTTATTGAGTTGAATTAGGTTTGAATTTCTAACACTAACCACATATATTAAAATTACTTTTAAAATAATTACATCCAATCATACCAATAAACTCCACAAACTTCTACAACTATTCCTTTATCATTTTTAATAAAATATAACTAGTTTTATAATTTTAATTTAATGTGTGAATGTTCACAGGAAAGCATGAAATGGGAAAAACTTACTTTGAATTTTTTGAAACCAAAATGCAAAGGAAACAGAATGCAAGATATAGAAATTGCTTGGAGAGGAATGGAAATGGCTTTGATTAGTATTCCTACTTTTCCAGTTAGACTTCTTGATGAAGAGCTCAAAGATGGTCTACTTAGTCTAGAAAATCACATCAACTTAAACACAATGATACCATATGATTCGTTAACTATTGATCCTGAATCAATCTCTAATGAAAAGATCATAAAATTTCTTCATACCCTTAAAACAATCCCACAAACCCAACAAGATTTACCTTCCTTTTTCTTCTTCTTTTGTACAAAACTCCTTAACACCAAATTATGGGCAAAAACATCTGTACAAAAAGATAAGATTCCGCAGAAGGAAGAATCAATTGATTCATATAAACAAAATGTGTTCTGTTTCAAAGTGATGTGGAGTGCTTGTTCTTTGCAATTAAACAACCAAAGGCTTATGGCAGCATTAAAGTGTTCTCTTTCCTTAGGTTTTGCAGTGTTATGTGGATTGATATACAGCAAAGAAAATGGATATTGGGCAGGACTACCAGTAGCTATAAGCTTTGCATCAACAAGAGAAGCAACATTTAGAGTTGCAAATGTTAAAGCACAAGGTACAGTTTTAGGTACTGTGTATGGAGTATTAGGCTGCTTTGTTTTTGAGAGGTTGTTGGCAATAAGGTTCCTTTCTCTTCTTCCTTGGTTCATTCTCACTAGTTTTCTCCACCGTAGTCGAATGTATGGCCAAGCTGGTGGGATTTCTGCAGTTATTGGAGCCTTATTGATTTTGGGTAGGAAAATTTTTGGTCCTCCAAATGAATTTGCTATTGCTAGAATAATTGAAACTTTCATTGGGTTATCTTGTTCTGTTATGGTGGATTTATTATTTCAACCCAGAAGAGCTGCCACTTTGGCAAAAGCCCAACTTTCCAAAAGTTTAGGAGCATTACAGGATTGCATAAACTCACTGAGTCTTCAAACTAACAAAATGTTCTTAAAAGAGAACCAAAAGAGGTTGAGAATACATGTCAATGATCTTAATAAATTTATAGAAGAAGCTGATGCTGAACCCAATTTTTGGTTTTTGCCTTTTCACAATGCTTGTTATGTTAAGCTCTTAAACTCTGTCCAAAATGATGGATCTTCTGCTTTTTAGTGCTGAGGCATTGGAATTTTTTCAACAACAAACACTTAGAATTGAGGCTAATTGGAAGGACATTGTAAATATAATTGATGGTGATCTTGAGTCCTTCAAGAAATTGGTTGCTTCTTCAGTAAAATGTTTTGAGGAGGCAACTTTGATAAAATCATTAAAAACTCTTGAAAAGGAGCTGCAAAAGAAAGAGATTTGCTGTGATCTTGAGCTGGGAAAATTGCGAAATCCGGGCAATTATGCTGTTTCGAGTTTAGATGGTGAAGAGATAGACAAGATTATAAGTTGTTATCTCCAGCATTCAAAAGATGTTACTGATAAAATCAATGTTGATGGTGAAGAGGAGGAGATAAGGAGCCAAGTGGTTATTAGCTTGTGTGCTTTGGGGTTCTGCATAAGTAGTATGTTAAGAGAAACAAGAGAGATTGAAAAGGAAATCCAAGAACTTGCTCAGTTAGAGAATCCTTCAGTACCAATTAAATTGTATGAAATCTCATATATGATACATGCTTTACAAAAATAGATTCGTAGTGAAATCTTGCAACCACTACCTATGATATTGTTGGGTGTATATCATACACATTTTTCTTTTTTAAATATAATCTATGGATGAGAATATTGTATAAACATCAAATGGTTCAAAAATAAAGTATTTTATATTAATAAAATCATGAAGGTTTTTCCAAATATCAATTCAGTTCAAATAATTTTGTTATAAGAAAATAATATAAAAATAAAATAAAAATAATATTAACAAAATCCAAGAAAAAAGGGAAATATAATTGTTATGCATAAAAAAACTCTCATTATCAAAATGAAATTTAATGATATTATTTTCAAACTTTAAATCTATTTGCTACTCACGCAAATTTGAGGAAATTGATATTTATCCTAACTTATGACATTTGGCTTGTTTCTTCTTCTAACACAAAGTGAAAAAGGTCGACGGCTGGTTTGAACATTTTGCATTGTAACTGTGTAAACCACTGATGGGCCCAATGGTCCAAAAAGGTTTGAAGGACCAAATAACAAGAAAACTGCAAAACATGTGTGGCTGCTGGGATTCGAGCCCAGGTCTCCACGGCCACAACGTGGAATTCTCACCACTAAACTACAGCCACTTTTTAATTTGTTCTTGGTATAGATTTTATATAGTGAAAAATAAATATTCTAACCAGCAAATGATAAAAGATGAGTCCTTTCGATTTTATATTTCTCGAAATTAATCTCTTTTATTGAATTTTATTAATATATATATATATATATATATTTATTTTGATTACCATATAAGAATGAAGGTAAGATACACCTTAAGCTAAATTTTTTTTCTAAAACATGATATTATTAGTAAATCATTAGTTAGTTCAATATTTAATAAAATAATTTCTACATCAATTAAAATTATATTTTTTTTATTTAACTAACTATTGAATTATTAGCATTAATATGAAAATACAATTTAGATAAATAGTTTTTATATAAATTAAATACACGAAAAAACCTGAATTTCACATTTTTTACCGACTAAACTTCACGTAGTTGAGTCATAATTCATTAATAATTCAAAAAAATACTAAATATTTAAACACGAGTTATAAAAAATAAAAAATAATTAATTTTTAATTTTTAATCAAAATAATAAAATTAATTAAATGAAAACTATATGAAAAACAATATTTATAACTCATAAAATTTATAATTATAAAAATAAAATCGTATATCTAACTTATTTATTTTTACAATTTTATTGAAAGTTAAGCCCAAATATTTTAAATTGAATGACACTCAATAAGATGCTTTTTAAATTGAACTTTTACTCGCTAGATTACTTTCAATATTATTGATAGTATTATTTTTATTATTATAAATTATACTACATTTTCAAAATTATATTACTTAGAAAGAAATATGCATGAATAAACATGCAGAATTAGTGGTTTGTAACAAGGATGTCAAAATTATCTTTGGATAATAATTGAACGATTTTGATTTTGGGTAGTTAATTTTAGTTCGATTATCCTTTTATTTAAAATTTTGAGTTTGGTTTTGGTTTCGAGATGTAATAATTTAACCTGATACCTAAAATTATAAATTTATATTTTATTAATATTATATTTTTCATACATGTAGAGATAAAAACACATATAATTTTTTATGAAAAAACAAAATCAAATATATTAAATATACATAACATATTATTATTTTTATATTGTTAACATTTTTTTATGAAATTTTCGTACTATTGTTCTAAATTAAAAGGATGTTAAAATTTGATTTTTTAAACTTTAAATTGATAACCATTATCTGATTATAATTCCTTATATTTATACCAATTAAATTCGATTGCATATACAATATAATATTGAGATTTCATAACATATTATTATTTTTATATTATAAACATTTGTTTATGAAATTTTCATCTTGTCGAAAATTTCTAAATTAAAATTATGTTAAAATTAAATTTTTTAAACTCCAAAATTCGATGATAATTTCTCATATTTATACCAACTATTTCAATTTCATATATAATATAATATTATAATGAGAAATTGGCACAAATAATCCAATAATATTATTTATATTCTATAATAGACCCCTAACTTACATTTTTAATATTATTCCAATTATACCTTCCCAACTTTTACTCAAGGATGAATACCTTTATTCATTTAACCTTCTTTTTTCCTTCCATTTTTCTAATATGTTCTCACTCAACCATTTCTCTAGTTAATACTCACTCATCGCAATTTTCCTTAGTTTTTTCCTTGTAATTTCTCTCACACTTTCTCTGGTTTTGTCCTTTTCTGGACGATTACCAATCTAGCTTTCTCCATCGATAACATTCAAGTCAACCTCATGCATCAATGATGAACACCCACATTCTCTTTACCTCCTCGCAATTCCCTTCGACATTCAAGCCTAGCCTCCTACATCAACCAATAACATCTCATTCGTACTTATAGGTATAAATCCTTATTCTTTCCCTCTCACACAACTCTAATAAGAAAAATGTTGCAATTTGTTCAATATGCTACAACCTTTGGTGATGATTTGTTATTGTTTAAAGTATTATACTAATTTGATTTTGGAAATAAGTAATGTATAAGCATATTTTGAAAATGAGTGTTATGTAGCTAATAATTTGTTATAATATCGTCCCTTCTGATCAAGAGAACAATAATAGGAATTATCACATTTGTTCATATATCATAATTAATCTTAACTATATTATGGAACTTTTTACCTTAATTTTCCCAAATTGATCTTTTGGTAGGAAGTTATCAAACCAACTTTATTGACATAAATAACTTAACAATGGTACAATTTTGTGAGCACAATTGTAGCATGTACTTATCAAATGAAACAATGTAATGTCATTTGTGATTCATACACTTTTTGTAGGAGAATATTTTTCTTTTCTATTGGCACTCTAGCAAAAGAAGATAAAGGAGTTGCTTTAAAGTTTGAATACCTAAAGTTTCAACTACATATACTAATTTTTGTTGGGTTAAAATATGGATATTAAGTGTCGAGTTTAGACTTGTAGTATTGAGAACACAGATTATGCATATCTGCTTTTTGCTACAATGCTTTCTTATGCTTATGGTTATCTATAGGGTTTATAATGAGTCGTTTATTTTCTTAGGTTATTTTTTGTATTTAGTTTAGAGTAACTCTAGTAGTTGTTAGTTGTATAAGTGTGTGTCATATGTTAAGTCAAAAGTTATTTTGCATTTATCTTTTAAATTGGTTCCTTTATTGATATACAATGTTATTCTTTTTTCTCATTTATGGTTGTAGAAATGGTCAGAAAGTCAAAACAAGTTATGGCAATTTATGTTAAGGAATCATCGGATAATGATTTTGACCAGGTTTGAGTTTAACTACGTTTTATGTATTTGAAATTTGGTTTTCTTATTATGTACAAATTGTGTTTTTCTCTAATTATTTTAGGAAGTTATAAGTTTAAATTTAAAATAGAACATAAAGATGAATTTCGTTCTAGAGTCTCTTTTTCAAGCAATCCATATGAAGCTATGAAAATTATTAAGCAATTATTGACAATAACTCAATTAGATATATTTAAGAGTAGTTGCTTTAATATGTTTGTTGATACTAAACAACTTCAATTTTCTACTCAACTTATGCATCATCTTTCGATTGGACAATGTAAGTTTAAAAGAGATGGTGAAATATGGTTAAAGTGAGGACAAGGTTCTGCGATTTTTTAAAAGAGAGTTCGCATTCGTTATTAGATTGAAGTTTGGAGGAATGGATAGAGATGAAGAGATTGATAACACATTTCGTAAAAGATATTTTCAAAATAATATACAAGTTATTTTACCTATTATGCGTCAAAAGTTGGAAGAAATTAATAAGAAATAAGTAATAGGTACTTCTACTAGTTGATCAAAAAGAAGCAAGAGCAAAGAAACTATTAAAAATAAAGAGATTACTTTGGATGAAGGTGCACTTAGATTAGCATTGCTTTATTTTTATGATGGATTGTATGAGATATCTCCTTTTACTTTTATTGATAATAACCTTATGGAATTTGAATGAATTTTATCAAACATTTTGGGGTAATAAGTTATTTGATAAGATACTTGAAGGTTTGCATGTTGATCTAGTTGAGAATTTGAAAAGGTATCAAAACCTTGTTAGTCAAGGTACTAAAAATACTTTACCAAGTATTCTTGAATCGTTATTAAGTGAAGAAATAAGTTTGGTTCGTTAGGATGATTTAGTTTTGAAGACTAGTGATGTTTATGATAAAGGCCAAAGTCATAATCATAGTAGGGGAAACATTAGTTTGTCAAGTAGTGATGTTGGTTGTCATGATAGAAATGTTCCTAATGATAATGCCAGACAAAGTCGTGTTAATAAGAAGAAAGAATATGTTCATGTAGAAGAGGATATGTCATCTAGTACGTTGTTAATTGAGATTCATAAAATGTTTCAAGAGCAAAACGAAAGTATTTATGCAAAATTTAAATCTATTGATAAGGTTATTAATCATAATAAGGAACAAAAAGAATATTTTGATGACAAGTTGAGAGTCATTAACACTATAAAGATAGAAGCACTTGTCATTTAGCAAATTAATTTTTTTCATTTAATAACTTTTGTTTAAATATCATGTATTTGATTAGATTATATTGCAACCTTATTGTGTAAGACTTGAAAATTTGTCCCTAAGATATGCTCTCTAGTTTTTAGTTGGACATATGTCCAACTGTGTGTTCATATGTTTAATTAGACATATGTATAACTTTGTTGTGTTCAATTGGACATATATCCAACTATGTTAACATGTGTGTGAAAACTTGTGTATTTTTATGTTAACATTTCCTTTCTTATTGCAATTAAATAAGTCCATTTCATCATAAGATGAAGATGAAGATTATGGTTTGGATTTTGAAGGGCCTGATTTAAAAGATCTACTTGTACCAAATGACGAAGAACCTTTACGATTTAGTAATGCAAGTGAAAAAGGCTTTATTACACCTTGTTTGTATCATAATGTTAATCCTATTTGGTTAAACCTTATAGATTTATTTAAGACTACATCTCCAAAATATCCAAGATCTCTTACTCGTAAGGTTTTAGTGTCCATAAGTAAGGATGAAATTGATGATGCTTTAGAAAATTCTATGGAGTGAGTGCACCTTTTGTGTATTTTGGAAAGAAGAAGGTAAATAAGGAGTTGGATGGTTCTAATGTTCATTGATTCAATCTTATGACGAAGATGTATAACCATTCAAGCATTTGCCATCAATTTCTGGAAGTCATTATAATATATAAATGAAGAGTGATAATGAGTATGAAAATCAAATTTAATTGTCGTGCTATTATATTTATTTGTGCTCTTTTTGCTATTGTGTTACTAATTTTGTTTTATTATCATTTTTACATCAAATTTACACGTGACATTGAATGCTTCAAGGTGGGTAAATAGTTTTTCAAGGACTTAGAGTCTTCTATGGGCCTTATTAATGATGTAGTATATATGTATAAGCATTTAACTTATGTTTTTTATATTGTATTTTATTGAACTTTTTTGTGTGGTGGTTTTTTAGCATATTAATGCTACAATGCATAACTTTTGAATGTGGAGGAATGACTACTTGTACTTTGCAAGTAAGAGATACACATGTTTTTGACACTTATTTTATAGTATTAATTTTTGTGTCATTTTTTTGGTTGCATTCTATGTTATCATTCTAAATGTTCATTTTGTTGTGTTGTATGCAGCTTATTGCATTGATTTTGTGAAGTATGCTGGTAGAACATGGAAGTTTTCTATCATGCTTGATGATCATAATTTGTTAAAGTTAGCAAAGGATATAAAAGATGGACATCATTGTTGGGCAAATGTAAATGTTTTGTATTGTCATGTTCTATTCAGTATGAAACATTGAATGTTGATTATTATTAAGCTTGATAACATGAGGATCAAATTGTATGATTCTTTTATTGGTAGTGAGAGACAATATGATCTTCATAGTATATCTAGGCCAATTGCAAGGATGATGTTATGCATATTGTCAATGCTAAAGTATTGGGGATATAAGAAATATCCATATGACTCAAGTGAAGAATGAATCATTGAACGTGTTTTAGATATACCACAATAAAATATAGAGTATGCATTTTACTGATTATTCTTGTTAATTTTGAATGATATATTTTTACTTAACCATCTTAATATATCTTGGTTTATAGATTTGATTGTGGTATTTATGTCATTCATTTGGCTATATTATTGATTATAAGAAAGAAGTTGGACATCATCAACAAGTATAATGTTGCAAATATTAGGAAATATTTATGTCAATCATTGTTATCTTATGATCGTCTATACCCATGAAATTAATGACTTGATAACGTCTAATGAAACTTTTTATATTTTATTGATGTAGCAAACTTTTATTTGTTTAATATTTTGAATATAAAGTTTGGATTAAGTTTTGGTTTTGTTATGTTAATTGATGGTATGTCAAACATCCGGTGATAAAATGTGTTCGTTCTATAAATGTAAAGAATCATTCTTGTGAAGTATAAATGCACAAATGTCCAACTCTATTGTGTTCAATTGGATATATACCCAACTATATGCTCTTTGATTTTTAGTTGGACATATTGCCAACTCTATTGTGTTTAGTTGGACCTATAAAAAAAACCTATATCTTGACCTTCTTGTATTGTAAACCACTAACAGTATATTCAAAATGATGAGTAGAAAATTTTATGAATCAAGAAGTAGTCATAATCAACTTTTTAAATTCAAGTCACCAAATTACAAGTTATAGTACTATTCATCATATTAGTCTCGTGGTTCTTGCCCAAAAGATTGAGGCCAATACCAACTTCAAGTCCTTTAAAGAAGCATAATAACATTGGTTTGCATATGTAAAAGGCATAAAAGTACAAAAAAATCATTTTTTTGTATAAAAAGCATTATAAACAATAATACAAATGCACATAACAAAGACAAAAAAATCATTATTATATTAATAGACACAATATAACATGTAAATGTTAAGAATGATAAATCATTGTTTTTTTGTTCAATAAAACTTGAAGAATGTTATGAATGAATTATTCTTTATCAATGTACCAACTAATTGGACATGTCTGTTTTTCGATTATGCTTATATTGAGAACATCGTGAGCATTTACGTGACTTCTTGTGCTATGTAGTGTGACAAGTTCTTTGTTTTTTATGTCGTCTTGAATGTGCTTTTGTCTTTGGTAGAAGAATGACCATATTTGCAATCTTTGATGGTACAATCCAATCTCTTATGTCACCTACAAATATAAATCATTAAAAATACATCAAATCAAGCAAACCATATATAATTAATATTGAACTATACCACTAAAACCAAGCAAATATTGACACAAATAATGAATCATTATATAAACATAGAAAATTTAATCAAATATCACATATTGGGCATATAGACTATGTATACGTCATTCTAAGCGTGGTTGGATAGTAGTAGAAGGAGCACATCCCATACTAGGAGATCTTATACTTATAACAAGCTGTCATAACATGTTCACTTGGCTTATGGTCAAGATCAAACTTGCGACACGAACATGATTTTATCAATAGATTTAATTGTTCATTAACATTTTCATTGGTTACAACAAACTCTACTTCATTAATTTGAATGACATCATATTTCTTTGATCTAGCATGTCAATAAGCTATAATCTCCTTAACCCATACACTTAGCATAGTATTCACTTATCCAGCAGAAGTTTGACTTTAATCATACCATATTTGCAATTTTTTAAAATTTCTTTTAGTAATGTAGAAAATATAATATCTCTTGTCTTTGAAAACTGCATTCAAGCTTTAAGAATTGTCATTATATTGTATTTGTTTCTAGTACAATGTACTCTTGGCTATTTTTTTACACTTACCTTCTAAAAATTTACGATACTTTCTTATTTGAACTCTTTATTATGAGTAATAATAGTCAAAATCAACATACTGGTATGAATAAGCAGCACTATCATAAAGTGTACGAATAACAACATGTACAAATTTCCTCAAGGTTTCATGTAGGTGGTTAACACAAATACCATGTATTGCATCAAGGAAGATAATAGATATAGCAGTTGTAATGGCTTTATGTTGATCATAAACTACAATTAGTTGAAGGATGCTACCAATTGCTTGTTTAATTTTTAAGAAAACCCATTTTCATGAAGCCTTGTTTTCTAAATCAATTATTCCAAAAACTAATGGATATATTTGATTGTTTTCATCCTTGCCCATTGCAATGAGCAGGGTTCCTTTGTACTTGGAAGTAAACAATGTTCATCAACAACTAACACTAGTTTATTAATGAATGAAAGGTCATTCGTGAAGCACCATAGGAAATGAAACGATATTTGAATGTGTTGTCCTTGTCAGTATGTACCTCTATTATAGTATCTGAATTTTTGTTGTTGTAACATGTAATAAAATTTAGATAACATTTAATAGAGTATGGCAATGCAATCCCAAATTCATTTATTATATCATTTATAATATCTTGAGGCTTGACTACACAATGAATATCTTCAAATTTATCAAGAATTTGTTCGGCAATAATATGTTTGTCTATATACCAATCACTTTGAGATGTGTATTCATTGAAGAATAAATGTGTACACAATCGTGTATAGTGATATGAAAATTTCAAGGATCTTATATGATTTCTTAGTTGTGAATGCAACTTTGTTTCTAATGGTTACCGGACATTTTTTTCTTCTTAATATGCTATTTGCTTGGAAATACATTATTTATGTTAAATCCTTTCATAATTATCATGTTTGATCCTGATGGAAGTAATTAAAACAAATTCACATGACAAAAAATTAAATTCATCAGTAAATACACACAATTAAACATATGTCCAAGTAGACATAACAGAGTTGTACATATATCCAATTGAAAACCATAAAACTCATTTTACATGTATAATATTAGTTTTACCCTACATAATTAGAATATTGTTCAACCAAGTACATGATCAAAGCACACAAAGTAATTATTTTTTAATCACTTTAAGTGTACAAATAACTAATTAATCATTTTAAGAGGTCAAAGTTAGACATATGTCCAACTTTTATGTCATAATTGTCATTCATATTTTTTTCTAATTTTTATTTGCTTGAAAATATATGAGCAAATACACATAGTTGGATATATGTTCAATTGAACATAATAAAGTTAAATATATATTCAACTAGATACAACAGAGTTATACATATATTCAACTAGATAAATAGAGTTAGACATATATCCAACTGAAAACCAAAAATCTCATTATACATACATAATATCAATTTTACACTATATAATTGGACTATTGTCCAACCAATTACATGCACACAACATATTTATTCTCTAATCATTTTAGATGAACAAATGACTAATTAATCATTTTCAGAGGTCAAAGTTCGACACATGTAACTTTTTTGTCATGATTATCATTCATAATTTTTTTTTTCTAAATACTATTTGCTTGAAAATACATTACTTATGTTAAATCCTTTCACAATTATCACATTTGATCCTAAGAAAAATAATTAAAACAAATTAATATGACAGAATATTAAATTCATCAGTAAAAATACACAATTGGATATATATCCAATTAAACATAATAGATTTTGTCCAACTAACAACTAAAAACCTCATTTTAATTACATAATATCAATTTTACACTGCAAAGATAGAATATTATCTAATAAAGTACATGATCAAAACACACAATATATATTTGGATAGAATTGGACATATCTTGTCATAATGAACACATTTAGACATTATGTACAACTTTCTTGTACTAAGAATTGTTCTAATCTTATTGCATAGCAAGTGATGATAACTAGCATACTCATTATCAACAATTAACAAAGAAACAATAAGGTTCTAAGTTTGAAGACATAGAATTCGACATATATTTAACCATAAACTAAGAACCTATTGTGTATTTTTTGATTTATTGAGTTGATTTCTTGATTTTTATATAATATATATAATGAGAGGGTTATTTTTGTTCATAAACATTAAATATCAAGTTGGATGGTACAAATCATATTTTTGATAAATATGAGATTATTAAAAACATATAGCAATATAATATTTAAGTTTTAATTTTAATCTCCAACCCTATTTCACCCTATTTACCTAGTATACATTCTACAGAAGTAATTACTGAATAATACGAGTAACAATTAACAAATAAACAATGATACGCTTCTTTATAGCCCAAAAAAAAAAACATGACAGGCCTCTTAAAGAACGACGAATAAAACTTTGTCGTAGGACAGACACTTTGCTCAGCGCAACGTGTTAGAAAGTCAGATGGGTTAGCGTATAAAGCATGCGAGAGCATCCTAACGACTAATTGTTATTCTCGTGATCTTGTCTTTTATGGCAAGCCAAGAACCTCCTTCCAACTAAAGGAGAGTATACCAGACCAGAGCACACTCGCTACCTAATCCTAGAAACCCACAAAATTAATTTATTATCTTCGTTCATCAATAATAAACCACTTCTTCCCAGCCCTGAAAACCCTTCATTAAAATACAAATTTTCAAAGCTTTTTAGAAGGTAATAAATTTTTAGAACTGATTGTCAAAATCTCTTTTTCTTAATTGTTTTTGTTACATGAAAGTACCCACTGTTTGGTGCGACTTTTATATTAAATATTGTTATCATGGAGCTATCATAAAGACTTTAGATTTCCGTGAATTTGAAGGAATTCGCTCTGTTTATTTTAATAAGCTTTTTTCTCATAAAGTTTATAGTTTGGTGGAAAAATACACATGCGTATTTGAAATTCTGTTGGACTATAAATATTATTTATTGATTATCGAGCATTGTGGATCCAAAGGGCACGTAGGGTTATATGCTGCGTTTCTTTTGGGCTTATTTTCGTTTTCAGGTTTCATCTTGTACTCTTTTTCCTTAAGATTAATACTGGTTATTCGGTTATCCCCTTAATTGCTATTAGAAAATTTTGATGTTTTTTAGTTTCTTTTTATTTCTCGGTCAGTTAAATTTGAAGTCAATGTTTCAAGGAGAAGACTTAAATTTGTGTACGTCGGTTTATGATTCGTGGGACATTTTTATAGGTCTGTTATTTCTTGAGGGATCTTTGATATGGCTATTAATTTGTCCAATGGAGAGCATAAGATCACAACAAAGCCACCTCCATTGCCATCTCCTCTGCGTAATTCCAAATTTAGTCAGGTAAGTGGGCTTGCTTTTGGATCATTTTTCTATAGCTTTTACATCCCACTTGCACTGCAGCATTTCACAGGATTACATTGTGATTGAATGAGATTATTTATTGCTTTAGTAAGTGATGATGTAGTGCTCCAAATCAATGAAATACTAGATTAGTGCAAATTTAAAAAAAAAAAAAAGTACTCAATACTTAATAAAGAGAACAATGAATGTGATTAATACTCCAAAAGCAATATATATTACCTCGTGATTGTGACGTGTATTCTTATGTTTGTTGCCTTTCTTTGTTGGCATTTATTGTCAACATCACATTTGGTTCAGATGGTCCTGTTTTATTTTTCTTTTCCTTTTCTTTTCACCTTTTGATACAGTAATGGGTACCATTAGCATCGTTTTGGTTGATTAAGAGGACACTAAAACAAATTTCATTTGGGTTGATTTTGTGTAAAAAGACCATCTATTAGTATTAGTAATGTAGCAAAAATTGTGTAGTTTTCATTATAGCTCCTTTGCACAAGAGTCATGACCGAAAATTAAGAACAATCACCAAGCTGCTAGTAGAAGCAGGGTTTGAGCATGCCTATCTGTTGGCCTTCTTTCTCTTATTAAAGACATTGATTGCGATCTATGATTCCTTGAAAATATTTTTGTAATTCTTTACAAGCTTTATTAGTAGGTGTTGTTGGAGATTGTTATAAAGCTCCTTAATTTAAAGAGCAAATTAAGGAGTAAAATATGGAGAAAAACAAGGAGTAAAACATGGAACTTAATTCAATGAGCAATTTAAAAAACCATTAATTTAATGAGTAATTCAAGTAGTAAATTTTCTTATAAATAGATGTGTAATTGTAATGAATTAATCATCCAAAGTGTTCAATCCAATTGAAAGAAAAGCTTTTGTGAGAAAAAATTGAGAGTAATTCTCTTGGGTGTAATTGGGTTGTGAGTTATGAGTGTTGTAAACACCTTGTGTAATTTCTCCTCTTTCAGTAAAAAGATCTGCAGCAGGTCCGGAGACGTAAGCAAGATTGGCCGAACTCCATTAGCAAATTTGTGTGTTATTTTTCTATTCTTGCTTTCTCATAAGTCTGACTTATCGGAAATTTGCGTAATTTTTCAACAGGTTGAATTCTAAGTTCTTAGTGGTGCCATTGTTGTGCTTGTGTCTATATGTGTTCTGGTTATGCTTACAGATTTGAATTTGCAATTCAACGTAGTTGTTTGATTGTGCTATTATTTGGGTTCTCTCAACATAGTTGCAATTTACTGCAATGTTTATTATTGAAGCAAGAGTTGTTTGTTGCTTCCGTGTATACTATTAAGCTTATTGACTTGAGATGATGACAGTCCAATATGAGAATCCTCATCACTGGAGGAGCTGGATTCATTGGCTCTCACCTAGTCGATAGATTGATGGAAAATGAAAAAAACGAGGTAGCCATCTTTTTCTTTTATTTACAGTTCGGATCTGATAACCAGATTCAGTAGGAAATGGATATCTTTTATGTAATTTACAATTTGACCAACTTTGTTTACATTAAACTTCTTGGAATTGATCCCAAAAACAGCATAAGTGCAAGATCTGATATATGAAAATAATTAAGCTTTTTTTTCTTTTTTTTTTTGGTGGCTAAAATGAAAAAATTAAGAACAATTATTTGTCTCTAATACTTTTTGCTCAGGTAATTGTTGTTGATAACTACTTCACTGGTTCAAAGGACAATCTTAGGAAATGGATTGGTCATCCCAGATTTGAGCTTATGCGACATGGTAGTTTTCTTTTCCATTTGTTCCAATTACTTTTAGCAAGCTTCTCTTTGTTATCGAGCTTGCTTACTGAACTCAACTGCTTAAACCAATATGCAATCAAATCAAACCTCATTACTTCACTATTCTTCAATGTTTCAGTTATACCAAATCTGATATTATATAGCTGTGATTTAGCCAGGCTTGACTACTCTTAGAAATCGGATAAGCCATTGAAAGGTTATTGTACTGTGAATTTGTCTAGTCATATTTTTTAGTGCCCTTTCTCTTTAGCATGCATAGGGTTGATTTGGATAGATTGTGCCCATATCATATGCTCTGAAAATTCCGGCAATGATATAATCTGAAAAGTTTATTTGAATAGTTTAAAGTTTTATCTGAAAGGTCAATTTTCTGTTTATTATTTTAAAAAAAATACCGAGACCTGCTTTTTTATGAAATGATTTACCTACATTTCTTGACTAGATGTACCTGGATGATCTATGAACCTTAACCAACAGTCATCATCCTTTTGTCTATAATTTATGTCACAAATTAATGGGATTGATTTTGGTTGTATGACTCTGCTTCACTTTTTCCCCTCGTTCGTTCTGTATAGATGTCACTGAACCTTTACTTGTTGAGGTTGATCAAATTTACCATCTTGCATGTCCGGCTTCCCCAATTTTCTATAAATACAACCCCGTAAAGGTGAGTATGTAATCCTTAAAGTTAAAGCATTAATCATCATTATATGTGTACTTCCTTATTGGAGTATGATCTTCATTTTGAACCTGCCTTGTCAATTGTCACATTTTAATATATGATTATCATCGAACAGACAATAAAGACAAATGTCATTGGAACATTGAACATGCTTGGACTTGCCAAGAGAGTTGGGGCGAGGTGAGGAGAATGAAATCTGCACTTATTCAATAACTATTCTGATATTAAAAAAAATATTAGAAATAAAAAAGATAGGGCTTATTCAAGTATGACAATCTTGAGCAGGATTTTGCTTACATCAACTTCTGAAGTGTATGGAGATCCTCTTGTACATCCTCAGCCAGAAAGCTATTGGGGCAATGTTAATCCAATTGGTAAGTGCTTACTTCATCCGAAGGCTGTAATCTGCTAATTTAAGAATATATTGGAGACAAAACAGAACTACTATTTAGATGTTTATTCTACTAAATCATTTACCTCGTCATGTTAAGCTCCTTGTACAAAACACTGATGCTTGCCACTTTTTTCACTGGCTTAACCTTCTCTAGTAGCTGTTCTGTTAAATAGAAGTTATAATTTTTAGTTTAAAGGATTAAGACTTGTGAAGGTATTATGTCACCACTAAACACATCCTTTGATAATCTTAGGGGTCAGGAGCTGCTATGATGAGGGTAAGCGTGTGGCTGAGACCTTGATGTTTGACTACCATAGGCAGCATGGAATTGGTAATTGACTAATTAACATGCTTTCTCTTCCTACCTTTTGGAGTTGTCTTTGTCTTGAGTTGGTAAAAAAAAAAAATCCTTGAACTACTTAAATGGATACATTTACTTTCCTCATTTCTATTAACAGAAATACGGATTGCTAGAATATTCAACACGTATGGACCACGCATGAATATTGATGATGGACGTGTTGTCAGCAATTTTATAGCTCAAGCACTTCGGTAAGTTTCTATCCACTTGAACGGCCGTATGCATGACAACCTATCTTCTTCTTTAATTATGTTGATTATATAAGATAAGTCATAATACAGTTACTTATTTGGTCCCTTAATTTTAAGTGTACCTTAATAGACTTTGTTCTGCAAATGGGTAGTTCTCTGATATGGTCACCGTGTGAAGCCACATGAGTTCTGTTTTAAGTGTACATGTAAATTTATTTGTACATTGTGCTCTAACAAATGGGTTCTCATTACTCAGTTCTCATTTAGATAATAGAACATTCTTTATTTTCGAGTCAATCCTCAGACTTGTCATTTTGATGTCATATTTTGAGTGATACAGCGATGAACCTTTGACTGTCCAACTTCCTGGAACTCAAACTCGCAGTTTCTGTTATGTCTCAGACATGGTACTGAAACTCATATTTTCTTCTTGGTGCCATGTATTGCTAGTTAACAGTTTATTGGGATTAAAATTTCTGCTTAAACTAATGTAGGTTGATGGCTTGATTCGTCTCATGGAAGGAGACCACACTGGACCGATCAACATTGGAAACCCAGGTTGGTCTTTTAAGACTTTAAGTTGCACGTATTTGGAAAAATATTATAAAGACTTCAACATGGAACATAGAATATGTAAGTTGGGCGTAATAAAAAAGGTGATTTCTTCAATCTAAGTTATTGCAAAAATAATGTGAAAAAACCGTGGTAGATATTGCAAAATTTAATAAATTTCAATGTTTATGAATATTAGATTGTTAGTGTTATTTATCAAATATGTATTTGTATCTAATTTAAATAATAAAAAATTGATAAAAATTTAAATAAAAACTTAAACTAAGTAAATTTAAGTTATGATAAGATTAAATAACAAATCTAAACATCTATGAAAACTTAGAAAGAAAATTAAAGTAATTAAACAACATAAACTATAATAAACAAGTAAAAAGATCCAAAAGAAAAAATTATATCATGAATAGTTATATAATTATATATGGTGTAACAAAAAATAATTATATTGTATAAAAGACAAAAACTATAATTTTTTTAAGAAACAATATTTAAGATATGAAAATTGAACTTGTAAAATTTATAAGATGTTAAACCTTTATTACTCTAACATATTTTACTTAGTAAAAATTGTATAATATTATAGTAAAAGTTAAAAATTTATGAGAAATGTTAAATAAGTACCTAGTATGACGAAAGAAAAAAAAAGAAAAAAAATTTAAATAATAAACTTGAGAGGAGACATTGTTAGGCATTTTTGTAAAATAAAAGAGACACAATTGTAAATATAACACAGAAAAATATAGAAAAGTTGAGGGGGGCAAATCCTTCTCTCATCCATATGTGGCTCCATCCCTACATGTAACTGTTATCATATGATTAACTTCGATATACTTGTTATCTTCAGGTGAATTCACAATGACGGAGCTTGCAGAGACCGTGAAGGAGGTAGTTTCACTTTGCCATTTTCATTTTCTGAAATATTTTTCTTTTGGGATAAATGTCGTTACAATCTACTAGCTGTTGCAATTAAAGCACTTGGGTACAATAGTGTTTTTTTTTTTTTGTGACATTTTAGTCTATCAATTTTGAAAAATTAACACCACATATCCAATTTTTAAATAACTACTTTTATATTTTTTACAACTGCATTTGAAGAAGAAAGATTTGACATAAATAACTGTTGAAGCAGCTTTTAAAATATATTTTTTAAAATATAGAAAGAAAAAGACAGAAAAATATAAAAATTGACCATTTGGACTTGTTATTTCTTTAAAATTAGTAGATTAAAATATCACAGAAAAAAGTGACTGAATCTAATTACTTTATTTCAAAAATTTAGTAGATCTGTATGATCACCTGCCCCTTTTTCTTTTAAAGAAACTATATTAACTTTTCCTACCAGTTTCTATCGAAGTATGTGGTGATTAACAAATGACTAATGGTTGGTTCAACCTTTTAGCTGATTAATCCCAAGGTAGAGATAAAGACAGTGGAGAACACTCCGGATGATCCTCGACAGAGGAAACCTGACATTACTATGGCAAAGGAACTGCTAGGATGGGAGCCAAAAGTTAAGTTGCGTGACGGTCTTCCCCTTATGGAGGAGGATTTTAGACTAAGGCTTGGAGTTGCCAAAAACATTTGAATGTGTTTTCTTGAAAATGTAGATGAACAAGATTGATCTTTCTGTCGCAGAAAATTACATTTGGCAGTCCAAATGTTCCCTCCAACCAAAGAAAATTGAAGCTTGAGAATGCACTTCTTTGATGCTTGCATTCAGCTGCGTATTTGTCTCTTCCCTTTGCTTCTTTTCATTTCCATTTGTGTAACCATGGAAAATAAATGGTGGTACCTTTTGATCTTTGATTTCGTTTTTATTTTTTTATTTTTTCATTCTACAAGTGAATCTTTTGCAGTTTCACTACTATGCAAGCATGTAGTTAAGCATAACTGCATGAGGTTGTTCTTATCTCGACTTTGGCAGCTTGTTACCCTCAAATTTTGTAACAGCCGTAATAAAATTTGATTTAAAATTATCATGATGTGTACGATTATTGTGTCAAATTTAACGTTTTAAGTTAGTAATTAACTTCTACAAAATTTAGTTATTTTAGTAATATTATGATTTTATTTTATATTTACTCGTATGTTTCAAATAGTATTTTAATAACTCATTTAAAAATATATAAATTTAATGTAATTTTTACACGTGACTAGCACATATGTACTTTTAATGAAGATTATTTCTGGAATATTTGCATTTTTCAGTACATTGATGATTATTTTTTCTTACATTTTAGTCCTTAAATGCACATTGTATAGTTTATTCACTAAATTTGCATTCTCTTTAATATTTCACAAGATATTACTGGAAACAAAACAATGTCAACTTTTAATTTCTTAAATATTTTACAGTTTAAACATAAAAAATTGTTTACGCTTAAAAAAACATAAATTAAATATGTTTAAAATTACTACGTTAACATTCATGTTTGAACTATTTTAGTTTAAAAAACAGTTTAAAATATAATTACAGAATAAAAATAATAAAAATATAACTATTTAAACATCAATTTGGTTAAAAATTCTCGCATTCATAATCGACTGTTTGGTGTTGGGGTGAGTTATGTCTTCTAATTTTTCTCTTTGTTTGTTTTTGTTTTTTCTTTAACAAAATATTATTTAATTAAAGTGACGTAAATGAATTCCTAATTTCTTATGTGTACTAACACATGTAGAAAATTCATAATTAATAATAAATTGTATCAAATTAGTATTATTTTTTTAACTAGGATAATACTAAGATATCACCTGAAAATATAGATAAAAAAGATATTAAAAATAGAATTATAATCCTAATTAAAATAGCAAACTCCTACTTATATCCTTCCTTCTTTCTTTAACAAGATCAGTCAAAGTTGCCACAATTCCAAGTTTTTGGTGCTTCAAGCCAATTTGATTATTTGTAGTAGGTTTACTAGTACTCTCGTAGGAAAACTCTGATTACTTTCAAACTATATCAAGTATTGTTTAATCTATTAAAAAAATTATTAGTAGTAATATTGTGCCATATTTGCTACATTGTTAAGTGGGTGCTCTAGAAATTCACTTTCCCAAACCTAGGATAGAACAACCTTTTATCAAGTTAAAAAAGGAAAAAATGAAAAATAAAAAAATCCGTACAAGCTTGTGAAGGCAGTCTTCTCCCTTGCATGTTATACTTGCTCATTACATTAGTTATGGACATGTCACACATCAAACATTTTAAGTTTATAATTCTGAAATCTTGTAAAAGCGTTTTTAATATCAAAGAATCATTTGATAACCAAAGAAAAAAATTATCAAAAGCATATTTAGGGCTTTCCTAACATATGCACTTCTACCTCAAACCGTGTATATCCGAACAACGTTTAACCAAAGCACAACCTTAGGCACCGTTAGTTAGTAGATGTATTAGAACATGGGCAATACTCAAGTTCCTTTAATAGTTTCTCTGCGACATGCAAACATTGTTACTATCCAACTACCAAGAAGCACTTTCATGCAGTTGAAGCCGATACAAGGGTCGTTTTCTCTCACGAACAAAAAAATAAGTCAAAGCCTCCAGGGATACTTTTTTTTTTAAGGGTAAGACAAAAGTTTTGAAGGAAAGTAGGATAACATATCATTTTCAAACATTGTCAACTATCAGCAATTATGAATTAGCCCAATACTGATAAAAGTCAAACCAAAACTGTTATATAACAAAAACTTAAAACGTGGTAATTTTAGACCAATTATCTTATAATGCAACCGCATATTTCTCTTTTGAGCACTTCAATGGCATGAGTTGGAGTCTTATCCATAAAAGTGTGTGTGCAAGCATACATGTCAACAGTAAACACAAATAAATAAAATGATGATTTGGCTCAAGACTTGCAAAGATTCAAGGTTATATTCTTATTTTAGATGTAGAGTGGCTAGCTCCTTTGACCAAGTCTGCAAGATCTAACAAGCTAAAATTTCTAGCAAGGGGCTAAAAAGGCAACAAGCATAAAGAGAAAGAAATCATAATGGAATGGCCAAGGAAAAGAAATGCAAATGATGTACTTATGAGGTGTGACAATAAGTTTGCACACTGCCAATGAAAGGAAGTTTTTCTTCAAGTCAAGACATAGCATGACATAAGTAAAAATTTAAACAATACAAAAAAAAAACTAGGCGCCCTCTGTCTGTTATTATTATCCACCAAAAGACCAAAGAAGAGACTTGTTCCTGCAACTACGAAAGATGGCAGCCATACTAGCATCAAGAAATCACCTACAAAGGAAGAAGGGAAAAAAATGTTATGAACCAGCAGACAGCCTAAATGGAGCGCTATATTTTTATACACCCTTTAACTTCAAGTACTGGTGAATAAGAATAATGCTCACATACCAAAAGACACTAATCCAAGATATATTACAGGATGAAGTTATTAATAATAGCAACAACAAGCAATCAAATTATTAAAGTACAACATCAACATAGTGGCATGTACCAGATAACAAAAGATGCAGAAATTTTGACTCGTTTACATCTTGTTATAAGACAATAATTCAGCATTCAAATAAGTCATTTAGGTATGATTAAACCTTTTATAAAAACAAGAGGACTGCAGGAGCTTAGTGAATAACTGGCAGACTAAGTGGCTGTTTTGCAAAAGAAAACGAACTAGTTCAGTCTTTCGTCCTTGAAATGTCCTCAGTCAACTTATGAAATCTTGTCAACTCATCTAACTATAAAGTTTTTTACTTGGTCAACTATATATGATCTATGTTACTTGGACTCGGATATAAGCCGTATGTGTCTAGGCGTCGGACTTGCTATCTTCATCAGATTTTTTCTCCACCGGTACGGCAGGACAAAGGGGCGAGTCAGAGTAACATAGTATATGATCAACTTATTAACAATACACAAATCAAATAGTAGTGAAGTACATGGATTGAAACAATATTAATAATAGGCTTCAAGTAAATGATTGAATTCAAAGAAAAAAGGAAGTTATAAAAATCACCATATACACTTGATAGTTTTTTTCTCCTTTTCAAACCCAACAATATTGTTTTGCTTGCATTCAATAAAATCATGCTTTCTCTAACCCACCCATTCAAAAAACGACTTGTTTGGGTACCATAGAATATAATACAACCAAAGGGTCAATTGTAAACACTATTTACACACATAGACACAACATATACAACAATTTATGCACTCTAATCACGAGAATCAGGTCAAGAAGAAATATGGCAAGACATGCTAAGTAGTTGCATTGTCGTACATGAAAATTGACAACACATACCAAAGTAATCTCTTTAGTCAATGCTCTCGCAAACTTAACTAGAACTAAAAACAATAAAATCTGATAATGGCAGCAAATAAACTTAGACAACTGATGAAATTACTAATAACTCCACTTACTTTGCCAAAAGGTTCTACCTCACATCTATATGCATACATGTACAAAGACAGCATAACATTGGAATCTAGTTGGTACTCATGCCCTTGCACTAGATGAGAACAAACTATCTAAAAAGAAATCAAGTTTGACTCTCGTAGAATGGAAATTAAGTCATACTATGGCCAAATTAACCTGCTTAGACAAATTTCACTATACCTAAAACACTACAGCTCACAATGCTAAAGGAGGGTGCAAAAACAATTTGAAGAAATTGCCGATAACTCCAGGAACCATGATGACAGGATGTTCACAATCAGTCAAATAATGTGCATTTAAATGTATGGATCTACCAAGTACCAACAGAAATTCATTGTATAATCTTAGCATTCAATGTATGTTTATGAATAAATCTCATTTTTCAATTAATCAACCATTTAATTTGACCAACTTAAATGTTAGTAGATTATAACTTCCCTTTCACGTCTTCTAAAAATATTAAAAACCACTCACAAAGTAGACACCACAACCACATAAGATGGGGAATGTATTATCCGTACTATTTTCCAACATCATGATATGGCAAAAACCAAACAAGGCCGCAAAAAGCAATGGCATCTTATAGTTTTAGCAGATGATACTTCTAGCAGGTGAATTGAGCACAAAAAAGTTCCTTTCAAGGGGTAACCTAACCGAGAATATCAAGTTGGCAGTTAAACGACTCAATGATATCACTGAATAATCGGCAGATAAACAATGAGCTAACGCATGATCCCAACTACGAGACCACGAGTTCAATAAGTATTAAAAACTCAGGGGATTTTAATTTGTAGGAAATATTCAAAGCAAACACAATACAATTAAATTCTCCGAAACATGCATAATAGGAATGAAATTTCATACATAGGATGCTTTTCGGACAAGTCTCTCTGGCAAAGAAAACCTAAGATATAGAGTTTTGAAAATTGGAAAATTACCTCTTATGCCTCTGAACAAAAGGGGAATTCTTAGCATCTTCCTCTGTATAATAGAATGATCAAAATTAGGTAAAGGTATAGGGCAAAATAAAAGTTGGGGCGAATCGAAAAAAAAGCGTTAAAACCTTACCAGTAAGGCCGAGAGAGAACTTGGTGATGAGGGTGCCAGTTATGGCGAATCCCACCAGGAATGGCCAGTTCCTGTTCCATTCCCGCTTGAAGAACACAGGCCAGGGGTCGAACTTCGGCATTTTCTCTTTCGGTTTTTTCAAGCTTTGTTCTCTGTTTCTCTCTCAGTCCTGACTATTGAATTCTTTGTAGTCGTATATGGCTCTGGTGGTCACTTCCAGCCGTTGGATCTGAATATTTATGTCTAGGTTTGGGGCATGCGGATAGTGATTAGCATGATGGCCGAAGTGACAATTTCATGATTTTCAATCTAACATTTTTTATTTTAGTTTTTTATTGATTTAAGTAAGTTTTTACTTTTATATAATCACTTTATATTGAATTTATTCTAAAATTATATTTAAATATTATATTTATTTTTTATAACAATTTAAACATATTGTTAAGAAAAAATAATAAAAAATAACTATTCTTTATGTTTTTATTTATTTTTGTTATATAAATTCTTCAAATCATTATATTTTATTTTATTTATAATAGCTTATATGTAATTTAATAATAAAAAATTATTTTTATTTTATATTTTCACTTTTTCATAATAATATAATTAAATTAATATAAAAAATAAGTAAAATAATTAAATATCATTTTTAAGATAATTAAAAAAACTACCAAGCTATTTTTATATAACCTCTTTTAAAATTTCATTTACGATTTTCTTTTCCTTTATGATTTCTTTCAATATTTTCATAAACACATCACCTAAAATAGTTTGTCACTCCTCGTTCATCACTCACCCATTATTTCACCATAGTCAGTATACTAGCTCTTCATAGTTAAGTTTCACTCGGTTCAAGCTTCATGAATTATATAGGTGATGAATCATTAGTATCATTGGAATGTACTTGAACTTCAAATTTTAATAATTTGAATTTATTGATATTAAGTAAGAAATTAAAATTTAAAATCTTTAAATTTAAATATTATAAATTATAATATAATTGTTTAAAAAATATATTAATAAACAAAATTCATTAAAAATAAAAAAAAAAAATTATTTGTAACATTACTTGACCTAATTGAAACAAAATTAAAAAAATCGTTTAAGTTGAATTGATTTTTTAAAATTTATCGATTTATTTGGTTCTTATTTTCAATAACCAAATTATATTGAAATTTAATTTATTTTTTTTCTAAAATCAAAAGAACCTATGTACATACACCATTAATAATAATGTAAGTGAGGATAAATATATTATCTACTAACAAATGTTCACTACTACAAAAAGGAGCATTAAAGTCGGGTTTTAACCGACTTTAAACTAATTTAAAGTCGGTTCGCTGAACCGACTTTAAATTAAATGACTTAAAGTGTAAAGTCGGTTCAAGGTGTGAACCGACTTTACGTTTAAAGTCGGTTCACGGGATGAACCGACTTTACGTTTAAAGTCGGTTCACGCGATGAACCGACTTTACGTTTAAAGTCGGTTCACGCGGTGAACCGACGCTAACTTTTTTTTTTTTTTTTTTAAATTTATTCATATTCAACCTGTATTCGAGCAGAAAAAAAACCAATATCAGTTTAGCAAATAGTTCAAATAATACAAATATTTGAAAATAAAATATTAATTAATAACAGAAAAATTACCATGATTTTGTTCTATTTTATTCAAGATCGTCATATTCTTCTCCTTATGTTACATTACAAACCTACATATATAATACAACAATCTATACACATAAATAATAACACATAATAACAGAAAAAATATATGAATAATAGGAGATCTAAAAGATTAGTTAGAGAGGAAGAAAACTCACTAACCGATGTTGGAAATGGTAGTCGTAGGTGGCCGGAAAATGAGAAAGAGTGGAGGAGTGGAGGAGGAGGTTTTCGATTTTTTAGAGTTCTGGAACACTGAAAATAGTTTCTGTCTGGGAAGAAAGAAGAGAAAATATTTATCCACGTGTGTAGCGTCGGTTGACGTGTCGAACCGACGCTATGTTACGTGGATAGCGTCGGTTCCAGGTGTCAACCGACGCTATCCACGTAGGATAGCGTCGGTTCGGTTGACGTGGCGAACCGACGCTACACCTGGACGTAGCGTCGGTTGACGTGGTGAACCGACGCTATCCACGTAGCGTAGCGTCGGTTAACACCTAGAACCGACGCTACGTCCACGCATAGCGTCGGTTGACGTGGACAACCGACGCTATCCACGTAACGTAGCGTCGGTTGACGTGGACAACCGACTTTAAATTCATTAAAAGTCGGTTTTTTGTAAAAACCGACTTTAGACATCGACTTATATACCCCTTTTTGTAGTAGTGGTGGTTAGTTATAAATAAGTATATTTAAATTACTAATAATAATTTTATTTATATATATATATAAATAATTTAAAAAATGAACACACTATCAAAGGTATAAATTGAGATAATATGTCTCATTAATTTATAGTATAATTCATTACTTTTGTTAATTTATTTAATTTCATCTCACTAATATTTTATAAATTTAGATGATGATGAAAGTATATAAGTTATAATAACTCTTTTATTTTAAATAAATTTAAATGAAAAAATAAAAATACAAAAAATAAAAAATAAAAAATAAAAAAATTGAAAAATTGAAATAAAATAGAAAGAAAAATGATAATGCATTATATTTAAAGTAATGACGTATTATATCTATAATCTAAATATAATGTGATGGGATAATATAATACTTAAATGAAACGTAAAAATTGTAAATCATGAATTAAATAACAATAGTAATTATGACATGAGATATTATTTACAACCTCTTTTATATATTCACATGTAAATATTATAAAGTAAGTTATTAATTTTCTATTAACTTGATTTTTACTATAACAGTTCAGAATTACATTCATTTACAAAATTATAAAAATTATATTTACAAACTAAACTCTCAAAAATAATTATTAGTTCATTAACATGACAACTTGGTAAAATAAATATTTTTATATAATTTTAAAACAATACAAATAATCACTATTAAAAAATTTAATTCATTTTATTATTTTTAATTTCCTCGTTGATCATCTGATAGATTCATTTTTTCGGTTTTTTTTTATTTCCTGATCAATAAGAAATCACAATAGTTATACTCATTCCATTTGTTATTACTTAATAAAACATATATGAAATCGAAATAAGCATAGAATGAATTCATAGTTATGTAAAATATTGTAAGTAATTTGATACGTTTTATTTAATAAATAAATAGTAGTTTCAGTTGATAAATAGTTTTATAGATCAAATCTAATAAGCATTAAGTGATTAAACAAACATAATTATAAGATCGTAAGATCGTGTGAATAAAAAGATAAATATTTAATAATTATTTATTGATTATCATCAAGAGATAATTATGATTAATGTTTATGATGTTATAACAAGTTTATTATATCTCGTTAAGGAATAACCATTAGGTTAATTATCTCTTTTATGTATACTCGCATATGCACCCAATTAAATATATATGTAATAAGTTGAATTTCATAATAGTGAATCACAATCAAATATTTTATTTTCTCATAATCACATAGCGTGATTGTAGATATTAGGGGTGTCCATAAACCGGATCGGACCGGATTAAACCGTAAAACCGGACCGGATCGGACCAAACCGAACGGTTTTACTAATCAAACAGTCCGGTCCGGTTTGTATTAATTTTAAACCGTTTAAACCGGACCGAACCGGTTTAATAATATATTAAATTTTTTACATTATTATTCATTAAATTATAAAAAAATCGAACCAAACTGGGAATAAAACCGGACCGAACGGTTTTATAAGTCAAACGATCCGGTCCGGTTTTTATTTCTTAAAACCATTTCAAACGGTCCGGTCCGGTCCGGTCCGGTGCGAGTAATATGAACGGTTCGGTCCGGTTAATTTTTTTTTAGGGAAAACCGGATCGGACCGGACCATGGACACCCCTAGTAGATATACTATAAGTTCTATAATCTTGTTACTGACTTAATCATTAGAGGATCAAAGATCACCCCACACACTATGGTTTGAGGTCCTAATAATCGTGTTCATCCTATAAATCCACAAAGGATAGTCTTACGAGGTATTGATGAAAATCAAATCAACATCTCACACAATATGTAGAAAAGAAGTATGTCTTTCTTAGCTCAAATAATCATAAAATTATAAGACTTTAAAAAAAATCTCAATTTGTAAGAATTTACATAGATCTTTTAAAAGAGATCGAGGAATAACAAATATAGTTCACCCTTGTCACTAACTTAACTTTATGGACTTTTGAGAGAAATAATAGACCAATCAACTAGCTCCAATGCTCAAACCTTACTAACATTTAGAAGGTCCAACTTAATAATTAGAAGCTCATTCGTTTGTCATTCCTTTCAACTCTATTATATTTCCAAAAAAAAAATGCATATGTTGTACTTGGACTTACCAACCCATAACAGGCCCAATAAATCTAGGAAAGAAAAGCATTGGTTAGAACCCATCTGGAACTAATGAAAAACACATTTCAAGGTCTAACTAACGAGATAACCATCCACGATAGGACCTGAGTCCTAAGCTAAGTGACGTTGGCCAAGACTTTTAATGCCTTGGACTAACTCCAACCTTATACTATAATTTAAAATTTGATATAAAATTATTTCAATCTTGTCCCAAATTTAATTTAATACGATGAAGAGTATCGTATTAAATTTGGTACAACAACATTATTTATCGCTCTATTCAATGTTCACATTGGTCATTTTTTAATTTTAAAATATTATTAATTTTTTTCTTAGATATAAAAAGTTAAAATTAAATATGTTATATAAAATGACTACAAAAATTACTAATACAACGTAGAGTTAAAAAATTAATATAAATTAAAACAATGATTTTAAAAAATATATCATTAATTTTTTGATTACATATATTAAAATTAAGTACATAATATAAAATAATTAAAAAAATATTTTATTTTATAAATAAATATAATTTTTAATATAATATTCAGTTGCGGTTAGATATGAATAAATTTTTGGTGTAAGTTTTAGTGTAAAATTGTACACAATTTGATGCAAAAAAATAATAATCTGTTTGGATCTTGCCCTTAAATAGGTACATCCATCCTAGAAGAAAAAATTAAATTTTTACTTCATTTTTAAGGAAATTCTAACATGTAAATGATGTATTTTACATTAAATTGTTTATAGGTAGTTATTTCAATTATTTCTTTTTTCAAATAATATTAATTGATAAAATTTATATTTAAAAATTTAAAATAGGTAGCATACTTACTCAATATATTAATTTAAGTTAATGAGAAATGATGATCGATTCTAAATAAAATTATCCCTAAATAACTTTCTTTCTACTATCAATTAATACACGGATAGTTGAATGAATGTACGTTACATCTAATGTAACACGTAACTTTCCTTTAAATTATCATAGAAGAAATGCTTATTAATTTATAATAGATATATGTTGAAATAAGGATAAATATGAATTGAAAGTGAGAAAAATAGTATAAAACTCTTATTCTTTATTTGTGTTTACTAATAACAATAAGTAAGTAAAATAAAAATATTAATTTACTTAAATATTTTTAAAAAAATAATATATATAATATTAAAATAAGAGACATTTTATGACTACATTTGGTGAATTTTGAAAAAAAAATCAATAACGATGAGGAGTAATAATATATCAAAGCATGGCTCCTTATTTACTTTCTATCATGTTTTTTTAAAGTAAATAATTAAAAACATCTTAAGATCATGTTTGTTACTAAGTATTAAAGATCATAATTATACAATTTATATACAATCACGTATTTAACTGTTAAATAATAATGTATTATGTAAAATAGAATTAATTTGATTATATTAAAAATTTAGTACAACAGTGAGTGTGTCTCTAAACAATACTAGATACTTAGTTTATAAAATTTCAATTATAAAATTATATATTTTGATTTTTTTTTCATCTCAAATTAAAATATATTTTTTAAAAATTTAAAAGATAAGAAAAATACAAATAAAATGGATTACCACACGTATTTAATGTGATGTCTCTCAAATTAAATGGATTAACTGTTAAGTTTAAGCATATCAACGAGAGAGAAAAAAAAGAAATTTAGAAGGATTCCATTAATAATGGTAAGAGAATCAAAACAATCCAAATTAAAAATCAAATGCTCTCAGTGTTTGAATGTAGTATGAAAAAGTGTTCTTAACGACAAATCAAGTTAAAATCCCTTAAAAGGAAGCACTAGAAAGGACAAAATCTTGGTTGTATCTAACCTTGTTGACTCAAGAGAGATTGTTGGTGAGTTGAGTTGTTTGGGAATATTTTTTTAATTAGACGATAAATTCTTTATAAGGTTAAATACGAACAAAAGATTAATAATTAATAAATACCATAAAAAAGTATGACAATAACTTGAATCAAAAAGTGATTATAATTGATGAAAAGATAACCAATAAAGTATACATCTTCATCAAATTATTAAATATTTATAATTAATTTTATTTAAATATATTATATAACTTATTAACCTATACTTATAATATAATTATATTTAATTTATTTCTTAACAAATATACCATAAATTCGTAACATTTGAAAACGAAAAGTTTACAACAGCCGGGGTAATATGGTTCCACATTTAAAGCATAAAAAAGAAACCCAAAGCTTTGTTACAAATATACAATAGCACGATCCGCGTTTTTCCAAAATATAACCGTAGATTCACGTCCTATCAACGATTCATATTCCGTAAAAGAGTATCACATGGATATATATGATTAACGGTCCATATTGGCACAATCCAACGGTTTGGAGTACATCCCGCCAATCTATTTACCCCAAAACCCAAAATTCCTATCTTTATAAAACCCTCCCAACCCCAAATCATACCTCATCAAATCAAAAGGTAATCTTTCAGTCAATTCTCTATACGAGTCAGCTTTTCCTTTTTCCTTGAAGTCCCCTAGAAAATGTCTGGACGTGGAAAGGGAGGCAAGGGTTTGGGCAAGGGAGGAGCCAAGCGTCACAGGAAGGTCCTTAGAGACAACATTCAGGGCATCACAAAGCCTGCAATTCGTCGTTTGGCTCGTAGAGGAGGAGTTAAGCGAATCAGTGGTCTAATCTACGAAGAAACAAGAGGAGTTCTAAAAATCTTCTTGGAAAATGTGATTCGTGATGCTGTTACTTACACTGAGCACGCTAGAAGAAAGACTGTAACTGCAATGGATGTGGTCTACGCTTTGAAAAGGCAAGGAAGGACTCTTTACGGATTTGGTGGTTAAATTTTATTAATTTGGAATTATTTTAGTTAGAAGTGGTGCTACAGTTGTAGATCTTGGCTATAGATCTGGTAATTACGGTTATCATGGTTGTAGCATGTTATTCTGTAATTTGAACTCTCATTCTGAAGTAAAAGTTTGTTAACATATGTCGAATCTTATTGTCTACTCTGAATTTAAGCTGATTTTATGATATGTTAAATTGTTTTATTACATTATGTGCCTATTTCCGAAGTCGAATTTTGGGCTTGACTTAATTTTCTACTTGTTTTGTTGAGAGAAATGTGTACGAAATGTTATTTAGCTTGTTGGTAAGTAGCTTAGAAGTTTTAGTGAACCTTTGGACTCCGGCGTAGCAATTTTGGGATAAAAAATGGTACACCATAATTGAATGAAGTTAATTTTGATGATTATTTGCAATAATTAGTTATTATTTTGTTTGGATAGTGTCAATGTGAGAAGTTTTGTTATTGATGTTGATAGTTGAAGGAACAAAGATGTATTTTTTGTAACCTGGTAATTTTAGTTATCAAGATTATGATGGACGATATTATTTGTAATTGATTATGCTCACGTGGAGTTTGTGTTCCAAAGCAAGGTTTGAATGATATTATTAAGATTATAGATTAAAGCTACACCGCCTTTGAGGTCCCAACTTTAGTAGGAATCTAGGTTTATTACTTTAAAAGGTCAGTGCTTGAAGGAAATCTTTGAATGATGAAACTTAACTATGGTTTCTGGATTTTGTTAACGTTTGATTATATTTTTACAACTGCAGTGAATGATGATTGGTGGCTATATGATGAGTTTTCCTTACAAATTAAATGTTCGACTTAATGTCTTTATCTCTCACTCAGTGGCCGGAGGAAGAATAGAGTTTTATTTAGGAGATAAAACCAAATCCTCTTAGACGTTTTAAGTTGACTTACAGAAGTGTCATTCAAGGTGGTATTTTAGAGTCATTTGATAAGATATAAAAATAATGTTTTATATTGACTACGAAAATATCATTATAATATTTATAAATATTATTTAATTTAATTTTTTTTAGGTTAGTTTTTTAAAATTATACGTTTTAAGTTATTTATATACTATATAAAATTTATAATAAATTTTTTTTAGGTATAGACATACATAAAAATCATATTGTATTTATCAAGTTACCAATAATAATATACCCTTTATTATTTTAAATTCATCTAGTATTTTGAAATTTATACCTTTCCATAGCTAGAACTTGATACCTGCTTGACCACTTTATCCATGTTAGTAAGGTTCAGTGATGTAAGTATGTATTCAATTTTCAGCATAAATAAAAAAATTAAAAAATAATTGGTGACTAGTTATTTTAATCAAATAATTATAAATTTAATTTGTAATAGTTTTTTTTTAGTTTTGTTATTTAAAAGATTAATTAATTAAGTCAATTTTCAAAAATTGAATTGTAACTTGATACCTGCTTGCCATTTTATCCTTGTTAGTCGGGCTCACTAATATAAATATATATTCAAATTTCATCGTAAATAAGAAAATTGAAAAATATATACTTAATAAAGTTGTTTTAGGTGCATAGTTATTTTAATTAAGTAACTATGTAAACTCAAAATAAATAGCCTTTAACACCAATTTTTTTTAAATAAAATAAAAATATATATTTTATTAATAAAAAAAATAAAAAAAGTAAAAAAAGATACAATTCCTTGACTCTCTTTTCTGTATCATTTTTTTCTTTCTTTCTCTTTTATTATCATTATTTTATTAATAAAAAAATAAAAATAAAATTGTTAGCGAGAATGATTGAGTTGGAAAAGTAGAGAGGATGGGAAGAGAGAAAGAGTGATTGAGAGAGGAGACAAAAAAAGAGAGAACGAGATGAGACATAAAGAAAGAAGGTGCGGGAGCGGGGATGATTTGTTTTTTAATATTTTTTATTAATAAAATTATATTTGCATTTTATATATGAAGAAATTTTAATTTTTTAATTTTTTAACTTAATTATTATTTTTAAGTTATATAACTAAAGGTTATCATAATAATAAGTATAAAGGTTATACTTAGAGGACTCGAAGAACTCAATATTTATTTACTTTCTTCTTATTATTCCCCTTAAATTGCTTTTAACGCGATAATCAATTATGAATGACGTTTTGCAAGGTAAATTTTATTAATAATTATAATTATATTATGTTAGTTTTAAATAAATTTAAATAATAATTATAAATAAGTTATATTTGTAATTAAAATAAAAATATATATGTAAAAATAAATAAAAAATCAATAAATATTAAGTATTTTGTGTTTTAATATTAAAGGTATTTTTTATATAAATATAAATATATATATATATATAAATAATATTTAATATATGTTTAATTTTAATTAATCATTTATAACTTACATTTACGTAATTATAATTATAATATTATAATAATTATTTATATTTTATATTTAATTAATTATGATTTTAATATTATAATAACAATTCATATTTTACATCTAATTAATTAATATTATTATTTAAAAAAAATGTTGAATTTTTCGAATAATCACAATGGATTATCCGTACTTAAAATATATGATGTAGCGAAAAAGGACTATTAGGCCGATCGCAGAATCTCGACATTTGTAGAAACTAGAAACTTATCATGCAAGCATTTAAAATAAAATTTAGAGCGCAAATGAATAAACTCACGTTATTGTTAAGTTGAACGTAATAATGCTTTCACGCGGGCCAACTTAACCATCACGAGAGTTTATTAGGAGAGTAGAAAGATTTCTTCATTGTAATTCGACATTAACTCTCCTTTTTGTTCGAATTTAAGGCAATATATTTATGCGAAATACATCTTAGCTATAATCTATAGAACAACTTTTATATGGATTCAAATTTGTTCTCATATTTATTTTTATTTTTTATAATTTTTGCTTAAAAAAAAGCTTTAACATGAATTTTATTCTAATTATTAATAATATTTTTTAACATGTTATTTAAACTAAAATAATCAAAAAAATTCATGAATTCAAATAACCATAAATAGTAATCGAACATTTATAGTTATGTTTAGTTTTATTTTAAGATGGGTTATTAAGTCAAATATGTAAAATTATAAATTTATATTTTATTAAATATAATATTTTTATATATAGATATAAAAATGCTTATAGTTTATAAAAAATAAATATATTAATTATATATTACATATGATTATTTTTAATTTGTTAAAATTTTATATTTTTGAATAATTTTAAATTAAAAAAATATTGAAATTTAATTTTTAGATTTTCAAACAAATATTCGTTATTAGATGATGATTCTATATTATACGGATGGTTTTAGTTTTTAATTTTAAATATATTTTAAAAAACCTATATTCGATATATATTTATACGTTACATGAAAAAAAATGTGTTAACTTAATTTTTTAATTAAATTATGAAGGTTTTTCATATTCATGGATGTGGACGCAGACCCCCCAGTATTATTACCTCATTCGCCACTCCAATTATCGCCAACCTGAGACCAATCTCTTACTCTGTACTATTTCTGGCTGAACCACAGAAGAGCGAAGACTTAGTTGAAACATTCCTACTGGACGGAAGCCACCGGTCTTCACGGTTTCCGGTATGGGAGTGCTGAACGACGACGATGTTGTTTTAATAAGAAAGGGAAAGAAGACAGGAGAGCCTTCCGTTATCACCGTTAATTGTCCTGATAAGACTGGCCTCGGCTGCGATATTTGCAGAATAATTCTCGATTTCGGTCTATACATAACCAAAGGAGGTATCATACTCGACTATTTACTGAACTTATTTAATTATTTTGCTTGAATTTAACGTATTTATTACCTACTAAGCACTACTGCATAGATATCTATTTGCTTGAAAGGGGATCTTAATTATTCAGAATTGTTTGTCTTCATTTTCTGCTCAACTCACAAATCATATGCTTACTTTTTCCTTCTCCTGCAAAAGCATTACAAAAATCAACTGATTAGTGTTTAATATCTCTACTCTCGAAATGAATTTCTACGAAGGCTTTTAGTTTTGCTATTTTGTATTGAATTATATTTCTATCTATAAATGACTTTAGTTATTCAAATGTTCTTACTTTTAATCTCAGGTAAAAAAAACGTGTTAATTTATGTTGTAAGAAAAATAAAGGTACAAACTCTGTATACGATTATGCTATACAATTAAACTTTTACGTATTAAGTACTTTATATTGCTTTAGAAGTATCTGAGTGTGCTAGTACGTTGTGAAATATTGAACTGTTCTATATCTATGATCTATCATAGATGTTTCGACCGATGGCATATGGTGCTACATAGTATTATGGGCGGTTCCTCTATACAGCTCCCTCATTGTGAGATGGTCAAACTTGAAGATGAGGCTTCAATCTGTCTGCCCATCTTATTCGTTGCCATTTTTTCTGAATGAGCAGCCTAGTTGCTCCTCAAATTCTCCAGTTTATCTATTGAAGTTCTTTTGCCTTGACCGCAAAGGTTTATTACACGGTAATTTTGGATTTATAATAACTTTTCTTCCTCTTCTTGATGTTCCATTTCTGTGTATGCTTGTTTTGTTTTCTTCTAATATATTTTTTTCCTTTTCTCTAGATGTTACACAAGTTCTCTCTGAGCTTGAGCTTACAATACAGAGGGTGAAAGTTACAACTACCCCAGATGGAAGAGTCTTGGATCTCTTCTTTATAACAGATAACATGTGAGACTTTGTTTTAATATTTTTCCCCCCTAATTCTAATAATCTAAAAAAATAAAATATCTCTTGTTCGGTATGTCTTATCTGTATTGACCAGAAAGCATTGCTCGCTGCTTTTCTAGGCATTGTTCACATGACATCTAGGAGTTCCTTGCCTTGTTGAAGTCAAAATGTATATTGTTATAATTAATTTATAATTAACAAAATCGATTATTCACTTGGTTCTCTTAGGACTTTTTTGTATCAATTTCCTCTCTTTCTTGCTTTTTTTTTCCTTCCTTTTCCGAAGCATTGTAAAATTTCAGTTATTTGATTGTATTTCAATTTTAGATTAATGTGTAGTTTTATGTCAGTGCTTTCCAACTGAGTAATCTCGTCCTGAACCAGGGGCGGATCCATATTGGAATGATGAAAGGCATGTGCCCCCTCCCATTACTTGAAGAATAAAATTTTATGTATAATATCTATCAAATAATAGACAAAATCATGCATAAAATGGAACTATTTTCCTTGAATTTTATATTTTAGGCTTTTATCATTCAAAAATTTACAACAAATTCAATAATTTGAACATATTTATACTCAAATTATATATATATATATATATAAACATATTTATTCAATGAAAAGCAACCAATAACCAAGAAACACGTTATATTATTTTTTAATATTTTTATCATCATTGTCCTGAACAATAGAAATGACAAATAAAACATTCAAATTAAGAATGGATCAGAAGTAACTGCATCCGAGATTGTGATGTTCATTCCTTTGTTTAATTATTTTAGTTTAGAATGTTTCATTGTTAGAGCACTTTCCCAATGTTGTGAAGTTTTGATATGAAAATACAAAACAATACATTTTTTTATGGGTAAAACATAATAATTTTGTTTATTATATAATACATACAATACCATACCACTTGTAGTTTTGACAGTGGCTTATTAGTTATGATAAATCTTTTTTCAGGGATTTACTACACACAAAAGATAGACAACAAGAGACTCTAGAACAGTTGGATGCTGTATTGGGTCAATCGTGTATCTCCTGTGATCTACAAATGGCAGGTCCTGTGTACGAATTTCATCAAGGCATCACTTCTTTCTCTCCCACAGTTGCTGAAGAGCTATTTAGATGTGAACTATCAGATGAAGAAATCCACACTCAAACTCTTAGTCTAGATATGGTGATGCTGAAGAAAGCCAACATAGTGGTAGACAACTCATTTAGCCAAGCTCATACACTTCTTCAAATTCGCTGTGCTGATCAAAAGGGTCTCATTTATGACATTATGCGAATGTTGAAAGATTGCAACATCAACGTAAGGATTTGTATATTTCTCCATGTTATTATGATAATTTTGACATTTTATTTTTTGAAGAATGTGGCCTGGTCTCTGGAATATTCAATTGTCTCTGTTGTTCTGTCATTTGCCCATTTTCCTTAGTGACATAGAAGCAACTTACTCCCAAGTGGACATTTTTTTATAGATTGGGTAGAAAATGTTTACAGCAGACGTTTAAAAGATAATTTAAACGATTATCCTATGCACAATGTCAACTAACTATATATTTTAGGAAGTCATATTCGTCATAGATCATTCCTTCTAGATGTCATACTTTTTCTTCATTCATACATCTGTCTTGGCCTAATCTCTTACCAATTGGGCAGCATAACACATCCGATATCAAGAAATAGACTATTTATGTAAATCAGTCATTTTATAATTAAATCCAAGGTTACAACAGATTTAGCTTCTGAATGTTACAGTTTTTCCACCAAAAGAGAAAATTATGGAATTGTATAGTTTGAGTTGAATGCCACCAACGACAAGGTAAACACTCGCCAAAATAAAATAAAAAACATATTGTTGTAGATCTTTTCTTTCTTTCTTTCTCCCTTTTCTTCTATGATCTTGTATAGTCATATTGATGAGTATGCTAATAATGTTGCTTGTTGACTTTTGTTTAGATAGCTTATGGTCGATTTTCACCAAATGTCAAAGGGTATCGTGATTTAGACCTTTTCATTCAGCAAAAAGATGGGAACAAAATTGTGGACTCTGAAAAGCAAAGGGCATTATGTTCTCGTTTAAAGGTAGAAATGCTTCACCCATTGCGCGTACTCATTGCAAACAGAGGACCGGATGCTGAATTGTTGGTTGCAAATCCAGTTGAGCTATCAGGAAAAGGAAGACCACGAGTTTTCTATGATATTACACTTGCTTTAAAAACACTTGGGATCTGCATTTTCTCGGTAAGAAAAATTATTTACATTTGTACACTTTTTAATTTGTCTAAGCAAAGTCAATCAAATTAATTGATTTGAAAACACTTAAACTATAATTATTTTAAAAGGAATGAGAAATGATTTGAGGAAAATTGCATACCAGTTGCTATTGAAAATTAATGTGAAATAGCATTTTTTTATAAATCATAGCGTTGAGATGGTTATCTCAATTTGCAAACTACCAACTAAAAGGTCAAATATTTGTAACCTTATAGTCTCTTGTTTTTAGGCTGACATTGGAAGGCAATCAGCATCTGATCGCGAGTGGGAAGTCTACAGATTTCTACTGGATGAGAGCGGTAAGATTCAGTTATCTAGTATGGCTGTTAGGAATCAGATTGTAGATAGGGTTAGAAGAACATTGATGGGCTGGTAAGTCGCAGTTTCTGCTAGAATCTCCCATTAACCTTTTCCTAGCTCTTCCAGCTTAGTGTGAGCATTAGGCTTTAAAATATCTGTTGTCCTATTTCTGTTGACTGGTGCATTATTTTTTTTATTTTTATCTAACTACATCAAGGTTGCATAACCAATGGCGGATCTAGGATTTATTTTAAGGAGGCACATCATATACATAGTAAAAAATAATACTAGTTATTTTTCAAATATTACTTACTTTTAATTAAAAAAATGTTATATATATCTCATTTTAGTAAAAATATGTTAAAATTATTGAGTTTTGTTGATATATTGAGTGTTAAAAACTTAAGATTTAAAATTCAGGTGGGACATAATTCTATTTTATAATTTAATTTATTTAAAACTTCATAAATATTATATCTAAGAATTTATTTATTGAAAATTGAGGTGGGGCATGTGTCCCTCTTAAATATTACATGCATTCGCCCTTGGTTGCATTCTTGGATCCTCTCATGAATTGAAATCCCTATCCCTTGTTATCGAGAATGTATTTTTTTACATTTTTTTATAGCTTAAGCTATATAACTTCCACTTCTATATGTAAATAATCATCTTACTATAAATTATTGGCTTATTAGTGGAGAAGTAGGTGTGTGTGCGGGCGTGTTTATACGGCCCGTTTCAGTTTTTTTTTAACATTGTTTTAATATAAGTGGTTTGATTAAAAGTAATTTAAAGATAAGATGTACATCATAAAATTATTAGAATCTTCAAATGACACTTTAAGAATTGTTTTAGGTGGTAAGCATGCATCCCTACTTTTCTCGAAAATAAGGAACAAGAGAAGTACTTCAGAAGCACTTAACTGCCAAACACCATTAGAATACATTACATCATTTGAAAGCACTTCCAATCACAAGTATAAACGGTTTCAAACGGACTAAAATTTGCTTTTGTTTCTTTTATACATGGAGTATTGGCTAAAATGATCAAGGAAAAAAAAACTAGTAAAGACTAGGAATTGCTATAGTCTGTAAGTCAGGTTAAAACTGTAAGTTTGGAAAACAAAAGTGCTTTGTGCCGGGTATGTTAATGGAAGATGCCACATTTTCTCACATAACATTTAGTTTTTATAAGACTTAGTTATTAATATAGTTTCACTTTATAACTACTTTAAAATAACATAAGTTGGTTACTTTATGTAAAATAAGAATGCATACTATTTTTTGAACACAAAAGTATCACGTGGAAGGAATTAAAATTAAAAAAAAATTGCAATACTTTTACCACAATTCGGGATTGCTCTGGTTACGACTCTTTTTGCATTTGCACAAGAAGTGCGACGACTCTATTCTAATTAAAAGCGTTCGAATGGAGTAATTTTGACGCATATCTTAACAAGTACGTATTCATTTTAGGTAATCATTTTTTACAAGAAGCATGGTGTGTCTTTTTTGGTGAGGTTTCTTATTGAAAAAAAAGTAGAATATGTTCGATTATTATCTACAATTACCTAAATATGTGAAAAAAATTAACATCCTTACGCCTGGTTGTCACATAAACTTTTAAATTTTAATGATGATAACTGAGGTCGATATAATAACGATAAATCAATTTATTCAACTTAAATAAACCGAATCGATTCAAGTTTTATGTTTTATAAGTTCAAAGTTGATTACAGTTTTAAAATTAATAAATTAATACTTATCGAATCGACTTACATATTAATAATAAATGTATGTATTTTTTTAATTTTATGTATTTATAGTATATATTTAATTTTATTTAAATTTTTATATCAATTAAAAATGTGAAACAGTTTACATTATTCTTTTCTTGTATTCATTTTTTAAAAATTATTATAACTAGTACAAAATCAAAAATATTTTTTATTATCAATAATTTACTCTTTTTAAAATATTTTTTTACTTAAAAATTGATGCATAATTATAATTTTAACGTTAATATATAATTTTAATTAAATAATAAATCTTATTTATTAATTTATATTAAAATAAAATAAATTTTCTAAATTCATTTTAAAAAAATTTGGTTTAAATCGAAAAATGAATATATAAAATTTAACATAAATAAATTAGTTAAATATTCTTGTATCTATATTTTATAAATCAATTTTAATTTTTAATATAATAAATTAATATAAGTGGAATGTATTTTAAACAAAAATCGATTGAACCGCACCCACATAATAGATTTGATTGTAAGATAAACTTGAGCTACATTTAGATATAGTATGATAATGTTCGTATGGTTTGTGTTTGCCGAGTAAAGCAACACTTTTCATTTTTAAAGTAAAAGGCGACACTTGGTAATCAAGTTTATTGGCTAAACTAATAAAGGGTGGAGATATATATTTATAAAAGAAGAGTTTAAATTAATGGATCTTATGATTTAAGAAAAAAGCTTAAATTATTGGAGCTTGTAATAGATCATTTAAGTGAGTGTTTGCAAACTGTACACGTTATTTTGATAGATCTATTAAGTGGGAGCCTTTTTATTGTTTGTATATGATATTGTTTGAAAATCTATAAACCACGCTACTCATAAGTTTAGAAAATATTAGATTATTGAAAATAAAATTAATAGTAACTAAAATTAAAAAGATATTAGTGTTATTTTTAGCAGTGTGTTTGTTGATGAATTTCATAGTATTTATCATATTGATATTGCTAAACATGTTTGGAATATTTTAGAGATTTCGTACAAGGGAACTACACAAGTGAAAGGAAGTAAATTTTGTATGTTTGACAGTTAATTTGAAGATCTTAATATGAAAGAAGATAAACCATTTTTGAATTTTATGTTAAATTAAGTGATATTATTATCTTTTTACTAATCTTGGTAAAAAAATTGAGGAATTTAAGTTGGTCAAAAAATATTATGGTTTTTACCGGATCGCTTACACGTAAAAGTCATTGCTATAAATGAAAATAAAGATGTGGACACCATTAAAATTGAGGAGTTATTTCATTTAATTTTCACTTTTGAGATGAGTTTTCGTCATTCTTTAAAGAACAAAAGTATTGTCTACAAAGTGCTATGGTTGAATATGGTGACAATGAAGATGTAGAATTGACATTCTTAACCAAAAGACTTAAAAGAATCTTCAACAAAATGAATTCTCAAACCAAAGTATAATCAAGTCGTCAAAATGACCATAATATGGAAAAACTCAAATCTAAACCTACTAGACCTCAATATTTTGAATGCAATGAAGTTGATCATATTATAACTGATTGTGCAAATAAGAAGAACAAAACTAGAAGAGATTTCAACATTATCCTTATTTTCTTTGAAAGTGATAACAATAATCCAGTGAAATAAAAAAATTGTGACAATAACTATTTGACATTTATTGTAACTAGTGGTGAATACTTCAATAAGTCTAACAATGATTCAGATAATAAGAAAAATAATGCTAAATTTTTACTTAATAAATTTAACATCATTAGTATTGAAAGAATATTCATAGATAATGTAAGATATAAAAAAGAAAAAAGATAAGTTGTTTGTAGAAATGATTAAACTAAATGATAAACTAAAATCCTATAAAATTAATTCTTCTATTAGAAAAAGAAAAACTTGTTTTATCTGAACATATTAATGATCTGAATTCATCCAAATAAATATCAATTACACTTTAAAATATAAAAATAGATAAACTAAAATCCTATGAAATAAATTCATCTACTAAAGAAAGAAAAACTTGATTTATCTGAGCGTATTAATGATCTGAATTCATCCCAAGTAAATATCAATTACACTTTAAAATATAAAAACAACAAAATATATTAACTTTCAAATACAATAATAAAACACGACAAAATAACAAAATAAATGTTTTGAAGGAGGAAACTGATAATATGAGTGGATGTCTTTAAGCATGGAAGATATTGCTTCTTGACATTCATCCATGGCTATTATTCATTGTTACATAGTATTCATTTATGTTCCAACATTTTCATTCTCGTGCATTTCATTTTTAGATAAGTCTTAACAAGAAGGTTTAGATTATAAGCATGTATATTTTTCATTTCTTCATCTCCAAAAATATCATCTATAACTCTTTTGTTACTTGTTCTAACATCGATGAATATTTGTTTCTTTGATGTTTAAGCAAATGATCTTGAGATAATTAACTTTTTAATGTTATTTATTAAGCGAATTGAATATGAATTCTTTATTGGAGACACACTCTCGTATTTACATTTTATTTTAGTTTTATAGTCAAACCAACTATAAAAATACACTTAATCATTCTTATTACTATCGAGTTAAGAATGATAAATCCTATAGCTTTAATAACTAGATTGGATTCAATCAATTCATTTATGAATAAAGTATATTTATATTTATAACTTATTATTTTCATGTTATGATTATGTAAAGAAAAAAAACTAATATATATTATTTTTAAAAAAATATTGATTATTAAGTTCGAAAACTTAGTATTTATGGTATTTATGTTAAATTAATTTTTTAATTAATAATAAAATATTAATTAAAAAAATTGATTTGTATTATAACTACACAGGTTTCCATGACTATTATTTATAAAAATTGTCTCAAAATTTTAGATGAGTGGCATAAAAGATAGCTTCTATAAAAATAACATTTTATTTACGATATTTTTAGTTAAATTATTTTATTTTATAATTTTAAAAAAATTAATATTAAATAATTATAAAATTTATATAATATTTTTGTATAGTAAATTATAAAATTAACATACTTATTTATCTAAAATTATAGGATAACTATTGCCATTCCCCCATCGCATTCACTGGTATCATTATTTTCAATCCTTGCTTACACGAATCAAATATTTAAAGTCGATCCATCCGAATTTAAAATGGCAAAATCTAAATAAATATTGAAAATTTGAAACGTGTTAAACGTCGGTACACACCACAAATCCCACGATACAACCACATACTACCAAAGACTTTGAAACTCAATCGTGTTGCTTCTCTGCAACGCCATATCGATATTCTACCTTTTCTTCAGTTATTATGAAATAAAATACTATGCATTAACTTTACCGTTTGCCACATTTTTTATATATATAAAAATTTAAAAAAAGCCCTAAATTAATTACAATTATTTGTTTTCGGTAAAGATCAAGCATAATTACTGTAAAATTTTCACACATGCTTTGATTTTCTCGGAACTTGGCCGAAGAAGCTTTATAATAGACGAATATCACGAGTTTGGGTTAAGGTTTTTTAGGTTCTTCGTTTATCTCTCTCTAATGCTATATTCTCTGAAGTTGCCATCGAAATGCCTAAAGCTTCTTCGTCGTCCCGAAGCTCTGCGTATCTGAGTGCTCTTACACAAGAAATTGAAAAGAAGCTCCAGAGGGTTAGTTTCTTTTCCATTCTTTTCTTAATTAAAAATATAGAAAAAATAGACCAATAACTTGGTATATTTGCGGTTAATTGACCAATTTGATTCGATAGTAATCATTGTTTCTTCTTGAATTATAATTTTAATTAACCATTTCAGTTTCGTTTGTAGTAAAACTAGGGATCTTGTAGGAACATTTTAGGTAATTTTATTATGGAGTTAGTTGGTTCGGCAACACGTGAATTGTGTTGTATCTGGTAGATGTTTAGGATGTATGAAGAAGAAATTGTTTTGAGAAACGATAATCAACCATTAATTTAATTTATCAAAGAGATGGTTATGTATTACTCATTTTATGCAGGCACTAACTTCACCGTCGCAAAGGCGTGACTTGTTGCAAGAATTGTTTGCTGATATAGCTTTAGAAGTTGATGACCGAGCCCAACGTGAGAAAAAGATTTTGGAACTTAGTTCTTTTAATATGTTATTATCATTACTCTAGAGAAGGCTAGGACTTTGTACTTAAGAGTATTTTCATCACGACTATTAAATTGTGCTAATGATTATTTCATTCTTAGTTACAGTTATATGTTCTTTGTATATAAATATAAAGAAAAGCTAAATATAAAATGTTGAAATCTACCATGAGACTATCTATCACAATGCTTTTAACTAATGATATTTTTTGGTCTTTAAATTTACTGACGTGTTTTGTTCATCATTATAATTTTGTTTCTTTCATTGTTCCTGAGTTCTAGCTTGCAACTTGAAGTAGTCGGATCTTGTAACAAATGAACTGTTTAGAATTAGCTGTTAGCATCAATAGGTGTTACAAAGTGATTTTGGTAACATGGCTCCCATTTTGTTGTCAAATATAACAGATATAATTCTCAGTTCAGAAGACCTGATTTCTCCTGCAGAGAATGGTTCTCATGGTCAGTTATGTTTTTATGATGTGCTCGCTGATTACTATGTTCGGGTACCTGAGAATGGAAAATCCATCCTTGATTTGATTGTCCAACTATGGAGCCAGTCTTTTGCTTCTCACATTTTTGCCCTCTTGTTTCACAAATGGGTATGTTAAATGTTACAACCAGTGTAATGCGTTAATACTCTTTTAAGTTAAAAGTTCCTCTGGTAGTATGTTTTTGCTTTTTTGTCAACAATATTTTCATTCTGCATGGGTTACTTTTTTATTTTATTTTGTTCATATCGCTGCAATTATTTTTCCAGCATCCGGAAAGTGGATAGGACTTCTGAGAAAGGGAGCTATAGTAGAAGGGTAACTTCAAAGTTTTAGTGCCTCAAAATCCAGTGGCATCAGGCACTGAGAGATCCAGTAATAAGGGAGACAGTTGTCTAATTATTTAAGTAAATGATTTCATAAAGGTTTTCTAAAGATCTTATGATGGCCTTATCTAAAGACCTTATGATGGCCTTATTTAAGTAAATGATTTGTTGCGAATATAATTCGAAGTATTTTCATATAAATAAATTCATACGCACGGTTGCCTAAATGGTGAAATGGACTGGACCAGGGGATCTAAGCTGTCCAGATAGTGTTTTCTTGTTATATATATTCTAGAACAAAGAAAACGAATCAAACTCTGGAACCTGAAACTAAAACTCAAATGCAAAACCCTTAAGATCTCAATTTTCTTCCGATTCACAATGCCAGGGAATGTTGCCAAAATGAAACATTAGCCAATAAGAAGAGGCAACTGTGAAAACGAGGAGGGAAAGGGGAACTCTGAATTAGGAAATCAGAATACGTTGTAGCTTCATGTTGGCATATTAATTATATCTTTGCAATCATTAACGAATATAGATGTCTAATAATTGAGTTTTATGTAGCTGTTGAGCTTGTTCTGTGAGACGCATACTCATGTGCCTCACACATAGCAAAGGCATTGGATTCAGGTGGGGCTATCCTTTACCGTAAGTCTCCTCACATTATGATGTAGGAAATGGGTTATTGTATAGACTATACTCATTTAGTTGGAATTGTTACCTCTAAGGATTTTTGGAACTGTTCCATGGCTATAGCCTATAGGGAATGTTAACATGTATAGTAATTGAGTTGCTTTTCATGCATCATCAATTAGAGTCTAACTGCGTGTACTGTCTAGATTACTCTTTGAACCGGTGGAGTTTCAAAGTTGAAGTTACCTCTTAAAGATATGTTTTGATCTTACGATGTTGTTGAGCAGTTCACCTTTCCTTCTTGTTTTGTCAGCTTTTTGAAGCTAAACTTAACAATCCTGAGGTCCTTCTCCGCTACTCATCTGCTCTTGTTCAAGGTGCCACAAATGTATTCTGGTATGATATTTAGTCTACATGTGTATTTCTTATGATATTAAATCATGCATTTCTCTTGTAATGGCTATACTTGAAACTGGCATTCGATATTGGTTTTGACTTGCATTAAGTATTACCATTGTCAACTGAATGTTTACACATTGACTTAGTTTGTTGCTTTAATATGTTCCATCTCATTGTTACCGGTGAGGACCAACTTTTAAATATGTTTCACTCGAATCAAGTGCTTTGTAGTGCAATGGTATATACTTATTGTGGGCACTGAGAGGGCATGGCATGTCAATCCCCATCATTGTATATGTATGCGTAGGTGTGAGAGGGTGTAAATGTTATTTCGAAAAAAATATATATATATATTCGTCCATTTACAGATATGCCATCATTCTTGCTTCCCCTGGGCACTGAGAGTGGGTTTGAATCACGTCATTGTATATGTGTGTGGGTGTGTAAGGATGCTATTTAAAAAATAAAAGAAATTTGTTACAGCCATTTACAGATATGTGATCATTCTTGCTACCCCCACGCTCTCTTTCATGTACTCTTGCATGCATGAACGCACACAAACAATTCAAGTGTAAACAGTAGTGGAGACCAAGAGAATTCTATCACTGCAACATTGTATCACTTTATAGGTCCTCAATCTATACTTGCTGCTGAAAGTTGAATCAGTAAAAGTTTTGATTTGACAAATTACATTGGGAAATTTTTATTGTTTTCATTTCTCTGGAGTATATAGTTTCTTCTTACCATTCAAGATATTTTCTTTAGTAATCTTTATATGCTTATTTCTTAGGATTGACACTCAAACAAACACAAGGCGTTTTCAATCCCTTTTTCATGTAAGTCACTAAGGATGAAAGTCTTAATCTGATCATTTTGTTTTTAATGGTTGGAACATGTATTGATTTTATTTATTTGTTACTTCCATGGATCAGTATCTTCTTGAAGGAGTGGTATTGGAGCCATCGCAGTTAAAAAAGATACCTATACAGGTCGACCATAGTTGTACTTTTGAACTTTTTCCACAGTGCAGCTGAACTTTAATCTTTTAAATATGTCAATTTAACAATGCCCATTATTTTCAGGCCCAGAGAGACTTATATCTTTTACTTTCGAGGTTTATATTCTTTTATAATTCAGGTAGGTTTTATGATATAAAGTAAAATCAGTTTTTGACATCCATTTGCTGACTCACATGTAACGTTTAACATGGCATTAATGCAGTTGACAAGCTAGAAGGCTTCTTCAAGCAATGTCCTGCTTTCCCAAATGCTTTTTTGATTGGTGGTTCAGCAGATTTTTTTGTTATTGAACTTGCAGATCAGGTGATGTCTTTTTTCTATTCTTTGATCATGTGTCTTTTCATATCATGATTATTCTCATACCCCATTTGAGTACGGTTTGCAGTTTGCAAAATTATTTTGAATAATTTTCATATTGTTTCTTGTTCAAACAGCTTCAAAAATTAAAGGTTGAACCAGTGCTTCTGCATTACCTTTCACAAATTAAAGTTCTCCAGGGTAATATTTCAAACACTAACACAACTTAAGATATGAAATGTTCTTTTGAATTGCAATCAAGTTGGCTGGTTATTATTCCTATCATCCTATGTACAGGCATGGTGTTGAGGATGACGACAAGTACGAGACTAAAGAGTTGTTTGTACAGCTTCACTACCCCTGGTGGTCCAATGTATCCTACAAGAGCCGTCCGTCATGCTGCCTGGGATGCATTAGATACACTTTTCCCAGTGAGTATTCTTACTTAGAATTAGGAAATTGGAAATTCCCTTGTATCTTTGTTTTTGTTTTTACTAGCTGAGATCTAGACGGAATACTTTATTCCAATTTTGTAATCTCAACGAGACTTTTAAAACCATCCTCAAAATAGTATACGAAACCACATTTCCAAATACCCAAAAGGAAGTAGCAGTATAAATCTACAATTTAAAGTTACATTGTATGTACGATTGTTGTGCTTAATCACAATTGTTGGGTCTATGTACGCTTGGAAGGAAAATGTTAAGTACTTAAGTTCACTGTATGTACGATTGTTGTGCTTAATCACAATTGTTGGGTCTATGTACGCTTGGAAGGAAAATGTTAAGTACTTAAGTTCACTGATGGATTAAGATGACAAGTTTTAGCCCTTTCTATTGAGTCTATAGAAATTGGTACCGATACTGATGATATCGATGGTGCAGGTTGGACGTTACCCTCGCCACCTCATAAGCTTGTTTTTCAGGTTGTTATATCCATGGTATTGGCCTTCTTCTTGTTGGAACTTCATAATGTCGTGTATAAAGGTGATATTGTATTCTCTGCTCGGATTGGTCTTTTCCAGTTGGGAGAAACTGAGAAAGCGAAAGTAAGCCCTCACATCCTTGAGTTTCAGTTATTTAGCAGCCTCATGTATAATTCAATTTGTATAAGAAGCTTTTCTTTTCTATTTGCAATAGGGAAATGCATGTTACTTGATAGTCATTCATGCTCTTCTACATGATCTTCTTGCTTGTCGGAGTACCAGAGGAAGGGGTAGAATAGAACAATGGAAAACAAAAAAGGTTCAAGATGAACTGCCCTTATATTTCAGTCAATTGAGTTCTTGTGGAGTTGTCAGCGTTAATTTTGTTATTTTCAATTGGATAAGAGTTGCCAGCGTTGATTTTGTTATTTTCATTTTATCCAATATAACATATAATACAAATTGTCAAAGTTCAAATTAGCTTCATCAAGGTGTTGAACAATAGACCAGTAATGAAAAGACAAATTCTTCAATATTTTCATAATTGAGTGAGGAGTTTTTAATTCTAATGCGTGATATTTTAAAAAGGTAGTTATGTTAATTTCATGGGAATATTTTTTGTCGTGTTATTTTCACATTTTTATTAGCTAAATAGCTTTTACATCGACTCATTTAACACTATTTATAATACAAGTCTTAAATTGAGAACAAACTCAGTGTCGATTAACTGGGACATAATCTCCATGTGTATCTTACGTATGTCCGACAAACAATGTGATACAGGTTACAGGTGTGGGATTAAGTGATAGTTATAGTTTGCCTGTGAAAAATTAATCATTTAAGATTTGCGTACTAATGTTGTTTTCAGTACCTGTATTAAAAAAATAACTCAAGTAGTTGTAAAGATTTTATATTTATTTTAATAATGATTTAATATGTATTTAAATTTATTATTATATATATGTAAAAATGACAGTTTAAGAATAAATAATTATTTTGTGTTATTTATTCCTTTTCAATTATTTGGTTTATAATTTATTTAAGTTTTTATGGTATTTATCTAATGTAATCTTTTTGGTCACTTATTCATATTAATATTAAATTAAAAATAATACAAGATTTTTATAATGAGTAAAGGATTGAAGGTATTTTTCTAAGAAAAAACAGAGAGTTGGATGCTTCCATCTCAAAAAATGTTTAGCCTTTAAAATCTCAAATTTTATTTTCTTGTGGTAGCGTATAAATTTATTTTCTATTTTCCTAGTTTTTTTTTTATCCTTTTGAGAAAATATCAAATAAGTTGAACATGTAATGGATAATTTGAAGGCTCATTTGATACTATTTTAATTTTCTTACTTTTGTAATTGAATTTTCAATTTCTAATCTAGTGTGTACAAAGAAATTGAGTTGAAAAGTTGTAAATGATAACCGATGTTTCAATTTGAAAAAGAAAATTTGCGTGTTTGATAGACTAATTTCTAATTTTCCAATTTTTATTCTCTTAAATTTAATTGTAAACTTCTTTTGTTACGAATTACACAGTATTGTTACAAATTACATTGAACTTTCACTCTTTAGCGTTTTGTTTTGAACAATTGTGTATGATTTAATATTTTAGGGTATTATTTCTATTGAATAATTGAGGTATGATTTAATATATTTAGGTTATTATTTTAAGGGATGGGTTGATATGCTCCTGTAAGATGGGCTAATTTATTCGTGGATCAAGTTCAAAGTTTTAAAAACCGAGATTATTTTTAAGAAAAAATTAAAAAAAAAAAAAAACTTTTTGTGATTTTCGCGAAAATATTGAATAGATCTTATTAATTGTGATACCAAAATGGTTTAGAATAGGAAGGAGAAATAGACAAAACAGAACAGAACAAATAATAGAATAACGGATTATTGAAGAAAAAATTAATATCATATTTAATTTATTCTAATTCGTAAAATAAATAAAATAATATATTTTAGTTATAGAACTAAAAAAGAAAAAAACTACTTTATTAGAAATCGTAGAAAAATAAAAATAAATCAATAATTTTTATTTCATTTTTTAAAATAAATTCCTATTTTAACCCTCAAAATATGTACATTCTTAAAATTTGAAATTGATCCATCATATTTTTTTTAGTTACAGGATTTAATTAAGTCACCTAAAAAATTATAGATTAATATCACTTAATTTCAAAATTTAAATGCAATAGTGAACATACATAATTTCGAAATTACAAAAAACAAGAAAATTGAAATTAAACAGTTGGAACTGCCATGACAATCAAACTAGCCTAAGTAAACAATCCTTTTCCGTTAGAGACAATAAAACTACTTTTAACGCATTTAATTCATTCCAAATCAATCCGAACTTTACATTTTTATAGGTAGGGAAACCTTGAAAACCTCTATTTTTGTTTTCTAAAATATAAAACAAACCATTAGAACCCATTCAGTAAAATTGTGATTCATGTTATATACTCAATTTTCTTCAATATTATAAATTTTAAACTATTTTATTGAGAATAATTTTTTTTAACAGGAAAGATTCTGAAGAATCATTTTAAGTTGCAAAATTACGTGCACACATTTTTCAATTAAAATAAAAACTGAAAAACAATAATTGTTACAAAACAACACTAAATTCATAAATTTGTATTAGAACAAAGAAAAGAGTTATAAACACATTACAAAAGGGTTTTTGTCTAAAATGTATGTATTAATTATAATAGTTTAAAAAGAGACGTATTTAAAATTTAATTTAAAAAAAGATAAAAGAAAATTGATGATACGGATATCCAATAATTATGTCAAATTGTCTCTTTTCTCCTTCACACTCACTTCTATTCTTTTCTTTTCTTTTTCTTTTTCATTTTCATTTTCTCTTCCCTTCCCACGTGTAAAACCTTTTTTTCTTTTTCTTTCTCTTTTCTTAATTTCTTATTCTTCTTTTTTTCTACTTTTCTCTCTCTTTTTCTTCACGCTATCACCTTTCTTTCTTTTTTTCTCTTTTTTTCCATTTTCTTCTTCTTTCTCCTTCTACGCACTCAAAAACCCATCTCTCTTCTATTTTTTTTTTCATTTTCTTATTCTTTCTCTATACTTCTTCCATTTATGTTATCTGATTTTCTATATATTTCTTCATTACAAGCGGGATATTTTCAAAATAAGGTTAATGTTATTAATTATATGAGTTGTGTAAATTATTATTGGTTTTATTAGCATGTAAATATTGAATTTTTTTTTTCCAGATTTATAAACCTTTGGGGAGCTGTTAGGTTGAGAAATTTTTGAATTTTTTTCAACTATTTGGATGATTGTTTTTCTCCGAAACTGATTTGGGGTTATTTAATGAGATTTTTAATTGAAAAATTATATTATCTATTATCATAATTAATCAAAAATATAATTGAAAAATTGTATTATCTATAACATGTTTTAGACGAGGGCTTAAAGATTAATAAGATAATAATAAAGTACTAGATTCTGTGTTTTGGGTTCAAAGGAAGAAATTGAGAAATATACTAGTTGTGACTTGTGAGAAGAAAAAGAGTTAATAGTCATTTGTTTCTTTCGTTCATTCCATGTAGTGTAGATTATACACATGTTTGCATTTGTATATCTTATTATTAAATTATCAAAATTAGACAGTTTATAAATTTAACAATAAAAATATTATTATAAAAAATTTCTCCATGTATTAGGCCTTAATATTTTATAAAGTATTAATTAATAAACTAATTTAATTTTAAGTATTGATGTATTATTATTTGATAATTTTTCTTATACCTTCTAGAGAATGGATGGTCTTAGTATTCTAATAATTCACGATGGTAAGTGGTCGAAGAAAGATGACAAAGAAGTATATCGAGGAGGTGAAGGTTCGATGATAAGGATCAAAAATGAATTTATGTATAATGATCTTAAAGATAAATTGTTTCAAAAGTTGAAGATCGATAAGTACAAGTATGAAATTTCAATAAAATACTTCTATAAGAATGATCTGACATTACCTACTATTTTAATAGGCGATGACGACGATCTCGATGAGTTTTTTAACCTTCATGTTCAAGATAATCAAAGCAAGGTTGTTGTATATGTTACAAAAAATGAGACAAGATTTATAGATACACATCATTCTATTTGTTGTGAAGAACTTGTTAATTTTGGAAATGGTCATGTAAGTTACGACAATATTTTTGAGAGTATGGGTGATGCACGAAGTGTTGACCATTCTTCAAATCCTAATGAATTTATAGGTAATGCTCTTAGGAACAAGAGTGATGTAAACGAGAATTGTACAACTATATTAGTGCAACCTTGTAACAATGTTATTTCATCAATCACTTCTAGGCTCACTATAGGAGTTGATTCTGAAAATGGTTTATCTCAATCTCAAGGAACAACTTTAGTTCGGTGCAGTAATAAAGTACTGTCTAATCGACCATGTACACCCACAAATATTTTTTCAAATGGTGATGTTGGTTCTTCAATGTCATATGTAAAGCTTGATTTGAAGGTTGATCAAGTATTTGACAATAAGATATATTTCACTACACATGTTTGGCTTCATGCCATAAGAAATAGATTTGAGACGAGGACACTGACAAGCAAGAAAGACCGTGTAGTGATAAAATGCATTCAAGCTAATTGTACTTGGATGATTAAATGTAATAAGATCACTGGATCAGATCGATTCAGGGTAAAATAGTTTGAATCAAGACATACGTGTGATCCTAATAAGTAAATGAGCAAAAATAGGACCGCGACCTCAAGAGTGATAGCAAATTCTATTAAGATGAAACTGGTGCGACCTGGAAGAGTTTATAAGCCAAAAGATATTATTGATGATTGTGAGAATGAGTTTGGGATTGATATTAGTTACACCACAACATCTAAGTCTAAAGAAAAAGCTCTCAGATTGCTACGGGGCACTGAAGAGGAATCTTTCCTCAAACTCCCTTCCTACTGTCATGTTCTAAAGGAAAGAAATTCTGAAAGCATCACACATATTGAAGTTGACCAGTCGGGAAGATTTAAGTATTTTTTTCATGGCACTAGGTCCATGTATTAGAGGATTCTTATCCTACATAAGACATGTGATTACAGTTGATGGTGCATTTCTTACTGGTAGGTATGCTGGGACATTATTTGTAGCAAATGGTTCTGATGGAAATAACAATATATATCCAATCTCCGTTGGGGTTGGAGATTCAGAGAATAATGATGCTTGGGAATGGTTTTTGTTAAAACTATCATCTGTAGTTGGGCACGTTAATGACCTTGTTATTATTTCGGATAGACATCAAAGTATTATTCAAGCTATTCCGAAAGCATTTCCTAATGCAATGCATGGTTATTGTGCATTTCACATGGAGATGAATTTAAATCACAAATTTAAGAACCGTGACATTATACCTTTGTTCAGATGCTGCTCAAGAGCTTATACAAAGGGTGAATTTGACAAGTACATAGGGGATTTGAGAGAGATTGATCCTTTGACAGAGAAGTAATTATTGGAAGCAGGTAAAGAGAAATGGTCAAGATATCATTTCCCATGAAATAGGTACGGGATAATGACCACCAATGGTTCTAAATCTTTTAATAATGTAATGAAATCGGCACGTGAATTACCCATAACTATGCTTGTTGAGTATTACTGCAACAAAATACAACAATAGTTTGTGGAACGTAGGAAGGTTGGAATGAGATAGGGAACTCGATTCCTTATTGATGAAGTTCAATCAATCATGCGTGCAAATCACTTTAAGTCGTTGAGGTACAAGGTTTTCAGAATTAATGGTAAATGATTCATTCACCAGTTGTTATCATATTGTCATGTTTATCTATTTGCATTGTTTTTGTTAAATATCTATATAATCTTACTTTTTATTACATATATTATGTACTAATGTTGACACTTTGAACCCTCTTAGGTTATACATGGTGACAACAGTGATGATGTGGATCTACTTAATAAAATTTGTAATTGTAGGGGGTTTGATGTTCACAAGATCCCATGTTGACATGTCATTGCAACTGCTCGGTTTCAAGATGATGTGCATTTTTTCGTTGATAATAAATACACCGTAAATTATTATATTACAACATATATTGAGTCTATTTTTTCGACAACTGATAATGATGAATGGACCATTCCACCAAAAATAACAAACCTAGTTGAACTTCCTCCTAATACTAAGAGAAAGTTTAGAAGACCACGAAAGCGACACATACATTCACATGAAGAGGTAATTAAGAAAGTCATATTGTACAATAAGTGTGGAAGAGGTGTTCATAACACAAGAACTTGTAGTTCAAATGATTGTAGAAACTTCTACATCTTTTCACCCTTAAACATTATTAAGATATATGCAAGATATTTTTATTTTTTTTATTAGTTGCCTTTTTGTAAATATTGTTATATGATGATATAATATTTTAAATATAAATTTTTAAGTTGTTTTTATTATAATAAGATAAAAAAAATTAATGTTTATAAAATTTTACAAAATAGTTAAGTTATAATTTATTAAAAAAAATTATAGTTTTTATCTTTTATATAATTCAGTTATTCTTTATTATACCATGCATAAATATATAAATATTCATTATTATACATATTATATACTTAATATTGTTATAATCTATTTTTTTATGTATTTATTAATTTATATTGTTTAATTTTTAAATTATTTTATCAATTTATATAGATATGAAACTATATTATTCAAGTTGTTAAATAAATTTAAAAATATTAAAAGTTAAAAAACCTACACAAAAATTAATTCTCAAATTACAAGTTAACTTTTGACTCTTTTAAACTATAACACAAATACTCCTTTTTTTAAAATATTATATGGGATATGACCATTTTGGACAAACCCATTACAAAATTACCCAAAAAATACTATTCACTCTGAAGTGCACGGAACAAAAAGCAGGTATATTTGCCATCTTTTTTGCAGAATGTTAACAATCTTACCGAAGGAAAATTATCCAAGAAAATAAGTAACCTTTAGAAATGGCTGAGAGAAGTATCTTGAATTCTCAACGATGCATGTAAAAACAGGCAGTAAAACACGTTCAGATTGGGAATAAAAACTTGACGATTCTAGATCACAATGCGAGAATTCAGGCAGTAACTAGTAATATTTTAATCTCAAGGGCAAGAAAAGAAGATGACTTCAAGGCGCTGAACACAAAGCCATTGGAACCACGCTGTCTACACCAATTGTTCAGTTCATGGCCAAAATCAGCAACTGAACAGTTGACAAAGAAGTTAACCCACTCAGCATCTGGCTATATCAAATGCTAATATTCAATGAAGCATTTATATGCCTAAGGCAGACGCATCTTTAAAGGGTTCTATCATGTGAACAATTAACTGCTACTAACCACATAAAGCACGGTGCATTAAACAGAAAATTATGGAATGTTGAGACTTTAGGACGACAATCATTTGACATTGAAGCATTCAAAAGCATAAAAAAAAAACACATCAATATGAAGCATAATCATGCACGCACAATAATGCAGCAAACAACCCATTTCCTGAAAATTGAGCGCCATAAAAGTCTAGACCCCTACTGTCATGTTACAATGGTTGAAAGGCAAGCATACATGTATCAATTTTCCTCCCAAACAAAGCCGGAAGACTACGCATTTAAGCCAATTCATACCAAATGTACATGATAAAATGTTACATTTCATCATTCCAATGTCAAACCTGCTTACTTTCAATTAGTTATGTCAAGAGGTCACACTAGAGAGAGATTGCATATAATTTCATTATGACATGTAACAGATAATGGTGAATTAGTTTTCTGCTAGATAATCTAACCATCCCGGTAAACTACAAAAGCAAAATATGAGGGGAAAATTTAAACAATTATTACGAGGCAACAAAGGGAGAACAGAGATATCTACCTCAATGAAGTCCCTCAGTTTCCCATGGGCAGCAAGTCACAACCAAGACGTTACAGTAGAGTGTGATTCCTTGAAGGCTCATTTATCCATTTCATAGTTCACACACCTTGCAGCCAATGTTTTCTTTGCATATGGACAAAACCGAGATAAATAGCTTCCGCTTCCAGTTTTAAAGTTGTTGATTGAAACAAGTTGGGATGAAAGAAGAAAAGGAAACCAAAAGCACAAGTGCAGACTACATACCAAGAACGTACCCAAGTCAAAAGAAAATCTACAGAAAATGCCCAAATTCCATAAGGCAAGTTTCTAACTGTTTTCCTACGAATAAATTCTCCTCTTTTTCCCTAAAAGTTGGATTTTTTAGTAGATACACAAATAGAAGAGATTCTCAATCACCCAAGTACCAAAAGGCAAGAGAAGATATAATAGAAAGCAATTTAAACACTGGTTGCTTTTAGTTTTCCTGCATTGCTTCTGAATGGTACTTCTCCAGCTCAGCATCAAGATCATCAGCAGATACCTTTTCACCACGACCTCCTCTTCCCCGCCCACGGTCCCTTCTAAAGCCACGGCCACTGCTACCACCACGGAGACGTCCTAGTGCACCACCCCTAGCTTGTCCACTGCTCAATGATCACAAACACAACAAATCAATAACTATCTACATCATATCAGATATTTAATAAAAAAAAGAGGAAAGACCACATTCAACAAATCAAACATATCCTCCTGTTAATAAAATTCTGCATTATCTCACTTTCCTTCCTGTACATGCCTAAATTTAGGCATTGGCAGCAGCAAAGCAAATCCAGAACCAGAAGCATGATGACTGCATGTTGATGCAGCATCAGCATAAGCTATTTGTGTGGATGCATTCATTTATGTGAAATGGACAAAGCATATATTGAGGAGAAAACAGGGGGCAAATTTTCTTTGATTCTATGTAATAATGGCACTATTATCCTAGTGTTTCCGTCTTATCCCACCTTTTGATTTGTTAGACTTGGCTACTACAATTTGGAAGGGGAGGTATCTATCTTCACAATCCCATGGATCTCAGTCCAAACCTTGTGTCAAGTTTCTAGTGTTACTTCTTACTTCAGTTTTTGTACGTTTCTTTCATGCAGAATGAAAAAAGACATGTTAGGACCACTACAACTATAGTGGAGAGTTGTGATACTAACAAGCATCATGTAGAAAAAATCATGACATCTTCACTGGCAAGTAATAAAAGTTTCCAATTTAACACACAAATGTGATAACTCAAACCCAAATAAATTTTTTGTAGAGGGAATTAAAATAGTGACATAGAAACATACCCCCTTGAGAATCCATTTGTATTTCCAAATGATCCATTGGCAGGTAGAGGAGGTGCAGCAGGAGTTGAAATGTTAGTTCCCACTATCTCTATCTTCATTGGTTTTCCATCAAGCTGAACATTGTTATATCTTTTCACTGCTGCTACAGCATCTGCTCGTCTTGAGAAGACAACTTCTGCAGTTCCCTAAGAAAAAGATCTTTTCTAAAGCAGAGTTGGACAGAAAGAATTAACTAATGCCTAACAAGACAAGATACCTTCGATCTCCCACTACGGTCATAATGGATTGAATAACGCTTCAGATCACCAACTTCAGAGAACAATTCCTGCAGCATATTATAAATATGGTTATAAAAGCCAAAGGTAATGTCACTGTTTTGGCTACTTCCCATGCACCTTTTTTTTTGGAGAAGTACTTCCATGTACTTAAAAACAGTAGATCCATGACAAAACCCATATTCCAAAAACGAATCCGAAAAATAACCTTTTTAATATAAGAAATCTAATATTAACTATACATACATCAATCATGCTCCACACCCCAACAGCTTCTTAAAGGCCCAGTCATGACAAAATCACTTACAGCTAAGTCCTGTAGGAGTCCATTAACTTATGTTAAACAGACACTTAAGTCCACTAACTTATAGGTAGTAAAGAAGTCTATTAGGTTTTTAAAATAGGACACTATCTGTCTCATATACTCTATTTTCTTGTTAAAATCTGTCAAAAAAAGCATAAATTACACTTTAGACATAATTGGATCTAACGTGAAGAAATCGTAAAATACTAACAGTAACAGTACCTATGGACTTCTACTGTACTACTTTTATAACTTATAGGACTTTTCAAGTTACTACTTAAAAGCTTGTGGACTTAAGTATCCAACTAACAGAACCTAGTGGACCAAATCAAACCCTCGCCCAAACAATAGCATATAATTCATTCAAAATAAAATGATTTGTCGAGTGAATAAGATGGGTCATGCCTTACAATTTTAAAAACAAAAACCCAACAAAAGATTTGAAGTTAATAGATAGCCTCAACAAAGATAAGCAAAATACACAAGAGCACATACTATTATTCCGTACACTTAGGGTTGTTGGAGCACGACCGGAAACCCTCTCCTAGTTTTATGTCTCCGATTTAGAATTCACCTCCCATCTCCACTGAAATTCTTTGCAAGAACATATCAAGTATCCTAAGTGGAGAACAAGACCCCCAAATGGAGAAAAGGGATTCAAGTAATATTTTAAATATTCATTTTTTTTGGTAATTTTTTTATTTTAATTATAAAGAAAAAAATTATAAAAAAACTAAGCCAATAATAAATATTTTATAATGGAAAAAACTAAAATTTTGTGCTAATAAATAATAAAAATAAACAAAATATATGTAATAATAAATACACAATCCTTTTAAGCACTATTGATAGAATCTTGTTATAAACTAGCTTAAAATAATAAGAATAAATTATAATAATTATAAGATTTTAGATTTTAGATTTTTAGAATTTAAATAATTTTATAAAAGAAATTTTATTGATATTTTTAAAAAATATATAATTTAAAAAGTATAATACAATACTTATGATTACTTGGAGTTATAAAAATTTAAAAATTTATATATTCAATTAAATAGTGTATAATTTGGGGAAACAAAACAAAGAATGCAATATTCGTCATTATCTTGTCTAATATTATAAAATTCGGTTCCATTTCATGTTCTTCATTCTTCATTTTATTGTCCCAATCCCATCCTTGTCTCCAACTAAATAATCCCCACACGGATTTAGCCCATCACAAAAAATTTACAACTTTACATACACCTATTTAACTTCTTTCCCAAATAAAAATAAGAGAAAAATACCTCCATGATCCTCTACTTATTGCAAAAATGATACTTAAGTCCTGTACTTTTTTTTAACAATTTAGTCATATTATTGTAAAAAAATGAAAGCACAAGAACAAAGGTAATTTTTATTTATTTTATTTATTAATTTTTTCGAGTACATTATATAAAAACTGTTATAATTTAAATTCGATGTAATCGAAAAAATTGAAGAAAAATAAAATAAAAATAGAAAAGAAATAAATAAAAACATAAAAAACAGTTATTTGACTTGGTGCGGTTAATTTTTCATTATAATAGAACTAAACTATTACAAAAAATAAATACATGACATATGTTTCACTTTTAAAAAATAAGAATAGAACTCATCTTCCTTAAAAATAATATGATAAATACTTTAAACTTACACACAAAAAAAGAGCTATACACACCCTAGATATGATATCCAAGAGGCACACATAGGCAAGCAAAAGAAGTCATCATTTGAATCCGAACTCTCAAAATCATAACTTCCTTAACACAAAAATATAATTCAAGTCAGAAACAAAATAATACCTTAATATCTTCGTTTGATACACCATACTCCAAATTAGAGATGTAGAGCTTAGTTCCAGTCTCAATAGCAGAGGCTCGCCCGACTTGACCAGGGAAGGCCACTCCCTGATCTGCAATCATATCATGGTGCCATGTCGTATCCGGAGCCTAATCTCAGGAAAAAGTTTCAAATCAAATGATAAAATTAAACTAGTATATATAAGTAATAACGAAAAGAAACAGAGATTATAGATCTCAGAAAAGGAAAACAAATAAGATTGCAAACCTTAGGGGGCATATATGGACCAGAACGATTGGCGGCGCGATTGGGGAAGCGACGAGTGGGTCCAGGTCCGGAACCCCTGCCCCGACCTCTGGTTTTACCGGATCCAGATTTATTTTTCTTTATGATATCGTCTAGTGACATGCTTAAAGGGTCTACCATCCTTGAAGAACAATAGGGAGTATGATGAAGATTTTTTGGAAGAGAAAGAGAGATTGAGAGAAAGGGTGAGCTAGAGGGAGAAGGAAAAGATAGGATTGAAGGGAGGCCGAAGCAAAAAAAGTAGGGGATGACGAGTTGGCCTTCAGAGATCTGACGGTGCTTTTAAGCGGAATACTGTTGTTTTTTATTTATTTATTTATATGTGATAAGTATTTATATTTATAGAAAGTATTAAAAAAATTAATTATATTATTATATTATTTATATACAGAATGTTTTTTTCTTCTTCTTTTAAGTCACTTTGTATCAATTAAATTAATTAATTATTTTATTTTTATAAATGATATTTATAACATTTTTTTTAATAAAGATATGATATATTAATTATTTCTTATCAATAAATTATATTTAATAAAGATAAAATTATTATTTTTAATTTTTTTTCTTTATACCATTCACTTTTTTTATTTTATTTTAACGTTATTTTTCTAATTATAATATTAAAGTATTATTATTTTTTAATTACATTTCTTCGTAATTATTTTTGTAAATATTATATATTTTGAAAAATAAAATAACTATAATATGCTTGTCAACCTGTCAAGTTTTACTCCAAATTGTAATTAGTGGTTAATATGATAGGTAATATATTGTAATTTATTTTCTTTTTTAACTTCGTACATAATAGAGATAATTAACAAAAAAAAGTTATAAAAACAAAGAGAATATAGATAAAAAATACTTATATTTTTATATTTATGATTAAAAATTGTTAAAATTAAATCATAAAAAAATAGTTTAAATGAGATAAAACTTTAAAATAATTTTTTTTAATAAGTTTGAAAATTAAGACATTAAAAGTTTGAAAAAATCTCTAGTGTATTTTTAAACCTAATGGATCTATGTTGTCCCATTTTTCAAACCTAATAGACCTTTGATATATTATTTTGGATACATTAAAGGTATATTACATTTGAAAAATAGGATATTATGTTTATTAGGGTTTTTGATGTTTTACTTTACAAACCTAATGAACTCTTAGGATATTACTTATTGATGTCAATTTTTGGTAACATCAATAAGTGTATGCACTTTTACTTTACGTGGACTTGAGAATAAAGAACACCACGTTATAACTTTAGATCACCACAGGGTATGACGATCTTTTACTCTTTGATGTTTAAGTAAGTTTGGATAGTGAGAAAAAATAGGAGATTGGTTTCTCTTCTTGTGATACAGAGATATATTTAGGTAGAAAGTATACATTTTAGTTCTTCCAATTATCTTCAGTTATTAAGTTCTTTTAAGTTAGTAAGTTATTGTTTAATGGTGAACAATTGTGAATGTTTATAAGAGAAATATACTTGCTGATTACCTTTACTCATAATGATAGGCTTATCTTAATATCAAAGCTTTATCTTCTTAATTATTTCATTATTAGATAATTAAGAGATTAAATACTTATCGTTTATCCTGTTAGATATTTATTTGATATTGATGTTTATTTGTTGATTTAACATTGATTGGGCTAGCCTGCAAGACATTTACGGACTATGATCTCTTATATTGCACCATATGACATGAATTATTTTACACACAACATTAGCCCCTAGGCTTACTAGGCTTGGATTCATAGGCTAGGAGGTTTATTTTTTCATTCCGTCCTCACCTTAGTTCAAAACTTTTTGGTCCTCGTTGGCATCGAGTCCACCCTTACATGGTCATTACTTGCACATATGGCAATTTTTTACTTTTTTCCAACCACTTAAAACATGCACGATGGTGTTTTGTTATTGGTGGTTTTTACTCAAACTCTTGATTAGAGAGTTACATCAATGTCAAAACGATCACTGAATGGGTTTACTTTCCCATTTTTGGATGGAGGACATGAATCCAAATGTGTGGACTTATGAGCCCATGAGTTATCCAAGAGCTTGGTGAAGAATGGAATGATTGATGAACATGATCAAACTTTTCCATTATGGGGACGAGCGAGTATGGACCGAGACAGGTCACATGATGTGGCTATCGATTGGAAGATCGATGGAGGAGCGAAGGACCAATGTATGGCTATGGTTTGGCCACCTATAATGTATTCATCCATGGTCTAGCCACTCATAGAATGTCCAGCCATGGTATGCCCTACCATGGTTCGACCACTCATGGTGTGTCTAGCCACGATCTAGCCATAGTCTAGCCACTCATAGAGTGCTCATTCATGGTGTAGGCAGCTTGGATTCATGCATCGATGCTTGAATGTGTGCCAAGTTGGGTGATGATTTCACCCAATGATGTAGTTATATTTGCAAAAACAGTTTTGAAATCCTTACAAGATTTGTGGATGACATGACTAACCTTTTTTTGAAAGGATTGCATAAGTGTGGGGATTTTGATACTCTTTAACACTTAGGATTTTCTTTGTTCTAATTATTTTTCTAACTTATGCATTTTTATCCCTTATTGGAGGAAAGTAGCATGGGTACATATAGGTCTAGACTTTTTTGAGAAGTCCAAATAGTAAAGGGCGTTGTCTTGATCATCTCATACTTTGGTAGAATTACTATCTTAGTCTACTTAATAAATTCTTGTGCTTGACTCGTGCTCGAACTTTTCCTATAATATAGATATGTTGTTGAACACTTTAGAAATATACCTAATAAGTGAGGACATGTAAAAGAGCATTATTAAATGTGTCCATTATTTGCGAGGACGCATGATGTGGCACAACTTGGAAAGACAATGAACAGAGCATTATGGCTCATTAGATAAATGTTTGTGCTAGGAAAAAATCTATGTTTCGTAACCTTCGGTCAGTCTTAAAGACCAGAGATGTCTTAGCACTTCATACGCTTCAAGCTTTTTACTTCTTAAGTGAGTTATTTACTAAGGTTTACACCTTGCAGTAGCCATATTGGAAGGCAATAAGCCCATAGGCCTTGAATGTAAGTTTTGGCCCTTTGTTCAAATATTTTTAGAATACTTGGTGTTGATTATGGATGGTATGGACTCGTGACCCAATGAGTTGGGTGCTCCCACTATGACTTCATTGGGATTGTCCCCTATTCCAAATTTTCAAAGTTTATAGAGCTTGTAAACTATGACATGCCTAATAGGATTTCCAAGACCTAGAGTTCTACCAAAAGCTTGGATCATGATATTAAAGTTCAAGTCTTTGTATGGACCTTTTGGACATATGTATGTTCCAAGTTACTCTATTAAATATGTACTTTTGAATCATGTACTTTTTGATTTTATACTTGTGTTGCATCCATGTACTTCTTTTACTTTGTCATGAGATCCATATGTGATCTTGTTTGTTTCGAGATGATGGGCACTCTTTGAGCTTATCCCTTATTGGGATTTGTGATCCATTATGTTGGTCCACAATTGTGGGTACTTATTGAGAAGCGAATTTAAAGTGATCCTGACTGTTGCAGGTACATACATATGTACCATGTTTGTCCATATGCACGATGTCTAACCACACGTGGCATGTCCGACTACGTATGCTATGTCCAACCACACGTGGTATGTTCGGCTATATGTACCATGTCCGACCACATGAGCCATGTGTACCGTGTTTAGCCACATATACCATGTTCGACCACATGTGCCATGTCTGGCTATGTGTATCGTGTCTAACCACATGTACCATTTGATCGAGCTTATATTGGCCCAGTTTGTCGTGTTTCTATTAGCTAGTCCAATCATTTTTAGTTTGATCATGTACTTGTTACGCTTATGTGTGGAATTTGTCACTTTCTTGTTATTTTTTTCATTTTATCTAAGTAAGGGTGGTTTGTTTGAACTTAAGTGCTCCTAGTGTACCAACCCTCATTCTTAATGTGCTTGATTTATCAAATCATCGAAGCAGCTGGTCTTGAGACTTGGTAAACTTTTGTAATCCTTGTGGATTATTCCATCCAATCGTGAGTATCATTGCACTCTATTCATGCCTGGTAGTTCTTATTAAGGGCTAGGATTGGAAACTAAAAATCCCCAACCTAAGCAAATCTATGTTTGCATAGATGTGATGCAGAATTTATAACAACTTCTAGATTCGAGATGTGGTTGCTACCTTGTCAAAGGTCAGTCAGGCCTACAGAGGTGATGTGCATAATTTGTAGTAATTACTGGACCTAAGGCATAGTTGCTACAAATCCATATGTCATCCAAGTCCTGTAGTGGTGGGGTATAAAAGTTTTAGTAACTCTTGAACTCGAAGTATAGTTACTATCCATAGGTCTGTCATGGCCCATAATGGTGGGGTATAAAAGTTTTAGTAACTCTTGAACTGGAAGTATAGTTACTATCCATAGGTCTGTCATGGCACATAATGGTGGGGTACAAAAGTTGTAAGAACTCCTATACCCAAGACGTAGTTGTTGTCTATTTATATGTCAGTAATGACCGATAGAGTTGAGGTGTAAAAGTGATAGCAACTCTTGAACCTCGAGCATAGTTTCTACCTTTTCAAAGGTCAATAAGGGCTCATAGAGGTATAGTGTATGTCTTTTCAAAAGTCAATCATAACTCATAAAGGTAGGGTGCAGAATTTGTAGCCGCTCTAGAACCCAAGGCATAGTTGTTGTCTTTTCAAAGGTAGGTTATGACCCATAAAGATGGGGTGCAAAAGTTGTAACAACTTCTAAATATGATAATACTGGCGGGTGAACTTTTATAATCCACACATCTTAATATATTTTTTTCATTTGGACTTCCCTTGTTCTTATTGTGGGGCCTTCTTGCCCACGCTCACCTTTCAAGTGTGTGCCTCTTGGGTATCACGTGAACTTATGTAATATTGGAGGATTTGGAACATTGTTTTGAACCTTTGATATATGAATGAACCCATATTTTGTTCTTTAGTTGGACATGACGTGTAACTTTATTGAGTCTGTGTATAGACATCAATCTCCATAAATTTCATTTGTAAATGTGAAATACTTATGACACTTATACAAATCAAAATTGTACAAATGAAAATAAGGGAGATATAAAAAAGATGCACGATTGTTTATCTGCATGGTTAGTTAAACATGGGCTAGTTCATAGATCTTTGGGCTTCAATTACCATGTAATAGAGACTTTACAAATAAAGCCAGAGGATTGGCATTCCATTGTTGTCGTTTTACTTTCGTATGCCATTATAGTAAATGCGCTATGAGAGATACACATGATGTAAGTCATATGCTTATTAACTAGTAATTATAACATAATAGATATGTGTGAGAATTTGTATTTCTTTATAGACTTTCTTGTGTGCGTTACTTATTCATTCAATGTTAATTTATCAATTGTTCAAAAGACTTATTGTGATATTATTTTTATTATTTTTTATGTTTCATGTAATGTTGTTTGAGTCATTAAACATATTTTTTTATTTATAAAAAGAAAAGTTACTTTGATTAGTATGAAATTTAAGGTGCAATTAAATATATGAGTTAAAAAAGTTACATTCTAGTTTGATTGGATTAAAAATTTAGAAACTAGTTGATTTGATTAAAAGTTTACAAACTAAATCAAATTAAAATAAGTGACAAATTAGATATATCTATATGATATATTTAAATTTTTTAATTTAATTCGGTTTAATAATTTATTTGTAACGGGACAAGGGGGTACTTTTTTTATATTTTTATTAATAAAATATATAAATTTTATTTTATATTTGAAAAAAATTTAATTTTAAATTTTTTTAACTAATTTACTATATTTTTAAATTAGATAATTAAATAGATTCGTAATAATAATCACATAATAAAAATGTAAAAAATTCACGGTTACTAGAACCCTGTTTTGATTGTAAGATTAAATCTAAATTAAGGTTCAAAAGATCAAATCATAACTCGGTGAGTAATGATAATTGAGAGGGTTTAAAAGGGGAATTATATATTTTTTTTAAATACATAAATAAATATCTTTAAAATTTATAATAATAAAAATAACATATTAATAATATTAAACATGATTTAATTAAATGATATTTAATATTAAAAAATCTAAAAAATAACTGTTAAACTTAAAATAAATTCATTTAAATGTTAAACTTTTTTTAATATTAAATTAATTTTTTTCTAATAATAAAAATACTAATTTTATTTTCTTCATTGTATTTTCAACCGTTAGTATAGTTTTTATAGAAAGATTTGCTAAACACGACTATATTCAGATAATTTGACAGTCGAAACTATTGTTCTGGGTAATTATAAAAATTTACACACAACTGTCAACGTATTTACTTTAAGTGAATATTCGTGATTTACAACCGTCACAATGTCGCTGTATTATTATTATAATAAGTAATTTTTATGATTTCCAACCATCACAGTTTACCCATTAAATAATTAGTGTCTAATTAGTGGCTATGTAAATTTGTATGCCCTCATTGTAAGATGCAACTTGGGTGAAATGGATTTTTAAAGTAATCACTACTAGTGGGATAAATTAGAAAAAAAAATCTATTACGTGAAGCACAAACTCACAATCTCAAGATTATAGGCAGACTGTTGGAGAAGTGCTAAAAGATACTTATTTTCCCTAATTTATTTTTGAATATAGATAACCCAATTTTTGAATATATATATAATTACATCATTTTTCTGTTGAACTCATCTTAGTTAAAAATTAGATATAATTATTCTTCAATTAACTATTTATACATTTTGATAAAAACAACTTGAATTTTCATAATAATTACGATTAAATTTGACTATTTAATAATCTAATTTAACTAACAAGAATTAAAAGATTGTCTAGTTTACCGAAATTTAATCGGCTACCAACTTAATCAGTTCAAATCAAACTAGACATATATTCGACTAAAATGGATCATTTATTCAATTGATTGAAATTTGACCAACTGAATACCTCACTCGTCTGAGTCAAAGTGAAAGAGTAAATTGTTAACACAAGACAAGAACAGGGAAGGCTATAAACAAACCTTAGTGTCATCGATTTCAAAGGGAGAGAATGGTGTACTTTCGGTTAAGGAGCCATAGCTCTGCGTTCCATAGCCATTGGTTCGTCGCTATCGAAGAAGAAAAACGTTGCTAGTAGCTCTATTTCAAGCAAGCATGACCGGTTAAGAACGAGAAGAGAAAACTAGAGGTAAATGGATGCAAAGAGAAGAGGCAAGAACAAATTAGGTTAAAAACTTATTACGCAACATGAGTAAATTAAGAATTTTAAGAAAAAGTGGGGTGTCCAAATTAGATTAAAAGTAAACTATGGTGCAAGGGGGTGTCTCTCAAATTAATTATGCATTTCATCAAGTTCCATCCACTAGAAATGATAGATAAAGTAAACAATAAAATTGAACATCTAGGCAACAAGCAACTAAAACAGGTGAATTCAACTCGACTTACCCCAATATCAGAACACTACTGCACTTTGGAACAATAAAAATACCTGAGAAGTGTCATAAGCAAAGAATAAATCAGCAGCAAGAAAGGTATGAATTTAAATGTTGAATACCTCACCAATATTGGAATAATGGAATGCCATCTAATTTCATTCTCCTTTATTTGATACCATATGCCTGCAGAAACTGCAAAACCATAGCAAAGCTGCATATCTGGATTTCATGGTAACAAAAACTGGCTTAAAACAGTAACCTTATGGACAAATATAACGAAGCAGACAACTATAAGGAAAAGGCAATCAACCAAGCATTATTCAAAGTTTGCAGTTCGCTGTTAAGTGGCTGATAGTAGATCAAATCCTACTTAGGAGATCATTCCAAATTCTTTAAATCCGAATGAAAGGAGTTTTGACATTTAAAAACAGATAGCATGTTCCTGTTTATTTGAGAATCACCAACAATACTTCAATCCTAGCTTTGTTCCATAATCTGAAGCTTAATTAAAAAAATTCAAAAGTACTAGTACAAGTGCATCAAGGATGCAATCATCGATTCACCCAAGAAGCCACAATTATCACAATCAAACATATTAATGATGATGAAAATATTTCTGCAATGCTACTGTGATTTTTTTTATTTTTCTGTCAAAAAGGGTTTTAGAAACAAAAAAACCAACCCTTAGTAGCGAGTCACCACATCCTAAACCAATTCACAAGTATTTTTTTTCTTTACTTAAATCTAGTCACAAGAACATTGCAATTGACCAAAGACACTATAGTTACAAAAAATCATTTCGTTTCCACTCGCATAATCTGGCATCTTCAAGTGGATCACCTAAGACAACAATCCAGCATCTATCCTGCCAGTAATAAGTCCGCCTGTCTAAACTAAACTAGCTGCGGCAACGAAAGAACCAAATCCAGCATTAACTAAACTCATGTTTCAAATACATAGCAGAAGCAAGCGCGCAAGTCGTGGTAACACTGCATTGCAAAAGGCAGAAGCAAGCGCGCAAGTCGTGGTAACACTGCATTGCAAAAGGCAGAAGCAAGCGCGCAAGTCGTGGTAACACTGCATTGCAAAAGGCAGAAGCAAGCGCGCAAGTCGTGGTAACACTGCATTGCAAAAGGCACACCGTGATTAAAACACCCATTAAAGAAAGGGGACAAAACCCAAGCACATAAGCTCACTAGGCATCAAACGGTAACGCTACAATTAAATAATATCACTCCCAACACAAAAAAAAATCATGAAATCAAAATTGAAAAATGCTTATCTACATAATATTAAAAAAAAAAATATTTCCTACCTCTATGACAACAGGGTTTTGGCTAAAATTACAATTCTATAAATAGAGATCAACTAAAATATCAATCGATATAGCACGAAATTGATCGGAAAACAAGATATTTCATTTCAGTCATAATTAAAGATCAGTACTTACATCTTAAAACTAACAAATAACAAAATAAAACACAAGAAAATACAGAATATAAAAACACTGATCCTATTTCAACATCTTCCTTTGGTATTTTCTTCACAATCAACTAAATCCTATAACTAGTTACCAACAGACCCCACTGCTTCAAGAGCTAGTAAACTTTGTCACCGCCTTAGTACCCTCAGAAACTGCGTGCTTGGCCAACTCACCAGGAAGCACAAGTCTCACCGCAGTCTGGATCTCCCGAGAGGTGATAGTAGGCTTCTTGTTGTACCTGGCAAGTCTTGAAGATTCCTGAGCAAGCTTTTCAAAGATATCGTTGATGAAACTGTTCATGATGCCCATGGCTTTGCTTGAGATCCCGATGTCTGGGTGAACCTGCTTCAACACCTTGAAGATGTAGATCTTGTACGTCTCAACACTCTTTTTAGTCCTCTTCTTTTTCTTATCTCCGGCTGAACCACCGCCTTCTTTGGGGAGCTTCTTGCCAGCCTTTGGCTTCTTTTCCGCCGGCGCTTTCTCGGCGACGGTTGTTTTCTTCTCCTCAGCTGGCTTCTCAGCAGCCGGCTTCTTCTCAGCGGGTTTCTTAGGCGCCATCTGAACTTTGACAAGAAACAAAGGAGAACTGAACAGAGAAGAAAGTGGTAAGATTCCTGTGAATTGCGGATGAAGATGTTGAGTAACGAGTAGCTCCCTTTTTTTATAAAGATAGTTGATTGCTTTTTATTGGAAGAAAAAGGAAGGCGCGGATAGTTGACATGGGATGCTTTTGCCCGTTGGATATTTCGAAAATAGAGTTCATATCAACGGTATATAAAGATGCGTGAAAACGGCTTCCACCAAAAGTGCTGTTTACAAATAGAGAAAGAAAAATTAAAAATGCAAAAGCTATAAAAATACTCATATTAATTATATTGAATGATGTTTTAAATTTTTATTAAGAAATATGTTATTAATGTTTGATTATCTTTAATTATGTCACTAAAATTTATAAAATATTAAAAATGTTTTTATATTTTAATGGTTTTAATTTTACATTTATTACTATTTAGAATACTATTCTTAGGTTTTGATATAATTTCTATATATCAATACAATTTTTAATCGAGGGTTAATATTGACTTAGTTGATGTTCTTTGTCTATTTATTGAAAATAATAATTCATCTAAAAAATATATTATTTTATTATATAAGTCTAATTTTCTTCTATATTAATTACAATTGTATAATATATTATATTTTTCATTATGTTGGTTGTTTAATTCTAATCCTGAATGTTTTAATTGTTTTTTAAAATTAAAAATTGTTCTTTCATTTGTTAAATGTAATAATTATAATTTATGTACTAATGATTTGATATTCATAGAGTATTATCTTGATAAATCATATGTGTTAATGTATATTATTTTATCATATTCGTAGTATACAATCAGGTTTTTCTTGTGTACATACAATGTATTTATAATCTTCAAAGAAGTAATATTCAAACATTAAGTTGTTGAATTCTTTTTCTCTATTCTCACATATTTTTTACTAAAATAATCTTTTAATGTCCTTGAAATATGATGGTCTATGATGCTTGTAATGACTTTAATATAATCTGTATAGATATTTAATAAGATGTTAAATCTTTTAAAATTTTCAAGAAAAGTTTCATAGTCTTCATTTTTAAAATATTCATTTAAATGATAGAGATAACTTTTATCAAATGTTTCTAATAGAATTAGATTTTTCTCTTTGATTTCCATTGAAATTACTAGTTGTTTATTTCTAAAAATAAATTATATTTTCTTGTTTTAACAATATTATGTCTCGTTGTAAGCAAATATTTCAACATTCAAGATTCTTAACTAGCTTAAATTTATAATTATTATACCTGAATTTGATGGGTCCACCACGGTCTTCGCTTCTGTTCGTTTTCTTTTGTTACACTTGTTATGCTTCAGCTATACTCAAACTTTAACGCCTTTCTAGCAACGGTGAGTCATCTGCATCTGTACATAAATGATGTCTAATAGTTGACTTACTAAAGAAGAATAATTGAACTCTATCAAAATATAACAATTATTACAACTTAAGACCAACTAAGAACCTTGAAAGGGGTGCTTAGCCGCTCATAGTTACTGAGTATAACATTATTGGTTTTGAGATTTCTAGATAGAGATCTTTTCTATGCTAGAGTTTTTCACAATAAAGAGCTCTGGATTTTTGTGTGTTCGTGTGTGTTCTTGAAATGATAATAAAGGTTCCTTTTATAGAGCAAGGAATCCCTGTTTATAAGACTAAATTATTATTTTACCCTTATTCTAATAATTCATCTTTAAAAGATAGCCATTATTTGTTTCCTTGGCACATGCTGCAGATGTGAGGTTTACATCTTTATTTCTTTTGTAGTCTTTTGCCGACAATTTCTTTTCCTATTTTTCTTTGTCATTTTCTATCGACGGTTTCTTTGATGACGTTGATGATGACGCATCTTCATCTGCTCGGTTTTTGATGCAGAGAATGCATATGTGGTCTTTGGTGGCTTTTCTGACATTGAAGCAAAATACATTCCTTGTTTCTTGACCAATCTCTAGGTTGTTGCAATTAAAATTGATTTCATATATGGTGATTTTTTCACCATCTTCTTCTGACAGAGTCATGCCACTGTGAAAAATGATAATGACTTTTTTAGTTGAATAATTTACTTTAATCTTAATAGAATTGTCAATCTTCCTGAGTTCATAGTAAATTTGGCTTAACATTTGTCCTCTTAATACACATAGTTTTTTTGTGTTGAATTCCTTTTTCTGGAAGTGCCCTTGGTTTGGGAGCATCTATGTTTATGTTGAAAATCTCTATCTTGATGAAGTGGTAGGGACTAATACTTTCTTACTCATTTCAGTCTATTAATGAATTCTAAAATTCTTAATTGCTCTTTTAAATTTTTCTGTGAAATAAATTAATTTACCTAAATTAATCCTGAATATATATTTTCTATTAATCCTGCATGAAATGCTTTATACACAAATATTGGATCAGTTCCTTCCAATATATTGAATTTACTTCCTACAGGAAATTCCTTGTTTATACACTACTACAAAACTGGGTATATAAGTCGATACGTAAAGTCGGTTTTTTCCAAAAACTGACTTTAAATTAGTTTAAAGTCGGTTCGATGTCGAACCGACGCTATCCACGTAGGACGTAGCGTCGGTTGATGTGTCAAACTGACGCTATCCTACGTGGATAGCGTCGGTTGACACCTGGAACTGACGCTATCCACGTAACATAACTTCGGTTCCAGGTGTCAACCGACGCTACACACGTGGATAAATATTTTCTCTTCTTTCTTCCCAGACAGAAACTATTTTCAGCGTTCCAGAACTCTAAAAAATCGAAAACCTTCTCCTCCACTCTTTCTCATTTTTCGGCCACCTACGACTACCATTTCCAACATCGGTTAGTGGGTTTTCTTCCTCTCTAACTAATCTTTTAGATCCCCTATTATTCATAATTTTTTTTCTGTTATTATGTGTTATTATTTATATGTATAGATTGTTGTATTATATATGTAGGTTTCTATTATAACATAAGGAGAAGAATATGACGATCTTGAATAAAATAGAACAAAACCATGGTAATTTTTCTGTTATTAATTAATATTTTATTTTTCAAATATTTGTATTATTTGAAATATTTGTTAAACTGATATTGATTTTTTTTTCTGCTCAAATACAGGTTGAATATGAATAAATTAAAAAAAAAAAGTTAAAGTCGGTTCACCGCGTGAACCGACTTTAAACGTAAAGTCGGTTCATCGCGTGAACCGACTTTAAACGTAAAGTCGGTTCATCCCGTGAACCGACTTTACACTTTAAATTAGTTTAAAGTCGGTTAAAACCCGACTTTAATGCTCCTTTTTGTAGTAGTGATAGTATATAATTTCATATCTTCAATATGTTGTTGGGTACATTTTCTGGCCAAATTATAGAGACTTAACCATTGTAGTTTGTTAAGGTTTCTATAGTGATCCTTTTCATCTTCAATGATTAGAGTAGTTCTAGGCGATGTCTCACTGAATAGTATTGAATGTTTTACTATTTTTGATGTGTCTGGTGGAGATGTTTCTCTAAATAGCATTAGAGGTCTTGCTATCTTTTCAAGATTTGTCAATTTGCTTGGAGCTGTTGGTTGTTGTTGTAATATTGCATAATAGTCTCTTACTATCTCCTCTAGAGTTATTAGTTTTGGTGTTTTGTAATTGTTATAACTACCTTCAGCTTCTATTATGTGGTGAAGGCTCTATGAGTTACTCCACTAATTCCTATAATAGATTTACTAGCTTATACCTAATTGTTATAAATTCATGATTTTGGGCCATTATAGACCACATAAACTTTTTTATGTTCTTCTATTTTTGCCTCATCTACCCAATTGAGTTTTGTGGTTTCAGAAGTTTTTTGTGAACTGTTAGGTTCTTCATTTTTTAATAGAGATTTCTCGTTTGAGGTTCTGGTCTCTAGAGGTTATTTTGAACAATTAAGTTCTTCCTGTTTCTTTCCTGTCTCCATAAGAGATTTCTCGAGATATAGCAACTTGAGTTGTTCCTGTAGGATTTTTATATCTTTTTCTTTTATCTTGGTTTTGATATCAAGATGTTTCATTCCTGAAAGCATAAAAATAGTTAGAGATACTAATTTTCTAGTAAGAGCATCAGCTAAACTATTTTTATGTCCTGGAAGATGTTCGACATCAAAATTGTAATGGTTGAACCATTGTTACCATCTAACTAGTCTTTCTTGTTTGTAATCACCTACAATATTAGTTCTTAAGAAAAAACCAAAATTCTTATTATCTGTTCGAACAATGAATCTGTAGCTTATGACATATATTGCAAATTTTTTATAACCTTTTTAACAGCTAAATATTATTTTTCATTACTATGATAATTTAGTTCTGAACCTTGGAAAGATCCTGATGTATATCTACAAAGATATTCATTTTTGTCATTTACTCTTACTTTAAGAATTTTTCCTCAATATTCGTGTGAAACATGTGTTTTAATTATCATCTTATCATCTAGTCCTAGATGGTATAAAGTTGGTAAAATTTTTATCTTTGCTTTTACTCTATCCATATATAGAGTGTCTTCTTTTGTTCATTTCCAGATATGATATTTTTTCAATTTTGCTTGTAATGGTTTTCTCATTTCTACAAGTTTCTTGATATATGCTTCTGCATATATTAAACATCTTAAAAAAATTTGTAATTGGTTTTTATCTTTTAATTCGCTTGGAAAATCTTGAATATTATTTAGTATATGAAGTTATAGGTTATGTTTTTCATCTTCAATTTTCAACCCTAAGTATTTGATTTTTTGTTGAGTAAGTACTGCTTTCTTTTCAAAGAGTACAATGCCTTTTTTTCTACATTCTTGTAATATGTTAATAATATCCAAATAATGTTTATTTAATTCATTACTGAAAACCAAAATATCATCTATGTAAACACAACAAATATCTTGTAATTTCTTAAAAATATTATCCATATATCTTTGAAAAATACATGAAGCTTGTTTTAACCCAAATGATATAACTGTCCATTGGAATTATCCTTGGGGGAAACTAAATGCTATTAATTTTTGGGATTCTTCATCCAAACTTATTTGCCAAAATCCACTTTTGCAATCAAAACTCGAGAAATATTTTTTTCCTTTTTATTAATGATAGTAGTTCTTCCTTTTTTTGGAATGAAGTATTCATCGTCAATGGTTTCTTTATTTAGTGCTTTAAAATTTATTACCATTCTCTTATTTCCTCTTCTTTTCTCAGCTTCTTTTTCAACTAAGAATGTTGGACTATAGTGAGTTGAATTACTTGGTATTATGACTTTTAATTCCAAAAGTTATTCAATTTATTTTTCAAATTCAATCATATCTTCTGGATTATAAATCATTGGTTTTACTCTTATGATCTTGTTAGGATCTCTTAATTGTCAAATGGTATCTCCTCCTAAGGTTGTGAGACTTATTTTGTCATAATGTTGTGTGAAAGGTTGATATAAATTTAGGAAATTATTTCCTATTAACAAATCTACTCATGTTTCTTGTTGATATATGGTAAGAATATGAAAGTTTTCTCCTCCTATCATTATATCAGTATCTTTTAATACCTAATTGAGTTTTATTGTAGTATTGTTAACAATTCTTACAATTAAATCTTTTGGTGTTGGTTTCCAGTTGTATTCTGGAAATACATATCTACTAGTCACACACATACTAACTCATGTATCTATACATACATGTAAATGATAAGTGTTATAACCTTTAAATTTTAATTAGTCCCACTGTAATGTAAGTACTATTTGGATTTGTAATACTATACAAATCATTCATCTTTTAATGAAGAATATTCATGATTTGAGTGTTCATATTCTGAGTCAGATATTTCTTTCTTAGTTTCTTTCAATAGATAGATACTGTAAGTATCATCTATATCAGATTCCTTGCATTTTGAAAGCTTCTTCTAAGATTTTTGTTTTTTTTGTGGAAATTCTTTTCTAAATTCTTTTTTATGTTGAAGTCTACTTGAAAATTCATTAGCATAATGTCCTTCCTCATTACATACCCAACATCTGCATTTTTTCTTTCCTGAAGGGTAATAATTCATTTTTTCAGATGGTTTATAAATTTTTCTTCTAAAATATATTTTCTTGTAGTTTTCTATATTGAATCCCTTCTTATATCTTTGGAAATTTTGTTTTCTAAATTTATATTTTTTAAATCTTTTATATTTTTTATATTTATATTTATATTTTTGTTTATATGATTTTATATTACATTCATATTTACCTGATATTCTAAAACCTCTTGTATCACAACAAATTTTATCATTTCGTCTTATTTGTTTATATTATTTTATTTCTTGACATTTAATAATGATCCAAACTTTAAGAGTTCTTATTCTTACTCCTAGGGTATCTAATATAGTTTCTTTATTCCTTTGTTACTGATTTTCTGTTAAGGTTTTATATAGTGTTTCATGTAATTTTTGAAAAAAACATTTCTTTATAAGTTGTTTGTATAGAGGGTGGTAATTTATGGTAATACATTTTATATTCACAAATAAAAGAATCTATGTAACACGTGTTACAAATTTTCATATTTGTTAGATGCCATTTAGCTTCATTGATTTTATCTTCACTTAATTCAATGATAGTCATTCTTTAGTCATTCTTTAGTCATTCTTTTATCTTCTCCAATAAATTCTTTGTATATTTTATTTATTACTATATCTAAGTATTCTCTTCATGTGGAAACATTTCCTTGCATTAATAAATGTTGGTGATATGTTAAGTTTGAAAACCAAACTTTTACATTTCTTGTCATTTTATGTGCTATAAGCACTATACAAGTTGAAGGATTTGTTTGGGTAGTTTGAGAAGTTTGTATAAGTACACTCATCCCACTAGACCATTCATCTAAGTCTTTTTTCATATCTCTTATACAATCTAAATCTAGAAGTTCAGTTTTATAATTATCATGAAGTTTGAACTCTGGTGGAACACTACCTCTAGTTTCACAATGCAACCCTTCCTCCATTTTAGGTGGTTGTCTTCTTCTATACGTAGTATCAGATTGTTCTTATCTTTATCCATTTTCTTTTCCTTTTATGTGGGTTAGATGTTCCTTCTTGGTAAGTGACTAGTAATGAAATTTGTTTCATATGAACTTTTGAGGTCATATTTTCTTATTCATAATCAATTTTACCGATTATTATAATATCATTCTCTTCTTTGTTAGTACATAGTTTTTTCATTATAATGTTATTCTATTTCTTTATTTGTTAATGTCAATAATTTGACCAAATGTTTCTATATCTCTATTTTCAGGGTCTATGAATTTTCTTTCCAATTCTTTTATATATTCCATTAAATTGGAACTATCTTTTTATTCTTAGATTATTCCTCATTTTCCCTTCTCGTTTTTAGGAATAAAAAAATTGATCTCCTTCGTGGTTCTTCTTTTAATCTTTCTAAAGTATCATACTTATAGCTTATTATTTCATTATCCCTATGTATGTTATATACATATTTTCTTAGTTCTGAAATTTTTGTGTGCATATCTTGTTGTGGTTTATTATAACCACATTTCTTTATTTTATTTAGTAATTCTTTTTGTATATATATTATTTTCTGTAAATATTTTGTGTTTTATTCATGGATTAAATCTATTTCTTGTGAAAAACATCTTGAAATGTCTTCTATTTCTATATCTATTATTTTTTGGTTTATTTTTTCTTACATTTTTTAGAATGTTTATTTTATTTTCTTTAACTAAACCTTAAGGATATTTTTGATAATTATTAGATTTAACATCCATTATGTTTTTAGGGATATTTTTGAATTTTTTAAATCTTTAGGAATATTTTTGAAGATTTCTTAAATTTTGGGAGTATTAATGATTTTTTCCTTAATAAATCAATAGATTTTATTTTAAATTATTTTGTTATGTTTAATAATATAATTAATATAAATATAAATTTTAGGCACGTATTTTAAAAAAAGTTTTTTTATTTTAAATTTAAGCTTATCATAAATAATATACAATAATATCATTAATAAATATAAGTAAAAATAATAAATTATATTAACTTAAAAGTTATGAATTTAATTTTCACATAAGTGTTATATATAGTTTTCTGGATGCTGTTGAATCATGGAGAGGTTCGGGTCGTTGACACGGATTTTGTAGCGCGTGTGTTTGCTTTTGGGACTATTCGATATTTTCGCGGTACTACAATTTATAAGCGTTTCCAAATTTAATATTTTTTTACTACAATTTCTTTTTTGTTTTTTCGTGTTTTTAATGTAAATAAATGTACATTAAAAACATTATTAAATAAATAAAATTCGAACCTCCGTTTGTATTGAAAAATATTGATAGTTATTCTATCTACACTGCGAATCAATTTTTTAAAAAATTATTAAAATTTAAAAATGATATTTTTAAAATCTAAATTATTAATATTAAAATAATTTAATATTTTATCTTATAATTTAATATTTAAAATTTTAAAAATATAAAAAATTATTTTAATATTAACAGAATTTTATATGATAAATATATTTAAGTTTTTGATTGAAATACTTACTCATTTTTTTAAATATAATAAAATTAATATTTAAATTTTATATTTAATGATTTAATCTTATTATTAAAATGTGATTGTACAAGAATAAAATATTTTTTTATTTGTTATTGTGCAATCACTTTTTAAAAATAATATAATTAAATTATCATAAAAAATAAGTACAATATTAAATGTTTTTTTATAATAAATATAATATTTGTACAATAATTTTTTTTATATAAATTATTATTTAAAAAATACTAAGAAAATATTTTTAACACTCCTTAATATCTTAATAATATTTATAATTTATAATTTATAATTTTTGATATAAATACACATTATCTATAATAATATCTATAAAATTTTAATTTCAAAAATTTATTGATATAATATCAATTTATAATATAAGGTGACAATGGATGGTTAAAAGACTTTTTTATGCTTAGCATTATTTTTAAGTATAATATTAAATGTATTTTTATAATAATTATTAGATCTGTACAATTATTATTCTTTTTTCTATTAGTTATTATTTAAAAAACATGAAGAAAATATTTTTAGCATAATGTCTTAACAATATTTATAATTTATAAAACTTGATATAAACACACATTATTTATCATAATATCTATAAAATTTTAATATCAAAAATTTATTGTGATAATATCAATTTATAATACAAATATTGGATTGGGTGGTTAAAAAACTTTTATGCTTAGCTTTATTTATTTTTAAAATAATTTATTAATAAATATTTTTATTTAAATCTCTATGTAATTTATTTAAAATTATAATTTTTTTATTCTAATAATTTGATGTCTTCTTAATTTAAATATTAATAAAAAAAATTTATTTTAAATCAATAAAACTTAATTTTATGAAAAAACACTTTTTTTTATTTTATCAATAAAATTTATTATATTTATAAATATCTATGTAATTATTTATTTTTAATTATTAGTTTTAAAAAATATTTTTTATATTTTAACTAATTATTTTATAATATTTTGATTTATGGATCAAAATAAATATTTTATATATTAAATAAAAAGCATTAATTTAAAAATAAGTAATTTATATGTAACGAAAGTGATCTTCATCAGGTAACCAAGTGTAATATATTTAGGTATATAAATTTCGAATTAAAGTATATTTTACACTATTAGTCTTAAAAATAGAGAATATATTTTAAAGTAGAATCAAATATTACAAAATATTAAAATAATAATTAAAATATTACATTTTAAATTTATAATTATAAAAACATTACTTTTTTATATTTATTTCGTATATTTATTTAATTAAAAAATAATTCTTACATTATTTTACATTAAATATAGTTTAAATTAAATTATAATTATTTAAATTTGTCTAATTTTAAATTTTATTTAATTAGATTTGATTTAATATTATTTTTATTTATATAAATTTTAAAAGTATTATTTTTTTAAAAACTTTAGATGGGTTCGTGGATTTGAGAAAATGTTATTTTTGTTAGTTAGGTTCATTTTCGAAGTTTGGAAAAACTAATTCAAATAGTTTTTTTGAAACATTTTTTTTTGTGATAGGTGTTGAAAGTATGGGTGTTCATAAACCGGATTGGACCAGACCAAATAGTAAAATCGGATCGAACTGGACCAAACTGAATGGTTTTACTAATCAAACGGTCTGGTCCAATTTGTACTAATTTTAAACCGTTCGAACCGGTTTAATAATATATTAAAATTTTCACATTATTTTTCATTAAATTATAAAAAAATCGAAACAAATTGGGAACCAAACCGTTTTATAAATCAAATGATATGATCCGGTTTTTATTTCTTAAAACCGTTTCAAACGATCCAGTCCGAATAATATGAATAGTTCGATTTGGTTAAATTTTTTTTAGGTAAAATCGGACCGAACCATAGACACACCTAATTGAAAGTAAATGGGACTCCATCATTAATAATATATACCTACTCAAATTTATTTATGTTCATAGTGTTTATATTAAAATTAGTTTTAAATAAAAATGGTTTAACAGAAAAACAATTTGAGGAATAATATGTTTATTTGAAGAAGTACAAAATGTAACTTTAGGTTATAATTTTTTTTTAATAAATTGTTATATGTTGGTGGAAAATTTTCATTGATACCATTGAAATTTTAATAATTTTTAAAAATACTCCCAACTTATTTAAAATATCAAATATGTTTTCATAATTGAATGGAATTCAAAAGGGTAGTATCGATTTTAGATTTTAAAGTTATGCATTTTAAGAGTTAATATTTTAGATATCAAATTATCATTTTATATTTGAATTTAAAGTTTAATTTGATTTAAATTAAAAATATATCATAATTATCTATATTATATTTATATTAAATAATTATTTAAGAGATATTTTATAAACAAATATATCGTTATTTTTTGTTTTTAATATTTAAAATATAGTGATTATCAATAGAAATAATAAAAATAAAATATATTTTTGAAATATTGATCATTAAGTTTTAGTACCTCTAAAGCTATAAACTTAAGAGTTTAGGATTGTTTTGATAAAAACCATAAATTTATCAATTTAATTTAATGTTTATTATTTTAATAAAATATATAAAATGAGTTAATTTTTGTAATTTTAATAAATCTATCAATTTTATTCAATTTCTATTATCTTTAACTCTCATTATTCTTCACTATATTTTTTACCCCAGATTTTAAATCCAAACCCAAAAACCACATCCCAATCGATTCAATAAATATTTCAAACCTTTGCTAGATAAATTCAATTCCAATATAAACAAATATTATTAGAAAATCACGATCATTTTTGTAAATATTATGGCAATCAAATTTCTATAATTTAGGTTTCCTTTTCTTCTAAAATTTGTCGCCATGCTTTTGGTTGTGCTAACAACTTGCAAATCCCATGACTTATTCCATGTAAAGGATGTATTATTCATTAATTTTAGTATATTAATAGTCAATTAGATTGTTTTTTTTATTTTTTATTAGGTATTTATTTTTTATTTTTTATTGAGAATATTTTTCTTATTCAAAAATTAAAATAATTTTAAATTGTATTAATCTAAAATAACATGTCATAACATAATTTAAAAATAATGAAAAATTTATCCATGGTTTGAAATTCATAATTTACCTATAAATTGATGAATAGTTTTTTTAAATAAAATAAGTATAGTTTCAATAAAAATCAAGTAGCTTGATTTTAAAAAAAGACAGTGCGTTAGTTGGTAGGTATTAATAGGTATCAAATTTCAAACAAATCAAGTTTAATATTTTAATTATGAATAATTGAAATTATAATTTTTTGTAAAAAATTAATAATTTTTTTAAAAAAATAACCATAGGGTATAAAGTGAAGATAATTATTGAAATATTAAAACTATAGTTAACTGAAACCGAATATATATTAATATTATTATTATTATATGATTACATAAAAAATACACTTTAATAATAAAATATATAATATTTGAAATAATTATACTAAATTTTATTTATTTTTTATTTTATACTTTTTTTATTTTAGTTAGAAACAAATATTAAATAGTTAAAAAAATAAAAATTAATATCATTATTTTAAATAATATAAAAAATAATAATTATGTTAAGATTTAATTTTTTAAAATAAAATATATTTTAAAAAAATACTATTAAACCGATAAGAAACTAGGCGCTCTAAATATACCTAAAATTAGTATAAAATAGTTATATTCATGCCAATCTCCACACCCATTCGGACATAAGTTCATTTGCCAACATACTAACGCAACAAACAACTAAGGGGGTTTCAAACAACACATTAGCTATTTTATAATATATTTTTATTTTTATTTTTTATCAATTAAATAACAAATTTATATAATTTTTTTTATAAAAGGTTAATTATCTTAAGACCTACGTAAATTAAATAATAAATTATTTATAATTAAAATATGAATAATTTTATGGATTATAATTATTTATCTTTTTTAATCAATATTATTTGAATAAAATAAATAAATTTTTAAATTAATTATATTAAATCTTATTTTTATTAATTACATAATAAATCAATACTTGCAAAGCAAGCAAGTTTCTATGAACTTTACAAAATATTTAAAAAATTATCATTTCATAACTAATATTTAATTATATATCATAATATTCTTCGTATATATAATTTTATTTTTAATCTGTATAAAAATATATATACTTATTTTTCTTACAACATAAATAAAAATATTTTTTTAGTATTATAAAAATAAACATATATATTTTTACTAAAAATTAAAAATAAAATCATATTAAATAATTGAGTTATTTATGTACTATTGTATTAAAAAAAAATCCTAAATTTATATGTTCTAATTTAGTGGGTTATTCTTTCATCTATCAAATTTTATTCATAATAAAGTCTAAATTAAATTTTATAATTTTTTTTGAAAAAATTATCTATATATTTCAGAATAATTATTTATTGTACAATTTAATTAAAATTTTATTTTTATTAATTAAATAATAAATTATTAATAATTATAATATATATTATAAATATCTATTTTTCATACAAGGTTATTTACGTGAAATAATATAAATAATTATCATATTTTCTAGTTAATATTTTTTATTAATTAAGTAATATAAATTCAAAAATAAATTATTAATAGTTAAAATATTAATAATTTTTTAAATTATAATTATTTATCTTAATTAACATAAATAATTTTATTTCTTGGTTTATTATATTAACTTTTAAATTTTATTTTTTATTAATTAAATGATAAACTTATATATATAAATTACCTAAGATTGATTAGTCTTATTAAAATTGTCAAGAAATCAACCATTTTTTTAAGTTTTGTCGGATTAATTGTTAATTATTTGTTAGATGCAATTGATATATGGTTTTAGGTATATTTTTATTATTTTTCTAAATTTAAGGGATATTGTGTTATCAAACAAGTTGCATGTTTTATTCAAAGTTTGTCACATTATTTCTATCCTATGTTTAGTGGTAATATTTTTTCAACCATAATTTAATATTAATTGAAATATGTCGAGTTCTCCTTCCTATATAAAAAGAAGGTATTTATTTTAGTAACTAATTTTTTAACTCATGACATTTTAATTCATTTATTAGGTAGACATGAGTCTATCAAAAAGTCACTATCTTTAATAACATATTTAGAGTCACTACATAATTATTTGAAATTTGTGATAAATATTTAATAATATTGATTAATTAAAATATGTTTAGATTATTAATATTGTAATTAATATGTTTTCAAAATATTATTATTATTAGTATATTTGTAACTAAAATATATTAACAAATAGAAAAAATTAAAAAATTAAAAATTAAAAATAATCATATAAATTCATAATAAAAATATATTTTTCACTAAATATACGTTATAATAAGAACATTTGTAGATTTATTTACTATAAAAACTGTCCTATATTTATATTTAAATTAAATATAAAAATGTTTTTGTGAATCTTAAAAGACATAGGCTCAAAATGTTTATTCATTTAAAATTTTAGTATTAAGTTACAAAATTAATTTATATTGTACTAAAATCCTAATATGTTTCCATTCACTTGATAGATGGCTTTATGTGTATTTTCCTTATTTTCTTAAATTCAAGGGGTATTATATTATCAAATAAGTTGTATATTTTACTAAAAATTTGTCATTTAAAATTTTATAATATATATTGTTTTGATATAGTTCAGTGTAAAAGTAAAAAGTTAGTCAACCTATCGACGATTTTGATTTGGATATAGTATCTAAGAGATACGGATTGATTATTTGAATGTTTGATTTGGGTAGATATCAAAATCAAAGTAGATTCAATATTAATTAAACTTATCATCAAAAAATATATTTTATAATTTAAAATTTACCTTAAATTTAAAATACACGTTTACCTTTGTGAACTGCTAAGAACTTTTTTTAAGAATAAATATAAATATACGTGTATTTCAGACTATTTTTGCTATTTTTGAGATGGGAAGATTAAGTGTGGATTGAAAAAAAAAATAGCATATACTTTAGTTATTTTATTTTTTAAAATTTAACATATTAATTATTATTTTTTAAATTTTTATATTATAGTTACCATATATTTTATAATTTTAAATATTTTAATTTTTCAATTTCATGTATTTGTTGAAAAAAAATTAAATTTTATTAGCAAAGAGTTTTTAGTTGTTTGGATATGAAAATTTCTCAAAAAATTTAAATTTTAAAAAATAAAATAATAAAAAATTAACATAAAATGATTGGAGTGTAAATAAATGTACATTAAATTAAATCAAATACACTAATTTAATTAGAAGTAAATGTTCACGTTTCAAAAAAAAAATTGATTATATTTTTTAAAGTAATATTAAAATATTTGTTTATTAAATAAAAAAATTATAGATTTAAACTAACTTAGGAGTGGTTTTCGAGTTACAATTGGTTGATTTTTTTTTGTTCTCTCACTTTGAGAGTCTCTGTATCAAATTGTGTGGCCTTGCTAGTGTGCGCATGGGAGCAATCAGCGCACGGTTTGGTGGAAAAAAGGAGAGCAAAAGGGTGACGAGTTTAAAATAGAGCGCATTTTAGCTACCCACCTTGGTCGCAGTAGCTCGTGTTACCTTTTTCGAAGGTTGTTCCTCTCTTTTGCTAAAATTAACCAATCTATCTCTCTCTCTCTCTCTCCATTTTTTTTCTTTCTGAATCTCCATGGCTTCGAGCTTCTGACCTCTCGCTCACGGAGGCGATCACTTTTCGCTTTATGTTTTGATTTACGATCTGGTATCTGTTTTTTTATGTGTTTATATGAATAGATATCAATATTTGCATCTCGATTTAATGGATTTATCTTTTAATGATTGCAGAGAGGGATTTATACTTTTTAAAGGTTTAATTAATCGTAAAGAACAGGGAGAAGAATGGCTGCTCCGCCGGCGAGGGCTCGAGCCGATTATGATTATCTTATAAAGCTACTCTTGATCGGCGACAGCGGTATGTGTTTTACGTCTTTTTTGTGATTTGTTCGTCACTATCCCGAGAAACATTTTTGTGATATGTTCGTCATTATCCCGAGAAACAGACGGAAAATGATTTATTTGAACTCATTTCTCAATCATTTTAAGGTGCAAGGACGAGCTTATTTTACGTATACATGGTTGTTTATGTGTGTAAATTGCAAGTATTATTCCTGGATATCATGAGTGGTTGGATTTTTTTGGCATATTTTTGGGAGATTTGTGGAACCTTAGGGTTAACACAGAAGGGGAAAGGGAAAATAAAATTTGTTTACTGTTGGATCTGTATTGATTGAGGATTCGCATGCCTTGTCCTACATGTAACTTTTTTTAGGGTTTTATTATTTGGAACTCTAGTATAAATTTGCATTTGTAATTGTAGACATTTTTTTAGACTGTCAATTTGATGCTGTTTATTGAATCATTGCCTGTTAGTATTGTTAGGGTTAGCTCCATCTTGTAGATAATATAATCGATTAATTATGTGAATTCTTTGTCGATCAAATTGGGCCTCCTATGGTCATTGTTTTAACTCGTTAAAGCTTCGTAAAATTTCGATGTGTTTTTCAATTTTTTAAAATCTATTTATCATGGTATGATTTTTAAATTTCTTAATTACCTTAGAGTTTTACCTTTTGTATTAGATTATCCACCTTGTCTTTTGACTTTGAGGAGGTCTTTGTATTACTTGTTAATGGAAAACTTTTCACAATTTTAATTTTAAATATTTGTTTCTAGTATTCACTTTTGGTACTATCTCTTGGTTTGGGAAGGAAAAAAAATTATAATCCGAATGCTTTATTATTTTTTAATTTTGTTTTACCAAACTGAAACATATTTATTTCATTAGTACGAAGAAGAAGTGTACATTCATAGAAAAATATACGAAGTTGTAGATCTTAAATAGAAGAGTATCACCAACACTCTTCAAGTACAAATAACAAAAAAATCATAGAAAAGGTGAAATATTATCTATTGGGAAAAGTGTTCCAGTAGTCACTTTTCTTTTACAAATTGGATACATTAGTTACCTTACTTAAAATTGGTACGTTAAAATCACTTTAATACTTAACAAGTGGTACACTTCATTCATATTTTAGCACACTTTAGTCATTAGTACACTAGAGTCCCTTTAATACTTAATAAGTGGTACACTTTGGTCATATTTTGGTACACTTTAGTCACCTTTTTCATGTGATTAAAGTGGCTAAAAATGATTGAAGTGTACCACTTGTTAAGAATTAAGGTGACTAGTGTACTAATTTCAAGGAAGGTGACTAATGTGTCTAATTTATAATAAGAAAGTGATCCAAGTGTCCCTCGTCCATTATCTATTGTTTTGTCTTTCTTTTTGGCATCCAAGCACCATAAGTAGATCCAAGTAAAGTCAAAACAAAAGCACTTGCCCAAGTTGGGAAGGCTTGAAAATATCCACTAAAGACTGGCAACCCGTTAGTCAACTTGAATCAAACTAGTTGAGGATTTCTCTCGAACACCACAATGCCTCCACCATTTGGCCCTCGGATGACAACTTAGACTCTAGATCTGTCAACAAAAGATTTCCAAAACACAAAAACCACACTAGAAGCTGGATATATATCTAGATCTAGAGGATTTTAAGGACTATTCTTCCCAAAAAAAGGAACAAAATAAAGAAAATAAAAAATTGGAAAAAAGGATAGATCAAAAGAGTGATAAAGAAAATGGAGGAGACCTACCAGAGAAAGGAGCTTCTAGTGAGGAAATCCTCCCTTTGTCAAAGGAGCTCATCAACAAACGTGTTCTTTACTTGCGCTAAGAGAGAGAAATAGGTCTTATATTTCTTTTTTGTCTGAATGCTTTATTCAATTGCGTAGTTGCTTATCATATGCATATGTGGTATGCCTTATAGGGGTTAGGAAACCAGAAGATTTAAGTATGGCATCTATGTTACCAATTAATTATTGTTTATTTTGCAGGTGTTGGCAAGAGTTGCCTTCTTTTGCGTTTCTCAGATGGTTCCTTCACAACTAGTTTCATTACCACCATTGGGTATGTAGTTCCACACCTTGGATTTTACTATTGCTTAACAATTGTTATTCTTTGAGTGTTATTTTTCCTTATGCAGCATTGACTTTAAGATAAGAACCATTGAGCTTGATGGAAAACGGATTAAGCTTCAAATTTGGGATACTGCTGGACAAGAGCGATTCCGTACTATCACAACGGGTGATTTGTTTATCTTTTATAGTAGCTTGATTTATTTATTTATTTTTTTTACTTTATGTATCATATATCAACTAACTAGATAATGGTCATTATTTTTTCTGGCATCATCACTGTTCATCTTGAGTGTTTTGCTAGGGATGAGAATTCACATGTTACTTGTGCTTTTCAAAAGAGAAAGGTTCACCAAATGTAAATGGTGTTTTAAAGGAAAGGGATAATCACTTATATGATAGGAGTGCTGTCAAGGAAGATATGGTGACTTGGAGGATCGTTGGAGAATATATAGGCCCAATTTTAGGGAAAGAGATGTTGTGCTTAAGCACTGTACACTTTATGAACTTTTGAATCACCGCTCAGAAAAACTTGTGTGGATGTCCTGCTCTAATGATAAGTGCATGGAATGGATTCTTGGCTGATAGATTTAGTTTTTTTTGCAGAAGACTTAGACTTCAATATGGCCCCTTGATGAAGAATATTGCACAAATGTGCACATCATGCAACGTAATTTTTTATTGGTCATGGAAGCTTTAGTTCCCTGTGGTTGCAGGAGCATAAGAGACCTCAACTTGGCCATGCAACCTTTTGCATTTCGGCTAATTACTGGACATTATGTATCTTATAGCTGATTCTTTTAAAAAGAGAGAGGGTATTTACTAGCTAGTACTTGCTGACTATGTGGTCCATGGCCCTAAAAGGCTTGACATAGACTTCCAGGTGCCCAAAGTATACTTCTCTTGCATTGGGAGTAACGTGGTTGCAGGACATGTCACTTGAAAGCATGGAGTTGTCATCTATTGTTTTTTTGCTCTAGAGGGATTAATTGGTTATCCCTTGACATCTGTTCCCTATTTTTGAGTTTGTGAATTTCCCTAATGATTTGGCCTTTTAAATATTTTGATCTAAAGTTCCGGATAAATTTCATACGGTGTACTTCTACCAAAAATTTTAGGTTAGACATGTCATATACCTGCTTGTCATATCAATCTTAGATTTATCTGAAACTTCAAAGATGAGGTTTATTCTGTGTTCTTTGAATTGATTCTAATTTTTGATTCTTTTTTTATAAATAAATTTATTTTGTTGCACTGCTTTGCATTGATTACACTTTTTTTTTCTTTCCAATTTTTCGATTACATCAGTATCTTTCTATAATAATTATATCCTCAATTCTCAGCTTATTATCGAGGAGCCATGGGTATCTTGCTGGTCTATGATGTAACGGATGAATCATCTTTCAACAGTAATTATCCTCTCTTATACTGTAGCTGTGTTTTGCATCCACCATCCATTCCCCTCTATTGGTTTAGTTTTTTGGATATTCTAGTGCTCAATGTGTGTCAATGGGATGGTTGTTTTCCATGCAGATTGGGTTCGATGGTTAACAGTGCTAATCATAACGTAAAGAACACTTTTGCATGTATATGGATCTGACTGACATTTCTTGCTGTTTTCTAGACATTAGAAATTGGATTCGCAACATCGAACAGCATGCTTCAGATAATGTTAACAAGATATTGGTTGGTAACAAGGCTGATATGGATGAAAGCAAAAGGGTAAGTCGTATTTATTTATTATCTAGATTTCTTTGAAAAATCATTCTACATGCTTAATTTGCTTTAGCTGTTGCATGCCTAGGCTGATTGGTAAATGGTTTTAGCCCTGGGCATTTTTTAAGAAATATTTTTCTCTTCCCTCTAGCTGTATCCAGATATAAAACTCGTCAACTTTCTTGCTGATCACATTGCTAAAATGCTAATTTTTTCAGGCTGTGCCTACCTCCAAGGGACAAGCACTTGCTGACGAGTATGGAATCAAGTTTTTTGAGACTGTAAGTGAACCTTGTGGTATCTGAAAACTGGTCAGTGTGGGACGTTCTGAAATATATTTTATATTGCAGAGTGCTAAGACCAATCTAAATGTGGAGCAAGTTTTCTTTTCAATAGGGAGAGATATAAAGCAGAGGCTTGCTGACACGGATTCCAAAGCTGAGGTACTCCTTCTATGGCTTATTTTGAATTTGATTGAAATAGGAACCATGGCAGTTTCTGTTGAAGATCTTTGGTGGCCTCAATATGTTTTGAGTTTTGACCCATCTACTTTTGCAATCACAGCCAACGACTATAAAACTCAATCAACAAGACCAAGCAGCAGGGTCTAGTGAAGCTGCACAAAAGTCTGCTTGCTGTGGTTCTTAAGGGGTCTATAAATTGTTTCGGGGAAGCATATGGATTGGAGCAAGTGAGCAACGCCTTTTGCGTGAAAATAAGGAAAATTAATTATACGACCTTGTGAAAGATGCTTGTAATTCAACTTGTTGCCATTATTTCAAACTTTATTTTGTGTGTGAAAGGTAGTTTCTTGTTATTTCATAATTTTATTTATGCCCAGCAATATTTTCCAGATTTTTGTATCCAACAATGTTCTTCTGCGCTATTTAGAAGTCGAACTTTGTGTTATTTTATTTATTTGTTTATATTCACTTGAAGAAAGTTACATGCTCACTTTTAACAGAATTTAATCTTACGACTTTAAAACTACATTAGAGATAAATAACATTGGACTTATCAACTCTAGTAATTGGCAAGATTTGAAGATTAATTCGAGGATATGATTGGTTGAGTTATGACCAACTGCTGATGGTAAACTCTTTCTGTTTTTCTCAATGTTACCAAACCTGATTTAGTCCAATATCATTCTATTCTCTTGATTAAGGTTCCACTAGGGAAGAACCATTTAGAAACTTGATTTATATCGAAACTGATGACGTTTTGTTGGCACAATGGAATCGAAATGTAATGAAAAATAAATAATGTTGTTTGGTTTGACCACTGAAATCAAACTCAGAATCAAGATTATAGTGTTTTGACATGAAGCGAAAAAAACTATAAATTATCTTAATATTTCTACGTTCAATAAAGTTCAAATAATATCATTTAATTACTATTTTTTCGTCGGATAAAATACATTATTAAAATTATTATTTTTCTAAATAATTATTACTTAATTAAAAAAATATTATTAAAACTATTATTTTTCTAAATAGGGTTTAGGGTTTTGAGGTTTAGGATTTAAGGATTTAGGATTTAAGATTTAAGGTTTAGGGCTATATTTGTGGGTTAAGGTTTAGGATTAAAATTATTATTTTTCTAAAAAGGATTTAGGGTTTTAAAATTTTGGATTTAAGATTTTGGGGTTTAAGGTTTTGAGATTTAGGTTTAAGGTTTAGGGTTTTAGGATTTAGGATTTAGGATTTAAGGTTTCAAGGTTTAGGTTTTAGGGTTTAGAATTTTGGAGTTTAGGGTTTAGGAATTTAGGTTTTTAGAATTGAGATTTAAAGTTTAAGATTTGGATTTAAGGCTTATGGTTTGGGTTCGTGGATTTAAGATTTGAGTTTAGAGTTATATTTGAGACGAGGGTAAAATTGAAAAAAAAAAATTAAGATAAGAATAAAACCATGATTCCTAAAAAGGAGAGAATTTTTTTTTATTCTTTCTCTTGTATTAATCGATTTCATTCCGTACACTCTATTCAACCCAATCAAACACACAAATAGAAGGAATCAATTCTGATTTCTTTTCATTTCTTCCGACCAAACATCACCTAAATAAAAAAAGCCTCTCACGAGTCCATAGGAAGGACCAGCCAAACAAGTGGTGGGTTTGCAATATACAAATGTATGAATCTCTTGAAAAATGAGGATGTTTACAAGCCATATTGAATTTCCTTTTTTAACTCATTTTATCAGCAGCCTAAAATGCAATGCAAGGACTAGGCCATTTAAGAGGACATTTCTTAATAATATCATAAGCAAGAACTCGATATTTACATCTACTGCATAATGAAAAAAAAGGTTCAGCTATTTTATCGGTTACATTATGTAGGAGTTGGCAGCCTTATGCACAACAAAATGCAATCCTATTAGCTCACTATAAAAACTACTACACGTTCAGTTCCTCCTTTCCATATATACGCTGGAGTTCACGAGTTGCTGCTTGATATGATTCTGTAAAATTAAAAAAAAATGCAGGATAACTTTAATGGTTACAAAAAAAGATCAATCTGTTCATTATCCACTGACCCCTAAAACAAATTAAAATAAAAGATAACAAACACACTAAGCTGTGGAAAAGGGAGAGGGGACAGGTTTTCATAAGCATGGTAATTAAATATAAGAAAGCAATAGCTTAAAAAATATTTTCCATTACCTTTCCAAATGCGAAATGCTTTTTGATCAATAGGTGCTCCAAATATGGTTTTGATTGTATCAAACAACAAGCTCTCTGGTGTGCTTCTTAGTTCTTGCACGATTTGATAGATTGTCTTTCCATTCTCAAAATATATATGGTTGTTAGGGTGTTTTGTTTTGCAATCAGCATGGCGCTCAAATTCATAAGCATTAAGAACCTTGAAATAACAATATGATAATCCATTAGGTCACAATTCAGCATATTGCACGGCTAAATGATTAATCGCACTTACCTTGGAATATTTACAAGTTTGACACGCACAAAGGTAGCCCGAACCTTTTATAATTCCACGAAGCTCCTTTTAGGCACAGAAAGACCACCGTAAGTCACAAGGCATACATAGTTATGAAGAAATGGACAATAAGAGTTGGGGTTTACCTTCTTAGCCAAGGAAACATACTTAATAGGAATCCCTTCAAGCATGCCTGTCGATATCAGACTCCTGACATTTGATGGGAAGCTATTTGGAGCTTCTTTTCTTACTGCTTTATTATCTGGTTTATTCTTCAAAACTAATTCAGTTCTTGGTTTAGTCATGCGATCAGTATTCATAATTATATTGATATTTGATGCATCTAAATCTTCCTCACAAATTGCTTTAGATGTCTGAACTGAAGAATGATTGCATATCTGATCATAGCTGCCAACTGGCCTACCAACAGCAACAGTCTCCTGTTGAACGGCAAAGCTAAAAGATATTATATTCACATCCCCTCTTCTGTGATTGTCTTCCTGGGATGTTGGCCTGCCAACACTATGGCCACTGCAATACGAGTGACCCATTAACATCACATTGTCCTGCTCCTTATTGCAGGTCTGTCCTATTGACATGAAACCAGTTTCACTCTCATTGACAAACACATGATCAGTGGACAGGTCATTGCTATTATCCAAATTAGGGCCTTGATCAATTGGAGCATGCATTTCAATCTCATTGTCCTTAGCTTGATTTACGTTAACTTTCTTAATTCCACCATAATTGAGACACATTTGAGGATCTTCTGTACCATGAGTCATAGACAAGCCAACAGTTATATCTTGTCCATATTGGTCATCAACACTCTTTGCCCTTGCATTAAGATCATTATCTGTGACAACAGCGGATATGTTCCTTTCAGCATAGTTGATAGGCCTAGTAATTTGGGATCCAAATAACCGGTCAATGAATTGGTTTGGAACTGTCTGAAAGGTGTTATCCCATGAAGGAGGACCTGCAAATGAAATCCCTGAACTCAGTTTGCTGCTTTCAGTTTCTGCTGCTTGCTTCTTGCTGGGAATAAACTCTGGCTTAGAAGTATCTAAAAACCATGAAGGAGACCGCTTTGTTCTAATTCCTGAAGGGCTACTGAAAGATGCATCAACATCATTTATGTGTTCACTGTTCTCCATCCAAACCCTTTATTCTAAAGAGAGCCGAAAACAAAAGTCAACAGTTATTGAACTCAAACAAAAGCAAAGATAGTCGCTAAATGAGGAGATGGATAAGGTAAAACAGGGAGGATTATGAAAAAGAAAGAATTAAACACCTGAGCTTTAATGTCAAACTATCATGGGTTCAGAAGGTCACATTTTGTCGATTTGTTCCCTCTTACTTAATCTGCATGACAAGATAGATATTCCCTTTAAAACTGAAATATCATTCTTTTACAATCTTTGTTACATGCAATTCAATACTTCTATTTCTCTAAAACTTGCTTTAAAAATTGAAACCACTTGGAGATATTAGAATCAAATAAATTTTACAAGCAATGATATATACTTAATTTGAAATGTTTCACCAGTCGGCAGTCAAGAATGATGAATCAAAAAATTAAAACGCCAACAAAAAGTACAGTTATTTTTGAAATTATAAAATGATTAAAAATGATGAACTTACCATTTTGTAATTACTTATCTGTAATTTCTGTTCCCACTTTTCCTCGGGTCTACAAATACACACGAATTCATCTTCAGTATACCAAGGGAGGAACAAAAGAGCTCAAACATGAAAACAAAGAAGCAAATACGAACACAGTACGAAAATCCCATAGATGAAAATTTGAGCAACAATCATTCACAAAAATTCAACTTCAAGTTCAAGGGAAAAATTACATTTTTCGTTTCGCAAAAGAGTAAGTACTTCGAATTAGAAATACATACTCAACATGAAGTTTGCTTCAGTAATGCATAAGGACAATAGAAGCGGAAATCCCTAAAAAACCTGAAATAGAAAAGATAGATTGGATACCTTACCTGAGCGGAACGTTGTTCGGAGATGTTGCGATTAAATTTCCGGTTAAGCTCCGTCGAAGCCAGAGGGAATCAGAAGCATAAGACAACAAAAGAGAGAGAGAGAGAGAGAGATTTGTGATCGACTGATTGTATTGTATCCGAGGGGCACCAGATCTTTTCTTGCAATGAAAACACAAATTTGGTGATCCGCAAGAACAAGATTTGAAGGTTATGTTTATGTTATCCATACACGTGTAAAATACTTATGAATCTGAGTCGTTGATTGTGTGGATTTCTCTTAACTCAAGGAGCATTTGCGTCATTTCCTTTTCTCTATTCTCGGAAGTACTTATTGCGTGGCGAATGTTTTATGGATAACATGTAGAAAACAGAACAAGCTCCGCTAATCCTTTGCAGTTAGTTTTAAAATATTTTGATAAAAAAATAATGAAATTACAACAATAATAACTAAAAAAACACTATTACAATTTATAACGATAAAAATATTAATTCAATAATATTAAAAATAATTAAATTAAATAACATTTAATATTAAACAGAATTAAATAATTATAATTAAATTTCAACAACTTTCAATTCAAAATGAAATTAAATATAATATTTTTTTAATAGAAAGATATATGATATAAATATAATGTGTGTTATTTTTTTAATTACAAATTTTAAAATTATTAATTTTATTAGTTTTAATAAAAAATAGTTTTAAAAATATTCCATTACAAATATATTTTAAATATTTTTAGAGTACATGTAGGCATTTTTAGTGAGAGATATAGATTAATAATTTTAAACTCTTTGATATATTATTGATCCCAATGTTCTTCTCATTCATACTAATATCTCTCATTTATTTTTATCTCTCTAGTATGTCCTTTATTACTAGCCATTTTTAATACACGTTTGAATGCTCTTAATTCTTTTTTACACAGCACAAACTCATATTCTCAAAATTGGGATTCAAATTTAAATATTTTAAGTGTTAAAATAAATTTAAGATTGTTAAGTTAAAAAATGTTAACAATATTAGATAATATTAAGATTAGTCTGATTTATAGAGAGAAAAAGTAGCGAAAAATCAGAGAGTTTTATGGAATGTGTTGATATATTATGGGGTCTATGTATATATAAAACATGGTATATATATTCATCGATTACATAGAAAGTACAATCATAGCTTGTTAGATAGATATAAGAGTAAAAGGAAACACATTCAAAACTCGAGGTCGACCACACAATGGCTCGATCAAAAGGTAGACCTTCTAATACCAAGAGTCTTGTGTATAGGTAAGCCCTTAATCCTAGTGTCATTGTAGGCGTGAGCACATGTAGGTTCTTCTGGGATGATTCGTCTGATGGCTCAGGTTGTTAGTTGGATCAGGCTCTAGATCGATCCATATGTTTAAACATCCAACCTTCCTACTCTTTTAACTAGGGTTATGAACAAGGGTGAAAAAGTAATACTTGGATAGTGGATTTGAACTATTCGTCTCTCCTAATAAATGTTTTCAGATGATTAGAGAGAGAGATATGAGCATCTATATAAGGAAGAGCCCGAGATTCTCCTCATTTCATCATTTCCTGTACATTAAACAAATATTAAGAGAAAAAACAATATGTTGCCTAAGCTCGAGCCATACAAAATTTTAGTTTGGTGGTAAGAAATCAACTCAACATATAGCTTACTTGCTCAGGTTTTAAAGGAAAAACTCCTTAAGTCTAACAGTTTCTACTTTATTTTCAGGTTGGTTTAAAGAATCATTCCCTTTTTATTTCAAACTCAACCTTATGTAATTTCTACTTCTCATTACCTTTTTTATATCATGATATTTTGTAGAAACCATGCATAGAGAAATACTTTGGGCTCGTCCTCTTAAGAGAGCCTATAATATCCCATTTTCTCGGGACAACTAGAAAAGTGACATCGTGAGGTTTACCAATAAGACAAGCACTTCAAGTGAAGGGAAGCTATCCCAACCTCACCCCTCTACCTCCAACTCTCAGCCAAAGGCTATACTTACAATTATGTTGAATATGCCTCAGACTCTAATATACGTCCCAAGGTCATGGAGGAAGAAGATAAGGAATAAAGGGACTGATGAGCCCACAAGTTGTACCAAAGGTTGGGCGACCAAGGTTAAGACCAATAGGTTATCACCTCAGGATGGGGAAAGGATAAGGAGAACATATGACATTCCTTCCTCAATTTAGATAATGATTCCCCAATCGAGATCTTGTGACAAATACCAACCTCCAGTTGGGTGGATAGTCTTTCACGATAAGGTAGTATGGTTGAGGATCAAATTTCCTCTATACCCCTTTATAAAGAAATGTTTGGCCCCGAATCAGCTCACGCCAAGCTAGATGATGCTTAATAAGTGGAGGTACTTACTTTGACTTACCTTGATATGCAGATAGCTCTGGGTTGAGCTAGAGATGCCTGAGTTCAATGAGGCATATGTATTGAAACAGAACCCTATAGATACGAGAAAAGGTCTATATGTTAGTGAAACAAGATCGGGGCATAAATGATCCTACCTGAAAACGAGAAGAATCAGAAGGAGTATTTCTTCTACATCTATGGTTGATGGGAGACTCCAGATAGTGATGCCAGAATGATAAGGAGCAACTAGGCTGACACCAAAGTCGTGATAAGAAATATAGGCTCTTTTATCATAACTTTAAGCCATAAGACGAAGCAACAATTGGCTGATATTTAAGATTATATGTCCGAGAAGACTCCATGGAGGCATCTACTAAATACCTATGCTTTTTGTGTATGGTTTGATAAGGAAGGGCTAATAGAGCCCCCTCACAGGATTATATGTAAACCCAAGGCACCCTTAAAGTGTAGGACCCTTCCTACAGATTATAGAGGAAGGTTTGAGATGGTACCAGATGAGGGTGAATTGGCCTTAAGCCTATAAATATAATGTTTTTTATTTAGCTCGCACTTGTAAAACTAACACCTTTTTTTAGATAGCATGAAGTTCAATGCCTCTAAGATATTGGTAAGTCATTAGAGTAAGCACGCCCAACATGGAGGGATGAGCTCCAAAGGAAAGAAGAGGAGAAAGTCTTCTAAGCAGAAGGGCACCACAATCTTGCCAAAAAGGAAGAAGATGGTCACCATCGATGAGCTCGTGCCTTTGAATGTCATCGAGCCTTCATCAGAGTCCCTAGGTCCATACACCTCACCAACCATCAGCTCGATTCAATAATCACCTATTCCTCTTGTGAAGGATTCAAGGAAAGGGAATGGTGGCATCGACGACCTCACCACCAATGTGTATGGAGAAGCCTTATATAAGGGCTTGATACTAGAGTGGTTGGACTACCACATGGACCAACTCCTCTACATGGTGCATGAGAGATAACTCAACATCATATGCAAGGGTATGGATGTTGAGGTCATGCTCAATCACCTTATGTTCTAGGTAAGTGTTAGTCTGACCTTGTTTCTAATTAAGCCTTTAACTTTTATATTTTAATGACTTCGTGTTGTTTACCTTGTTTTTAGATGTAACTTATTTATATGATAGTTAAGACTCAATGTATGTAGAGTTTGAAGCATGAGTTCTTGATGGAAAAAGAGAGCCATGCTTCAACTTGGGCCAAATATGCTGTGTTATTGACCAAGGCCAATAAGTGGAAGGAAGAGACTATCAACAATGAGGAGAAGCTGTCCAAGGCCATAGATGAGCTGAATAATTTCTCAAGGTGTTTCAAGGAGCTCAAGGAGGCCCATGCTAAGGTGGAATCCTATAGGCTCAAGGAGAGCTAGAGGAAGTGTGAGCTTGAGGCGATGAAGGAACAACTCTCCTTAAGCATCGAGATAGAGTACAACCTGGCTATGGACTCCTTTAGGGATGAGGCTAATAAGATGGGCATGAGAAAATACTATTATTAAATCTTGAATATCCTGGTCACTTCCCAGTACTCGTCTACTCAAACCTAAGATGAGGGTATTGAACATGGCTTGGGCTATAGTACGAGTAATGATGGGTCCGAGTTGGGGGATGAAGAGGGTGGAATTAAGGACCTTTGATATTAGTATTGGGCTGAGCTTTGCTATATTTCAACCCCATTTTCTCATTCTCAGGCTGAGTCTCCCTATAATCCAAACCCATCTTCTTGGTCTCTTAAACATGTTGGGGACCATATATATTTCTTTTAAGTTCGACTCCACTCTAATTATGTGGTCGCGAGCTCACACTCTTAAACCATCTTTATTAATGAGAAACAATTGATTTTTGGAACAACTCATATGTGTGATTACATATTTATGACATTTATAGTATATATTTATGATGCTGACCTACCTCCTTATTTTAAAGGACATGTGTCATTAAATTTTTTCTATTATTATTCACTATAAAAAGGGTTAAGAATGTTGTAAAATTCAGACATCCTTTTTTTTGAAGCAACTGACAATATTTCTCTATCTTTCTTGTGCGAACCTTATGAATTTTGACCGTACAAATAGACATTCAGCTCGAGCTTTAAAATTGGAGAATGGTAGGCTCAAGATTGAGGTAGATAAGTTAAGAATTATGATGATTAGGCTCAAGGATAAGCTCTCCCTTTATGAAGAGACAAAATGCGAGCTTGCCTCTTGCAAGGAGCAACTATTACAAACTTGAGCTCAAGAAAGAAGGACCATAACTAAGATGGCTGCTCTCATTAACATGGATGGGTATTGTTGAGGAATTGAAATGTTCCATACTCAAATCGATCTTAGCCCTTACTAAAATATAGGTCAATATTCACAAGAAAGTTGTCAAGATTTAGGTTGAGTTATTGCCATTAGTAAAAGAGACTGATGACCCAAACATTGGTCGTCTATCCAAATGTCTGAGGGACTTTTACCTTTTTCAGAGACTGAGCTCTCCCTTAATAAATTTTGAAAGCTTTGTAAAAATCAAGCAATAAACTTCTATTTTAATAAGATGACCATATGACACTCAATTAATGTGCTTTATTTTTGGTGGTAGGAGCTCTCTACCTGGTATTGATTGGTGTGATCAGCTCATGATATGTAATATTAAGAGAGTGTGTTCTACCTGGTCTATGATCAAGGTGATCAACTCTTTTTAAGGAAGAGCATTCTATCTGGTCTGTAATCGAGGTGATTAACTCTTTCTTGAGGGAAATAGCATTCTACCTATTTTGTGATTGAGGTGATCAACTCTTTTTAAAGGAGAGCGTTCTACCTGGTCTTTGACCGAGGAGATCAACTCTTTTTGAGGGAAAGCATTCTACCTGGTCTATAACTGAGGTGAATAACTCTTTATTTGTGAGCGATCACTTTACCTGGTTTGTGACTGAGGTGATCAACTCTTTCTTTATGGGAGAGCGCTCTACTTGGTTTGTGACCGAAATGATCAACTCTTTCTTTGTGGGAAAGTACTCTACTTAGTTTATGACCAAGGTGATCAACTCTTTTTTAGGGAAAGAATTCTACTTAGTCTGTAACCTAGGTGATCAATTTTTTCTTTATGGATAACGCTCTACCTGGTTTTTGATTGAGGTGATCAACTTTTTTTAAGGGAGAGAATTCTACTTGGTCTGTGACCAAGGTGATCAAATTTTTACACATAATATCATAAGATAGTCATCGCTTACCCGAGAAATTGGGATATTGGAGGAGACACACACTTACTCGCAATCCTTATCTACATCGTATGATGCCTTAACTTTTTCTTGCCTTTCATTAGCCTTCTTCAAGGTTTAGTCTTGCTTTTTATAATCTTTCTTTAGCACCCGAAAATTATGCCTATCAACTTTCTTGCTCTTGTAGCAACTGTTTGTTAATGGGCTATGTCAAACTAGGAAGATGGTTACTCTTACCTACGTTCTCACCCTAGGTAGGCTCAAGTACAACATGATTTGGCATGATTCTACCAACTAGGTTGGTGGCTCGACTTTGAGGGATGACCAGGCTTGCCTGTGATCAAAGTGCCTTGTTTTCTCACCTGGTCTCCACGAGCTTTCTTTTTAGCTCAAGAAGTTGATATGCTATATATTGGTGGGGATCAGCCTCTACCTTGGCCTTGTTGCGAACTAGAAAATTGTATTCTTGTAACGATGTTGCCTCATTGTTTGCTAGTCTTAACCGTTCCTCAGCTCGTGTACATACCATGATTGCTTGTGATTCTGAAAAACTATACTTGCTCAATATGTTTCTTCTCTTCGAACTCAATGTGAATCCTTGAAGATATGAGGTCAGAAGCTAAAGGCCAACCTTTGAATTTGATCCTTATGCTGGGTGCCAAAATATTAGGATTTGTCTGATTTGTAGAAAGAGAGAAAATAGATAAAAGTCAAAGAGTTTTATGGAATGTGTGAATCTCTTATGAGATTAATGTATAAATATAGTCTTTTATGTATACGTGTCGATTACATAGGGAGTGCATATCACATCGTGTCAAAGAGGTACAAGAGAAAAAGAAAACACATTTAAAGCTCGAGGTTGACCACACTATGGCTCGGTCTAGAGGTTAACCTTCCAACACTAAAGGTCTCGTGTGTAGGTAGGCCCATAATGCTAGTGTCATTGTGGGCACGTGCATAGGTAGGTTTTTCTGGGATGATCTATCTGATGGCTTGGGCTATCAATTGGATTGAATTGTTTGATGGATGAGATTCTAGGTTGATCCATATGTCTAAACAAACAACTTTTTTGAATATGTTTTTAAGAGATATCCCAACTTTCAACACTATTACAAGTTACAACACATGGCCATGTGTTACCCAACTTTAAAGACTAATTTAAACACGTGTTCATGCGCTCTATTTTTTCTAACATTTTTTATTTTAAGAGTGCTCAAAATTGTTCATATGTTTTTCAAATTTTCACACTTCAAATGAACAAATGCTTATGTGTTCTTCGATATTGAACCCTTACATGTTATAATGTGTTTTTAAGTTTTAAATATCCTAATGACATGTCTAATCTTGTTTGCATATAAGACATCAAGCAACTCGTGTATAGTGACTTAGTATGATTGACTGAACATTCAAAGTATAGGACTTCAGATGCACCCTACATCTAACGACCTATATAACTATGACCTCATGTTTCGAGTGACAAAAACTGATTAGTTATAGATGCCAGGATTGAACTACTTGAGGGTAGCCCTCCCAAGAACTCTACCTCTATATAAGAGGTATCGTATGCAACCTGAGCATAATGACCTAATTTTGTGTAAAACTATCATGGTTAGGTTCTTTAACATTTCAAATATAACGCCTACCAATATAACTTTAACACTTATCTCTTAGGTGCTTATATATACATCCCTTGTGAGATGAATAAAATATATGATCATTATCTACATTCTAAACTTCTATCTAGAAATCCTACAAACCTAAAACATTTCCAAACAATTGAAAACTTTAAGAAGTTAAGGAAATATTTTAAAATTTGACCCTTATATCCACACAATCAGGTCACTATGTATAAGGAGTCTAATACAATACACGTGAAGACATTATCCAATTTTGAAACTCTATTTAAATGTATGTTGTTAAAAAAAGAAAGAAAAGAACCTAAATATTTATGTATCTTCTAATTAAGAGGCAGGTTATGAGGGAGGGGGTTATGTTAAGAGAGTAGAGGAAGTTGGGTGTGTGACTGGATGAGGGAGAAAACATTAATTGGATGGGGAACTAATACAACTCCGAAGATAACAAAAAGAGATTTTTCAAATAATAATAATAATAATAATAATAAGAGAGAGTACTTCCTAAAATAAATGTAATAACATATATATAACTCATGAGTCAATATATTCATTAAAAAACCATAATTATGTTATGATATTAAATTATTATTTTATATTTGAGTTTTAATTTTAAATTTAGGTAAGAAATATCTCATAATTATAATCATTATCTTTTATATAATTTATTTTTATACTTAAATGATTATTTAAAAGATATTTTAGAAAAAAATCATTAGTTATTAAGTTTGTAGTATTTAAATCATGTTGATTATTAATAAAAATAAGAAAAGAATGAAATATATTTCTATAACACTAAGTGAGAGGCTTTAGTCCCTAGAAAACTAAATATTTAGAGGTCATAGTTCTCATGAATTATTATAAATCTATTAAGTTTATTTAATTTTTATCGTTATAATAAAATATATAGAATGAGTTCCTATCACATTTAATGCCTTAAGGATTATGATTTATATCTCTTTGTGTTTTTTGGATGATTTATCTTGTATACTAGTGAATGTTAAAATAAATATAATTTATATAAATAGTTATTTATTAATTTTATTGTATATTAGCTTTATAAATATATTTCTATAACACTAACTAGGAGACTCTAGTCCCTAGAAAACTAAATACTTGAGGCCATATTTCTCATGAATTATTATAAATCTATCAAGTTCATTTAATTTTTATCGATATAATAAAATATATGAAATGAATTCTTATCACATTCAATACATTCAATATCTAGGATTATAATTTGTAATCTCTTTTATTTTTTGATGATTTATCTTGTATATTAATAAATGTTAAAATATTTTTAAAATACATATAATTTATATAAATAGTTATTTATTAGTTTTATTGTATATTAGCATTATATTATTATACTTAGAAAATTATTTTAATTATGCTTTGAGGATGACAATTCATACAATTCATGTTTACTTATTTAATAAAAATAATGAATCCAATCAATTCATTTATGAGTCAATTATATTTTTGTTAAACTAATCATTTTTGTGTCTCAAAGTTTGGTAGTCTCTTTTTGTTGTTTTTTAGTTTTCATTATTTTTTGTACACTAATAATTACCAAAATATTCACATGTAAATACTTATTATGAATAGTTGTTTAGATAGTTTTGTTATCTTATTTAAAATGTCCCAAAGTTTGGTCATTTTTTTTATAATTTTTGTTTTTTTACCTCAATAAATACTAAAATTTCTTTAAAATAAATACATTTTTATGAATAATATTTTTGGTTATTATATTGTGTATTAGTTTTATATTATTACCATTAATAATTGTTTTAATTATATTAAGAGTGATAATTCTTTCATATCATGCTTAACCATTTAATGAATGAATCAAGTCTAACAACTTTAAATTTAAATTTGAAAATGTTTGAATTTAAATTTATCAATTTAATGTATTTTTATTGATAAATAAAATAATTTAAGTGATATAAATTTATTATTATTATTATTTGTGTCAATTAATAATTTAATACGTAGACACTAATACTAGCTAACTCGGCAAACGAATATGAAATGTACACAATATGACACAATATTATATCCCTAAATGTCATGTAATTTTCTACTCAGTATGTGTATTGGATCTTCAGATTAGTTTTGTTACTTAAATTCGATACTTATTCGTATATTGCACCTTTTCTTTTTTAAAAACATAACCAGATTACACATTCATACATTATATTGAATTATATTTAAATTTTTACATGACTTTTGATATAGCACATTTTTCAATTGACAAAACTTAGGTCCTAATTTTTGTGTCTTCAGTCCGTCTTAAATAGAGAATTGAAACTTCCTTCTATAATATTACACATATAAATCAATTGTCTAGAAGTCACATGCAGCCGAAAAAACTGAAAGAATTTGGGAAATTGACTCATTCTTTTGTTCTAAACCGTATTGCTTGTGAACGCGATTTATTGTTTATTGTGCTTACTTAATTTTTCTGAAAACTTTGTAATACATATTCATGTAAATGCTTATATATATTTATCTTTCCAGCTCAATTATTTATATGATTTTAATTTTAACATTTTGAAAAAAAAAACATATTAATTATTTTACAACTTAAAACAATATATATGTTTTATGTAAAAACATATGTTATTTTTCTTTGTAAAAAACACATTTTTCTTAATGGATTAAAAGTGAATCTTTATGTACAAAGGAAATTATATCATGCGATTAAACCTATATTTATTTAAGTAGTTATAAAATATCAAAATTTATAAAAATATTTTTTTGTGATTTTGTTTAATTTAAATATATAATAGGATAAGAATTAAAGTATATAGAATGAATATATAAGATAAGATAAGATTGATAAGTATTAATGTATTATGTAGGAGACATTATTAACTTAACTAATAGGGACATAAAACATATATATTTACAAACAATATATAACTTGATAATAATATTATCATAATCATTTTTGTTTACTGTCACATAAAAAATGTATAAAATGATTACTATATCTTTAACATTAATTACATTATAGCGTCACTTATTAATAAAATTATTGTTAATGTAAAATAATTATGATAATAATAATTTATCTTGTGATAATATCAATATTAGATACCGTATGTAGGAGGACATAACTATCTAAAAGTTTAGAAGAAGGATTAGGTTTGGGAATTGAACTATTAAATAAAAAATAAAGGCTAATTGTACGAGTTAGACGAACATGTTAGATTTGAACCTAATTCTACCTCAAAACATAAGTTATAAGATAAATAATTATCTAAGGTTATATGTACAACGAAAGCTTAAATCTTCATCGATATGAGACTTTAAGTTCCTTAACATTCCTCTTCTATATTGACGAGGATGACCGGTAGAAGTTGTACCCTGAGTGCTGACGAGGGTAAGCTTCATGGGTACTAGAGAGTTAGTTAAAGTTATATGTGCAGCGAAAACTTAACTCCTAAATGATACGAGAGGGAATCTAAGGAGAGAAAATCTCAAACACTTATAAAATATTCGCTTTTCATATTTTTGTTTTAACTTGAAAATATTTTCATCTCTTTATTAAAATTATATATACTATTCTTGATAAATTTAACAGTTAACGTCTAATTCTTTTATGAATTTAATCTATGATCTTCGTTCTAGCTAGCTAATAGTACTACTTACTATACATATACATGTACTAATAGAAATAATATCAAAGGGTACGAATAACTAGGAAATTGAATCATCAATAATTATATAAGGTTATATTATATAAAAGGAATCAAGATATCTGCACTAACAGCTTTTCCATATGAACACGATCGACCTCCAAGAATACATACCCAAGAATATTTTAAAAAAGAGAGAGTACAAATCATAACTACAAGCCTAAAAGAATGTCAATTAACATCTACATCTCCTAAAAAAAGAAAAAAAAATCAGAAAGTCACAGTTGGAGTCATCAACCTCAACTTCAAGTCATCTTTAGGCGGTGAAAAACCCAAATGCAAATCCAAATCCAAATCCAAATCTGAACACATAATCCTCTTACTACTATTCAATTTCTTCAACATCGGCAATAATGGCATATCAACATCTTTCTGAATCTCTTGTCTATGTCTTCTCATATGACCTCCGAGCGCTTGTCCTAACGGGAACTCAAGTCCACAGATCGTGCACTCGTGCGTCTTCGGCTTTACCGGCGAGGTCGGCAGCTGAAGATCACCACCGCCACTCAGTTTTAGTTTCTTATGGCTTGCTCTATGACCTCCTAAAGCTTGAAACGAAGAGAATTCTCGGTTACACGTTTTACAAACAAAGACTGGGTCATTGGAGGTGTCTTTCTTTACTGATTCGGTTTCGCCGATTTTGGATAATAGCACCATGGTTAGGGTTTCGATATCTGTTGTTACTTCTCTACCTCTCTTCATAGCCATTTTATATTTTCTGAATTTTAAAAGGAGAAAAATTGAAATCTGGGAATCAAAAAGTTGCAAATATGAATTCTTTAGTTGTTGAACGGAAAGAAAGGATGAGAGAAAGTGGGAGATTAAGGCGAGTATTTATAGATTACGGAAGGAAGCTTGTGGTGTGTACTTGAGAAGAATGATTTTACTGTTGACGATAGATGCAATGTCTCTTCTAACCTTGCTTTCTTTCTTTCTTTGGCATTAAGGTAGTAATTTAAAAAATGTTGTTATTATAAAACGTGAGGAATAAAGAGGGGTAGTTTCGTATTTATGATGGTATCGCCGCCTTATTGGCTAAATGGGCAGGTTTACGTCACCGCGTAGCTTATCCAACATTCCAAGTCAAACTTGGCGAGGAAGTCGAGAGAGTTGTAAGGGCCTTTTGACTTTTCTAGATGCTAGTGAAAGTTCAACTTAGAGAGCATCCCATGAGCCGCGTATAACGCACTTGCTGGCTTGTTTCGTTTTCACCGCAATTTTTATTTTATTTATTTATTGATAATGCTATAGGCTGTCAAACCATATACATATAGTTCGGGTTGGATATACTTGTTTACAACCGGACATGTTTAGCCACAAGGGAGACAACCCAATTAATATATTGGGTTTGATACGCTTCTGTTATCTGTATTGGTATTTATTAAAATTTATATTTTTGAATTGTTATATTAATAATATTTTATTTAAAAACTTGTTTTTATTTCTTCATTCAAAACTTTTACAAAGTTTATTATAAAAAAATATTTATGATATATTTTTCGTAATATATTTAAAATATGAAAGTTAGATTTTAGTATTTGGTTATCTAGATCAAATTTAAAATTATATTCTATTTCAAAATTTTATAATATTTACTATTGAAAAATATACTAATGACATATTTTTCGTAATAGATTTAAAATCTAAAAATTATGTTTAGATATGAAGATTTCTACAAATAGAAACAATTGTACGAATGTCAATTATTCTTTCAACTCAAATAAGTAACTTGAACTTAAATAAAGGGTAGTAAACCTATGAAATCTTTTTTTCATGAGTTCTATACTAATTCGACCAAACATATCTCACAAATTTGAATTAAGCTAATAACACAACAAAAATACAAAACAACATACTTAATTCAATAAACAATAAAAAAATCAACAATTAGAAGGAAAAAATTATGGTAAACAAACTAGTGATGATGTGCCTTACAAACTTCTGTCCAGACTAACAACAACTATAAGCATGATAAACAATTAATATCATACGAGGTAAGAAAGTATACTAAAATAACGAAGGATTTCTAATCACTTCAAGACTTTATATGTAGGAATATATTTAGTGAATATGATTTTACTCTTACAACATACGATTAAACAAAACATAGTGAATTATAAAAAAGAGTCTGACACCTGGTACACTAGCAAGGTAAGAAGATACATACTCCTTAGAGATTCATACTAAACTCGTTTGCACATAACAAAGCAATATAAATTAATCAGGAAATAGGTACATTAATTTTATACAGTATAAGTAATGATTAGAAAGCTATAAATATGTTACATAGAAAGGAAAGAAGTCATGCAATAATATATAACAAATACACCTTCTAATCAGAGTTTTCATCTAGTATGTTGATTCATACATGATGGAAACCCAGGTTACACAAACACAACAGTTTGACTATGCATAACTACAAAGAATGAGTCCAAGATCTGATATACATTCAAGTTAAGGAGATACTGACTCCTTAAGGACTCGTCATAACAAAAAATAATTAATGCATTAAATGCAAACCGTCAAAAATAAGAAACAGATAGGTTATATAACAATCAGACAATTGGTGATAAATAATAAAAGCTTCCTAATCAAAGTTTAAATTTTAGAATATAGAAACATACACAACTTAAACTTTGATTGTACTAACCAAACATTAGAACATGCATAACACCATATATAATGAGGTAAATTCACATAGAATTTCTGCCTATGTGGTAAAATCTTTGGGTTGCTTAAGGCAATCACTCAGTAGTAAACAATCTACTAAAAAATAAATTAGTTACAACTTTGAAAGAAATAAAATCACTATTACATTTATCAATTAAGACCTCTATCCGAACTGTCTATTACTAATTCCATAATTACATGGTTCAGCACTCGAACTTAGTTGTCTTTTACAGCCAACACCACCCAATATAGCGAGATCGATAACAAATGACCAATAACAAGAAATGTAACTATTCATAACTTTGGGGGACACAAGTCCACTACTAATGTCAAATTATGTATGAGAGACACACAGTCAAACCACGTACACACATAACCAATGATTTGATAACTAAACTCAATAGACAATCTATACTCAAATATAAGCTTTCTAAAATAATTTAAGAAATAGATATAAATCTTGTCATGAATTTTGGAAGAGTTTCGTCACTAAAAACATGGATAAAGAGTTGAGAGTGTGGGAGGGATTTGTAAAGTCTCGGCCAACCACCTCACAAATAACCTCACCAAAGGTAGTGGTGAGGGTGGAAGTGAGGTTGGTGGCAAAGGTTGTGACGAGGTGTTAAAAAAGATACTTTTCGTTTCCAAAAGTACCAGTTTAATTCCACAAATACTCGCACACAACGAAAACAACTTCGTGGTATTTGTAAAGATGCATGCATACAAAATATACCTAATTATATGTTTGTGTGTTTTATTAATTTTTAGTAACCAACCTTACACAAAGGGTAAAGTAAACTGACATCATATTTTGTATACATAAAGCTAACATACAGACACAGAGTACTTAGGGATTTTAAGATACATTAGTCTAAAATTTAATTTAGATACTTTAATGTGAGTCTAAATTATGTGCTCTATTTTAAGCAATAATTTTTAGATGGTTTGTTTTTTTTATTATAAACAAATCATAATTTAACTTAGATTAATTGGGGATACAAACTTTATGATGTTGATTGTTTTTATTAACAATGAATTTAAACTAGATCTTAGAATATTTTCATACAAAAAAAATCAGTAATATTAATTTATATTTTTAATAATCTAACCAATTTTAAGCAAGTATGATTGACTACTAATATATCTAATAAGTTTTCTAGTGAGTGTTAAATGTTAAATGTCTAATATTTATTGAATCAATTCTATGTCTATGTTTTATAATTCTTATTATTAGATTAGATTTTTTCAAAACTAAAACAATTGTAATAGAATATTTAAGTTTATTTTTTTTAATTTTTAAGAGTTTTGTTGAATTATTTAAAATCATATAAATTCTCTTTAAACCAACTTTAAAAATATACTTATTACTTTTTACAAAGTGATTCGTGAACTAACGAACTATTTATCAAATATAAAATTTGTGCATCAAATTGTCATAGCACAAGTATGTTCTATATCTCCTCAAGAAGTTCAGGATTAGAGTATGCTAAACCAGCTAAAACCTTAATGGTTTCATGGTCTGTTCTATCCAATCATAGTAGTGTTCTACTCTCAGATCCTACATTGTACAAAAGCCTAATAGAAGAATTATTGACAAGGCCAGAAATAACCTGTTCAGTAAATATATTATGTCAATTTCTTCACTTACCTATCGGCATCACATGAAATTAGCAGTTAAGAGAGTTTTGATATATCTAAAGGGAACAGCTAAACATGAACTGTATTTGTAAAAGTCTGATGTTTTTGGCATTGTTTGGTTCATATATTCAGATTGGGCTTGTTGCCCAAATGGCAAACATATCACTAGTGGATACTGTATATACTTTGTTAAAAGCTTTGTCTTTTGGAGTGTAGGGAAATAAAAGACTATAACAAGGTCGTTAATTGAGGCAAAATTTATAGTGCTTGCTTTGGCATCAATGGAAGTCATTTGGGTTCAAAAACTGCTAACATAATTAAAAGTTACTATGGCCCTTACACCTATTATGTGTACTGTAACAATATAACTACTGAGCATGCATCTTGCCTCCAATCCCCATCATGCAAATAATTGACACATGTTAATTGTTTTTTGGATTTTCATTTCCTTAGAGAATTGGTGACAGAAAACAAGTTAGATGTACTCCTTTTCAAGATTAGATAGCTGAGAGATTAACTAAACCCCTTGTAGATCAACATTTTTAATCATTAAAGACTAAACTATTGTTGCTTTCACCACCATTAGTTTAAGGGGATGTAAAAGATGTAATGTAAACATTGTAGTATGGTTCAATTGTATAGAGTTGGTTATAACTAACGGAAGTTAGTTATTTACTTAGCCAATTAGCTTCTAGTTCTTGTACTATTTATGTAACAACTTAATAATATTTTGTTCTTAGATATTTTCTCTAATCTTCTCTAGCTTTCATGTTCTTTCTAGCTAGATGTACAATCTTAGTAAGTGATAGACATTCGTGAATTCTCAAACATCTTGGATGTAAGAATGAATTTGTTTTAAGAATACCACGTTACATTGGTGCACAATTTATTTTAAACTTAATTGTCTTTAATTTCTATTTTAATTTACAATATATATTATACTGTAAGTTTATTATCGATCATATTATTCAATAATATATATTTACTCTATGTTACCTCTATTTTTAACACATTTATCAAAAAAATATTTATTACAAATCAAACCATAAAAGAAACTTGTCTAGGATTGAATTATACAAATTTTCATTATATTTTTCTATATTCTATGGCATTCTCTTTTTATTTTTTTTATTTTGATTTCATCTATTTTTTCTTTTTTAAATTTTCACATTTTACAGTTAATTTACTTTGTTTTTTTTTTTGTAAAATAATTTAGTCATTTTACTTTTTAAATTTCTTAAATTTAAATCAAAATTTAAGATTAACTTGAAATTCAACTTTAAAAATATAAAAAAAATAAAATGATTATAAAAAAAGTAAAGGGATCGAAATGTAAAAATAAAGGAAATAAAGAAATTAAATTGTAAGGAAAATTGAATAAGTTAAAATGTAAAAATTAAAAAATAAAAAGATTAAATTATGAGAAAAATATAATAAAAGTAAAAATATAGAATATATAAAAATATATGAAACTTTTGTGTAATACAAATTAAAAATAATAAAAGATCTAAGTCCCGGTGGGATCCTCCATAGATGTGATGTCCTATGTAGGCAATAGCCAACTCGGCCGTGAAAAGGAAGCCACCCTAAACATCATGAAAATTGAGGGGCATTTAAGTCAAATCTTGGTACGTGAAAATAAAAAATATAATATTTTTAAAACTCATAGTAATAAAACATCATCTTTAACTTACACTAAACAATAACCCATGCAAACAATCAAGAATAAAACAATACTTTTATTATTATAAATTTTTGTAATATTATTTAGTATAATTTTTCTATATCTCTTTGCTCAAATATTTAAGTCATGAAAGAAATATCCCACATGTCATTTACGTGTTTAATAATGTACGGAAAATGAAAAGGACAACTCAAATTACTAATGATATTTTATATGTATTTTAATTAATATATTTATATCTTAAATATTTTATGTTACTAAAAAATTTCGTTTCAATACACTAATTTATTTTTTGATTTCCTTTCTATTATTTTTTAATAGCAACTATTTTTTTTACCTAAATACATTTTTGGTATTTTAGCAAAAAGATTTTTATTTTTCTTTATGAAAATTAACTAGAATTGAAAAAATGTTATTTTTTAAAAGTTGAGTTCAACACTTTCTATTAGAAATTACTAAAAAATTAAAAATTATTAAATTTATTTTAAAAAATAATAATAATATAAATAAGTATTAAAAATTATGACATTGCAAAAATGTTATTAAAACATGATAGAAAATATTTTTCATAACTAATTAAGGATAATAATGAAAATATTTTTTATGAATAATTAATTGAATTTTTTGTATTATTAATGCTGTCAAAAAAAGAACTTATGAAAATTAACAATTTTTTATTTCATTTTTTTAACTCTAGTTAATTGTCAAAAGGAAAAAATTTCTTCATAAAACTACCAAAAGTGTATTTTGGGTAAAAACTTGATTATTATTTAAAAAAGATAAAAAATACTAATATTTGAATTAAAGTAATAAAAAGATTTTTTTAATAATATAAGATATTTAAAAAATCAATATATTAAATAAAATACCTATAAAATAACCGACGGACTCAAATTCATAATAACAAAAGTCATAGTATTATGTTTATTATTTTCACGTACAAAGAATTAATTGACATGTAAGAAATATCTTACATGATAATCATCATGTACGTTGTTTAGTAATATCTACAGATAATAAAAAAGACAACTCAATTTGTTGAAAAGAAAATGAAGGAAAAATCGATAGGGTATTAAAATTTTAATAGTGAATGGATGAATCGAGACGATGGTTGTTTCTTTTTTCTGGCATTGAACGAGACTTGTTTGGCTCCGAGTGGTCAGATAATGGAAATGGAGTTTATGGTTGGGTGATTTTTTTGGGTTTGTCATTCATATTTCATTGAATTTTTTAAGGATTTTAAAGAAATATTGAATTTCAAGCCGCAAATTACATTAGAAAATAATTTTTTTGTTGTTGAAATTTGATCTTAATAATTTTGAGTATCTTTTCTTACCTTTTTTTAATTAAAAATTACACATTGCATATATGATAATTGATTACAAAAGTTATAAATATTATTTGGTTATTTTGAATAAGAAATGAATTAAAAATCTTAAAAATATTTTTTATAAATTAAGAATTAAACATTACCGTTATGCTACACTTGAAAAGGAGTGACTTTGAGTTTAAATACGTGTCGGAAAAATATGAATTTTATAAAAAAAAATTGTTAAAAAAGATGAATTTAATAAAAAAATTGTAAAGTCTTCTCCCGCATTACTTTTTTACATTATTTAAAGAGATATAGTAAAAAGTTTGCTATTGTGATTATGCTTCAAGGGCACCTATTTTTGTAGTTAAAGGATATAGGCAAAAGGAAAATGTAGATTTCTTTGATACCTTTTTACCAGTTATACGAATAACTTCCATACGTGAACTTTTCTCTCTCGTTGCTATCCATGATTTAGTAGTACATCAAATGGATGTTAAAACTGCTTTTTTAAATGGTGATTTAGAAGAAGAAATTTATATGGATCAACCTGGATGTTTTGTTATCCCAGGTCAAGAAAATAAAGTTTGTAAATTAGATAAATTTCTTTATGGTCTAAAACAAACACCTAAGTAATGTCATGAAAAATTTGATAATCTAGTTATCTCACATGGATTCAAAATAAATGAAAGTGACAAATGCATTTATTATAAATTAGAAGATAATATTTGCACTATTATATGTTTATATGTGGATGACATGTTTATTTTTGGATCAAATATTTATGTTGTGAATAATGTGAAAATGTTGTAAAGAGCTAATTTTGATATGAAAGATCTCGGAGAAGCGAGTGTAATCCTTGGTATAAAGATAACTAGGTCTGAAAAGGAAATTTCTCTAGATCAATCTCATTACATTGAGAAGATCTTAAAGAAATATAATTACTTTAACTGTAAACCTGCATGTACTCCTTATGATCCTAGTGAAAAGTTGTTCAAGAACACCGGAGACGGTGTTAGACAAACTGAGTATGCGAGCATCATTGGTAGCTTACGTTACGCTACTGATTGCACTAGACCAGACATAGCTTATGTTGTGGGATTACTATGTAGGTTTACCAGTAGACCTAGTGTAGAGCATTGGAATGATATTGAAAGGGTTATGAGATACCTTAAGAGAACTATGTACCTTGTGTTACATTATAAAAAGTTTCCCACTGTTTTAGAAGGATACAACGATGCAGATTGGAACACTTTATCAGAAGACTCCAAAGCAACTAGTGGCTATATATTTAACATAGTTGGTGGAGCTATTTCTTGGAAGTCTAAGAAATAGACAATATTGGCTCAATCTACAATGGAGTCTAAAATGATAGCACTAGCCACTGCTAGTGAAGAAGCAGGCTGGCTAAGAAGTCTGTTAGCTGAGATCCCTTTGTGGGAAAGATCGATACCAACTATCTTGATCCACAACGATAGTACCGTGGCTATTGCAAAGATTCAGAACCGTTACTACAACGGAAAGAGACGACAGATACGTCGTAAGCATAGTACTGTTAGAGAATTTCTCTCTACGGGAGCTGTAAGAGTGGATCATGTACGTTCTGATGAAAATTTGGCAGATCCTTTGACGAAAGGATTACCAAGAGAGAAGGTTTTCAAAACCTCAAAAGGAATGGGATTAATGCCCTTAGAATGACGAGTCACTTATGATGGTAACCCAACTTATAAACTAGAGATCCCAAGAAATAAGTTCAAAGGGTAATAACAAGTCATAAAGTGATATGAGATGTATCATGCTATTTTCAAATCACATTCTATATTGTTAGAAGCATGAAGTCCTGAAGCGATAGAAAAAGATGAGTTAATTGTTAAACTCTTAATGAGTTCTGTACTCTATGTGGAGTGGAGTACATAGCTACATGAGTACTCTTGATAGACTCACCTATGTGAATGTGGAAGTGTGGCCGCTTTCTATGAAACTTTTTGGGGCAAAATTTACTAAAGCGTTCACTATACTGGGATACACGTGCATGATCGTAAAGCACAGGCTTTTAGAACTACACATTGGAAAGGTTGTGTGTGTGATGATTGTTAGAGATAGAGTTCAAAACTACGAGTTACTCTAGTATATTCTAAAGCATCAACACTATGCAAAGGTTCAAGTCGATAGACACCTTTTTTGCTTATGCACAATCTTATAATTTTAATTGATCAGTTGCTCGATGAAAATTATTTTTATATAAAATTCAAGTGGGAGATTGTTGGAAAAATATGAATTTTATATAAAAAAGGATTGTTGGAAAAGATGAAGTTAATAAAAAAAATTGTAAAGCCTTGTCCCATATTGCTTGTTTACATTATTTAAAAGAGGTATAAATAGTGAAAAGTTGGCTATTGGGATTGGGCCCCAAGGGGCACCCACTTTTATGGAAGGGGAGAGGACGTAGGCAAATATGATACCACACACGCGCGTACGCCTCCTCCACCGTCCGACTGACCGGTCGTGCCGAGCCGAGTCGAGTCCGAGTGCATGTGTGTGAGGTGAGGTGGTATTTTATTTTTTGGAAAAATATTCTTTTTAAGGAAAAATTTTCCAATTAGAAAAATGGTTGTTATATATATATATATATAGAAAAATGACCATTATTTTCTTTTATCAGAATATGACCGTTTGTCTTCTTTATTCAGAAAAAGAGCCATTGTTCGTATTTACTCACAAAAATGTCTGTTACTCGTCTTTAATCTGAAAATGGCCCTTACTCTTCATTACTCAAAATGACCTTTACACTCTTAATTCCCAAACATTACCGTTATTATCATAATTGCCACACACTTTCTAAAACCTATAAAAAGAGGGCCTCAACTCTCAGTTTCAACACAACTATCTCTGCAAACTCATCTCACTAGAAACAATTCTCTCTGCAATTCTAAGTTATTTTCCAATTTTCCGAGCAACAAATTTTTCAGGTGTAGCATTCCGGTCTTAATCAGTGCAGTGAAGTTCCGAGACAGAGAAAAAAGATTTTGGGCTGTTTTATCTTGGGGACGACGGGGCTGTGTTTGCTTGCACAAATTGGGTAGAGCCGCGAAACGTCTTAAAGAGATCGACCTAGTCCGCAACTCAACCCAAGCAGTTCACACCAGGTTATCGGTAATATTGTTTCAGTACTGTTATTAACAAACTTGTATCAACAATTTTAAGATGTATTCAATCTGCTATGTCTACTGAAATGCTAACTGCTGATCTAAAGAAACCATTCCATTTTGAGGGACTACACTTTAAAAGATGGAGACAAAAATGTTGTTTTTCTTAACCATGAAAAAATTCGTTTATGCTCTTACTACTGAAAAACCAATACAGTCCAATCCTCCTACTGAAGCCGCAACTAAGGATTTAGACACCTGGATGGAAAATGATTTTCTATGCAAAAATTATATTCTTAACGGTTTAGCTGATAACTTGTATGATTATTATAACTGTGATAAGTCTGCTAAGGAAATTTGGAAAGCACTTCAAAAGAAATACGACACTGAGGAAGCTGAAACTAAGAAGTATGGTGTTAGTAGATACATGAAGTTTCAAATGATTGATGACAAGTCTGTGGAAGCTCAATCACACTAACTGCAGAAGATAGCACACAAAATAACTTCTGAAGGTATGACTTTAGATGAACAATTTCAAGTAGCTGTTACAATAGATAAATTATCCCTTGCTTGGAAAGATTTTAAGAATACACTTAGGCATAAAACTAAGGAATTTTCTTTAAAAAGTCTTATAACTCGTTTAAGAATAGAAGAAGAAGCTTGAAAGCAAGACCAAAGAGATGAAGTACTCATAGTCTCAAATAACAGTACCAATGAGAAACGCTCCTCTACAATTCTGAAACCTAAAGGTAGAAATATGAAAAATCATAATCGTAGTAATAATCAAAACCACAACCACCAAAATAGAAATATAAATTATCCTCCCCATAATGGACCTCAACCCACCTTAAGGAATAACACATTCATGTGTTATAGTTGTAACAGACCTGGCCACTTGGCTAGGAACTATTGAAACAGGAATTATCCTGCCCCACAGGCGAACCTTACCGAAGATCAACTTATTGCTATGATATCTGAAGTCAATTTTGTTGGTGGATCTAAGGGGTGGTGGGTGGACACCGGTGCTTCTCGCCATGTCTTCTATTTTCGAGACATGTTCAAGTCCTATTATGATTCTGAGGACAAGAAAGTGTTGTTGGGTGACTCCTACTCCACTAAAGTTGCTGGTACTGGGGAGATGACCTAGGCAAATGTGATACCACACACGCGCGCGTGCTTCCGCAACGTCCGACCGACCGGCCGTGCTGAGCCGAGTCGAGTCCGAGTGCGTGTGCGTGTGCGTGTGAGGTGAGGTGGTATTTTATTTTTTGGAAAAATATTCTTTTTAAGGAAAATTTTTCCAATTAGAAAAATGGTTGTTATATATATATTTTTAGAAAAACGACCGTTATTTTTTTTATCAGAATATGGCCGTTTGTGTTTTTTATTCAGAAAAAGAGCCATTGCTCGTATTTACTCACAAAAATATCCGTTACTCGTATTTAATCTGAAAATGACCGTTACTCTTCATTACTCAAAATAACCGTTACGCTCTTAATTCCCAAACATTACCGTTATTATCATAATTTCCACACGATTTCTAAAACCTATAAAAAGAGGGCCTCAACTCTCAATTTCAACACAACTATCTCTGCAAACTCATCTCACTAGAAACAATTCTAAGTTATTTTCGAATTTTCCGAGCAACAAATTTTTCAGGTGTTGCATTCCGGTCTTAATGAGTGCAGTGAAGTTCCGAGACAGAGAAAAAAGATTCTGGGCTGTTTTATCCTGGGGACGACGGGATTGTGTTTGCTTGCACAAATTGGGCAGAACCGCGAAACGTCTTAAAGAGAGCGACCTAGTTCACGACTTTACCCAAGCAATTCACACCAGGTTATCGATAATATTGTTTCAGTACTGTTATTAACAAACTTGTATCAACAGTATGTTTTAAGTCCTTAATATTTTAGATTATATAAAAAATATCCATAATGGTTAATTTTATGTACCGTATATGTTTTTGTGTTGTGTCATTTTCATTAAAAAATTAACTGTTAAATATGATATTAAAAAATTAAATATGTTATTAAAATAACAAAAATATTACATAAAATTAATCTTTTAAGAATTTTTACAAGAAGTTAAACTTTTGAGTCATTTTTGTTATTAGTCCCAAAAGTTAACTGACATAAAATATATTTAAACATTTTACTAGACAATTTAAACAATTTCTACCTTTGAGTGAATATTGTTTATTTTCCTTCTTTAATTTGTTGTCCATTTTTCTCGAGTGTCAATTATCTCAAGTCTTAACCTAAAACATAAACTCCCATTTTCCATGCACACATACCATAACAATTTATGAACTTGTATGGTTGCATACATCATAATTTATAAATATTTGTTAAAAAGTATTAGTTTTACTTAAATAATATAAATAAAATATAAAATTCATAATTTATAAAAGAGTACGTAAATTTTATATATATTTTTTTTGAAAAAATTATCTATGCTTTAAATGCATATTTAAAAAAAAATACATAAGATTCACATTCATGTTTTAAAAAAAAGTATAAAATTTATATATATATATATATATATATAATGTTAGAAACTCAGACCTAATTCAACCCAATATGATAATGTTAGAAACTCAGACCTAACTCAACACACCATCATTTGTGAAAAGATACTCAACCCAATAAGATCTAACATGGTATCAGAGTTGGGCCTAATCTCTATGTCCTTGGACCTAATTGGGTTCTACCACAGTCCCACCGTGGCACTAATGTCCACCTTTATCCGTCGTGTGGAGGGGGGCTGTTAAGTATCTTTGTCCCACATCGACTAGGAACAAAGCAACAAAATTGCTTATAAGCTTAGGCAACTCTTAACTTAATGAGATCTTATTGGGTTGAGTTAGGTCTGAGTTTCTAACATGGTATCAAAGCTGTGCCTAGTCTCTATGTGCTTGGACCTAATTGGGCTCTACCACAGTCCCACCGTGGCGCTAATGTCCACCTTTGTCCGCCGTGTGGAGGGGGTTATTAAATATTCTTGTCCCACATTGACTAGGAACAAAGCACCAAAACTGCTTATAAGTTTGGACAACGCTTAACTTAATGAGATCTTATTGGGTTAAGTTACGTTTGAGTTTCTAACAGATAACAATGTAAAGTTTTTTTTTTCAAAATAAATTAAAATTGTCAAGATTATTAATAGATAAAAATAAAATAAGATGAAAAAAAAATCAAAATTTACAATATTAGTGAGTTAGACCCGAAAAATAAATTCACAAATTAATGAACACAATTGAAGACAAAAGAAGTAAATTTCAAATCTCTAAAAATGCTATTTAAGTAAAATATACATTATGCTCAATTATGCTATTATTTCAAATAATTGATACTAATTCAATTAATCATCAAGGTGATGATTAATGGGCATTCCCTTTATAGAATTTTGACTTTCTAGTGTCATCGAGATAAACAATTAATTATATTGATAGGCTATGGCTGCCAAGTTGCTTTATACCATTAACAATATATGTGTGCTTTCCTGGACAGCATTGTACTTATGAACAGATGATACACACACCATCATTATGAACTAGAAGATAATTCCATTCCTTATTCATTCTAATTTTCATTACAAGATTACTTATTTAGCTGAAACAAAAAAACAATTAAAGAAAAGAAGAAAAAGACTTTCCCCTTTACACAGAACCATTAGATTCCTGAACCGTGCAAGCTTAGCTGATTAACAAAAGTAGCTTATCTTTATATAAATTTCTTCTTGTTTCTATTCAAATATAAGATTTTGTTTAAATATATGATTGATGATATATATGTTTTCTCAATATAGCAAAGAAAGTATAAATGAGGTATGATTTTATCAATAACGAAAAAGCCAATCCCCACTATCCCATACAATGGGGTCGCTATTCCATTCAAGACCAGACAATTCCATACATTGCACTACACTTTTTAGTGCAAATTGCAAATCAAAGTATTAATATATATTTTTTAAAATGTTCTTGTTATTGTAACCTTTTTTTTATTGCGGGGTAAAACACAGAAGTGGTGGTCCTGTTTGGGTTAATAGGATTAGAGTTGTTAATTACATTTTGTTGCCTAAAAGTTTATCATACAATTACAATTAATATTGTTTATAAGTAATTTCATATCTCATATTACATTGATTTTTAGAGAAAATTTAAAATATTCTTGTGATTTTTAGAGAAAAATAAAAATATAGATAAATAAGTAGGTCATGTATTGTTCTCCTTTAATGGATATATATATATATAACATCTTATGTACGTGACAAAATACGTATTAAATAGCCTAGATACACGATTACTTACATAGTAAAATTACACACTACAGATTGCTTAGGTAGAAAGAGGACCGTGATCACATCGAGATATCATGGTTTCACTAAGTCTTGGCATCCAAGACCTACAGTTTGATAACGAGGTGCTTTTATTGACTGGTTTGTACAATTTACTTAGCTCGCTGGGTCTAGACCATTTGTCAAATCAGTCTTATGTCCTTGTTATTTCCGAACAGAGTACCTGTATTTATAAATCATATGTTCGTTACATATTTAATACCAAATAAATATAGATAATTATTGATTAAAATAATAAGATTTATTTTTTTGTAACTTACTTAAATATCCCATCCATTATGATATATAAATAACACGATTTATAATAAATAGATTTTTATTTTCTACTATGTAGAGTTAATTAATCATGTATTGATACGTAAAGATAATAATAAAAATCTTAGACACGGCTGTAATTTTGAGAGTTGTATAAAACAAAGCCGTCCTTGGTGTGAACGTCTTCAAATAAATTAGTTTTGCTCTAGATTTCGTTTTCAAATAAATCAACAGCCGTCCTTGGTGTGAGCGTCTTCAATCCCTGTGAACTCCATTACCATTTGGTTTCTTTCTCCCTCCATTCAAGAAATTTCTGATTCACGATTAGGTTTCACTTGCATGTATTATTTAGTAATTTGTACTATTATTATTTTTGCACCATTTTTCCTAATTTTTTTTGTTTCATATTGTTTGAAGAAGTACTAATATGTTAGGGATTTTAGTGAGATATTAAAGAGAAGATAATATTTAGATCTTACATTCATCTTATCAATAAGATATATATAAGTATATAAAATATATGTGTCAACATTATATTAGTAGGTATCATGTCAAAGAGTCATTGACGACCTAAATAAGACATTTTACAATAATAACTCGTTTAGCGAAGTTAGGTTCTTGTTCTAACAATTAGGTCATTAGAGTTATGCATCCCTTGTACGGATGTGGGGTAGAAATATAAAAAGCTACCAGGTTGCTTTGCCCCAATGTCTACATGGTTAGGTCAGTAAGTGAAGGTAATGCTCCAAAGGAACTCAATCGGTCTGCTACTCCTCAGTGCAAGGTCATTACACTAAAGATGCTTGATACAACGGACTCTCTCCAAGTGAGGTGATCCAAGTTGTTAAGGTTACAAACCCCTTTACATGTAACATACCTAACATTAACTCCCATATTCCTTAGGCTTTTGGAAAGTTTAGGAAATATTTCAGGACATAAATTTTGATTTTAACATACAAACTGTTCATCTTCCATTCTTAGATTTCTTCCTCTAAAAATAGTAAAAGTTATTAACTTTTTACCCACTGATGTTCTTTACTTAGCCAAATTTTCTTCAAAGAATCTCATCAGTCGAATTTACTATTCTTAGGCCGATCGTCAACAAATCTGTAACCCCTTTTACCTGCTAGGTAACTTATTCATCATTTTTTTACAATGTATTCTGATAAAGAGAAAGGTATAGTTTGCCCGACGTCTTCCAAAGATGTCTACCCAGGCTAAACAAAAGTGACCCGAGAAGGATCTCGAGACTCAGTCCACCTACCCACGAGCTTAGAATAAGTAGAGCGACGTATTGAAGCATCGATAGGTTGTGACGAAGGACCTACTAGAACAAGTGGTGCTTCGAATAAGGAGATCATTCTAGCTTTTTTCGCTTCATCTGGGTCATATGTTGTCCTCATCGTCTTTGCAAGGGCCGATGCACATCATTTGAATCTCTACATCTATAACGACAAAGGTACCTTGTCCTAAGAAGAAGCGCGATAACAAGGGTGAGCCTACCCATCAAACAAGGACAAGCATCCATGTAGAAATGATGATGGTACCTTCCATTTATGTGATGGCGATGATCTCTTGAAGGGGTGATGAGTGATACACTTGTCACCTTTTATAAGAGAACTTCGGTGTATGTTCCCCAGAATGGTGGCCTCAACACTTTCGACATCAACCTCGCCTAAGTCAATCCTAATAGATGGTGAACTTTCCTATGTCTTTCAATCATCATTATTGAACATTGGGTGGTCTGATAAGCGATGAAATACAGTGTATGTACTATTTGAAGAGAAATAACTTGGACAAAGGTAGGACATATATATCATATGTTTTTAGACATGGAATACACTTAAAACTCCCCGATAGTACCTCAGGATCGAAGGATAAATATTTTTATATCATAGGATACATTTGGGGTGACGATGCCAAATTTTCAGTTCATTGTACTTGGAACCATCACTTCACCATGACCTAACCTTGTGTAAGTGAGCTAATAAATAAATTTGGTCTAGAAGGCAGGAAAAATTTAGAAGGATCGAACTCTAGAATACTAAAAACGAAAGCTACATGGATATTTTAACTGTAGCTTGTTTGAAAAAATACAAGGTTTGGAGGAACTATATTGACGAGTATACAAGTTGTTCTTTTGTAACGAGGTAAATACCATTTTTGAAAACTTCGAATGCTGAACTAATTTTTTCTTTGTTCTTGTAGGTATAGACTACTCAAATATGGACCTTGATAACCTGATCAACACCTCAGGTGTTCAAGACCTAGTACCAACGTATCTTTAGCCTACTTCAACCTCACCATCTCTCATAGGGGACTCCGCTCCTCTGGATGATGAGCCAATCAAGGTTCCTCTATCGCCCATGGTGTCGAGCTTGCCCAGCTCGTCCTCTCCATCCCCTAGGATGAGGCCTCTAAGAAAAAGAAGGTAAAAGAGGACCTAACTCTCTAAATTAAAGTAATGGATCTTGACGACTTCAAATTTGACAAATTCTTTATAAGGGACACCATGGTTCTGGACACCTCTATAGCCTATTTTGATGAAGGCGTGTTTGGGTGGCTTGAATTAAAAAGAGAGATATACCATCACTTTAGGAGTTATATTGAATGGACTAGGGTCAAAGAAGCTTGTAAGAGTGATGGAAGGTCTAATGGGGAGCTGATGGTTGATTATTTGATTGAGGTGAACTATGTACTTTGAGATTTACACCTCGTTTCACACTTGTAATACTGATTACTAATACTAATTTTTGTTTGTTTTAGGTCTTGTCATTTTCTAGGGAAGGCGAGCTATTGCTTAGGGTGTACAAGTGCGAAGTGCAAGCAAGTCGCTTGCAAATAAAAAAGTACTAGAAGGATGTGGAGGATAAAGATGCTCTCCTTGTAGAAAATAGGGCTAAAATACTGAAATTTGAGGGTGACCTGCTTGACAAGTCCAAAAAGTTGAGAAAATCGGGCAACTATTGCTTCACGTAGGGACATAGAGCAAGCCATTTTGAATAGGTTACCAAGGAGGCCGAAGAGACTACAAGCTCACTAAGGGATCAAATGTGCTCATTGTGTGATCTGGTGGAGATGCTCAAAGTGAAGTGCACTAAGGTTTAAAGTATCGAGATGGGATTTGTGGTAAATAACTTGAAGACTTAGGCTGAGAAAATGGAAATAACTATTCCCTACTTTACCTTGATGCGAAATTTTTAGAGTATCTAGAGCAGAGCATCCTACTTCCTTCATCCTATGGTGAAGAAGCGATGTAAGAGGCTCTTTTTGAAGGTTTGGTCAAAGAAGCCACCCTATGGGTCCTTGTTCTTGTAAGCCTTCTTTAGAGCAGCCTTCTACTTCTATGATATCATTGTCTACACCTAAGCGATAAATAGGCTTTTCATTCTATGAGGTCTTCGTCAACACCTAAGCAATTGATAAGCTATCAATCTTAGGGCGTAAAAGAGTGATTTTGATGTAATATATGGTATTTACCATTTGAATGCCTATACTTGTTAAAATGTTAGTGTTCTCTAAGCCTGGATGTCTTGGGAATTACTGGGGTGTTTTTGTGCCAAATGTTGGTGGGTAGATAGGGTCTTGTATACGGATCTTGAAGTAGAGTTGTGCATATGAGCTATAGGTATATGTTGTTACAGATGGATATCTTGTGATGCACTTCGATCTTGGTGGCCAACTTATCCTTACCTGTGGGTTATCGGTGTGGAATGAACTTTCAACTTCTAAATAATCATTATGTATTAACCTTGATCTAAGTTTTTTATTATCATCTTAAGACTTAATTAACACTAGCTACAATTCTACTACTTGTTTCTAAAGACCCTCTAGCTTGGCATCTTTTTCGTGGGATATGGTTTTAGAGCTGTAGCTAACAGAGTTGGTGGTTTGTGGAATCGTCTTAGTTTTCCTAGTCGTGTCATCGTAGATTACATGTCGCATTTTATCACTGACCAGAAGTCATGCGTGATCATATTCAAGACTGCAATGCGATGTGCCAATTGGAAACATGTGATGTAATTGATCATTGAGACCAAACTCTTAGATTGGGAAAGTAGGGTTGTTAGTCTATTTAGGATGAGGTTGTGGACTAGCCATAGGGAACAAAGTGAATTTCCTTATTACACGAGTTGTTTCTTCAGGGATGTAAGATATAAGGTCTCAAATGTCAACTATGAACTAGAAAGATTTAAGGCCCCATGTTGGATGCCAATTGTTTGGAGAAGTGCTAATGTGTTAGGGATTATAGTGAGATGTTAAAGAGAAGATAATACTCAGATCTTTTATTCATCGCATTAATGAAGTATATATAGGTTTATAAGAAGTAGGTGTCAACGTTATATTAATAGATACTTTGTCAAGGAGTCATTGGCAACCTAAACATGATATTTTACAAGAATAACCCTTTTAGCGAAGTCAGTTTGCTAGAGTTATGTATCCCTAGTACGAATGTGGGGTAGAAAAGTGGAAAGCCACCAGATCATTTTATCTTGGTGTGCACATGGCCAAGTCGATAGGTGAAGGTAATGCTACAAAGAAACTCAATTGGTTTGTTGCTCCTCAGTGCAATGTCGCTACACTAATGGTGCTTGATACAACAAACTGTGTCTAAGTGAGGTGATCCAAGTCGCTAGGGTTGCGCACTTCTTTACATGTAATATACCTAACATATATTACTATCAATCTCTCTTATTTGCAAGCCATGATAGATATCACTGTCACTCTCATTATTTGCAAGCCATGGAATTTTGCCACTGCATGCTACAAGGGCTTAGGTGAGATCCTTTTGATGAATAATGATATTGATCAAATACTAAATCTTCTTTTTTACTCTTAAACTGATGTGTTTTCTCTAAAATTAGTTTCTAGTTGTGAATGTATAACTGGGTACGCTCTATTTGGGGATTTTTCCTATTTTCCTTTCATGGTTTGGATGGCTCCTTTAGATACAAGGATTTGGTATGGCACGAGAGAGATTGATCTTTTGTGTTTAGAGCATGTTTAATTCAGGGAACCCTAAACTTAATGCCTATTATGTTTGTAAAAATTGGGATTGAAATTCTGATAGAATTGGTTCTAGTATGGTTGGGCTTGAGTCTTGAGATTAAGACTTATAAATTATTGAAGAAACATCTCTTCTATGTATAATAGGCAAGCATGTAATTGGCTTTGTAGGTTTGTGCTACTCCTAGCTCGCTATAGTTATAGATATATGTTGTCTTGTTAATAATTTCGAATAATTTCGAAGCTTGATTTTCTTTTTTTATCTTATACTAGTTCCAAAGAAATTTTTTGTAATATTTAATAGGATTATTGATTTGTTTTCGACTTTTGCAACCACTTGTTTATTGGATACCAATGCCCTGATTCAACATTGACATTAAGTTCCTGATGATAACTTCTTTTATTTAGCATGGTAATGGCCCTAAAGCACCAATTTTATACTTGCCTTTTTATCTTGTTCTATTTTATTCTTTTAAAAAACAATACTCTGTGAGCTTCTAACTTATGTATGTTAACATGTCGTAAATTATTCATAATGGGATTGGTTTCTATTTTTTTGTTAGTTGTTAATTTGAGTCAAAATTGTTGGGAAATTACGCAAATTTCCGATAAGTTAGATTTATGAGAAAGCAAGAATAAAAATAACACACAAATTTAATAACGGAGTTCAGCCAATCTTGCTTACGTCTCCGGACCTGCTGCAAATCTTTTTACTGAAAGAGGAGAAATTACACAAGCTGTTTACAACACTTACATCTCACAACCCATAGCCCAATTACACCCAAAAAAATTACTCTCAATTTTTTCTCACAAAAACTTTTCTCTCTAAGCTTTTCTTTCAATTGGAATGAATACTTTGGATGATTAATTCATTATAATTACAGAAAATTCACTCCTTGAATTACTCCTTAAATTAATGGTTCATTGAATTGCTTCTTGAATTAAGCTCCACATTTTACTCCTTCTTTTGTTCTTTAATTTACTCCTTAAATTAAGGAACTTTATAACAATCTCCAACAAAAATCACATTGCTTTATTTAATTTATATGAACTTATCACATATTTTGACTCCATAATGGATCTGTAAATTATCTTTGTCATAATATTTGAGCCAAATTGGTTCTCTTATTTTTGAAATTAAGGTATGTGACAAAAACAACATATATCTAAATACAATGGAAGTAAAGCATTCACCAACTCTGATACAAGCTTATATATAGAGGAGGGGGCATTGGAGGCCAACAATAATGGTATTATTTTGCAGGGGCTTAAGAAGACAGAGCTTTACTCAAGGGCTGCTAGGAAAGAAGTTATTCTATGCAAGTCACTAGACATGCTTCGTCATGGTTAATATGTCTCTAACTTATTGTGTGATATGTTGAACGCAGGTTGTTCTAGCTCTATAAATCCAGGTATTTTTTTTAATCATGTCAGTACTGCGTTTCTATTTTCTATTACTTGAGACATGGCGTATATGGATCTTATATATGTTTGCACACAAAGTTTTCAATCATATAAGCTTCTTTTTTCCCCCCTCCCTTTCTAATGTTACTAGTTTCATTTATATATCTCTTATATATGCATTTATATATCTTATTTGCTATGAGCTGTCAATATATGTTTTTGTTTGTAGTTTCGTGTATATATCTTATTCTGCTGTGAAATATCTTTTAAGTTTGTGTTTAAATTTGTAAAAGAAAACAAAAACAATAGGTAAAGTTGCGAAGCATACCTAGCTAAAACAAATTATAGTATGGTTAACAAATGTGACTAAATACCAACTCTGGAATATTTCATGGTTTTATATTTTTCTTTCACAGTTCTCTGAAAAACAAGTACTTACAAGATGAGTTGAATGAGTTAAAGCAACATTGATGTTGCCATGTTTATGATTCCTCTCAACACATGAATATGATGTTTGAAGGTATTATTGTTCTTCTTCTAATTTTTTTCCCTTATCATTTGTGTTCAATTCTTTGAATATAGAGATTTTTCATGTTTAATTTATTGTTGAGTTTATTTTATTTCTCATTTTTATTGTAGGATAATACGTGGGATTGAAGAATTGGATCCATTAGATTGTTCCTTTGTGCTTAAGTTCTATTTTATATTAGTTTCTTTTGATGTAGAACATGTTTATTTTGACTTGGGCTACAAATATAAAATCTTTGCTGTAGTTTTTTTTTGGTGTACCTAAAGAATTTTAGTTTGATGGTATATAAATGGATAAATTAAATATTCTTAAATATTTGTTAATAGATATGGATGTTTCTTATAATTTTTGCTTGTATTGTTTTTTTAATGGATTAATATATTAGAATTTTTTTTTCCAAAACAATATACTAGAACGATTTTTTTTTTTAAATCAGTGTAGAATGAAAATAAGTTCTTATAACACTTTAAACACTCTTTAAATAGATAAAGGTGTAACAAATTCCATTTAAAAGAAGGCATTTTGAAGGTCTTTTTAGAACAAAAAGAGAGTATTTTAAATACCATATAAACTAGAAACATGACTATTTAAAATAAAGACTGCGTTTGAATATAGTAAATTAGTATCCTTAAAGGCATTATTTAAAAGAATAAATTTTAAAAACGTCATATAAAATAGAAATATGACTATTCAAATAAAGAGGACGCTTGTTCAAAAAAGAGAGGGCATTTGAATATAGTAATTAGTGTTCTTAAAAGCCTTATTTCTTTAACAATTCCTGCATATAAGACTCGTGAAGAAACACCTTCTATCATTTTAGATAGGCTCTCTATTGACTGAATTGTAGTGAAAAAAGTGAATAGTGAATAGCTTTAATTATTTTTAAATAATGAAATTACAGTACACTTGGATTCCATAATGGATAATTAAAATTGTAATTATGATCAAAAATTGGTAATTTTTCTTACTAAATAATTATATTCAATTAGATATTGTAAAATGATAATTATTATTATATTAAAATTATAGTTAATTAAAATCAAACATAAATTAATATTATATTTTTTTGTACACATAGAATTACTTAGAAAAAAATAATTTTAATATTAGACACACAACTCTTTAAATAATTATGTTGTATTTTGTTTATTTTTATGTAATTGTATACTTTTTATTTTACTTAAAAATTATTGGAAATATTTTAAATAATTTAATAGAGTAAGTATTATGATGATATTTTAAAATTTTAAAATTAAATATATTTTGAATAAATATTAAAAATTAAGAAATCTAGTTATACATCACAATTATTACCTTAATTTACTCAAAATTAGTGTGTGATGATTATAATAATTAACTTAATCGGTAATCTAACAATTTTAAATATTATCTTGTATTATACCCATACGATCAAATTAATGAAAAATATTTTCGTTTTCCAAACAATTTTAAAATCAACAAAAATTCATATACTTTTGAGTTAAAAATAGTTTACACAAATAATATTTTTCCAATATAATATCAATGATTTTTTTTTAAAATATATGTTATTATTATTATTTTTTTCGTAATGAAATAACATTTAATAAAAATAATTACTAATGATATTTGAATTATAATTTCTATACTTTATTGAATGTTAAAATTTTATTTTATCGACTTAAAGAAATAAATAAGAAAATTTTAAATATAATTGAGTCTAAATATTCATAATAAAATTATTAATTATAAAACAATCATTAAAAAATAAAGAGATTAAATATTAATTTTTAATATTAAAATATAATAATTGATGTAATTCAACTTCTAATTTCAAATAATGAGATATGTTTTATTAGTCAAAGCATTAAAAAAACCACATTATAATAATTTAAATGTAATTCAATTATAATATATTTATATATCTATCATACATATTTTATATTATTATGAAAAAGTCAAATAATATCTTAATATTTTTTAATATATATATATATATATATATATGAATTTTAAATATTAAACTATAATAATTAACGTAATTCAAACTATATATATATTTTAAAATTAAAGGAATCATACTCTATTTATATATTTATATATTTTTATTGTTTCTATATTTTATATTAAATTTTGAACATATTTTTATATAAAAAAGTTATCATGTTTATACTACGTTTATTAGAATGATAATTTTTTTGTATTTTAATGACTATGTTACCACGTATCTAAGTGCTTGTATATGCAACGCAATGAGATATCTAAAATTTGAGAGATGAGTTATTTCCTATACTTACCATTAAACACAAAAGCCCAAGAAAATAAAAACTAGTCAAAAATATTCACATTGTTTAGATTTTCATGGCTCATGAGGGATAAGAATGACATTAAAACAGAAGTGTCTCAGGAAAGAAAGAACTGATTTAGAGAGATGTATTTATTTATTATTATTTTTTGGAGGAAAGGTTCAAATTTTTTTTCCCTCAAGAGGAAATGCTCACTTAAGCTGGAAAGAGAGTGAAAGAAATAGTCATTATCATTCTCTTTGTTTACTTCCATGAAAAGATGCAGGAAAGGAAACACGTGGCCAAAAAATTAAGTGTAATTGAGTAATTCCCATTTATTCATTACATAGTCACCCTATGTAATGATTCACTTTTTTTAAAAATTCGCAATAACTATAAAATTATCCTTATTTTAATATTTTATTTTATTTTATATTTACAATTATCACTTTAAAAAAGTTATTTTAATAAATTAATATTATTATATTCATTAATGGTTAGAATCGTCTGTTGTCGCCTAATTTATCATTTTATCTTTTTTTATAAAAAAAATTTAAATTACTTTTATTTTTCCTTATATTCCAATAAATATCAAAATATTCCTATAATAACTAATAATTGTATAACTTATATTTAATAATTTTATATTTAAACTTTTAATTGTTATTTTAAGAGTCATAATTATATTAAACTAATTATATTTTCTAGTATCAATATCATGTTATATCTAATATTAATTAATAAATAGACAACTAACCTATATTAATTTTAAACAAAAAAATATTCATAAAAATGTTTATTGATTTTGATTAAGTTTTATTTATCGTGTTAAGTTCATAAGTATTGTTCTATTATATTTGATTTATTTATTAAATAAAATATCATTCATATTTAAATTGTGTGTTATTGTCATAAATTGTTATATCTATTGTTCATAAAATAATAATTATTGTATATATATTTTTTACTAAACTAATAAATTAATTAAATTTTTGTTAATAAAATTGTTATATGTTTACTCTATACTAAAATAAGAAATTAATTAATTATTTATTTTTACAGTATTTTTTATACTTTTATATAAAAATTTAACATAATTTTTCATATTATCATAATTAAATATTTTTTTAAATAAAGAATTTTAAAACAATAATAATTATTACTGATTAATTAATATCGATGTATATTTATCAAATTTAAATCATCATGTATTTGCATTAATATAAAACTAGGTTTTAATAAATACATAAAAAAAATGGTTATCCTCTTCATTTTGATTTGTTTTTATTTTAAATATAATTGATTCTAATTATGTTAATTATGGATTAATAAAGACTCTTGTCACGTGACAATCCCATGAAAGGATAAACTCATTTCCAACGTATATTTTACTAGATATTTTAATCATATATATTATTAGTTAATTTTATATATCTTACGTGATAATAAAAAAATGATCACACTAAATATAGAGCTTTATAGGTATATAGTTATTATATAAATATGAATATAATATAATTATCCTAAGAGTATAAAGGTACAATAATTATTCTTTAATTATTTTAAAGATATACAAGTTCAACGATTATATTTTAATTATTTTAAAGAATAATTAAACAGATAATTAATAATAGATGTTTATAAAAGATAACTATCTAATATAGATAATTGTTTACAATAGATAACCATCTATGACATATAAGTGTCTATAAAACTACAAAAACTTAATCATAATCATATATGAATATCTATCGAGTTTATTATATCTTCTATATGTCATCACATATGCATAACATAATATTATTTTATATCTTATATCATTTTGAAATTATAAGATCTCACACCAAAGAATCATAACTAATCATTCTGTTTTTATAGAATTAATAGAGAAAGATTGAGATCCTTTGTGCCATTCATCTTTTAGTTACTCACTTAAGGATTGTAGAACCGAAGACTACACCCACAAGGTGATCCAAGGTCTTAACAATTTGTTTATCTTGCAGATTCTATAAAGAACAATCCTACTTGGTATTAACAAAAATCTATATCAACATCTCATGTTGTTTGCAGAATAGAAGTGTATTCTATTTAGCTCAAATGAACCTATAAAAAGAGTAATGGAAAAACAACTAGCTCCATCTTTCAAAACATGATAACTAGTCAAGAGTTATAACCTGTTAACCAGTAGACCATCCTCCAATTCTATCTTAGCTTACTAGAAATACAGGCACTACACATATACCTGTCGCTTACAACATGATAGGCATGCTAAAAATATAAGGTGAGCTTAGACTTAAGCCAACTTGGGCATGATAAGAAACACACTCTAAGCCATCTTGGAGTACTTGTTAGAGCAACAAGTTCTTGGACCAATTGTTATCCCAAAAAAAAATTCCTGATGCATCCTCTAATACCCAAAGTGATCAAGGCTAGACCTACACCTATTCAGGGCTTGGTTGTTAAGTTTATGGCCTACAAGGGTATTTTAGTCCCATGATCAACCATACTTTATCTGCTCGTACCAATCATAGCTATCCAACTTTGGATGCTAGATTATAGTCCTACTAACCGTCTATTCTGGACCATCTATGACCACACCAAGAAGCTCTTGTGTATGACAACCTACCTGACCATCTTGAGGCACGCCTATAAGGATACTCTATCCAAGCCAACCATGTTGACCAAGCATCCTTAGCAGCCAATAACCACCCTAAGGCCTTAGACGAGGTACCAAATATTCCTCATCCCACCATTGAACGACTTGCTAAACAATTATAAGAAGTCCAATAGAGGTTGAACTGAGGAAGACTACCCAACTTGATAATCTCAATTGAGTCCCTATTCACCCTAAAGATCATTACTATCCCACTTTTTATCAAATATGGAACCAACCTACCACCTTGTTCTAAAGTTTCCAACCTACCACCTTGCTCTAAAATTTCTAACAAATATGGGACCAAGAGTAGTACTTGAAGAGAAAAAGGTAGTTAGAGAATGTTACGCCACATGAATTCAAATAGCCTTGAAATAAAAGTCTTTCCCGACCATAATTAGAAAGTGCTTTTCTTTTTACACTTTTCATTCTTACAAAACTTAGTGAAATAAATAGCCTTAGTTGGTTATATTTCAATTTTTGTTCATAGGATAAGTTCAATACTTTGTAATTCAAATTTATTATTATCAATAAGGGAGCATTTAGGATACATACATCTTTCTACAAATAAAAGATCCATTCTTAGGAGATTCAACAAGACAGAAAGTCCATCATCAAATGAAGAACGGGCTTAAGTTGCTTGGTTTTGAAAAAATCTAGATCCCCTGGTGCCCTATACCAAGCTAGAGAATACATCCTGCTAAGGCAGTGAATAAGAAGTGTATTGTGCCTTAGGACCCAAACAACCAAAGAGATTATAGAAGTTGGGCGTGTAAAGTGATCACACACCCTAAGCACATGTTGTGTCATCTAGAATAAAGATTACGTGGAGATCATATTAATTTGATCTAATCTTCTCTTAATCGACCTTAGACCTTGAAAGAGGGCCATGGATTGAGAGCTCTATCACCATGGTACTGAGTAGCCTTTAGTATCTCATCAAAATGTACCTCTATGAAAGGTATTGAATAAGAAAAAACCCTATAAGTGGGACTAAGCTACCTAAACTTAAAAGTCTAGAGCTTTTAGTATACTGTAAGTGAGTACTACATCTCAAGACCCAAATCGTTAAAAGATCAATGGAAGCTAAACATATAAATTAAAATTAGGATGCACCTAATCATATGTTGTGCAATCCAGGATAAAAATAACGCAAAGAAACATCCTAACCTATAAGTATCATAACCTAATGCCCAAACTACCAATACCAAAACTAAGTGCAATAAAAGATTTAATAGCTAGTCAGGGTATACATCCCTACCAAGGCAATGAATAAGAGGTATTTCAATAGGTGAGCTATTTGCTTTCAAGGTTAGGCCACCAAATTACTTACATATATTAATATGCCAAACATGTGGTCCAGGACACAACTAACCCCAAAAACAACCTATTAGTCATACACCTTAAAAAAAGCCACGACTCACACGTCATACCACCTCAAGTCCAAGAGCTACATTAAAGTTTTGCACCATACTTAGGCTTACAAGGCTTTAGTAAATGAGACAATAAATCTATAACAAAATGGTAATTAAAAATTTCCCTAAGTTGAGAAATGTCTCATACTTAAACCTACTTGAACAAGTTTAAGTAGTCTAAGTAGAGGGTTGATAGATCAAGTGGCTTAATTAAGAGACACTTGGATTAATAAGGCACCCTTAACTTAGAAAAAATTTAAATAAACACAACGAGGCTCGGACATAAAAGTAAGGCCATTGGTACAAGTCAAACATTACCTAAACTTCAAAGCCACCAGTCTCCCAACGGAGCAAATAGGTGGTCCAAAGATCTAACCATCATCTAGCTAGATAGGCTAGGACTAGGAGGGACCTCTAGCAAGGAACGCAATCGACCAGCTAGGAAGGCATTTTCCACGAGTAAGCCAGGTAGGGTGGCATCGATTAGGGATGAGTCAACCATGTCTTCGCTTGACCTTCATTCTTCTACTAACATCCATCATCCATGTCGATCCTCATCCATAACGGTGTGTAACCATAGTGTTCAGAACTGATCCTATACATTCACGGTCCATCACTTCCTGCATAGGAAAGATGGTATGAGAGTCATATGGTGTAAAGAGTTTGGATGGTGAAAAATAATTATCCTACACTACTACATACAAAATAAATGAAAAGAAATAAATGAAGAGCAATAAAAAAAAGAATAATGAATGAAGAATAAATAAAGAAAAATAAATAAAGAAAGATTAATAAAGATTACTTTGAGAAAATTTTCCTTTGATTTTCTTCTCCTCCCAAAATTGTGAGCTTTGAGAAATTATTATAAGTTGTGAGAAGTGTAAAGGGAATGGGTTTGTATTTATAAAAGTGGTTAGTTAATCTCACCCACCCTTCTAAATTCACGATCAATGGCCAAAATTGCTTGGCTAATCCTATAAGGATTAGGGTTAGAATTTGAATTTTGTGCTTACCACAAAAATAAGTGAAGGATTGACTTCCTTAATAAAAACATTGAGTTCAATGTAACCTTCTAACCAGAATTCCGATTGAAAATCCAAAAACATTACTAGCAACAAAATGTTATCATGCGGTGTAAAGTTTTGTGCTTAGGTAGTTAAAAAACACACAAATGTAAGCTCAAAGACGTCAACAAAATTTTAAGAAATATTTCACACAAGTATTGACAGAAATTATAATAAGACCTTCTAATCCAATGGTTAGAAAGTCTAAGGGCCTGATATTGGAAGTACTTTCATACATCTTATATCGCAGTCAAAAAGTAATCCTAGTCAGCGAGAACCTTATGGGCCAAGTTCAATAAGTGCATAATTATCATACAAGTATAATGACATTATAATTATCTTAAAAGATTAAAGGTAAAATAATTATCTTAAAAAAATAAAAGTTCAATGATTATTCTTTAATTATCTTAAAGGATAATTTAACATATAATTAATGATAGATATATACAAACAATAGAGGTCTACAAAATAATTGTCTACAAAACTACAACAACTCAATCCTAATCAGATAGAGATAGTTATGAGGTTATTTTTTTTCATATGTATAATCATATATGTATAGCATAATACCATCATCTAATATGTTATAAGATCTTAAAATTACTAGATCTCATAAAAAATAATAATTGTTAACAACTCTCTTTTTATATAATTATTAAAACAAGATTAAGATTTCTTCTATCTTTCATTTTATAGTTACTGACTTAAGGATCATATGATCAAACATCATATCCTATAACGTAGTCTAAAGTTTTAATAGTTTATTTATCTTACAAATATTACAGATAATAATTTTGTTTGGTGTTGGCTCGACTAATCTAATGATTTATGTGTGACACATATGAAGTGTTTCATAATACATATGTTCAAAGAAATATGTTTTTAAAAAATTATCTATTAATAATTGATCCCAAACTTATCCGTATAAATGCATAATTAGAGATTAAAAGTCAAGAAAAACAATAAGTTTGGGAAAGAAAAGAAAACAAAAAGCACATTATCAAAGTCCTTAATCATGGTATCTTACTGTTGATACTGTTTTTAACTTGGTATTAAGAATTTTAGTTGAAATTTTCCTCATAATTTTACTAGAAAATTAATTAGAATAATGTTGGTTGGGGTAAGGGTGAGCAAAATATCTGATCAATCCGGAAAATACGATCAAATCCGAAAAAAATGAGTGGTTTGAATTCGAAGTCGGATCAGATTCGGATTGGATTTTATCAATCCGCTCAGATTTGGATTGAAAATATTCAAATCTGAATAATCCGATCCAATCCGATATATTTATATATTATTTTAAAATAAATAATTAATAATTAATAAACCTAATTTATTAAACCTAGTCGCACATTTCTTAAAAAACCTAATATTTTCTCTCTGCCTCCATCCTAATATTTTTCTAGTTGCTTTCATCTTTCTCTCTGCCTTCATTGCTGGTTTCAGGTTCTGCTCCTCGCTATTCTGCTGCTCGCTGTTATGCTCATCACTGATCTACTATCGTTGTTCTGCTGCTCGTCGCTCTACTGTCGCAACTTGCTGCACTCTACACTCTGCTCGCTGCATTCTGCACTCTACTCGCTGCATTCTGCACTCTACTCGCTGCTCGTTGCACCCTACACCCTGCTCGTTGCTCGCTGCACGCTACACTCTACACTCTGCACGCTGCACTCTGCTCGCTGGTCGCCGGTCACTGCTCGCTAGTCTTTGCTCTATCGTCGTTGTTTGTTGTTTGTTGTTCGGTGTTAATTTATGTAATTGATATTTAATTTTTTGGAGTTAAATTATGTAATTGATGTTGAATTTTTTCTTTTTTATTATTTTTGTTGAATTATTTTTAATCATTTGGTCTATTTTTTAATTTGTATGAAAAATATTTTTATTTTATGTAATTTTTCATTTTATATGTTGAAATTATATTAGATTTGAATTTTTTCGGATTGCCATTTATAACAGTTCGGATCAGATTGATATTTCATAATTTTATTATTTATATAATTTTTTTAATAGATTTAAATTAAAATTTTGACCATATCCGATCAGATTGGAATTTAAAGCATATTTAGATTGAATAATTTTCGGATTGGATTAGATTCAGATTGACTTAAAATTGTCGGATTCAAATTGACATGTACAACGGATCGAATCAGATTCGGATTAACTTGAAATTAGCGGTTTTAGATTTGTTCAGATTGACATGTACAGCAGATCGGATTCGGATTGACCTAAAACTTGCGGTTTCGAACCGATGCTCACCCCTAGTTGGGGGTATAATTATTCTATTTATTTTTAAAAGTATTATCAATTAAATTAAATTTTTTTGAAATTAATTTTTTTTAGAAATAAAATGAAAATATATATTTTATTAATAAAAAACATAAAAAAAAACAGTCATTTATCCTCTCTTTTTCTTTCTGTTTTGTTCTTTTATTGTCATTATTTTATTAATAAATAATAAAAATAAAATAAAAATAGAGAAATAATAATCAGGAGAAAGATAATGAGTTAGAGTAAAAGAAAGAATAAATAGGAAAAAACAGGAAAGTGAGTGAAAGGTAAGAAAGAAAGAGAGAAGAGGAGTGAAAGGAGAAAACTTTGATTATTATTTTTAAATTTTTTTTATTAATTAAATATATAATTTTATTATATTTTTAAAATAATTTAATTTTGAAATTTTTTAATTTAATTTTTTATATTTTTAAATTATTAAACTAATAAAATTGATTTAAAAATTTATAAAATAAAACGTGTAAATCATATAATTTTCTATTACTGGGGTGTCACTTATTACTTTATCAAAAAGTTCTTGCTATTATAAAGTAATAAGACCACACTAACTTTGAACTTTCAAATGATTCTGATCACGCATCTTACAAATTACTTATAATCTAATGAAACTAAAATGCTCAGAATTTATTCGAGAAAAAAGAATACTGGAAAATGACAGATAATAAATATATAATTTAAATATAATCTAATAGAATCTTCCAAGAGCTAGCGAAAAATCTAGCAGAATCTAATGAGGCATTGTACACCCACATTCCAGGTCTATCATAGCTTCTTCGCATTAGAATTAGAGTAATATAAAACTTAAATAAAAAAACTATACGATACTATTTTAATTTTATAAAATAATTAATAAGAGCAGTAGTATTAGCAACATAAAATCATAATTGGTTCTCTCTTTCCTTTTTTTATTTTATATATTTTTAGCAAAATAGAGATAAATAAATAAAATTAGAAACATACGTACCCATATAAATGATATATGGCCAGTTTCTCTTTCTAGCCTAATTTTATTTTATTTTTATATTTTCAGCAGAATAAATAAATAAATAAAGATAGAAACATAAGTACTCGTATAAACGATATATGGGACGTTCATTTTATAAATAATTTAGATAAATGATATTGATAAATTATAATAAATATAAAAATTTAAATTAACGAATAATTAATTAAATAAAAAAAATATTTAAAAACAATTAAAAATACATATACAGTTAAATTATATTTATTTAAAAATTGAAAACATTTGATAAAATTATTTATCTAAATTATTTATATTAAGAATGATCAATATATATATATATATATAAATGATATTGATAAATTATAATAAATATAAAAATATAAATTAATAATTAAATAAAAAATATATAATTAAATTATATTTATTTTAAAATTGAAAACGTTTGATAAAATTATTTATATTAAGAATATTTATATTTATATAAATAAAAAAGAACCTTATATAGAAGAATGATTTTAACAAATAAATCTAACCAAACACTTTAAATATAGATGATTTAAATCGATGATGAAGATGTTTAAAAACGTTAGGGAAAACAATGATTTTAACAAATAAATCTAACAAAACATCTTAAATATAGATGATTTAAAATGAAGATGTTTAAGAACTTAGGGAGAACAATGATTTTAACAAATAAATCTAACAAAACACTTTAAATATAGATTATTTAAATCTATGATGAAGATGTTTAAAAACGTTAGGGAAAACAATGATTTTAACAAATAAATCTAACAAAACATCTTAAATATAGATGATTTAAAATGAAGATGTTTAAGAACTTAGGAAGAACAATGATTTTAACAAATAAATCTAACAAAACATGATGATTTAAATTTAGGTGAAGATGTTATGTAATTTAAATTTAAAATTAGTTAATAACTTTAAAAGTAAGCAACAATTAATCACAAGTAATTCAATTATTGTAACTTTAAAAATATTAATGATCTTATGATCTTAAACTATATATCTATATATTATGAATGATAAATTTATTTATTATAAGTAGATGTGTCAAATAGGTTATTCTACCACATTTAATATTCCCAATAAGTTAATAAGTTAAATTTGTCTTATTATATTTAAATTTTATCTTATCACATCTCGTCTTATTTGAAATTGTGATACACATTCATAAGTAAATCAATTATTGTAACTTTAAAAATATTATTGATCTTATGATCTTTTACTATATATCTATATATCATGAATAAAGAAGTTTTATACCAAATAGGTTATTACATTCTATTTCATATCTCATTTAATGTTTCCAATAAATTAAGAAATTAAATTTATCTCATTTCATTTAAATTTCATCTTGACATATCTCATCTTATTTTAATTTTTTTTAATAAACTCATGGTTATTATAAATAATTATATATATTTTAATTATTTTCTTTATTTAATTTAAATTTATTTAAAATAAATAAGATATTTTTTCATTTACCATCCAAATCCACCGAACATAATTAAGATAAGATGTGATGTATTAACAAAATTCATAAAATTATACTATGAATTAATAGCATATCTCATATACTTCTAACTTTTAGTTTAAGAAAGTTGGTCGCGTCAAAATCATAGTGGCTTATCTGGTTATAATCGTATTAAGTCTTTCAATATATATCATATTCCACTACATAACTTCTTACAGCATCCACTAATTCCATTTTCCTCTACGATTGTTCGTTGCCAATTAGATCACCATCACCATCACCATCCCCATCCCCACCACAAATATTAGAGGGCTGATAATGTCATATCCCACTTTAATTGATCTCTTTATTATGATATTATTCCTATTGCCAATATATATTAGCTCGCTTTCAGCCACTTCATACATCTGTCATAGCAATCAATTAAAATAACTTATAACGTCTTAGCCAAAAATTTATAAATGATGTACTGTCATGGTATCGAGTCCTCATATTACCGACTACATGTTAATTTCTTTATAAAATAAATATTCAAAATATACAAATTTATATCTATATATCATTATTAGTTAAAAAATCAATTTAAAAATAATTTGACATAACTATAAATTTAGATCTCTCTCTCTCTCTTAACGAGTAATAAACAAGTTTGAATCTTAAGTGAAGAGAATGTAATATTAGAGTGGTGTAACGTAACGATAAATCGTGGTGACAATTCAATTTCGTCAAAACCGTACGTCGATTCTGAAATCGAACGAGGTTCTTGATGAAAAAACCTTAATAAAGTTTCAGGTCCTTTCACTATTTACTGCTGAATTCAGATACATTATTAAAACACAGAAAATAAGTGTGAGAAATCAGTGAGAACATCAAATCAAAAATACATTAGAATTCTCGTGTAAGTGCAGAAATTTGATCAATGACAGTGGGTATGTTTTCAATCTATTTTGTTTCCGCTGCATTTAAATTATGTGTTCATATGATTTTCTGAACGTTTTTGGATTGATTATGTGATATTACATTTGGTATCACAACCATTTTTAAAAACATTTCTGTTTTGCTCTGTTTCACAATGAACTAAAATTTTGAGTTTTTTATTTTGCTTGTTTTTGATGCATATGTAAATTATAAATTATTTCAATATTAATTTTATAGTGATTATGTGAATTTAAACTTGAAAAACAATGAAGAAAATAAATCCAATTTAATGTGGGTATTTATTTGAATCATTAATTAACTTTTTATTTAAAATAATGTTTTTACTTCAAATTGAGACTATGAATCACTCAGAAATCAAATTATGATAATTTTGATAAAAAGAACGTCAGATTTCATCTCTGGAATAGAAAGATATGACCAGGTATCTGTTAGGGTTAGGGGTGTGCAAAAAATCCGATCATCCGATCTGATCCGATCCAATCCGATGGTCGAATCGGATGGAGATTTTTTCCATCCGTTAAGTGCGGATCGGATGGCGGATTTCACTACGATTCATCTGATCCGATCCGATTCGACCGAAATTAATTAATTATATATATATATATTAAATTAAATAAATATATATATATATATAATTAATATATATTCATTTAAATTTTTAATGTTTTTTTAAGTCAAATAATTTTATGTTATGATTTATGTAAAAATTTAAAATTTTTATTTAAAAATACAAAAAATAGAGTTAATTAAATTTATTGGTTGGATTGATCGGATGTCATCCAAATAGTTTACAGATCGGATTGAGCGGATGTAAGAGATGATCAGATCGGTTGCGGATTAAGATATTTCAATCCGAGCGGAAGGTCGGATCGGATCGAATAAGTGTAAAATTAGCGATTTCGATTCAATGAACAACCCTAGCTAATTAGGGTCAAAATCGGGTCAGGTTGACCCAATTGAAGGTTGAAGATGAAGTTAAAAAAAAATTCCCTGGGAATTGATCTTGGTTAAGAGTACAACGTGATGTCCACTAGAATAGGATGCAGACTTCACTGATGGGTATAAGAGCGATTGTCCACTGGACTGTAACGATTGTTACGTTCTATTTAGTATCTGACTTATTTTTTAAATATGTAGTTAGAATTTGATTTTATTAAAAAAAATATTGAACATAATTTTAATTTATGTTTATCATATGTATAATATTTATTATACATGTGATATTTATTTAAATAATTTTTGGACACATTAAAATTTTTTATTTAAATACATTATGCTTAAATTATTTGTTTTGATATTTGTATGTGTAAATTTTGTAATTAATTATACATATGAAAATTTGGTTAAATAATTTATGCATAATGAAATTAATTGTTAATGACTCTTATGGATTTAATTAGTGCTTATATTATTTATTTTTGCTTTTATAATTTATTGTCATAATATGCAATTTTAAGATAGATAATATTTACACATTTGAAATTAAATTAATATTGCTTATGATTTTATACAATAATTGAGCCTAAGAATTTAATTGATTCATATAGTTTAATTAATTAGGGAGTAGTCACAACATCTTTAATTAATTAAAACTATAATAAATTTTATTTATGATCATATTTTGAAAATAAAACATTAATTACAATTAATCATATGTGATATAATAAATCTTATCCCACAAGAATTTTTATTATATTTTTGTGTGATTAATTAGTATATAATATCAAATTATATTTTCTAATTTACTTACAGGGATTAGGAAAATGAACATAATTTGATAGTTTTATCGTAAAGTTAGGATGAATCTAATTAAATTAAAACTTTAGTCCACATACAAGTTTGGTGTCACTAAATTCATATTTTTCATGATTTACATTGGTAAAGAATAACTATAGTTTAGGTCTCAAATTTTAATAAGCATATAATCTTTAATTGTAGCTTTTCAATCTGAAAATTTCTCTGATATCCGTTGTGACTTTCCAGATCTAAAAGGGGATAATTATAAATATGGAAGGAAAGAATTCTCCTTCAACTAGAGTGGATGGATATTGATTATGCTATTAGGAAAATGAACCACCTAAAATTACTCAAACTAGTACTCCATAGAATATCATGATTTATGAACAATGGGAACGATCTAGTCGCCTTAGCATGATGTTTATTAAGACTAAAATCTCTACTAGCATTCGTGGTTCTATTGATCACTATAACAATGTTCAAGACTTGCTAAAGGCCATTGATGATAAATTTTCACTTCAAAGAAGGCTTTAGCAAGCACCCTTATTATGAAATTCTCTTCTTTAAGACTCACCAGTGTGAAAGGTGTACGCGAGCACATTATGTAAATAAGGGACATTGCGGCTCAATTTAAGCATCTTGAGGTTCAGATGTCAGAATCCTTCTTGGTGCACTATATCCTTAACACTCTCCCACATCAGTACGATTCATTCAAAATCTCGTACAATACACATAAGGATAAATGGTCAATTAATGAACTAATGACCATGTGTGTTCAAGAGAAAGTGAGACTTGTTATGGAATTTGGTGAAAGTGCAATGTTGGCTACAACATACCAGAAAGGAAAATCTCAATACATGCATAAAGGAAAAGGGATAATTCCACCTCAGGCTGATATTAAGAAATAATTCAAGTGTTTCTTTTGTAAAAAGAAGGGACACATGAAGAAGGATTGTATCAGATTCCAAAAATGACTTGAGAATAACGGTAATCCAACCTCGTTTGTTTGTTATGAATATAATATGGTTAATGTTAATATTAACACCTGGTGGATTGATTCTGGATCTACAATCCATGTTGCAAACTCCTTACAGGATATGCAAAATCCAAGAAAGCCAGTGGGAAATGAGCAATACATCTTATTTCGGTAACAAGATGAGCTCACATGTGGAGACTGTAGGGACATGCAATTTGATTTTAAGTAGTGGTTTTATTTTAGAATTAGAAAAGACCTTTATGTTCCAATTTTCTATAGAAACTTGATTTCAATTTCAATACTTGTTCCTTTTGGTTATTTCTTTCACTTTTCAGAAACATCTTTTAGTTTATTTAATAAATCTGATTATGTTGGGAATTGTATTTTGTCTGATGGTCTTTATTGCATTAATTTACGAAATAATTTCACTCATAACGCTATGTATGTTCAAGTTGGCACTAAAAGGTGTATTATTGACCATGACTTTTTTACATAATGACATAGGATATTAGGACATATCTCCATAGATAAAATTAAAAGATTAGTCAAAGATGGGGTACTTCGTACTCTAGATTTTACTAACTTTGAGACATGTGTGGACTATATTAAGGGAAAATAGACTAACAAATCAAAGAAAGGTGTCAATAGGATTTCAAACATATTAGAAATCATACATACATATATATGTTGTCCAGACATGGACATTCAAGGTCAGAAATATTTTATCACCTTTATTGATGATTTTTCTCGATATATGTATCTCTACATGCTTCATAATAAGAGTTAAGCATTAGATGCCTTTAAGATCTTTAAGGTTGAAGTAGAGAAATAATGTGGAAAGCAAATAAAGATCGTGAGATCATATAGAGGTGGTGAATATTATCGTAGATACACTAAGAATGGATAAGTGCCTAGTTCGTTTACTAAGTTTCTTTAAGAACATGGGATGGTTGCCCAATACACTATGCCTGGTTCACCAGACCAGAATAGTGTAGTAGAAAGGAGAAACCAAACACTATTGGACATGGTGCAGAGTATCCTTAACAACTTCAATCTTCCTAAATACTTGTGGATTGAAGTTTTAAAGATAGTTGTGTATATATTAAATCGAGTTCTAACCAAGGCTATCTCAAAGCTGCCATTTGAATTATGGAAAGGTTAGAAACCGAGTTTGCAACATATGTGCGTTTGGGGATGCCCGTTTTAAGTGAGGATTTATAATCCATAAGAGAAGAAGCTAGACCCAAGGACCATTAGTGGGTATTTCATTGGATATGCCGAACAGTCTAAGGGTTATAGATTTTACTATCCATCTCACAATACTAGGTTTGTGGAATCAAGAAATGCAAAATTTCTTGAGAATTACTTTATTAGTGGGAGCGATCGATCACAGGGCATTGGTTCTGAGAAGGATCATTCAGATGTTCAATATTCCATTTCAAGTAATGGATTGATCATTATTGTTAACAACACGCCTCGAGTGCAAATGCGTGTTGAAGAACCAGTCTTACAAGTACCACAAGCTGTTGATCTTGATCCAGTAGATGTTGAACTTCAATAGATGCCTACAATTGTTGAACAACCAGCTGAAAAACATGATCCTACTCCTCAGGAGAATGTTGATGCAGCATTAAGAAGATCTACTAGAGTAAAGAAATCAGTGATTCCTAGTGATTATGTTATGTATCTACAAGAATGTGACTATAATGTTGGAGCCGAAAATGATCCTGAGATGTTTTCATAGGCTATAAGTTCTGAGGTTTCAAACTTATGGTACAATCCCATGAAAGAAGAGATGGATTCTATGGTGTCTAACCGAGTCTAGGATCTCGTCAAGTTTCCTGATGGTGTGAAATCCATTAGACGTAAATGGGTCTTCAAAACAAAGAAAGACTCATAAGGTAACATTGAGAGACATAAGGCAAGACTCGTTGCCAAAGGATTCACTCAAAGGGAAGGAATCGACTACATAGAGACATTTTCTCCTGTATCTAAGAAAGATTCACTTCGTGTGGTCATGACATTAGTTGCCCATTTTGATTTGGATTTGCATCAAATGGATGTGAAAACAGATTTCCTTAATAGTAACCTATAGGAAGTGGTTTATATGAAGCAACTTGAAGGATTCTTCTCTAGTGATGGTGAGCATTTGGTTTGTAAGCTTAACAAATCCATATATGGATTAAAACAAGTTTCCCGTCAATTGTATTTGAAATTCCATTACGTTATCACTTCATTTGGTTTTGAAGAGAACATCATGGATCAATGTATATACCAGAAGGTTAGTGAGAGTAAGATTTGTTTTTTAGTGCTATATGTGGATGATATTTTTCTTGTAGCCAATGATAAGGGTTTACTACATGAGGTAAAACAATTCCTCTCTAAAAAGTTTGATATGAAGGATATGGGTGAGGCATCTTATGTCATTGACATTAAGATCCATAGAGATATACTTCGAGGCATCTTGGGTTTATCTGAGGAAACCTATATTAATAATAGTTTTAGAGAGATTTTAGATGAAAGATTGTTCACCAAGTGTTGCTCCCATTGTGAAGGGTGATAAGTTTAATTTGGACCAATGCCCAAATAATGATTTTGAAAGAGAACATATGAAAACCATTCCATATGCTTCAATTGTTGGAAGCCTGATGTATGCTCAGGTCTGTACCAGACCTACCATTGCATTTATTGTTGGGATGCTAGGGAGATATCAAAGTAACCTAGGTGTTAACCATTGGAAAGCTGCAAAGAAAATGATGAGGTACTTGCAAGGAACCAATGATTATATGCTCATATATAGACGAATTGATGAACTTGAAGTAATTGGCTACTCTGATGCGAACTTTGTTGGTTATGTTGATTCACGAAAATCAACATCTGGTTACATTTTCATGCTTGTCGGTGGAGCTGTCTTGGAAGAGTGCGAAACAGTCCTTAATTGCTACTTCCACTATAGAGGCTGAGTTCGTATCATGTTTTGAGGCCACATCACATGGTGTATCGTTTAAAAGTTTCATTTTCGGGCTTAGAGTTGTTGACTCTATTTCTAGGCCATTAAGATTGTACTGTGACAACTCAACTTTTGTGTTTATGGCTAAGAACAATAAAAGCGGTAGTCGTAGTAAGCACATCGACATTAAATACTTGGTCATAAGAGAACGTTAAAGAAAAGAAAGTGGTCATTGAGCACGTAAGTACTAAGTTGATGATTACTGATCCTTTGATTAAAGGCATGCCATCAATGAAATTCAAGGATCATGTAGAGAAATGGAAATGGGTTCCACTTTGTAAATGTATATATACAGTTAATTAATGAAGATGTTATATATTGTGATATGTTCTCATATTCATGTGCACCTTAATTTATTTGAGAAAATATATATTTTATTGGACCAAAAATAAATATAGGATTTATTTATTAAGTTTCGTTAGCACATAAAGTATAGTACTTAAGAAACTAAATACATTGTAATACATGGAAGATAATACTCGCTCTTAAAGGACTTATCACTATGATTCATGTATTTTGTTAATCAAGAGAATTTCGCTTAACGTTTGCACCAAGTGGGATAATGTAATATTAGAGTGGTGCAACGTAATGATGAACTGCGGTGACGGTTCAGTTTTGTCGGAACCGTACATCGGTTCTGGAATTGAACGAGGTTTTTAATGGAAGAACCTTAATAAAGTATCGAGTCCTCTCACTATTTACTGCTGAATTCAGATACATCATCAAAACACAGAGAATAAATGTGAGAAACTAGTGAGAGCATCAAATCGAAAATCCATTAGAATTCTCATGTAAGTGTAGAAATTTGATCAATGACAATAGTTATGTTTTGAATCCATTTTATTTCCGTTATATTTAAATTATATGTTTATATAATTTTCTGAACATTTATGTATTGAATATGTTATCTTACATAGAAGAATAAACTATGTAATATAACTAGGTTAATCACTTTGTAAACTAATGAAGATGGAAGTCTAGTATTGCTAGTTTATAAAGACGTAATCATGGAATATTTTATTTAAAACTTACAACATTATTGCTAAATATTTATTAATATATATATTTTAAAATTAATTGGCTAACTCGAACTAATGAAGCTAGCTAGGGTATGTCTTATTTCAAACAATGAACCTCGATGGCTTAATATTTCTTAATAATTCAAGTAAACCAGGCAAATTATGTTTCTTAAAGATAATCGACTCATACAATGGCATAATTTAAATTCGAATTAGCTAGTTAGAGGCATGAAATACTCGTGGATGATCTACTACCTAATCTTTCTACTTCATTTTATAAGTTCCAACAAATTTACTATAATGCATGTATATACAAAATAATTCTTCCAATACTTTTGAATTAATATTACATTTTTTATATACTAAGAGTCTAACACCAACCACGTTAATTTAAATAAATGATAAATTGTATTAAAAGTTTGTTATATTTGATAAAAATATATTTTAATTTACTATTATTTGATGTGGTAGTACAAGCTCAGTTTCTCTTTTAAAAAAATTATTAAAATTTATTTGGAAGATTTAAGCAAGATTTTTAAAGCTAAAATTGGCATTTTATGAAAACTTTTTTTTTCTTTTATTAAAAATAACGAAAATAAATATTTAAAAAATTATTTTTTCACAACCATACCATAGTCTATTTTCATGAGTAGTCCTAATAATATCTTTTTAATATTTAATTTATTTATTTATTATTTTACACATAAATTATTCATTTTTTTAAAAAGTATTTTTCCTTACTTTTGGTAAAACAAATAATTTTTTTTTTTACAAAATACCAATTTCATGTGGTTTAAATCTTTCAATGACCCTTTAAAATAAAATAATAAATTCATACCGGCTCATCTAATCACTAATGTACTAAAGTCTATTTTCGTCAGAGAGTCTTTTATCTTTGAATAAAATACCATTTAATTCAAAAAAAAATAAAGCTTTACTTTTGTTTTGTTTTTTTTCATAATGAGCCGTGAGGCACTTGTTGCCCCAATTAATATGGATGGTGAAATTTCAACATTCTAAGGATCTATGTACATAGTTGTATGTTTGTCCACGCACGTGTTGAATTTATATATTGTTTATCTGTATTTATGTATAATATCTTGCTGCTTCTAAGAGAGAAATGGAATCAAATCCCTAAAGAATTATTCCAACTCACAAAGGAAGTCATGAGGCTTGGAACAAATATCCTTTTTTGGCATCAAAAAGTGAAAAGACTGATGCTTCTTAGTACATATCAGATAAAATTATACTGCTGGGCACTTTTGGTGCTGCTAGGCTAGTAGTAGTGTGCATTAGGGGTGAGTGCGAAGTGTATAGAAATGGCATATTTTTTAGCAATATAAATCAGAATTAATTTGAATAGAGTTTTAAGATTTTTAATATGAATCGAATTGATCAGGTAATCGATTTAAATTTGAATAGATGTATTTCTTTTATCAAATATGATAAATTTAATATTAAAATTTATTTATAAATTATTATCATATATAAAATACGATAATTATATTAATTAAATTTTTAATTTACAATTCTATCAACTTTTTTATTTATAATCACGACTAAAAAATTTTAAAAAATAATAATTGTGTTTAAACAAATATTAAATTATTGTATAGATTTTTTATTTCTATTTATTTTTTAAACTAACATTACAATTTAACGTTATTATGGTATATATAATATTTAAATATAATATATTATAAAATAAAATATATATTTATTTATTATTTTAATGATAATTCGGTCCATACTAGTTTGTAGCGAATTATAAAATCAATCATTTCAAATTCAATCTAAATTCAAATAAATTATATATTTTTAACCCAAATTTGATATGAATATAAAAGCTATTAATCCAATATCCAATCCGATCTAAATTCAATAAATTGAATCAATTTTTTTATTTTAGATGAATTGATCCGATCAATCCATCTAAATTGAAAAATATGAACCGATCTATTAAATTTGTATATGAGTATATTGACATATTTTATACTCAGATTGAAATTGAAAAATATATAATTCATTCTTATTCGGATCAGATTTGAATTAATATATTTTATTATCCATTAAAATCTGATTTGTAGAAGTTAATGTTAAATAAATATATATTTTATTTTATAATATATTATATATAATATAATTATATTAAATTATTTTTTTAATTTTAAAAATAAATATAAAAATTAAAATTTTATAATAATTTAATAATTATTCAAGTGTATTTTTTATTTTTTTGAATTTTTAGGTTGTCTATAAATAATAAATTTTGTTAAAAATATATAAATTTAAAATTTAAATATATTATATATATATATATTATATTTTATATTTTATATATAATAATAATTTATAAATAAATTTTAATATTAATTTAACTTTATTCTATTTAAAAAATCTAATCAAGTAATATTCGAATTGATTACATGGTTGCAACAAATTTAGATTGATTTTTTTTTAAATTTGATTCGCCTTTGAGCGAAATTTGATTAGGAAAAAACAGATCGATTTAGACACCTAAACATTTCATTTTATTCCACTGCTTTACTTTTTTTGCATATGATTCACAATTAATGGTATACTTGGATATAAAAATCATTTCTCATGGTGATGGTAATTGTCCGGGAACATTTTATATATTTATCCTTCATCAATTATCACATATTTATAATTATAATAAATTATTATTTTTATATATTTATTATATATCATAAATATTTATAGATAAAATGACTAAAAAAAGATTAAAAATATATATTTAAAATAAAATAGAATATTAGATCGATCTAAATCGATCGAAGAGTCTAGACGAGAACAAGTAAGGATTGTTCTAGCACTTTTAATTTAAAAATTATATAGGTTATATCGATCGAAACACTTAATTAGCATATAAATCTAATATTTTCTAGCACCAATTTTTAATCATGATTATTGAATCAAACAAGTTCTAATCCAACTCAATTTAGGTTAAAATATACACTATATAAAAAAAACCTAAGGAGTTATTTAAAAAAACCATTGATACAAGGAATAAGAGAAATCAAAGAACACATAGTACAATTTTTAAAGGAGATTTTGAAAAGAATATAGAACTTCGTAAGCTTTCCATAATCATTCTCTATTTAGTTTTTCAAGATTATAATAATGATTCTTGTATAATTCATGTCTAGTTAAACTAATAACGTGATTGTGGACAATTCTAGACTATGATATAATTAATTTAATATCATGATAAATTTTACTTTCAATTCATTATTCTCAATGTGTTTAATTTTATATTTAAATATCAAAACTATGTAAGTTATGAATTAAATGTACATTTAATTTGTTGAATGAATATGTTTATATATAGTTTAAGATATAAGTATGTAATTATTAATATTCTTACTCAAGGTGATACCTTATAGTGGTGTCATAAGTAGGATTCATGAGTGATTACATTGAAGATATCAATATTTTTAATCTTATTTAGTTTATTTATCACATTTTAAAATATTGATGCAATAAATAAATTAAATCTAGTAAGTGAATCTCTTGTTTATTCATGATTTAGTTTGGTTTATAATTGCATTATGAATCAATATATAATAAAAAATATGGAAAGTCTTAAGTGGACGTAGACTTTTAAAGCTAAAATTAAAAATTTAAGAATAATTTTAAATTATGAAAATAATTTAAGACTTAATAAATTCATTTTCATTCATGACATGTTTAATTAAATTGTAAGATAATGATGAATATAATCTCATAATCACATATCTCTTATAAATATTATGCAATTTACTTTTATTACTTTATGTTATTTTCTTTGAAAATAATTATAACCTTATTTTATTAATTTTATTAACTTGATAAAGAATTAGTAATTAATTCCAGACATTGTTATCAATTTTTGTTAGTACAATAACTCTTATTCTTAAATTATTTATCATTTGTACGTAATTATGTATACTTACGTGTTCTAAATATCGAGTTAATATTGATCTTCTAGTGAGTTCTATCATTATTGTAACTTATTAGTATCCATAATAACCTTTTTGCATATATTGTTACTCAAATTTTTGAGTGGTAACCCAAATTATGTAAAAGATGTTTATTTGGTTAAAAAAATGAATATGTGACAAAATTTTAAGGGTATTATAGTTATTTAAAATTATTATTATTATTTTTCTCTTTTTCTTTTTTCGTTTTCTTCTTTTTTATTCTTTCAATTGTGTTTAATATTTATGTTTAAGATTTAGTGTTTAGTGTTTAAGATTTAACATTTAGTGTTTAGAGTTTATAATTTATTATTTAAAGAGTTTAGTGTTTAAGATTTAATCAAAAATAAAACGAGATATTTTTTTGTAAATAGATAGACGTGGGAAAAAGAGAGAATAGAGAAAGAAAGAAAAAATGTCAACAGTAATTTAGATTAACTAATTTGATACCTAGAAATTTTAAAACTTATTTGGAATTAGTGCTTGATCCCCATTCCAATTGATACAGGATAGTTTCACTAAACAAGGATTCGCTCTTGCAATTGTTTTAGCCTGATATTGGGTGTGGCAAGCTAGGAATAAATGAATTTTTGAGAGGAACCATTTCTTTGGGGATCAATTAACTTCATCAAAAATTTATCCTTTTAGAAGTTGAAATGATCAGTTTAACAGTTGAGCAATATCAGTTTAAGTATAACAGCCTGCATTTGAGTATGGGTAGGCGTTGGCAACGACCACATTTTGGAGCTGTCAAATTCAACACAGATGTTCTTCTTAGATACAAGGTGAGGCTTACTTTGCAATGGTTGGAAGAGATGATCACTTTTGTAATGTTGTAGGGGGGTGGTGCAATTTTGGAGCTACTAGCTCTATAGAAGAAGAAGAATTTGCTTCAAATATTTATGCTGCAGTTCAAATTGCTAAAGGAGCTGGTTTGAAAGAAATCACGGTGAGGAATGATGATTCTGATATGATTTCGGTAGTTAAGGGATCTAAATATATGATTTTAACTGAAATTTGTAATAAAATGGATACAATTTTATAGCTTTAATTTGAAGTCTTTTTTCGAAGTGGGTTCCTAGGAAAAATAATACTATATAGGCTCATATTATAGTTCATTGGTAAAAAAACATTAATAATATTAGGTTATTTAGGGGTGTTTAGTCAATCAACTTAAAAATAATTTTTTGGTTTATAAAACAAAAAATTATCCTTCAAAACAAATTAGAGTGATTGGTCATATTTTTAAAAATTATTTTTAAAATTTAAAATTTAAATAACAACTAAGAGCTATTTTAAGTGTTTTTAAAACATATTTTCTTGAAACATAGTGGATATCATTAATTATCTGCAAAACTATGTGATGTAAAATAATTTGGTCAAACAACACAATCATTTTTTTAAACAATTTATTAAAATAATAGCCAAAAAATTCATTATTTTTAAAAATTATAAAAAATTATTTTTAAGTTGTAATTTAAAAACAAATTTTAAGAAATACCTAAGATTTTTTAACTTTACTTAATCATGTGTCACTCCTAAGTAGAGAAAGGAAGATTAATTAAATCTTAATAGTAGTATTATTATTATTATATATTTTTAGGGGAAAAAAGGAAAAATAAATTAAATAATAAAAATTAAAATGATTAACTTCTCTTCTTCTTTTTTTCATGAAAATTATTTTTATAAAATTGTTACCTTTTTTTAAAATATGGATACTTTTAATGTATCACTAAAGATTTTTTTTTTGTTTAATCCACCAAAGAACTTGAACAATAATAAATATCTAACAAAACAATAATATGAAAACCAAAATAAATAGTATTGATTTATGATATGTGTTAGGAACACAAATTTAAATACTACCTACATAATATATCTTTTTTTTGTTAATAAAAAGATTGAAAATGCTTTAAAAAAAAATCCCTTACGAAAACTCGAATTAAATATATCTTATATGAACGAATATATTTTATATTATTAACCAGAACTTGTTACCTAAATTTCTACACTTAAAAACTGTTGACCAGTGACAAATTAAACTGTACGGACAAAAATGCTTTTATACCTTCTCGTTTTAAAACCTAATTTTTCTTCTTCTCAATAAAAAGAAAGAAAGACAAGAACAAGAACAAATTAATCAGGATTCGTAAATTATTGGGTTTTATACTGAGAAAACCAAGTTTTTGAATCTTAAAACTAGAATGATATTATAACCTCCAATCGATAAAAACCATAATTTTTTTTTGGGTGTGAATAAAAACCATCAAATAATTGCTCATGTTACTTTCATATATTTCAGTAAAATAGTATTAAATGGAAGAGCAGATCATGAAAGCCTCACCAACATATCAGTCTTTCACTTTGATTATTTTCATCTTGGTGGATGACGTCAGATCCTATAAAAAATAACATATTAAAAAAAACATCATGAGTGGCCACATGTACGGTAAAGATACAATTTCACCATATACTTGAAAAAAATCACAGAGTCCATTCAGCAATTAAAAACTGAGTGATTGTGGTATAAATATGAGTAGTCGAGTACGCCTAAGGTGTCCCTGTACTAATTAGGAGTGAAGCAAGTTCCATTTGCAGAACAAAAGAAGAGAAAGAAACAAAGGATCGAAGAAAGAAAATGAAAAACATGGTCCAAGAAGAAATTAGAAAAGGTCCATGGACAGAGCATGAGGACCTTCAACTAAATTGCTTTGTGGGATTGTTTGGTGATCGGCGTTGGGATTTCATAGCCAAAGTTTCAGGTTTGAAGGTGGAGGGAGAAAAGTAATAGGTATGATTATACGGAGATTAAAGTTTATTGTAAAGAGCTATAACTTTTAACCATCTGGGTTCGATTTGTTGTTTAGGTTTGAACAGAACAGGAAAAAGTTGCAGGTTAAGATGGGTTAATTATCTTCACCCTGGTCTCAAACGTGGAAAGATGTCTTCTCAAGAGGAGCGTCTTGTTTTGGAGCTGCATTCCAAATGGGGAAATAGGTTATTTAATCTTATAACAAATGCTTCACACATCTACTTGTTCTTGTTCTTGTTCTTGTCTTTCTTTCTTTATGCTCTGTTTCGTCGAATCTTGATGATCGATTTCTTGTTTGATTTTGAATGTTTTTCTATGATTTTAATCAAATGGGTTCACTCAGTTTTTGATTATATATAATTAATTGTATTCAGATGGTCAAGAATTGCTGGGAAAATACCAGGGCGTACAGATAATGAGATTAAGAACTATTGGAGAACCCATATGAGGAAAAAGGCTCAAGAGAAGAAAAGAGCTTTATGTCGATCATCATCATCATTATCATCCTCTTACCAAAGTTGTTCCTCATCAAATGTTCAGACCGGGGTTGAAAGCTTTTATGACACTGGAGGTCATCAATTGATTTCGGCTTCAAAAGGAAATAAAATTGGGGAAAATCAACAAGAAGAAGAAGAAGAAGAAGAAAATGGATACTCCATGGATGATATATGGAAGGAAATAACTCTGCCTGAAGTGAACAATATAGAACCAGTATTGTCATTTTATGATGGCGATGGTGAAGTAGATTGCAGTTTCTCTAATTGTCCTGTTATGGCATCTCCAACTTGGGAGTATTGCTCGGATTCAATATGGCAATTGGATGATGAACAGGACAGTAAGATGTTTTCCCCCACAAGTATTGGTCAACAATTTTTCTCCTGTTACGAATATGAGAGAGAACCTCTAACTGGCTGATTCGGATTTTATAAATTCATTTAAGATTTATTAATATGTATGATGGTGTTACTCTGCTAGGCTGCTACTAGCTCTTTCTCTAAGCCTTGTAAATACTCGGTTTTCTTTAAGTTTTCTGCTAAGTTCTGTATCATCCTCGTATCACCCCTATGTTTAAAGTAGAGCTTCATCATGTATCCTCCTTGTGCTTTTTATATGCTTTCAATTGGAGATGGAAGTATGTAAGAGAAAATTTCATCAAAATTCCATAAAGTTTTGTCTTCATGGATGTATAATATAATACGATCCTTTATAATCACAATTTACTATGTTGGATAAGAATTTTTATTTTTATTTTTTAAAATATTTATTTAATCAATATACTTATTTATTATTTTGATTTTTACATATTTATGAAATTAATTACCTACAAAATTTTGAGTAGTTCATAAGATTTGTTTTCACTAAATATTTTTTTCCCTAACAATAGAAGAAATAAATCTTGTGATCTTCTTAATAATAAATATTAAAAAAAGTAAAATATAATATTTATAAGTAAATAATTACGTACACACATTGCAAATAATTAGTTACTTTAAATTATTCTCGGTAGCTATAAAGATAAAATATAAATTTAAGAAAGAAATAAAATGCATACTTATTGAGCAAGAAAAATTAAATGTTATAATTTAGATGTTAATTCCCAAATTTTTGTGTCAATAATCATAATCAAATTGATGTACTTTAATATGGTGGGAAGAACAATTTGTCTATTGAGCAATTCATAATATTATTATCATTAAATACTATTTATTCATGTAAATTAAAAAAGAATAAAGTTGATAAAATGGTGCATATAAAATAACCTTCTTGTAAATAATATGAAGAAATTTGCAGAAAATGGTGATTAGTTGAACAAGAAACAATCAAAATGATTAATATTATCCTTAAATATGGCACATCATCAAAACTTTGAATATGGAAGAAAATTTGAGGTTATCTCCTCACTTTTTTATAATGAAAATGATTTAAAATTATTATTTTTAAACTATACTATTAAAAACTACTTGATACTTACAAATAACTTAGTAACCTAAATGACATAAAAAAAACTTGTGATAAGTTGAAGGTAGTAGTTTAAAATGTTGTTTGTGGATAAAAAGCCAGTTTGGTAGATAAAGGGAGAAAAACAAAACAATACCTAATACCTAAACAAAAGTACAATGATACTCACACTCTGTTTAATTAAAATTTAATGTTATTTTCTTCAATTATTTAATGGAATTTTCAATTGTGAACTATAAATATGTGATCATGTGATCATGTGTATGGATATTGGTTTTAATCTTTTGGGATATGGAGTTTCGATCAACCTGAGTTGTTTTGAGTGTCTAGTACTTAAACTGCAAGAAATTTTTGAGGAATTTGGCCATTGGAGAGTGCCAGAAGTCGTTATTCAATAATTAGTGCACAAAAACTAAGGGATCTTTTGGAAGATATTAGTAAAGAAAACCAAAAAAAGCTCACTAGAATTTGTTAATGTGTGTTGTGGTGCATGCTGCAACAGTGGTATACACCAATGCTCAGTGGAGCAAAACATGGAGCAGACAATAATGTTAGTGGAGCCATAAAACATGGATGTGCAGGAATTATGGTTATTGTTTAATTTTCGTTTTCATTTTCTACATATAGTTCAACTCTTGTATAGAAAAACAGAACAAAAATAATATGAAATACACATGATAATTATCACAGAAATACAATGTTTTGACATGGTATCAGAGTAGGTTATTGCTGACTAATGAAATTACCTGCTGATTTCTTATGGAACTACCATATTTTGATTTCTGATTCTAATTTGCTGAATTGTTGATTTTTGATTTCTGGTGTGGCTGCTGATTGTAGCTGCTGTTTTTTCGTTTTTTTTTGCTGAGTTTTGATCTCTGGTTTATATTTGTCCCAAAACTATTTCTGGTTTCTGATTTCTTATTTCTAAAACCGATCAGTTGCTCTACTGAAAAAAATATATATAACATCAAGTAAAACAACAACATCAGAGGTTGAAACCTGAGGGGATGGGTAGACAGTGCAGCCTCACCAGTGTTGCGACCATCTAGTATTCAGAATCACCATTTCTACTCAGCGTCAGTTCCGCCATCACAACCTCAATAGAACCCTTCAGAGAGACATACTGATCTAGCTGCTCGTTGGAACCATTGCACCTTACCTGCATTTCAGGTATATCTGCTCGTTGAAGCTGTCGCAGTTGGACAACGTCGCTTACTCGTTAAGGCTGGTGCAATCTCTCTACGTACCAGTTTAGCAGCCATCGTGGAGGAACTTGGAACGAAGAAGAAGAAGAGCATCGCTTCACCTTACCGGCTGGATGCTTGTAGTCGGCTAAGGAAAAACGGAAGGGAAATTTTTTTAGATTTCATGGCAGAATCTAGAGATTTAACCACCAATTTCATATTGGAAGATTTGACGACGAAAATGACGGAAATTCTAACTAAAGCTGAGGCCGTTTCACAACCTCCGCTCATTGAAGCGTCGACTGCCCCCATTAGTATCAAGTTGGGAGGATCCAACTATGCCTTGTGGTCCCATGTGGTGGAGATGTATATCTCTGGCAAAGACAAACTGGGATATATTAATGGGGATTTTCCTCAACCTGCTGAAATCGACCCCTCATTCAGGAGATGACGCACTGAAAATGTCATTGTTAAAGGATGGTTGATCAATTCGATGGACCCCTCCTTGATTGCAAATTTTATTCGATTCCCAACTGCGAAACAAGTTTGGGATTCTGCTGCTACCACCTACTATGATGGGACAGACACGTCTCAAGTGTATGATCTTCGTCGTCGAGTTACTCGTATGAAGTAGGCAGGTGGATCCATTGAAATATACTACAACGACCTTCAAGGGTTGTGGCGATAAATTGATTTTCATCGTCCTAATCCAATGGAGTGTGCAAATGACATACAAAAATACAACTCCATCGTACAGGAAGATCTAGTGTATACCTTCCTTGATGGACTTGATGACAGACTCGACAAAACTCGAAGTGATGTACTTCAAATCAAACCATTCCCTACGGTGGAACAAGCCTATGGATTCATACGTAGGGAAGAAGTCCAGAAGACCGTGATGATCACGGGTATAGATACGACACTCGGAGCAGTTATGGCTTTTAAAGGGGTCAAGGGACACCTTAATCTGATGCCACCAAAAACAGGAACCTCTTTGGGTAACAAGAAATCCACGGGAAATCCACCATCTCTTGACATGAAATGTGGCCATTGCAGAAACTCTAAACACACCCGTGAAAACTGCTTCAAACTTCATAGGTATCCAGAATGGTGGAATGATCTTCAAGCACGGAAGAAACGGGACACCACTGGGCGAGCCGCTGTGGCTACCAATAATGCCTCACTATCCTTTACTCCTCAGGCTGAATCTTCCCAGGATCCAGGTATTTCAAGTAAAGAATTTCACATCTCTACTCGTAGTGATAATGAGGATTGGATTCTGGACTCTAGAGCTACAGATCACATGACATTTGACCCAAAAGATCTCTCCAATACAACCCAGCCAAGACGGAGCCGTGTTGCCAATGCAAATGGAGTCACTTATCAAGTTACAGGAGCTGGAACAGTAACCTTATCTCCTTCATTATCATTATCTAATACTTTACTTGTGCCCTCTCTTTCAAATCGACTGATGTCTGTAAGTCAGGTCACTTCAGATCTTAACTGTGTAGTATTGATGTATTCTACTTTTTGCCTTCTACAGGATATTCTCACCAAGGAGATCATTGGGTGTGGTACTAGGAGATGAGGGCTATATTATGTGGATGACCTCAGTTCAGGAAGAGCCAATCACATGCAACACACTGTTGGTAACAAGGAACGACAGATTTGGCTATGTCATCGTAGATTTGGGCATCCATCATTCGGGTATTTAAAGCACATATTCCCCAGTTTATTTTCAAATATCACATATTCAGATTTCAAATGTGATACTTGTATCCTAGCAAAAAGTCATAGGACGTCTTATCCTATGAGCATGAATAAAAGTATAACTCTTTTTGCTTTGATACATTCTGATGTTTGGGGACCTTCCCCGATTATTACGTCATCGGGTCATCGTTGGTTTGTTATTTTTGTTGATGATTGTACATGAATGACATGGCTTTACCTTCTCAAACATAAAGATGAAGTATTTTCTACATTTCACCTGTTTCACACCATGGTTCAGACACAATTTTCTGAAAAAATTAAGATACTTAGGTCTAATAATGGAGGGGAGTATGTTAATCAACAATTCCGAACATACTTGGACAACCATGGTATTCTCCATGAAACCTCGTGTTCACAAACCCCACAACAGAATGGGACTGCGGAGAGGAAGAATCAGCATATTTTAGAAACGGCTCTGGCCTTACTAATCGGTGCACATATGCCTAATAGATACTGGAATGATGCTGTTACTACAGCTGTGTATCTATTGAATCGTATGCCCACAAAAACCTTACAATTTCAGACTCCATTAAAGGTGTTATCTGATCATGTTCCCTTGCCTACTATTTTGATGCTTCCTCCTCGAATTTTTGGATGTGTTGCTTTTGTCCACCTCCATAAAAATCAACGAACTAAGTTGGATCCATGTGTTGTCTGATGTGTATTCTTAGGATATGGCGTACAAAAAAAGGGTTACCGATGCTATGATCCAATTACTAAAAGAACCTATATTACCATGGATGTCACTTTCCTCGAATGAGAATGTTTTTTCCCATCACCGGTATCCAATTACACTCTTCAGGAGGAGAGTTATAGTGAAGAACGAAATTGGCTTGATGTTGAAATATTAGACACTAGTCCAACATACTCGGATCGTGCCAATAATATGGAGGAGCCAGTATATAGACCCGAGCTCGAACTTCCAAGAACTGAAGCTGAAGTAGTAATTGAATCTTCAGAAGATGAAGTGGTTGATGTACCCCTTCACTCTCTAGTACCCAATGATCCTCCTACTGAGAATACTCCTGAGGTAAGCTATCCTATCACACATTTACAAACTAATACTATAGATACATCTGTTGGTTATGTTTTGCCTTTCAGACACAATCGAGGCAAACCTCCAAATCGATACTCCCCAGAAAGAGAAGAACGACAATCCAAGTATCCAATAGCAAATTATGTATCTACTCAAAGGTTATCAGAACCTATCAGGGCATTTGCACAAACACTCTCCTCGTGTCAAATTCCAAGTAGCATTGAAGAAGCCTTATCTGATCCAAAATGGGCTCAAGCTATAAAAGAGGAATTTGAGGCATTGTAGAAGAATAACACATGGGTATTAAGCGAGTTGCCTCAAGGGAGGAAGATGGTAGGATGCAAGTGGATTTTCTCCATTAAGTATAAAGCACATAGGTTAGTTGATCGATACAAGGTGAGACTTGTAGCAAAAGGATATACATAGAAACACGGGATAGATTATCAAGAAACCTTCTCACCTGTGGCTAAACTAAAAACTATTAGAGTCTTGTTATCTCTTGCGGAAAATTTAGATTGGCCATTGCATCAACTTGACATAAAAAATGCCTTCCTTCATGGTGATCTTGAAGAAGAGATTTACATGGATATCCGACCAGGATATACGATTATATCAGGAAAAGAAACTGCATGCAGATTACAACGAGCATTGTATGGACTAAAACAATCACCTCGAGCATGGTTTGGTAGGTTGAGTTCAGCAATGAAGAAATATGGGTTCCAACAAAGCAACTCTGATCATACTCTTTTCCTAAAACATCGATTAGGGAAAATAACAACCCTTATAGTCTATGTAGACGACATGATCATTACAGGGGATGATAAAGAAGAAATCTCTAAGCTTCAAGAACAACTGTCAAAAGAGTTTGAAATGAAGAATTTGGGAGGGCTCAAATACTTCTTAGGTATTGAGGTAACAAGATCAAAACAAGGCATATGTCTTTCCCAAAGGAAATATACTTTGGACCTACTGGCAGAGGCAGGACTACTAGATTGTAAACCTGCCGATATTCCAATGGTTCAAAATCATAAACTCAGAGAATATGTGGACCAAGTACCAGTAGATAAATAGAGATATCAACGGTTAGTAGGTAAACTCATATATTTATCTTATACTCGACCTGATATTGCTTATGCTGTGAGTGTCGTGAGTCAGTTTATGCATTACCCAAGTGAAGACCATATGGATGCAATCATGCGAATACTTCGTTATTTAAAATCCTCCCCTAGGAAAGGACTTATGTTTTCAAAGAATGGTCAATTGGAAGTCCTTGGATATATAGATTCAAACTGGGCAGGGAATATGAAGGATAGGAAATCTACTGCTGGGTACTTTACTTTTGTGGGGGCAATCTTGTTACATGGAGGAGCAAGAAGCAAAAGGTAGTTGCCTTATCTAGTGTTGAAGCTGAATTTCGAGGAATGGTCAAGGGAATATGTGAGCTCCTGTGGTTGAAAAAACTTCTAACTAAGATTGGTGTTGCTCCTAACTCTGAAATGAACTTATTTTGTGATAACAAAGCAGTCATTGTCATCTCTCACAATCCAGTTCAACATGATCGCACGAAGCACGTTGAAGTGGATCGGAACTTCATCAAACAGAATCTTGAAGAAAAGATTATTAAGCTTCCATTTGTTAAATCAGAAGATCAATTGGCTGATATACTCATAAAATCTCTGTCTGTAAGGAACTTTTACAACTCACTTGACAAGTTGGGCATAAGGGACATATATGCACCAACTTGAGGGGGAGTGTTGGTGTGTGTTGTGGTGCATGCTGCAACAGTGGCATACACCAATGCTCAGTGGAGCAAAACATGGAGCAGACAATAATGTTAGTGGAGCCATAAAACATGGATGTGTATGAATTATGATTATTGTTTAATTTTCGTTTTCATTGTCTACATATAGTTCAACTCTTGTATAGAAAAACAGAACAGAAATAATATGAAATACACATGATAATTATTACAGAAATACAATGTTTTGACAGAATTAACAGTTAAGATCCTGAGAATACAAACAACACCATGCGATGAAAGGAAAGAAACCTCTCACATGTTTCAATTGGGTTATTAATTTTCATTATTTAAGCAACAGAGTAATCTGAAGAGGGAATATGTTCGTATGGGATAGTAATGAAGAAAGTTTCAAAGAAGCTGAATTCTCAGTCTAAGATATTATCTTATACATTTCAAACTTTTTTTTTTATCTTATTTATAGACTTTTTTTGTGTTTTTGCATTTTAAATACATAATTATCATAAAAAAATTAATTACATAGAGTATATCTTTTTCAAAAAAATCATTCTCTAATGGTTATAACTCATGGATAATTTATATTAAATACTTTAAATATTAAGATAAATAATTATTTCTTTTAATAAATAAAATTAATTTCTTTTATTTATCTCAAAAATTTCTAATATTTATGAGAATCTCATTATTTTTTAAAGTTTTTCTTTATTTTATGTGTTGTTTTTTTTTGTTTTACTAATGTTTTTATTTTGTTCCTCTTTAATTGTATTTTGTTTGAAAAAGATTTTTTTAAAGGAAAATGAGACATCTTAAATCCATTACATTTATAAAATGGACTTACATGTTTTTGTAAAGTTAACTAATTTATGCTATCTCACCTAATTAGTAAAGGATTAAAATTTACTTTCGTTAAAAGTATCAAATTTGAGCTATTATTTTTAAATAATAAATCCTTCATCTTTTTCTCAGGACATTTGCAAAAATAAATAAGATAGTCTATGACTATCTCATATACTCTTACACGATGGTTGTCTTATTTGAAGTAAAATAAAAAAATACAAATATAAATAGTCAAATAGAGGGATAAAATAACTTACATAGCTTAATAATTGATAAAATTTAGAATTGTTAGATGTAATAAAAAAAAAGGTGAATGAAACAATCCTCTTCACGTTACTAATGAGATTACGATGTTCTCTTTATTTTTCTTATATATAACTTTTACTTTTTCTGATTTTGTAAAATCGAGTCATGATTTTATAGATAAACCATGAACCAATTTAAAAAATTAATTATTTAAGATTAAAGTTTAAATCATCTAAGGCATAAAAGACTTAAACGTAAGCCTTAATTAACTACTTGAGGTTATAGCCTCTAATGTTTTTTTAAGCCTCAACCCGAGACGAGCCTCAAAATAACTTGTTACAATAATGAGTATAAATATAATTAAATTATTGAGTTTGTAGTGAATACTGATCGATAAAAACTTAAAAATTAAAACCAAAAAGATATAATTTCATTTTGTACACGTAATTTGTATATAATTTTATAAATATTATATCTAAATTTTTCTCAATTGACATATGAGATGTCAAATAAATTGTTTAGCCAAACTCAACTCATTTAAAATTGGCATGAGTTAAAAAAATCCAATTTACTTAACTTCCAATCTTAAATGAGAAACTCATTAACTTATTTAATAATTTTTTGCACAAATGTTTTTTCTTGAACACTTTTTAATTAAATATATTTTTTATTAAGACTTTAAGTTCGATTTATATTTCATGTTGTTTAGCATAAATTTATATGAAAATGATCTAAACTATGGTTAGTTATATTTTTTAAAAATAATAAAAATAATTTATTTGATATATGTTCCTAATGGAAAGGGTAAAAATAAAAAATTATAATAAAATTATAATGATGATAATTTAGGATTTAATATTGTGGATTTATATTTATAATAGTAATATTAATGGTTTTTAGATGACTTATTTCTGGATGAAATAAAATTTTAATTTTATGTAATTTTTTTAATAATTAATTAAATAATTTAATAAAAAATTAAAAGGAGTTGTTTATAAATAATCTAATTCAGCTGATTTATATATAAATTTAATTTATTTAAAAATTAGATTAATTAAATTGATTTATAATTTATTTTAAATAAATTGAGTTTTTTTATTAATAAAATAAAATGAGTTTAAATATGCTGAATTATTATAACTTATTTTACACTAATCGCATGCCTCACTAAAACAATGTGATCCGCCCTTAGGTATATAGGATCGTGATTTACGTTGTACTAAGCTTTTTTTTTTTATATATATATAGAATGGAGCTCTTATCCAAAAGATAAGACGGTCATTTATCTTATATTGCAGGTTTTTTAGTGGCGCCCTTACCCAAAAGAATACTGGCCAGCAATTAAATTTAAAATAAGTTTTTATAATAAGTTTCGGTGAATTATAATTAATATAATATAATAAAAACTATTATGGAGTTATAATTATAGATATAATTATAATATATAAAAACTTTTTTATTTTTATTTTTATTCACTCTATAGAATTAACTTCTTGATTTATTTGTTGAGAAAATAAGTTTTACATCAACCAGTGAGAAGACATCAGTGTTGCTTATAAGACAATGACATATATTAACCTACAAGCTGGTTTTTGGGTTAAGAGAATGACCTGATTGAATAAGATTTGTATTATAGCAGGACCCCTAGGCGGTGGAGGAGTTATCCTGTATTACCACACATGGCAACAATAAGACCATCATCGTTTGTCGACACAGTCGATGTGAGTAGGAGTGTTGAGGAAATAAGTCTCACATCGACCAAGGAGAATACAACAGTGTTACTTATAAGATCAGGGCATCCCTTAACCTTCAAGCTGGCTTTTGGGTTAAGAGAAAGACATTTGAATAAGATTGGTATGAGAGTAGGACCCCTAGGCGGTGGAGGAGCTACTCTGCACTACCACCCGTGGCAACAATAAGACAACCACCGTCCGTCGACACAGTCGATGTGAGGGGAGTGAAATAAGTCGACCAGGGAGAAGGCAACAGTGCTGCTTATAAAACCAGGACACCCCTTAACCTTCAAGCTGACTTTTGGATTAAGAGAAGAGTCAAGTTGAATAAGATTGATATCAAAGCAGGACCCTTAGGCAATGGAGGAGCTACCCGACACTACCATCCGTGGCAACAATAAGACCAACATCGTTCGTCGACACAGTCGATATGAGGGAGAGTGTTGAGAAAATAAGTCTCACATCGACCAAGGAGAAATGTCTCACATCGACCAGGGAGAAAGGTCTCACATCCACCAGGGAGAAAGCAACACTGTTGCCTTTTCCTGGTCGATGTGAGACTTATTTCCTTAACATTTTTTACAATTTATTTGTTAATGTGAATTTTTCATTTGTTTATTTATTTTTGTTGTTTTTATCATCATTTATTTATAAACTGTTGGTCTTAAAAATCCTTGGACAAGCAACTAACATATGAAGTTAATCAAATTTAATTTTTTTATCGCTTATATATATATATATATTTAAAAATTATATTTATAATTTATAATTATAAAAATAATATTTTTTATTATTATCTATTATATTATTATTATTTATAATTATAAAAATAATATTTTTTATTACTATCTATTATATTTTTATTATTTAATAAAATTTGAATTATTATTTTACTTATTTCCTTCATATTAAATTAATATTCTTTAGATTCGTTTAATGTTAAATAATATTCGATTAAACATATTTAATATTATTATAATCTTATTTTTTTTATAAATTATAAAATTATATTTTTTTATAATTTTCTTTTTTTTTTTGGAGAAAAAAAAAGAATTTTATTGATAAAAATTAAAGACAAATTATATCAAAATCCATCCCACTAAACAGATCAATAACAAAAACATCCGTTAGCAGACAAAAACACATGATTCGCTAGACATAAACAATATTATCACTCCCCACCTATTGAAATAAAGAAACCCACTCATCTTACAAGAAAATAAATATATAATCAAAATAAATATATAAAAAAGTCATGCATAATCATTGCTTATTTCAGGCACATAAACACTTGCAAGGAAAACGGTCTGATAGATAAGAGCAGCAATACCAGAACCAATAAATGGGCCAAGCCAGTAGACCCAGTGGTTGTCCCAAGACCAACTAACCACAGAAGGCCCAAAGGAAAGTGCTGGGTTCATTGATGCACCATCAAAGGCTCCTCCAGCCAAGGTGTCGGCGCCAACTATAAGACCAATTACAATTGGTGCTATAATTCCAATACTACCCTTCTTTGGATCTACTGCTGTGGCATAAATTGTATAAACCAGACTAAAAGTCATCACAATCTCGAACACCAGTGCATTCCCTACACCCACACCAGATGACAGGGAGAAAGCTGATGTTTCCTACAATTTTAACAATATCACAAAAATTATAACGATTCTTCGATAAAACATAAAATAAATGCAATCACTGCTTATCACAACATTAATTTTTGTAAAACATTTTAGAGCATTATTATATTACAAAATACCGTTTAAATTATCACAAATTTAACGATTATTAAAATTTTAAATAAATATAATCAATGATGATAAACTTAATTTTTGGAACAATTAGTCTCCAACACATTTACAGTTGAAATCATGTATTTAAACATACAATCTACTTATAAATAAAATAAATTAATTATAATCCGTTAAACTTAAAAGTGTACTTATTTAAAGAGATGAATAATACATAATATAAGAGGAGACAATCATTAATATTGCTTCATTCTGTTGTTACATTTATTTAGTTTTAAGGTGTAACGGAGAAAATAATCTTTTTAGTTCATTTGATATATACATTTGGATACGAAGACAGAATTAAATTAGTAAAATTCGATCATGTTCACTCTAATTTAAATATATTAAACCAAAGGATATAATAAGCAAATTCTTATTAAATAACTAGTATTATCATATTAATTTCATAGTATGAAAGCTGTAAAAAGTATAATAAATTAAAAGTTTTAGTTGAGAGCAAGACTTACCAATCCAGACGTGGCAAGCTTTAGAAGCAAGCAAGCAACAATAGAACCAATCAACTGGGCAATCCAGTACAAAATGCTCCTAATGAGAGTGATGTGACCACCAATGAAAACACCAAATGTAACAGCAGGATTAACATGCCCACCAGAGATATTAGCACTAACTGAAACTGCTACAAGATATGCAAAAGCACGAGCCAAAGCATCTGAAACAAGCCCAGCAGGTGTTGGCGAACCATTGTTGGTAAGTTTGTCTGACCAAAAAAAAATAAAAGAAAAAAGATTAAGAAAGTAGAAATCCATTAAAAGTAAAAGATCAAGAAAAACAAAGAACATGTATAAGTGATGAGATGGACTTACTGAAAGCCATTGTAGAGCCTTCACCTGCAAAAACAAAGATAAGCATTGAGATTAACTCAGCGAGAGCTGCTTTGAGGGCATCTCGTTGGACAACCTCAGCTGGGCGTCCTACAATAATATTAACAATCGCCATTTTTGAAGGAATTTTGGATTTTCTTTTGGCTATAAAGCTAAGAAATTCAAGTACTTATCTATAACATTTCTTTGGGCTACATTACAATGCATGCACTGCTTATAAATACACTCGGCCTTTTTTTTTTCTTCTTTTTTTGAGTAAGCAATACACTTGGTCTTATTTTAGTATTTTGTCGTAGCGAAGACTTCATTTTTATTTTGTTAAGTCACTTGGTCTTTGTTTTTTATTTTGCTTAACCACTTTGCTGTTTTTATTTTACTCACAAGGAGAAATTATGTTTAAACACACGACTTCAACTCTACATTCGTGTGAAAATGTATTAGACATTTTAATATGACATTTTTCTTTTGTATTTTAATTTTTTGATCTATCAACAGTTTGGACTTGCTTCAAATTTTTATTTTTGTAAATTAAAAACAAAAATAATAATAATAAACATTTATTGTTTTCTTTAGATTTTATAAAATTTTATAATTTTTTGGTAAAATAAATTATGAATAAGTCATTACGGTGTAAATTTTAACATTAAATTGCTATATTTTGTCATTTGATCCGGCATGCATCCTGAAAAATGTGTAATTTAACCTTTTTTTTAATGTTGGGAACATATTTTAGAAGAATATATAAAGCTTAGGTGCATATTTTGGAAGAGTATGTAAATCTTACTTACATATTTTAGTACAAATTCAAACTATAAATAGTTGACAGAGAAGGAAGTGGGGGAGAGATTATCCATATATACCTGGAACCCAAAACGTTAATTCATATGTGATATGCGCAACAAAATAGTTCCCAGTACCAATAAGGGGAGAGATTCTCATCATATTTGCTAATTTGGTAGAACCATATTTAGTCATTTTGGCTGCAGAATTTGGAGACTGCATGTGCATCATAAAATGTGAATTTGATCCCTATAAAGTTAGATCTATCATAAAGAAATGAGATGAAAATTAAGACCTAACTACACGAAAGGCAACATTTCTTTGCAGTATACATTAAAGCCAAAAGCAGAATAATTTAGTGCCAACAACTCATTATAAACAACTTAAAGTATACATTTAACAGTAAGTTGTATGATCACGTTAAAGTATAAATTAAATATCTAAATGAAATTAGTATTAGATATAAATTGATATTAAATTTAAATTTCAACCTTGAATGCATTAACATTTAACAGTTAGCAGCACTTATATTAAGCTTGTTGTCATGAAAGGAAATATCTCACCCTGCAATTGAGTTAAAGACCCATTATGAATCAGGTCATAAACGAGTAACCACGTCCTTCCACCAATGCAGTAACCTAAGAGTCATGTTAGAATAGTTATTTATCTACACTATAAGGTTATTTTAGTATTTTAAGTCGACTCAAGTATAGAATATATACGTAACGTAGCTCTTGCATGTATTCTTATAATTGTGTGAATAATGTTCTTTTACTCAACATAGTATCAAATAAGTCAAATTAAAAAAAAAAAAAAAAAAAAACTAATAGTTCCATACATCATCATCACGACCACCACATCGATCTCTTTCATAATCCCACTCACTCGTCTCACCCCATCAGCTGCCTAACACCATCGGTCGTGTAACTCCATCAGCCATCTGACCCATCAGCCGTTGCATTACCCTTCAATCTCTCTTCTTCGATTTTAGAATTTTTTTTCCTAGCCATGTATTGTGTTTCTTTCATTTCAGATCTTCTTATCTTGCCTTCAAAATATTGGTTGACAACTCCATTTGAGTTTCCAGCAAACACCTGTATATTCAAAGCAATATACATGCGTTAGGTGTACATCTATTGAAATTATCAATGGATGACTCGATGTACCAATCCTCACACAGATTTGACAGTTTTATATACTCATGGTATTTCTGTTTCTCTTGATATTACCTTTTTCCATGGCTGCTATTGTGACTCTGAATCACTTGTATTAGGATTTTAATTACTATATCACAACCTATTAAAAAAAAAAATTTGGGTATTTTGTGTGATCTTGCTTATTATGACCTCCTCCTCAAATGGTTTGTATTCTAATCAAATTTTCCTTGGTCCTGGAAGTTTCATATTAGCTGTTAAACTAAATAGAGATCATTTTCTTAATTGGAAACGTGGTGTTAAGATTTATTCCTTAGGCTTGTGTCACTCAAATATCTCACAGACATACCACTGTTTCTGATAAACCAGAATATGTCAAATAGTTATAAGAAGATGGTAAGGTGAAAAGTTGGTTATGGCATTCCATTTAACCCAAATTTTTAAGTACTATAACTCAAACCTTAATCGAAAAAATAATATGGGATAAACTTAATCTCATGTTCGGTGGTAAAACAAACCATTCTCGTGTATATAAGTTATATACTCGATTGTTTAAGTGTAAACAAAATGGTCATTATTTAGTAAATTACTTTGATGAGTTATATACCATTTGGAAAAAAATAAATACTTTGGAGCCTATAACCAGTAACATTATTGATATGATGAAATAACACGAGATGTTAAGAATTAATAAGTTTTTATTGGGACTTGATGGTGTGTATGAATCTTCTAAAAATCAATTTTTGGTTGATTCATCTTTTTTAGTTATGGATGAGGTATTTGCAAGACTACAAAGTGTTAATTCAAAGAGTCCTTCGATCTCTCATAATACAGTAGCTCTAGCTTCTGCTAGTCACGAATGTGATCGTGATCATGTCATGGCTTTAGAAAAAATCACGATCGTGGAAGGTTTTATTGTCATCGTAATGGGTTAATCAAGTAAGTTATAATGATAATGGCTCACTCTACATTCAATATTTCTCGATTTGTAATTGATTCTAATGCTTTTATTGTCACTTTTATTATCATTTCTTCATCAGTACCTCCAAATAACTGGCCTATTATTCCTGGTCAAATAACATTTAGTATCAAATAGATAATTTCACTATTTCATCATCAAATTTACCTTGGCATATTGATTCTAGTGTTGCTAATAACATGATCGATGATCAAACTATTTTTCATATTCGTGATCCCTATAGTAAATATTCATTTGTTACTCTTGTCGATGATTCCAAATCTCACGTGACGGGAAAAGAAACAATCGTATTAAATAATTGTTCTTCCTTACCTTCTACTTTTCATATTCCTTAATTTCCTATGAATCTATTGTCACAAATAAATAAGCTTTTTTAATTATAAAATCACATTCTTTCCTTCTTACTATACATTTCAAGATCTGGTATCTGCGAAGAAGATTGATAGAGGTCATGAGGTTAATGGTATTTGTTTCAATTCCAGAGCTATCTACTACTTTCAATCATACTTAGTAGCATTATTGTCTTATACATGCATCCTTATCTCTTCTTCGTCATATTGGTATTCAGTTATCTAGTTCATCTATTTTAGAGTGTAAGTCATGTCAGTTAGAAAAATATCATAGAGTTTTCTTTCCTACTCTTGTCAATAATGTTTGTCCATATCTTTTTGATTTAGTTCATTTAGATATTTAGGGACCTATATAGAATTCTACTATTTTTAGTTTTAAATATTTTGTTAGATTTCTACTATTTTCGGTTTTAGATATTTTGTTACTTATTAATGATCATTCTAAAATTATTTGAGTTTATTGACTAAAGAAAGGTCAAAATAACACTTTTCATAGAGAAATAAAGAATCGATTTGATATTAATATTAATACCTTTGCAGTTAGATAATGCATTGGAGTATTGCTCATTTATTGAATTTTTTCGTTTTCATAGAATTTTGCATCACACTTCATATGCTTACACGCGCTAATAGAATGAGTTGTTGAAAGAAAAATAGATACTTACTTGATGTGGTGTATACTATCATGTTTCATATGAGTGTTCCTTCTAAATTTTAGGGGATGTTATTCTTATTGCATGTTATCTTATAAAAAGGCTTTCATTAGTGTTCAAGTTTTGAACTCCACACTCAATGTTACACTTTAAGAAAAATGATTTTTCTCTTCTACCGTAGGTATTTGGTTGTGTATGCTTTGTTCATGTATATCATCCACAAGATAAATTATCTCTTCAAGCACTAAAATGTGCATTTCTTGGTTATTTTAGGACTCAAAAAGGTTACAAATGTTTTTATCCTTCTACAAATAAGTTCTATGTTAGTGAAAATGTTATCTTTTTAAGTCTACTTCGTTTTTCTCAAAGGATAGTGCATCTCTAGGTAAGGATTTTGGGTATCCTCCAATGTCAATTCCTATTCAACAAACTTTTAAGTCCTCTTAAGTTCAAGGAATGTCCGAGGTTGAACTTGTACGGGCACAACTATTAAGATTAGAAACAATGACTCACAAAATGATACAACATCATTAATTACTCCCATATCCTCCCAATTGTCTCCTCCACCATATGATCCTCAATTATTTTATATTAATGTTCTCATTGCTCTTTGAAAAGCCTCCAGGTCCTCGTTCTCAACTTGTTATCTTTGATAAAATCTCACCTACTTTTTCAACCTTCTCTATTACCTTATCTAGTATCACCTTACCTAAGCCAGTTGATGAAACTTGGGCTCATCCAAGTTGGCGAGCAGCTATAAAGAAGGAGATAAGAGCTCTCACATCTAGAGGTACTTTGGATTCGACTAAATTACCTCCGTGTATGAAAGTGGTTAGATGTAGATGGGTATTTTCTATACAATTTATTCCTTGCTAAATGGTTCACTCAAACTTATGGTGTTGATTTTTTTGAGACTTTCTCACTTATCACTCATTTAAATTCTGTAAGGATCATAATATGTTTTACGATTAACTTAGATTGGCCTTTTTTTCAGTTAGATGTTAAAAATATTTATTTATGTGGTAATTTACATGAAGAGGTTTACATGGAGCAACCACCTAGGTTTGCTGCTAAGAGGGATTCATATGTGGTACGCAGGCTTAAGAAAATTATCTATGGTTCAAAACAATCTCCTAAGGTATGGTTTAATAAATTAAGTGGTGTATTACTAGACATAGAATTTAAACAATGTCGTTCCAATCACTATGTGTTTGTGAGACATACTATTAAAAGTGTCGTGATCCTTGTGGTATATGTAGATGACATTATTGTCACCATAAGTGATTTTGCATGTATTAAAGGAGTGAAGGCACACTTGATGGAGAATTTTTGAATAAAGGAATTAGAACAATTGGGATATTTCTTAGATATTAAGGTAGATAGAAGTAAACAAGGTGTAGTTTTGTCTCAACGAAAGTACATACGTAACTTATTGACTGATATTAGTATACTAAGGTGTAAATCCATTGATTCTCATATGGATCAGAATGTTTCACTTGATTATTTATACAATTATATGTTCAAAGATATAAGAAGACATAGAAGTTTTAGTGGTAAACTTACTTATCTTACAATAACTAGACCAAATATCACGTTTGTTGTTATTGCATTGAGTCAGTATATGCAAAGTCCACTCCAATGTCACTAAAATGCATGTTGTGGAGTTTTGAGATACCCAAAGCAAACAATTGGTTTGGGAGTTCTTTACAAAAAGGGAACTTGAATTGATGTTGTTAGGTACTTTGATGTCGACTAGACAGGATCCAAATATGATAAAAAGTCTACTAATGGATATTGTTCCTTTGTTGGAGAAAATTTGGTCACTTAAAGTTGTAAGAAACAAAGTGTGGTTTATAGATTACTGCTAAAGCAGAGTATATGGAAATGGTTCATATGACTGTGAACTTATATGGACTATAAATCTTTTAAGATAATTACATCTCAAATTTGAAGAATCACTAATGATGTTATGTGACAACCAAGCTGCTACTCATTTGCCAAAAATCTAGTTTATGATGAGAATACTAAGTACATTGAAGTTAACTATCATTTTATTAGAGAATGTATTATGAAAGATGAAGTTATTATTCTCTACATCAAATTTACAAAATAACTTCGAGATCTTTTTATCAAAACCTTCTCTAAGAGAATTTTTTTTCTTATCTTTGTTCCAAGCTGGCCATATAATATACATTTATGCTTGGATTTGAGGAAAAGTGTTAAAATAGTTATTTATCTACACTATAAGTTATTCATTATTTTAAATCTACTCAAGTAAAGTATATAAATAGTTATTAATAGTTCTTTTACTTAACAAGTCCAATAATATTATGATGTCGATTTACTCAACCAATGATTTCCATGATGAAGCAAAGAAATGAGAAATACAAGTGTCAATTCATACATCTACAAACACCATTGTCCAAGAAGATGGAATAAATCTTGATTAATGAACATCATTTTTTAGTGACATTAATGTCTTTATCGCAAGTGACGAATAAGTAGGTACAAATTCTCTATTATTCAGAGACATTATTTGTTTTCATTACTAGTTGAAAATGAAAGAGAAGGATGCAGACATGATTAAGAAATAGAAGAAATGGAAAAGAATAGTAATTACTAATAGAATTAAAGAGTGATCAATAGATGAGATATCTAAAAGATAAACATTTTTTAAGTTGAAAAATTGCTTGATATTTGCCTATTGTCCTCTTCGGCTTTGAAATGGAATCAAGCATTGTCAACGAAATGAAGAAAATGGTAAGAAAGAGATGGTAAGAAAAAGAAGGGGTCGATGAATATGAAAGGCTGACAAGAATGATAAAGGGCAAAAAGATATACTAGCTAGTCAAAATGCATCATACTCTTATTGTTTCCATAAAATTATAAGCATTTATTAGGTGAATTCATGCACTTATAATTTTTGAAAAAAAAGTATAAAAATGAATAAGCATAGATATAAGCAACATACAATTAGGGAATATTACCTCAGTTTCACACATTTTTCTCAATTAGTCTATCAAGTTTCTAATAAAAAAGTGTGAACTTAGATTTATATTGATATTAAATATAGACTTTTTAATCAATACTTATCATCGTAACCCATAAGTGTGTTGTGCTTAGAGACTCATGGGAATAAGTGGTGCATTGTACAAGTTGTAATGCTAAAAAAATAAAGAATATTAATTTAATCATTTTATTTATACAAAATATATTATTTAGTCTATAATTTTGAGAATGTAACCTTTAGTCTCTTTATTATAAAAATGATGGTAAAAAAAGATATTCATTGATTTTAAAATTATTTTTTTAAAATAAATTATTAGGAATATTTCAATCATTTTATTATCTAATATGCGAAATTATCAAAATACCCTAACTCGATTTTGTTTGTAATTTTTTTGTTTTGCTTGATACGACGAGCATAAATGACGAAAATATTTTCACCAATATTTTTTTATAAGTAAAAAAATTAATGAACATTTTTTTAAGTAAAAGAGATAATGAATATAATTTTTTTATAAGTAAAAATATTAATAAACACTTTTTAAAGTTAAAGACTAAACATTATTTTTAATCAAAAATAAATCACATGACGTTTTCCCTTAAAAAAAATTATAAATTGCCACAAGCCCAAAAACAATTACAATTGGGGTTTTAAAACGTAGAATTTATAAAATTAAAAAAAAATCAATTCGTACTCCACCCTTCCAATTATTATTTTTCGAACATCGGATTTCCAGAATCCTTAACTCATTGAAAAATAATAATTTAAAATCTTAAATCTATTTAATTGTCAAGACGATCCTAGGACCGATCTCCAGCTTTTGCCCCGTCCTCGGATCCTGCACAATACACCCAGAATAATCAAAAATAAGGTGATATCCTAATTCAGCTAATTGTCCCACCAAGTATAAATTATAGGATAGGTCACGGTGGTGGCGGCGACGCGTGAATGGACGTGCAGATCGTTTGAGTGGCACGTGAGGGAGCGTGCGGTGTCCGATGGTTGCGATACTTCCACGGTTGTGTAGATCCGGTCGAGCCGATCACAGTGGTATATGCAGAAAAAAATTCGGAACAATATGCATGGTGGCGGCGGTGATTAAAATGGTTTGTATGTTGCGGAATTTCTTAACAACGGCGACTGTAGTTCCGTAACCTAAGGACAACGGTTGAAAGATGTCAGAGGTTCAACGGTGAATGATTACAGCAACTATTGTGACAGCGGAAGCTATAAGGGTTGAGTAACACCAAAAAAGAAAACACTGCTAGAAAAACAAGAATAGTGGCTCTGATAACATGTTAGAAATACTTAATGATTGTATTCTATTCTGTAATTCAAATAAATACACATGGTTTCTTTATATAAGAATTACAAGTAAAATAGATATGTCTAAAGTAACTAAATATAGATATTCCTAAAGTAAGTAGATATACATTAGTAGATATATATATAGATTAATATGTTACTAGATATACATTAACAATCCCAAAACGTTAATTCATTAGATTCGATAAATTCATTCGCTTATAATTTTTGAAAAAAAGTGTAAATATGAAATAGCAGCATAGATATACATTGCATACAACTGGAGAATATTACTCCTGTTTCACACATTTTTCTCAATTTGTCTATAAATTTATGATCAAAAAGTGTTACACTCAAGTTTATATTGATATCAAATATAGACTTTCTAATCAATACTTGTTTGAGGATGGAAATTTTCATTGAATGCAAATTGCTTTGTCAAGGTCTTGTGTTGTGCTTAGAGACTTACGGGAAGAAGCGGTATATTTTACAAGTTATCAAGTCATTGAAAAAAAAATAGAAAGTCAATTTGATACTTTTATTTTTATAAATGTTATTATATGATCATCTATCTAACTTTGAATGTATGATATTTAATCCTTTTATTATAAAAGTGATACTAAAAATAGATATTTATTAATTTTTAATTTATTTAAAAAATTAAATTACAAAAGATATCCTAATTATTTCATTATTCAATATATAAAATAATAAAAATACCCTTAGTTCAACTCCATTTGCAATTTTCTTTATGTTAGATATGGTGTTGTTAAATGACAAAAATATTTTAATTAATAATTATTTAATTTTTTTTATCAATAATTTTTTTATTGTTCTAGTAAAAAGATTAATTAATATTTTTTTATAAATAAAAGAACTAATGAATATATTTTATAAATAAAAAGATTAATAAATATTTTTTTAAAATTAGATAATTAAATAATATTTTTAATAGAACAAAATAAAATAACATTTTTTCACTAAAAAAGTATAAGTTATCACAAGCCCGAAAACAATTGGCGCTTTAAAATGTGGAATTTATGAAATTAAAAAATTTAATCCGAACTCCACCCTTTCAATTATTGTTTTTCGAACGTCGGATTCCCAGAGTCATTTAACTAATCGAAAGAAATAATTTAAAATCTTAAATCTATTTAATTGTCAAGACGTATAAATTAACAGTAAATATGATATTTGTCTCTTAGATGGAGAGGAATCTTGAATAGGTAGTCCATTGGACTCTTATATGGGCCTATTTTTAGTACGCATCACTTTTCTGGCTTTAGTCCATATTTAAAGTACATACTGTAATGTTTAAAATTGGGTAAATATCATTTACATTCCTAAAGTTAAGTACATAGCTTCAGTCATGATTTAATATAAAAAAAAAGTTTAGTTTCAACCAAATGTTAAATTATAATAATAAAGGAATATAAATAAATATAAAACACTATCTTAAATTTAAAAAAATGCAATTTGAAGAAAAATAACATAACAATGCAAAGAAAAATAGAAAAATAGAAAAATAGAAAGAAGAAAAATGTTGAGAGCAAAGCGTTTTATTTCTCTCTTAATCAGATAGAAGTAATCAAATCTTTTTAGAAACTTCTATTAATGTAATAATTTTAAGTATCATTTATTAGACAATTAAACAATGAAGGAGGAAAAATGTTTACAATCAAGCTCAACTAATGAAAATTAGTCATTGTTTACGGCGAGGAAACCTTGAAATTTTAATTTTAATTTTATTTATAAATAAAACTAGAGATGATGGATGTAGAGAGATGTTTTTATTTATTGCGTCAATTAAAATCACTCTTAAAATATACACTTTTTTATTTATTTATTGACTGAATTTCATTGATTTAATTATTGCGAGTTGTGAATTGTGATCATATATACCTCATTCTCATATAATCAAGACACTAATTTATTTAATTTGTGTTTATATTTATAATTATTTTCATTATTTTTTTAATAAAATTAAATAAATTATATATTTTATTAATATAATTAAATATAATTTATTACATTTAATGTTAGATAATTTTATCATTAATAAAAAATTATTATGTAAATAATAATTTAAATTATAATAATATAATATAATTACTCATAATTAATTCTCCACATTTGTGTTGTGTTTTTTCCTACAAAACTAAACACGTAGACGCTATTTATGACATTTTATTCTGAAAGTAGTATCATTTTATTCTGAAAGTAGTATCATTTTATTCTAGAATATCATTATTGCATGCATTAATTAAAACATCTGGGACAGTATGAAATACAGAGATTGTTGGTGGACAGTAACATCAGAACTACCATTTTTGTATGAATGATCATCTTCGAGGGTTTGCATGGTTGGCTGTGATATTATTAAGGGCAGCTTATTTTTAAATTGCAATTTTTTTGAAACTTAACTTTCAACTGCCAGTTTGTGAGCCCATTTAAAATGTATTAGCTAATTATTTTCTCAAAATGAATGTTTCTATATACTATATAGTACTCACTTACCCTAAACTTTTGCATACACAAAACAAAATTCGAGTTTACATTTTTTTTTTCTCATTTTCTATTGCATTTGATCGGTTAGATATGCATTATTTTTTTTTTGTTTTATAATTAAAATCACAAATTTTAATAGAATGATCATTCATAGAAAATGAGATTATTAGGATGAACTTATTTAATAGAAATGATCACTAAATATGTGATTATTAGGATGAACTTATTTAATAGAATATGAGAGAGAGGAGAGGAACCAGTGGTTTATAGGTAATTTTTTATTAATAAAATATATATTTTTTATTTTATTTTATTTTTTAAAATACTTTTTAATTTTTTTGATTTAATTTACTTTAGAATAATAATATCAATTATCTATTAATTATTATCAAAATGTACAAAATTTTACTAATTTTTAAGCAAAAAATTACAAATCTACTAACTATTTAAAAATGAATTATAATTCTAAAACTTTTAAAACAAATTAAAAATAAAACATGTAAAACACATGTGCATATATTTTTAAATTGTAATATATTTCTTAAATTAATTGTTACTCAAAAATATAAACGAAAAAATTTGAGCAAATAATAACTCAAAAAATATTCATACATGTGTTAATTTGATCATTTTTTGATATTTTTGAAGTTTTAAACTTTTAATCCATTTTTAATAATTAATAAAAAAAATTATAGATTTACTTATAAGAATTTTTTATTAACCTTGCATTTAAGAATAAATTATAGCAATTATCTATTAATTATGATAAAATTGTATAAAATTTGACTAATTTTTAAGTGAAAAATTACAAGTTTACTAACAATTTAAAAATGACTTATAAGTCTAAAAATTTCAAAAATAAAATACGTGAATTATTATAACTCAAAAATATAAACAAAAAGATTTGAACAAATAATAGCTCAAAAAAATATTCATTATTATGTTAATGTGATCAATTTTTGTATAATTTGATAATAGATAAATGAATATTATTAACCTTCTATCTTTATTTTTAAAATCTATAAATAAATCAAATTACTTTAATAATCACTTAACAAAAATATATCAAGCTTATATTTAAAAGAATAACTCGATTCCATACAATTGGATCAAAAAGTAACAATAAAAAGGAAGGAAAAAAAATATCCCTTTAATTAATAAACCACTTCCTTTTCATCATTTAACTAGTAATGATTTTATTGAAAGGGACCCCCTTTGACATTTTTCTGCCTCTAAAATCCTGTACTGTCCCCTCAAATTTTTGTCCCCTTCGTTTTATTTTTCATTTTTCTTAAGTTAGGTGGTCTTTTTCTATCTTTACAAACTTGGGTCATATGGGGGTCCAAAAATATTTCTCAACTTTTAATTTCATTTTTCTATATAAGTTTATTATCATTTTTTTTTTTAATAATTTTCCATTAGATTCTCTATCCCGCTTTTCCGACCAGCTATAATCACTTTGGAGGCAAAACAGACCAACCATTTCACAAAATAAGTCATACTTCAAAAAGCAGATATCATTTTCTCACTTTGCCGTCACACAACTACTTATTCACCAAACAATTTCTCCCACCATATATATCTATTAACCAAAAGTGTGTTGAATGTCACTTTATTTAGCTAGGTGTATTATCTATTTCCTTTATTTATAAAATGTTTTTTTTCTACATCATTTTGTTTATTAAAAAGGATTCAAGAAATAACATTCGATCATACACCTCAATATTTATTGTTATAACAGTCAAACAAATCATATGTATATTTTTCCTACAAAACAGCAAGGGTAAAATGGTCATTTCACACAAAAAAAACCCTGAAAACATGTATAAAATAAGTCTTATATCCTCTCTTACACTCAACGAAACCCATCCGCACAAATGCAAGCATTTCATCTCACCTATATATCTTGCAATATTCATTTAAAGAGAATTTCTCAGTTCAAATTTGAGTCATCAAACAGTGTGGAAACCAGAATATTATAATGTCTAACAGGATTTGCTTGTCTAACAGAATTTGAGTCATCAAACTTTATGAGTGGATAATTAGAGTAACAACTTAATATTTTAAAGTTTTGATAATAGGACAGTCATCAAATAGTGTGTAAACCATAAAATAACAGTTCAAGAAAAAATCACCAATGGCTTCCCTAACAAAACCTACCCCTAATGTGTGTGGTAGGAGGGTAGACATTTATACTAATAAACATAATCATTTAGTATTAATTTTTGTATTATTCGATTAATAACGTTAGTTATAATAAGTCAGTAACATTTTTTACACTACTTAACCACGTTTTTTTTAATTTATTTAAAAATATATTTAGTTTTTAAAAAATAAATGTTAAAATATTAGATATTAATTTTTATTTTTTAATTATTTAACACATGTTTATAAATAAAATAAAAATATATAAAAGTAAAAATAAATAAAATTCAATCTAATTATTTTAAATATTATGTGTTTTATTATTAAAAATGTACTTTTTATATGTATATAAAAAATAATATTAATATATGTTCAATTTTAATATTATAATAAACATCCCGCTCACCATTTATCGATTACTGTTATTTTTGAATTTTTATGGATAATAAGCCAAATTCATTATTTGTAAAAAATAAGTCTTAAACACTAAATAGTAAAAAAAAAAAACAGAGAACAGAGAAGTTTTATTACAAACATTTTATGGGAGAGAGAGCTTTGAAAATGCTTTAATGGCTGAGGGGAATAAAAGAAAGTGTGTCTCGTGAGGAAACAGAAAAAATTTCAAATTGCCACCATTATGCAGATACATATATCTATTTATGAGCCTTGCAATCTCTTTCTCTATTGCTATCTTTTCCTGTTCAAACTTTAAATCGACTAGCTTTTACTCTCTTAATTAAACTTTAATTAATTGATCTCATTCCAGTCAAACTTAAGCACCCACCCTCTTGAATAAGTAGTCAAATTTAAGTTGAAAATGAAAAAAAAAACACTTTTCTAAAGAAGTTGATTGGTTTACGTATGGGAACTTAATTAGAGCATCCTATGATATAATATTTGCAATACCAATGTTTCTTAAAACATTCATATATGAGAACCGGGCGAAATTTGTAAATTTTATTAATACAACTTAACAAAGTTTAAAGTTTAACATTTTTTTAATTTTTTTTAATATATTACGGGGTGGGGATTTAAACCATGAACCTTTTTGAAAAAATTAAATATCAAACTTTTACTAATTGTGCTAGGAAACGGCCGATAAGAAATGTTATTGGTGGGCATTGAACTCATCCAACAAGCTATACAAATCAATAAGGGCTAAATTAAATCATTAGTCATCAATTTTTAGCAAGATTAAGAAATAATTTTTCAAAATTTTAAAAGATATAATATGATTCTTATATTTTAAAAAATTCACTTATATATCTCTAAATTTTTAAATTATATGATGTAATTATTAAATTTTTAAAATTTCATATAATCAAATAAGATTTTTAAATTTAGAGAATAAATCGTATGATTTAAAAATTTAGATTATATATATATATAATTTTAAAATTTTGAATACTAAAATCATATATTTTAAAAAAAATAAAAAATTATGTGTAAATTTATTAAAAATTTAAGAATTAATAGAGTAATTAAGTCAATGTTATGATCACTAGAACACTCCGTGAACATTATAACATACACATTTTCTGAACTTTATAAGAGAACACAACCCGAGATGTTGCACAGTGACATACACCTCCTCTTGCAAATAATGGGTTATGGGTTTGAGTTTTATATAAAACAATTTATCCTACTATCTTTAAAATCGGGTGATTAATTAGTGGTTTTAGAATCTTCTCCTCCTTCAATTCTATAAGATAAATTAGGCTTGAAAAAATTTATAGCTAAGTTAATTAACAACCATTAATTCTTAGAAAGAAAACCTGATCTGATGGCAAATATAGAGATAAAAAAATATGAAATAATTACATTATTTATACAATAATAAATAAAATTCAAAAATATTCAAATAAGTTACGTGTTATTCATCAAAAATTGCAATTAACCTTCGTAATCGTAAGCTTGAAGGTAATCATATTGATTTGGTAACAATAATGTACAATATTATTACTATACCTATTTTTTTTAATTAATTTTACATATATTCTCTTTGGGTATAATTTTTACAATAATTAAAAGTACTTCATTAATTTCAATTATAACATTAATATACCCCAAGGAACAACTAATAATACGTGATATTCTAAAATCAGAGCTACAAATAAAACATCTTGTCACGTGCAAGAAGACAAACTAGAAGCTTATCAAAAAAGAGAGAGAATCACTACTATTTAATATGTGAAATTTAAGTGGATTATGTGAATTATATACATATTACTTAACTAGTCGGTATATCCAAGATTTTGTGTATAGGCTATACAAAGTAATTTCAGACGTGATTGATATGTATCTTAAGTTTCATATTATGCCTATAAAAAATTAACTTTAGGCATTTTGGTTTTAACATTGGCTGGATATATAAATATATCTTGGTTTAATTAAGAAAGCTAAACATAATTAAGAATTAAGAGGACCAATATGAGGGTGAATTGTTACATGGGTTTGGGTTAATTGTTGTAGATATAGCTAGCATTGACCCTTATTTTTTCTTCCCTGTGTTCCAGGGGTTTGATATATACTTGGATTTGGGAAGAAGACTATTATTGAAGGGACAACACAGAGATATACGGAGAAAGCAAAAACGAACTTTTGGAGTGAAATTCAAGTAAATAACTGAAAATGATATTTCAATATTGTTCTGATAGATCATTGTCGAGTATTGACTTACACGAGATTTGAAATTGTACTAATAGAAAAAATTATAGGATCGAACTTGAAGTATACATAATGCTCTTTGCCTATTAAAACGTTGAATGAGTCAGTCTAGGACTCTAGACTTAAGTTTCATAGACGTCACTTGCCCAAAGATTTAAAGATATGCATGTCTCTCGAGTGTTTGCACTTAGCACCATGTGTTTGTTTATGGTCACGAGTATAAATTATTTATTATTTTTAAAATATAATTGATGTTCTTAAGCCCTCAAATTAATGAGATATAATAGTCAAATTATCAGAGAGGTTTTTGTTACTACTTATCTGAACACTGTTATTATTTTTAGAAACATTAGAACATTAAATCGTTTGGTAAAATTTTAAATTATTATTTTTTCCTTTGGAAAGAGAAATTCTTAGTGTTAAAAAAAATTAAAAGTAAAATTAACTAATTTATTAAAAGTACAAGTAATGTAATTTGTGATAAATATTAATTAGAACAAAAATATAATGGATTGTAGTCCCTATTTCTTGCTATTGAATTAATTTTATGAGAAATTGTTTATTATTTTTAGAGTAGGCTTTTAGATAATAAAATTGTTAAATTATTTGATAAATTATGAAAGAATTTGGATTAAAAAAAAATAGTACGTATGTTATGTTTTATTTGACTGAATTATCATATAATTAGTATTATTCTAAAAGTAAAGAATATTTTATCCACTTTTATTTGTACTATCATACTAGGTTGTTATTGTTTCACCTCTTAATTAATTGAGTATACATTTCTTTATATTACGTTAAAAGACTTGCTTTTGAGAAGTACACGTATTTTTTTTAAATCAAATATTAAGCATTAAATATAGTTTAAATATAAAAATAATAAACCTTATAGTAAGACCATTTAATGCACCATAAGTCTCACCTATTCACCATCTTCACATAATCACATTTCTATCTCACTTTTACAATTATTAATTGTGTGGTATTTATTTAATTTGATTTTTTTTATACTTTATACTTATTTTCCCGTTTTTTAAAAGATAATGGTCATTTTATCTTTACATTATTTTTTTGGATTAATCTCATCCATAAAGTTTAAATACATATATAAATATATATAAGATAAAATATATTTTTCTTACCATACATTATCCGATTTTATCTGATCTGACTTAATTAAATACATATTTACATTTATACCTTATTTATATCTTCATTAATTATTCTTGTTTCTATTATATAGTACATCGTACATTAACAAAATTAAAAACCTTAAAACATTTTTTTATAATTAAAAAAACAAACCCTAAAATCGATCTGCACTTATGCATTTCATTTTTATTTTTCAACCCTACTGTAATGCCTCATAGCCCTTACTTCATCTTCCTCAATCCTCACGTCGTCGCGAATCACACGGGTAAGCCTCTTGTTCATCATTTTTAGTTTTTTGGCCACCAATATCCCCCTAATCTCTACCCATGCCTCCCTTAAATTCATCATTTTTAGTTTTTCATGACAACCACCATCGGCCAACATCTCTATCGACGAGAGTTCAACATTGGAAAGGATAATTGCAAAACTCCTTATATATGTTTGATTGGTCTAATGCTCATGTATTTATGAAGTTTTTGAAAATATTTTATAATGTAACATTGAGATTTTTTAGTTCTGTGTATGTTAGTTCAAATTTATTTTTGAATTTATGGTGTGAAAATATAGATTTTGTGTTAAGAAAATTGACGAAAGAAATAAAAACAAAATTCAATAAATATTTGAAAGGTGTAGAAAAGATAAATGATTTTTTTATTATCGCAATTTTGCTTGATCCAAGACGTAACGAAAAAGTTTTGAGAATTTTTTTGGATATTTTATGCGATAAAGATGATATTATGGTTGGTCAGATGATGAAAAAATTTAGACAAACTTTGGATAATATGTTTGATTAGTATTTAGTTTTGTATTCTACAAATGTGCAAGTTATATGCTCATAACCTTTAGACACAGAAGAATTGGATAGTTGTAGCATTAATTCATTTTCACTATGGATAGACCGTTATAAAAAACGTGTCAAATTAAGATGCAAAAAAGATACACAACTAAATTGAAGTAGATAAATATTTGAGTAAGACATATGAGGATGTGGATGGTGAGTATTTTCATCTTTTAGGTTGGTGGAAAGTGAACTCAACGTGGTATAAAGTTTTTTCTAATGTTGACAAAGATGTTTTAGTTATACCTATATCAATTTTTGTTTCTGAGTCCGCATTTTCTACTAGAGAAAGACTTATTGATTCTCTTAGAAACTTATTGTCCCTAAAAAATGTCCAAGCACTTATTTGTACTCAAAACGAGATTCTATCATCACCAATAATTAATATTTGCAAATCGCTTGATGATATTGAAGCAATTGAACCAAGTAGTATTATTTTAATTTCCATTATTAATTGATATCATTATCTTGTGATTAATGTTTTAATATTTGTATCACTTTCTTTTGTCTTCTATTTCGTAGATATGTTCGGAGGCATTAAGGTTATTACCTTTGATTGAGTCAATATATAATTATTTTATTTTATATGTATTTTGTATATTATTTTATATATATTTAGTTATCAATTTACTAACATTTTTAAAATTATGGTTAATAGGTAATGAAACAATAATTTTTTTTGCTATTGTTCTCAAGACTTAAAACCCAAGATTATTTTTAAGATGCTCGATGGATGTTAAAAAATGAAATGATTTACTTAATTTAGCTTTAGATTATTGTGAACTATCTTTTTTGTTTATTGTTTGAATGAATTGTTAATTTTATTAAAATGACTATTACAATTGATATTATATTATTTTTTGTTTTATATAGGTTGACCATTTGAGTCATATTTTAACATTTTTATTTGATATTTTAAGGTTTTTTAGCTTAAATAAGTTTATGTTACGTAAAAATTTAAAATTTTATTCAAAAATAGCAAAAATAGAGTTAATTAAATTTATTGATCAGATTGATCATATTAAACCGATCCAATCCGAATAATTTATGGAATGATCGGATTCAATCGATCAAATTCGAATAGATTATCGATTCGAATAGATTATCGATCGGATTGCATCATATTTGAAAGATAATCGAATCGATTGCAAATTAGGATACTTCAATCTGATTGAAAGGTTGGATCGAATCAAATGAGTATAAAATCAACGATTTTGATTTGATACACATTCTTACTGTTAATTATTTTACCTTTGAACTAAATCATTTTTTTACCAAACACATCGAGAGTGAAAATAGTAAAGTTACGTGTCATTGATAAAAGAAAGTTGAAAACTCCTTCAACAAGAAAAAATCATTTATACTCCAAAATGTTAATTTAGTAGTTATATTTTTCTTTTCAAAAATTCCCAAATTGTTGGCATAATGTTTCATAATTTTACAATTAAATTAATTGCTCATCACGTTTAAAAAATTTCAAGAAAAATTAGTCATTTTGATTGTGATTACTGATGAGCACTTTATGATTAATTTAAAGTTAATTGAGGTAAATGACTAAGTCCAAAAAAGAGTAAACGATTGTAACATAAATTACCTTTTTATGAAATTGTTAAGAAGAACAAAGAGTACTTTGGGTGACATATTGTTTTATTTTAACATTTAAATGTTTAATCTTAAATAATTAATTTAAAAGATGAAGATATATTTAATTTTTTAAAATTTTATTATAATATTATAATATTATATTTAATTAATATATGATATAATTATCTTTAAAAAAATTAAAAAAACAAAACAAAACAAAACATTTAATAAGAGGATTGGACACTCGAACCTAACTTACTTTTTTGAGTTTTGTCGGCATTAATATATCGACGTAGTTTGTAAACTACTTTACCAAATAGAAACTCCTAAAACCCAAATAATTAGTTTTAATTACTAAAATTAAATATTAAAAAGAAAAAAAAAGTCTATTTTTTCCATAGTATGAGGCACGTTCAGCCTACTTAATTACTCATAGCTATCTTTTAGAGAAGAACTTTGGCATATACCTTGCAGCACGGTGAACATGCCACGTACCAAGAAAAATGCAACAAACGCAGCACGTGCATGACTTCACCTCCGCCGACTTGGCCTTTTCTACACGTGTCAATACCCTAATGGTTAGCACACGTGATTCGTACCTAACTGCCCATGTGCACCTTCGCAACGAGACAACTTCATTAGGTTGCGGCAATACAGTTATTCACCTTACTTCTAAAATTTATTATATATTATATATTTTTATTTTTAAAAAAATAAAAATAATAATCGTGAATTTTATTATTTTAAATTATCTTATTCTAAAAACAATAACTTGGTAAGTATTAATATTTTTATATTACTGTGTTTCATTGCTAATTACAATTATACTTAAAAAATGTGTTGAATAATAGATACTATTTATTATTCTTAGATATTATTATTTATTACATCATGCTTGCTTAGTTCATGCATTTTCTTGAAATGAATTGTAATATATGGCAACAAAGTCAAAATGACTTATAGTGTAATTACTCTTCTATCCACACTCTTAAATCAAACAAATAATTCCTTTCAATTTGTGATGAATAGTATACTCATTGTAAATTTTGTATATATATATTTTTTCCCTTCATGTTTTTAAGCTAAAAAAAATGCTTAATATCATGATCTCCACTTAGGTTAAGTGGTGATGCCTGTATTCATATATCGTTGACTATTTTTGTTTCTACATTTATACTTTTAAAATTGGCTAGCAGTTTTTGGTAAAATATATAAATAATTTTTATAATAAAAAAATATTTTAAATATAAATTATTTTACTAAAATATTTATAATCAATTTTATCCAACTATATAATACACTTTATCACGAAAAATTATACAAATTAATTACAATATAATTATCGTTGAACTATTTAATATGATACACAAAATATGTTATATTAGTATTTTTTAATGATGATTTCATAAAAATAAAAAAAAATTATCAAATAAATTTATTTACAACTATATTCAATAATAATAATAAAATATAATTAATTATAAAAATAAGATAATAATATTTCCTCACAATAAAAATGTATGAAATTTTTATTATATTTTAATAATTAATTATATTTTAATGTTAATATTATTATATAAAATTTAATTAATGAAAAATAATTTTGATGGCAATATTCCAAACTTATTCATATACTATTTATTTTCAATAAATAGGATAGTTCTATTAACATAGTATATTTAAAAAAAAATTTAAAATGTTAAATTATGAATTAAAATATTTAATTATTTTGATATTGAAAAAAATCAAAAAAACATCAACTGCTTAAATGCGGGAATTACCTCAACTTAATTACTATTAAATTTTGGGTTTCACAAGATACTTTATTATGAGGTTTGACAGGTAAAGTCGTTTCCAGTTAGGGGGCAAGGAGGTTAAAAGAAGGTTGGTCTGCACTTTTGTGGACCATTCTTCAAACTTAAGCCAACGGAATTACTGTTTTACCCCTAAAATGCGGGTACTTTGTTATTTTTTTGCAGGTGATAGACTCGCTGGTGTATACTTTTGCTGAAAATGATTTAAATATGAGTATTATAATTTAAAGATTTATTTGTTACCATTTTTTTAAAAAAATTATAACACATTAAATGTGTTCAATCAACAAGAGAGTAAATATGAAAGTACTTTATATAGAAAAATATATAATTTTAAAGAATTAACACATTGGATCTTATGACTATTAAATTTTAAAAAATTAACTCAAATAAAAACAAGCGTTAGATAATTTATAAATGGTTGAACTTGATTTCTATTAAATTCTATTTTCTTACACATAAATTTATAAATTATTGAAAAATCGTGTCAACATAATAACATCTTTGTGTGTAGTATTTAGTCTGGTGCTTAATTAGTTTATGACAAAAAAATATAAGATAATAAGGAATTTAAGAGAGAGTGAGCAGTGAATTCTTGTAAGTTATGCAAACTTTTTTGTGTTTGCGATGAATTAAAGATTTTGTTTGGACGTTATAATCATAAATAATTAATATCGATTAATTAATATTTAAATATTTAAAATATTAATAATATTTTATAAATACGAATTATGTTAATAATATTTATTATAAATTTAAATAATAAAATATATATATTATTATACATTAATTATATCTATTTAATTTTTCAAAATAGATAAATCAAATAGGAAGAAGCATATCTTATAATTTTCTTATCGAACTTAAACATCATTCTAACATTTTTATGTTTGTAATGAACTAAATATTTTTTGGTAAATAATTAATATTTAATTATTTAAAATATTAATAATGTTTCATAAATATAAATTATATTATGTAAATAATATTTATTTTAAATTTAAATAATAAAATATATATGTGCATTAATTATATCTATTTGATTTTTTAAGATCTATAAATCAAATAGAAACATCATATATTATAATTTTCTTATTCTAATATAGTTTTTTAAATAATAAGAGATGATTTTTGTTTTATTATAACATTTTTTGCTTATAAAAAAGTTTTAGAAACCCAAGTTAATAATTACTATAACTATTCTAAAAGCTCTTTGTTTCGAACTTAAGCAACAATTTAATATTATTTAATCAAAAGTTTTTTCTTTTTATCTTTTTTCAATTTCCTTTTTAGTTCTTTCATCATTGAAGAAGACAGAGTTTCAAATTAAGAGCAATAGCATAATTGGTTTTTTGCTAAACGTGTATTGAAATTAGAGAGATTATAGAAGCTCATCAAATTAAAAAAGAAAAAAATAATAAAAAAAGGTACCATTGTGATTGTCTTTCAAGGGTTAAAGACTTTCAACATGATTCTGTCTCTGTCTGTCTCTCTCTCTTTAGAAAATAAGATTCCATTAAAAATAAAAATATATAATTTAAATAAAAATATTATCAATTTAAATAAAAAATTATTAATTTAAATAAATCAACAATTAAAATTAATAAACAAAAACTAAAAATATTCTTAAATATACCAAAAAACCTTAAACTTTAATAATTTATTCTATTATAAGATTCTTTAAACAATTATTTAACTGTTTTAATTAATATATACTTTACCAAAATAAATGTGACATATATCATCATAGATAAATATATAGATTAAAAAAATCATTTTAAAGTCAAATCAAAATGAAAAACAATACAAATATATATTTTTATTTAAAATAACTAATAAAATATATATATATATATATATAAACAAAATAAACCATAGATTATTTCACCCTCTAATAGAAAACAAATTAACTTCTTACAAACTTCATAAATAAAGAGAAAAATAAAATTAACATAAGTCTCTTTATTCCTTATTTAATTAAAACAACACCCCTAATTTTATAACACAAAAATAACACTTTATTTTAAGTTTAATTACTTAAAATTTAACATTTAAACGACCTAATTACTCACACTTCAACTTAAATAATATTAAATTGAATGGTGTGTAATGTAAAAATTTTGAATAATAATTTTTTTTTGTAGTAAAAATACATTGTTGGAAAAAAGATGAAATTTATTAAAAAATAGATGTTGGGAATTGTGCTTTGTCCCACGTTACTTTTTTATAATATTTTAAATAGGTATAAATAGTGAAGAGTTTGTTATTGGGATTGGGCCCCAAGGGGCACCCACTTTTGTGTAAGGGGAGAGGACCTAGGCAAATGTGATACCACACACGCGCGCGCGTCGCCGCCGCCGCCGGCCGAGCCCGAGTCCGTGTGCGTGGTATTTTATTTTTTGGTAAAATATTCTTTTTAAGGAAATTTTTTCCACTTCGTATTTATTCACAAAAATATCCGTTACTCGTCTTTAATCTGAAAATGACCGTTACTTTTCATTACTCAGAATGGCCGTTACATTCTTAATTTCCAGACATTACCGTTTTATTCATAATTGCTACACGTTTTCTAAAGCCTATAAAAAGAGGGCTTCAACTCTCATTTTAACATATCAATTAGCAATCTCAACTCCCTACGAAAACAATTCTCTCTACAATTTTTAAGTATTCTTTTTAGTTTTCCGAGCAACAAATTTTCTGGTGTAGCATTTCAGTCTTCATCAGTGTAGTGAAGTTCTGAGACAGAGATTACGATTCTGGGTTGTTTTATCCTGGGGACGACGAGGCTGTGTTTGCTTGCACAAATTGGGCAGAGTCGCGAAACGTCTTAAAGAGAGCGACCTAGTCCGCAACTCAACCCTAGCAGTTACTTTGAAGTTATCGGTAACATTGTTCCTACACTATTTTTTATAAACTTGTTTCAACAATTTTAAGACGTATTCAATCTGCCATGTCTACTGAAATGCTAACTGCTGATCTAAACAAACCATTCCGTTTTAAAGGATTACACTTTAAAAGATGGAGACAAAAAATGTTGTTTTTCTTAACCATGAAAAAGTCGTTTCTGCTCTTACTACTGAAAAACCAATACAGTCCAATCCTCCTACTGAAGCTGTAACTAAGGATATAGACACCTGGATGGAAAATGATTTTCTCTGCAAAAATTATATTCTTAACGGTTTAGCTGATGACTTGTATGATTATTATAACTGTGATAAGTCTGCTAAGGAAATTTGGGAAACACTTCAAAAGAAATACGACACTGAGGAAGCTGGAACTAAAAAGTATGCTGTCAGTAGATACATGAAGTTTCAGATGATTGATGGAAAATCAGTGGAAGCTCAATCACATGAACTGCAGAAGATAGCACACGAAATAACTTCTGAAGGTATGACTTTAGATGAACAATTTCAAGTAGCTGTTATAATAGATAAATTACCCCCTGCTTGGAAAGATTTTAAGAATACACTTAGGCATAAAACTAAGGAATTTTCTTTAGAAAGTCTTATAACCCGTTTAAGAATAGAAGAAGAAGCTAGAAAACAAGACCAAAGAGATGAAGTACTTGTAGTCTCAAATAATAGTACCAATAAGAAACCTTCCTCTACAATTCTGAAACCTAAAGGTAGAAATATGAAAACTCATAATCGTAGTAATAATCAAAACCGCCACCACCAAAATAGAAATAGAAACTATCCTCCCCAGAATGGACCTCAACCCCCCTTAAGGAATAACACATTCATGTGTTATAGTTGTAATAGACCTGGCCACTTGGCTAGGAACTGCCGGAACAGGAATCGTCCTGCCCCACAGGCGAATCTTACCGAAGATCAACTTATTGTTATGATATCTGAAGTCAATTTTGTTGGTGGATCCGAGGAGTGGTGGGTAGACACTGGTGCTTCTCGCCATGTTTGCTATGATCGAGACATGTTCAAATCCTATTCTAATTCTGAGGATAAGAAAGTGCTGCTAGGTGACTCTCACTCCACTAAAGTTGCTGGTACTGGTAAGGTGGTTTTGAAGTTTACCTCTGGAAAGACTGTCATCTTGAAGGATGTCCTGCATACTCCAGAGATGAGAAAGAACTTAGTTTCAGGCTATCTTCTTAACAAAGCTGGGTTTACTCAAACCATAGGGGCTGATTTATATACTATAACTAAAAATAATATATTTGTTGGGAAAGGGTACGCCACTGATGGCATGTTTAAATTAAATGTTGAAATCAATAAAACTTCTTCTTCTGCTTACATGTTGAGTTCTTTTAATATTTGGCATGCTAGACTATGTCATGTTAATAAACGCATAATCAAGAATATGAGTAGTTTAGAACTAATTCCTAAACTATCTTTAAATGATTTCGAAAAATGTGATTTTTGTAGTCAAGCTAAAATAACCAAAACTTCACATAAATCAGTAGTTAGAGAATCCGAACCTTTAGAATTAATTCATTATGATATATGTAAACTTGATGGAAATTTAACAAGAAATGGAAAACGCTATTTTATAACTTTTATAGATTACTGTTCAGATTACACTTATGTATATCTAATGAAAAATAAAAGTGAAGCGTTTGACATGTTTAAAATATTTATGACTGAGATTGAAAATCAACTTAATAGAAAAATAAAGAGGTTTCGAAGTGATAGAGGCACTGAATATGATTCCAATATCTTCAATGATTTTTATAAAACTCATGGAATCATTCATGAAAAAACTGCACCTTATTCTCCTGAAATGAATGGAAAAGCTGAAAGAAAAAATAGAACTTTTACTGAATCAGTTGTCGCAATTTTATTAAACTCTGGTGTTGCTTCCCATTGGTGGGGAGAAATTTTATTAACTGTTTTCTATGTGCTAAATAGAGTGCCTAAATCTACAAATAAAATTTCACCATATGAAATTTTGAAAAATAAGAAACCTAATTTAACTTATTTTAAAACTTGGGGTTGTTTAGCCTATGTTAGGATCCCTGATCCTAAAAGAAATAAACTTGCAAGTAGAGCATATGAATGTGTATTCATAGGATACGCTGTGAATAGTAAAGCTTATAAATTCTATGACTTAAAAAATCAAGTAGTTATAGAATCAAATGATGCTGACTTTTATGAACACAGGTTTCCCTTTAAAGTTAAGAATAGTGGGGGCTTGTCTTCTAGTAGTTTACCTATAACTAGAACTAGTGAAAAAATTGAAGAATTAAATACTGAAATTAGAAGAAGTAAACGAGCTCAAACCCTTAAAGATTTTGGGTCTGATTTTTATGCTTATACCTTAGAGGAAGATCCCCAAACTATTAAAGAAGCATTATCTTCTTTAGATTCCAACTTGTGGGAAGAAGCCATAAATGATGAAATGGACTCACTTGAGTATAATAAGACTTGGCATTTAGTTGACTTACCTCCTGGTTGCAAAACCATTGGATGTAAATGGATACTAAAAAAGAAATTAAAACCCGATGCTACTATTGAAAAATATAAAGCTCGTCTTGTAGTTAAAGGATATAGGCAAAGGGAAAATGTAGATTTCTTTGATACATTTTCACCAGTTACACGAATAACTTCCATACGTGTACTTTTCTCTCTCGCTGCTATCCATGATTTAGTAGTACATCAAATGGATGTTAAAACTGCTTTCTTAAATGGTGATTTAGAAGAAGAAATTTATATGGATCAACCTGAAGGTTTTGTTATCCCAGGTCAAGAAAATAAAGTTTGTAAATTAGATAAATCTCTTTATGGTCTAAAACAAGCACCTAAGCAATGGCATGAAAAATTTGATAATCTAGTTATCTCACATGGATTCAAAATAAATGAAAGTGACAAATGCATTTATTATAAATTAGAAGATAATATTTGCACTATTATATGTTTATATGTGGATGACATGCTTATTTTTGGATCAAATATTTATGTTGTGAATAATGTGAAAATGTTGTTAAGAGCTAATTTTGATATGAAAGATCTTGGAGAAGCAAGTGTAATCCTTGGTATAAAAATAACTAGGTCTGAAAAGGGAATTTCTCTAGATCAATCTCACTACATTGAGAAGATCTTAAAGAAATATAATTACTTTAACTGTAAACCTGCATGTACTCCTTATGATCCTAGTGTAAAGTTGTTCAAGAACACCGGAGACGGTGTTAGACAAACTGAGTATGCGAGCATCATTGGTAGCTTACGTTACGCTACTGATTGCACTAGACCAGACATAGCTTATGTTGTGGGACTACTATGTAGGTTTACCAATAGACCTAGTGTAGAGTATTGGAATGCTATTGAAAGGGTCATGAGATACCTTAAGAGAACTATGAATCTTGGATTACATTATAAAAAGTTTCTCGTTGTTCTAGAAGGATACATCGATGCAGATTGGAGCACTTTATCAGAAGACTCCAAAGCAACTAGTGGTTATATATTTAACATAGCTGGTGGAGCTGTTTCTTGGAAGTCTAAGAAACAGACAATATTGGCTCAATCCACAATAGAGTCTGAAATGATAGCACTAGCCACTGCTAGTGAAGAAGCAGGCTGGCTAAGAAGTCTGTTAGCTGAGATCCCTTTGTGGGAAAGACCGATACCAGCTGTCTTGATCCATAGCGATAGTACCGCGGCTATTGCAAAGATTCAGAACCGTTACTACAACGGCAAGAGACGACAAATACGTCGTAAGCATAGCACCGTTAGAGAATTTCTCTCTACGGGAGCTGTAAGAGTGGATCATGTACCTTCTGATGAAAATTTGGCAGATCCTTTGACGAAAGGATTACCAAGAGAGAAGGTTTTCAAAACCTCAAAAGGAATGGGATTAATGCCCTTAGAATGAAGAGTCACTTATGATGGTAACCCAACTTATAGACTGGAGATCCCAAGAAATAAGTTCAAAGGGTAATAACAAGTCGTGAAGTGATATGAGATGTATCATGCTATTTATCAAATCCCATTCTATATTGTTAAAAGCATGAAGTCCTGAAGCGATAAAAAAGGATGAGTTAATTGTTAAACTCTTAATGAGTTCTATACTCTATGTGGAGTAGAGTACATAGCTACAGGAGTACTCTTGATAGACTCACCTATATGAATGTGGAAGTGTGGCCGCTTCCTATGAAAATTTTTGGGCAAAATTTACTAGAGCGTTCACTATACTGGGATACACGTGCATGGCCGTAAAGCACAGGCTTTTTCGAACTACACCTTGGAAAGGTTGTGTGTGTGATGATTGTTAGAGATAGAGTTCAAAACTACGAGTTACTCTAGTATATTCTAAAGCATCAACACTATGCAAAGGTTCAAGTCGATAGACACCTTTTCGCTTATGCACAATCTTATAATTTTAATTGATCGGTTGCTCGATGAAAATTATTTTTTATATAAAATTCAAGTGGGGGATTGTTGGAAAAAAGATTAAATTTATTAAAAAAATAGATGTTGGGAATTGTGCCTTGTCCCACATTGCTTTTTTATAATATTTTAAAGAGGTATAAATAGTGAAGAGTTTGTTATTGGGATTGGGCCCCAAGGGGCACCCACTTTTGTGGAAGGGGAGAGGACCTAGGCATATGTGATACCACACACGCGCGCGCGCCGCCGCCGCCGCCGTCCGTCCAACCGACCGGCCGTGCCGTGCTGTGCCGAGTCCGAGTCCGAGTCCGAGTGCGTGTGTGTGAAGTGAGGTGGTATTTTATTTTTTGGTAAAATATTCTTTTTAAGGAAATTTTTTCCACTTACAAAATGGTTGTTATATATATTTTTTTTTTCAGAAAAAATAACCGTTATGTTCCTTTATTAAGAATATGGTCGTTTGTTTTCTTAATTAAAAAAAAAGAGTCGTTGCTCGTATTTATTCACAAAAATATCCGTTACTCGTCTTTAATCTGAAAATGGCCGTTACTTTTCATTACTCAGAATGGCCGTTACATTCTTAATTCTCAGACATTACCGTTTTATTCATAATTGCTACACGTTTTCTAAAGCCTATAAAAAGAGGGCTTCAGCTCTCATTTTAACATATCAATTAGCAATCTCAACTCCCTACGAAAACAATTCTCTCTACAATTTTTAAGTATTCTTTTTAGTTTTCCGAGCAACAAATTTTCTGGTGTAGCATTCCAGTCTTCATCAGTGCAGTGAAGTTCTGAGACAGAGATTACGATTCTGGGCTGTTTTATCCTGGGGACGACGAGGCTGTGTTTGCTTGCACAAATTGGGCAGAGCCGCGAAACGTCTTAAAGAGAGCGACCTAGTCCGCGACTCAACCCTAGCAGTTACTTTGAAGTTATCGGTAACATTGTTCCTACACTGTTTTTTATAAACTTGTTTCAACATACATGAACTAAATATAATTGATATTATTTTTATGAATACAAGCTGATAATGATGTTATAAATATTGTTTTTCTTTTTTAACTACAACATAAAATTTAGGAATATTAAAAACAAATAAGAAAGACTAAATATTATTTTCTTTATTTTTTGTAGTAAAAATATATGAATTATAAAATTAATGTTATTTTTATAGAGCAAGTTGGTAGGATGTTACAAATATTATTTTTCATTTTTAATTGCAAGATATAATTTAGGAATATTAATAACAAATGAGAAGAACTAACTTTTTTTTAAATAACAAAAATAACGTTTTCTAAAACTTGTAACGACAAAAGAATACCTATTATGTTAACATCTTTTTATTTTTATTTTTTAAGAATATTATTTTATATAATTTTTTTAATTTTTCTCCCCAACCAGAGACAAAAATAATGATATTGAATAATAATGTTATTGTGCAAGCGCGCACATATTGGTGGAGTTCAAACACACATTTTAATATATATAAAGCACATATATTATTTTATTTTAAGATAATTAATAAAAAATATTATTATTTAGTTGCAATTGTATTACATATTTTTATAAATAGAAGGACAAAAATTAAGAAAGAACTAAGAAAAGGAAAGAAATCTATAACTATAAGAATTCAATGATAACAAGAGCAAAGTAGAGAGAGAAAAGTAAGAAGAGGATAATTATTGAGGAAACTCTAAGGTTATTCAGTTTGTATAGAGGTTATATGCTACTCTGATGGTTAAAATTTTGTATTCATTAAATTTTGTTGTAAAATATGAAATTTATAAAAAATTGATTGTTGGAAAATATGAAGTTAATAAAAAATTATAAATTCTTATCCCACATTATTTTTTTACATTATTTTAAAAAAGTATAAATACTGAAAAGTTGACTATTAGAATTGGGCCCCAAGGACACCCACTTTTGTGGAAGGGAAAATGAATTAGGCAAATGTGATACCATACACGCGCATGCGCGTCGTCGTCGTCCAACCAGCCGTGCCGAGTGCGTGTATATATATATTTTTTTCAAACAAATGACTGTTATTTTCTTTTATCAAGAATATAACCGTTAAATGGTTGTTTGTCTTCTTTATTCAGAAAAAGAATTATTGCTCGTATTTACTCACAAAAATGTTTGTTACTCGTCTTTAATCTAAAAATTGCAATTACTCTTCGTTACTCAGAATGGTCGTTACGCTCTTAATTCCCAAACATTACCGTTTTATCATAATTGGCACACGATTTCTAAAACTTATAAAAAGAGGGCTTCAACTCTCAGATTTAACACAACAATCTGCAATCTCATCTCCCTACGAAAAATAATTCTCTCTACAATTCTAAGTTCTTTTTTAGTTTTCCGAGCAACAAATTTTTCAGGTGTAGCATTTCGGTCTTCATCAGTGCAGTGAAGTTCCGAGACAGAGGAAAAAGATTCTGGGTTGTTTTATACTGGGGACGACGGGGCTGTGTTTGCTTGCACAAATTGGACAGAGCCGTGAAACGTCTTAAAGAGAACGACCTAATCCCCGACCCAACCCAAGCAGTTTTTTTCAAGTTATCGGTAATATTGTTCCTACACTGTTATTATAAACTTGTTTCAATAAATTTCTTATCAACTCTTATATATTAGTCTTTTTTTTAATTTGTTCATATATCATCAAGAAAAAAACTCATCTTCCGAACTTGAATTTCACCATGAAAACTGTAAAATGAAATGGAGAAAATGATGACGAGGATGATGAAAATGATATTGTAGAAGAATATCATTGTAGGATTGAAGCTTCTTTTCTAAAGTTTCTTTATGATGGGTTTATTTGATTTTATGTATGTATTTACTCACACTTGTAAACTACTTTTCCGAACATTTTAACTAGTTTTGTCTGATTTATTTGCAAGAACCTATTATAAATTCTATTTTATTTCTGTGTATTGTTATGGGAGAATATTTAAAAATTATATTTCTAGGAGTTTTGGGCCAAAAATATTATCACTTTATTGAACGAGCCAAAAAATTAACGTGTGTGTCAAGAAGTCTAGATGTAGAAATAAAGTTAAACGGGTTTTTAATTTCTATATACTCAAATATTGTTATTTTATAATTACTAAATAGCTATTTCATAAAAATAAATAAATTTCTTTAAGAAATGGAACAAATAATAAAATCAAAAATATTAAAAGATTTTGAAATAACTAACTAATAAAACTTAGATGTAAAAGAAAAATTCCTAATACAAGTAAGAAAAAATAATGTATCATGAATTGAATTTACAAATTATCAAACAAAAATTAATAAATAAGAATGAGCACAACAAGAACAAACAAAAGATTAAAGAAGTCAAAAATATAATCCATTCAGGAATAGGTTAATAACAAAAATCCTTAAAGATAGCCATAATTTTTTTAATCCTTAAAGTTTAAAGTTATAATGAAAGCCATAATTTTTTTAGAAGAAAAATTAAAATCTTTACATAATATAAATAAAATCCAAGAAGAAATCCTTAAAGAAATAAGATAAAATAATTGTGGTGATCTTGATATTCTCACCAGTAGTTAAAATGTCTTCAATCCGAGTTGTTCTTGGTTTGGCAACTAGCCTTAATTTAGAGGTTGAACAACTTGACGTAAAGACTACATTCTTACATGGTGATCTTGATAAGGAATCTATATGGAGTAGCCCGAAGTTTTTTAAATCAAAAGCAAAGAGAAATTGGTATGTAGACTAAAGAAGAACTTGTACGGTCTGAAGTAAACATCAAGGCAGTGGTATAAAAAGTTCGACTCATTCATAGAGAAAAATGAATACAACAGAACAACGGCTGATCATTGAGTCTTCATCAATAAATTCTCTAATGATGATTTTATTATTCTTTTGCTTTATGTCGATAACATGTTGATTGTAGGTCAAAATATTGATAAGATTAACAAGTTGAAGAAAGAGTTGAGTAAGTCCTTTGCAATGAAGTACTTAGGACCTGCCAAGTAGATTCTTGGCATGACGATTACCTGTAACAGGAAAAACAAAAGATCTGGCTTTCCCAAAAATGGTATGTTGAAAAAGTTCTTAAAAGATTCAACATGAGCAAAGCTAAACCTATTAGTTGTCCACTTGCAAGCCATTTCAAACTTAATATGAGTCAATATCCCTAAAGTGAGGAGGAGAAATCAGAGATGAGCAAGGTGCCTTATGCATCGATGGTTGGAATTCTAATATATGTTATGGTATGCACCAGACCAGACATTGCACATACTGTTGGTATTGTGAGCCAATTCCTATCAAATCTTGGAAAGGAACATTGGGCAGCAATCAAATGGATACTCAGGTATCTTAGAGGAACCTCTAATCATTGTTTATGCTTTGGTAATAATAAACTTGTATTAGAAGGATATATAGATTCAGATATGGCTGGCAACGTGAATACGAGGAAATCTATATCCAAGTATCTAATAACATTTGGAAGGGGAGCTGTTTCATGACACTAAGAATAATTCAATGATATATGGATAATATTTTTAAAGAATATCATTCCTTTATTGTGTTTATACTGATAATATATTGGTCTTCAGTGATAATATCAACCAGAGCATTATCTAGACATATTAAAAATCCTAACAAAATATAAAAAAGAAGGAATAATATTGTCTAAAAAAGACAATATTATCAAAATAAAAAATCAAGTATTTATGACTTAAAACAGAATATGTAAAATGGCAACTTCAACCTCATATGTTAAATAATATACAAGGATATAACTTAGAGTAATATCATTGAAAAAAAACTAATTACAAATATTTTTAAGATATTTGATATACATCAAAACATACATTAAGAAATTAGCATAAATAAGAAAACATTTACAAGCAAAACTTAAGAAAGATTACATCTAGAAATAAACTGATTAAGATACTCGGTACATTAAAAAGGTAAAAATACACATAAAAGTTTACTAGCAATTTATCATCATAGACAAGTGGAAAAATAATAATAGAAATAAATGCTTCATATGAATATTGGAAGGTCATATTATAATAAATGGTAAATGATAAGAATGAATATTTATGTAGGTTTACTTTAGAAGTTTTTCAAGGAATTGAACTAAACTACCATAATAATGAAAATTTTATATTTAATGGTAAAAAAAGTAATAAATACTCTCAAGACTTATTATTAAAATAGACAATAAAAATTTTGAAATTTTCTTGAAAATCAATATTGCAAGAGATTACAAATAAGTAAGATTAATTAGATAACAACACTAGTTTAACTATTACATATTTGATGTTGAAAATCTACTAGAAAAAGAGAGAGAATAGTTTAACTAATGCTTTAATTAAAGAATTAACTTGATTAATAATTTTTTGCAATCGTAGAAAATATAGACAATCTTGACATAGAATCAAGATCCAAGAAATCGAAATAAAAGTTTTAAAAGATCAATTGGAAATTTTATATCCCAAAAATTCACTTTTATGTGAAAAACATGAAAAGTCTAATTCTCTAACAAAAAAAAAAGCAATTAAAATCTTAAAGTAAAAGGATAAAACCTCATAATTAATTAAAAGAAAAAAGGTAACTTCTTAAAGTTTTATGGTCTAAAATTGAAGATGAATAAGTGCTTAAAAAAATAATCAAGAAGAAATAGAAAACTATTATGTTATCTACAATGAACCAATCCCATGAATAAATAAAACATGGCCAAAAGTAAGTAGAATAATAAATGAATTCTTTAGGTGTAACACATAATTCATTCACTAATAAGATTAAAACATAAGGAAGTTTTGCTAATTTAAAAACCCTTAAGCTTCTCAAAACAAGTGATGTAGTAACCAGGTTAGAATGTAACTATGCGCAAGCACTCAAAAACCAAATAACTACAAAAGGAAAGATGATAATGCTAAGAAAAATACCAAGACCAATAATATTTAGGAAAATAGATGATACATTTCTTATCCTCAAGGAAGAAAAGGAAAGATAAAGAAACATAAACTTAAACCAATAGTTAAATATTTATAATTTAGTAAGAAAATTAGGAAAATATAAACTTAAAATCATGAAATTTTTCACAATATAAAAAGTTCATACATTAAGAAGAAAACCAATCATATGTAGAAGATTCAACATTAATGAAGAAGTAGATCCAAAGCTTTTTTACCAGTTACATTATTATGATTTGATTGAAAATATTTACCGAAACAAAAATTTAATGAAATTATTTTTTTTTTAATTTTAAAAAAATCAGTAATTTTTTTAGAAAAAGTGGAAAAATAATTGATCGTCTAGTCTTTTTAAGATTTTTATGTTTTATAAAGGATTGATATAAAATAAAACCTAATGTTCCTTATTATTTTATTAAAATAGGAATGACATATTTAGAAAGAACAATAGACCAATCTAGGTTTCTATCATAAGAAGAGTTTGAAAAAAAAACTCTTAACTAGAAAAAAAAATGATAATGCTTAGTTATTAAATATACCATGAAATCAGGAAAATAGAAACTACATATGCAGATCATATTGGTCTTGTACAATAATTTGAATATAATTCAAGAAGATATTTTAAAAATTATCAATTATGAAAAATCATTCAACTGTAATGAGTTGAACTTGGTTGAAGGAACTAAATAGGAATTTTGATAACTCACAAAAAAGCAAACTAAGAGCCATAAATGTTTTTATTGTATAAAGGATAAAGATGGATCCACATCTCCAATATCAAGAAGAAGCATGTCGGTAAGTGATTTTTAGTAAAAAAAAGTCGACATAAATTTTTAAAAAAGAATGAAGAGAAAAGATAAAATATAATCATTATCCTTCCGTCTTTATTTTAGAAAAAAACAAAAGAAAAGATATTATCTTTGTCCTTTGACTAATCTTTAGGTTAGGTATGTAAAGTAATTATTCTTATGTTTATAAAATTACTCTTATATAAGAAAGAATTGCATAACAAGTTCTAACTATAGAACCAAAATATCCATCTCTTTTTAAAAAATGTGTAAACAAACTCCAATGGAGTAAATTAGTAGGAAATTAGAGTTGTAATGATCTTATTTTCACCATGAATAAAAGTTCACATTTCACCACAATTAAGTGTATTTTTATATCTTAAATAGAAGTATGTATCATATTATTAGTTGAATGCATGAAGTCATTATTCCTAACATAAAAATTGAGACTTATAATAAGATAACTAAAGATTAGATGAAAAGTAACAAAGATGGATGTAGACTTATATTTATTAAAATAAGGTAAGATTTGACACAATTTTAGATCCTGTTTACTTAAATTAATATTTCTTTGTTTAAAATCTTAAAGCTAAAAATTAATCAAAATTTAAAACTATTTGATATGAGAGCCTAAGAAAGAAAAATATATTATTAAATAAAAAATTAATACTTTTAATTATTTAAGAACATTAATAATATTAACTTAAGAATCGTGAGCATATGTGATGTTTTTACTAACGAGGACATAACAAACTTAATCACAAAAAGACACGTTTAAATGGGATAAAAAAATTGGTGTAAAAAAAAACTACGGATATATTTGTAAAAAACACATGAAAGTTTAGATATCTCAAAAGTTGTTTAATCTAACTAAATATATTTTAAATTTTAAAAAATATAAATAAATTTATATATTTATTAATAAAAATACATATTATATTTTTTGCTATTCATTTTCTATTTTATTATTCTATTCATTCCTAAGGGAATTCCAATGAAGATATTTTCTCCATTAGAGAAAAAAAATTAACAATCCTAGAATTAATTTATCTTTTTTCAATCAACAAAATTTTTGAAAATGTTATTAGATAAAAAAATATTTTTGTTATTGTAATTTTTTTTTACTAACATAGATCATTTACTATACAATTCGATTGTTGCAAAAGGATCAAAAAAAAGTTAGAATATAATCTATAGGCGCAGCTGAGTAGATAATTATTATATTATAAGCACACAAATATATGAAAATACATAATCTATGTACGTACCCTTTTGGTTAATATTAATATTTGAAAGGACTATGAGAATATGTTAGACCATGTGACTGTATTATTTTTTATGTTAGTATTTAATATAAAAATAATAAAGAAATTAGTGAACTATTGAAAGAATCTAACGGATAAAGCGAAAATTAAACAATAATGTTAACCTTATCACTCACTTACCCAGAGTGTAACATAATTAACTAATTAAGTATATATGTAGATACATTGTATTAGGAAGCGCATAATAATTTTTAAATAAGCAACTTTTGTCTTTAGTAAGATATATTTTTTAATACTTTTGTCATTTTCCTAGTTAAATGAATATTAATAGTTCTCACGAGTAAGTAAAGTTTGATTTTTTTTATTTGTAAAATTAGGTATAACACATATAATTGAGTAATTATTGTTTGTTAAAAAAACTAATATTTTTATTTTTAATATTTAATTAATTATTTATATTCGATATCAAAAATAATTCAACTATAAATCTCAATAAATAGACATTTAATAATAATATTTATGTTACAAAACTTGACTTGTAGCATAGTTTCTATGCTCTGAACATCATCCGTTCACATTATTGTCAAAAATTTAATAATTTTCATGCTTTTGAATGCATTTACAAAATTTAATTAAAAAATAACTCTTTTATAAAAATATAAAGTTAAATATATTTTAATTTTTAGTGCATGATGAAGGGGAACAGAGGAAACATCTATTGCAGCAGCCACATAGTTGTACAGTACACTTATACTATTGCATTACCTATTGGACTAAGGAATAATAACAATATTCATATAGTTGTACAGTACACTCATACTATTGCATTACCTGTTGGAATAAGGAATAATAACAATATTAATAATACAATCAAATATTATGTAACTTGAGTTTATGTGATTGAGTTTTCTTAATAACGATACAAAAATGACTATTAAAATTGATTAAAAATTAATTTTAAATTAATTTTTTTAAATATAATATCATTTTACGTATTGAATCTATTTTACCTTTAAAGTTTGTCTCATATATAAGTTGAACAATAATTTTTATTTATTTCAATAATTATTATATTTTAATTTTATAATTATTATGTTATATTAATTAGATTTCTAATTAAATGTTATATATAATAAATAAAATATATTTATTAAATATGTATCCAATTAATTAATATTTAATAATTTTAAGTTATAATAAATAATTTTTTTAATATTCATATATATATATATCCAAAAACTTTAAAATTTCTTTTTCCTAATGTATGAAGGCAAAACAAAGACTAATAAATTTAAAGATATTATAATGTTATTTGATAATACATCTCTTACTTATATTGTTTTGTTTTATTTAACAAAAAAATCATCATTTAAATTTATTTATTTAAAAAAATAAAAAAAATTTAAAATAACTTAAAAATAAAAAAAATATAATATCATTTCTAATAATAAAGAAACTAATTCGATTTTCTTTACCTATTATTTTAATATAATTAATATTTAAGATAATTTAAATATAATTGAGAACATATTAGAGAGTGCCGAAACCGCTTGTCGGCGGAAAAAGAGAACAATAATTGTTATTATTATTAATAATACATAACTACCCTCGACTGCTTTTAAAATATTTGTCGTCTTCAAAATTGATTTTGGTTTTCGAACTCCATTATTATTATTTTTAGTTTGTAATAATATATTTGGAATAAATGTTCATGTGATTCTAATTTCCAATACCTTAGTTAAATGGAAAATAAGACATACAATAATTTGCTGCCTGACATACAAATTTAGTAAAATAAGTAATGAATATAATTTAAATAATCGTGTACGAATATAATTTTTTTATATAATAATACATCAACAATTTGATATAAAATACAAACATGTACAATAAAACTGTAGAAATATATAAATATAAATATGATTTATTTAATTTTAAAAAATACATTATAAAAATATAATAATAATATGTATATATTTAAACATAAATGTTAATATGTTTATTGATTTTTTATAATAATACAAAATTAATTAATATTATTAATATATTTAGTTAGCAATTTCAGATAAATTAACCAATAATAATAAAATTAATTTATTTTTAGTGTAATTTACCTAATGATTTTCCATATAAGATTTGTACTAATTCATTTCTAGTAATAAGTTTAAACTATATGCACATGTTTTATCTTAAAAATTCATTTTTAGTTTTTTTATCTTTTAATATTTAATATTAAAATTAATAAATTTTAATATTAAATAATTAATTTATAAATTTAGAGTTAGTTATTAAAAAAAATTGTTTATTTGTTTGAATGGAGAAATGAAAATCTTAACATTTGATAAACTATACAAAATTAGAATTTAAATATAATTGGTCAATAAAATATATATATTATTCGTGTATAATATTTTTTGTTTAAAAATACGAATATATTTTAGTAAATTTAAAAATTATTCAAGATAGAAAATATTTTTCATTAAAAATGCTAACTAGGGTGTCATGATATAATTGGCTATTAATACAATAATTATATATATAACATTACTCATTTTAAATATATGTTCAAATATTTACACTTTTAACATCATATTTGGAGCAAAGTTCCAACTCATTTTTAGTTTTGAACAACTTCTTTAAAGTATTCCCAATTTTGAAGATTTTTTTTTCATATATATATCAACATTAAAATGTTGCTTTCATTCCATCAAAATGTTTAACTTACAACAAAGCAAACAATAATAAGAAATTACAATTAATCAAGTTGAAATGCTTCCTCAATAAGTTGATAAAAATTATGAACCTATTTTAACAAAATGGGTATTATTAGCTTGTCATCGTGAAAAACAATTAAATTTCTATCGTTATCATTTTTAAACATCTATTTTAATAAGTTGTTAACTTCTTTATAAACTTATCAAAAATTTCATCCAATAGTTTAGGTTAAATACAACGTCAGTCCTTGTATTATGATTATATATTTATTTCAGTCCACATACAAATACTATATTCAATTTAATCTATTTAGTATAAAAACATTAACAATCTAGTCCAATCATCAATTTTAATTTTACATCTAATAAAATTGGGAAAAATTTGTTTTTTCTTTTTTTCTTCTGATTACTCCTAATTAATATACGTCAAATTTGAATAAAAAAAGAGCTCGAAATTAAATAAATTTTTTTTGTGCTTTAATTAGACAAATAATAATAACATCCTTAATTTTGAATTTTATTGCCAAGTCACAAGGGGTTGTAAATGCGACAATATGAATTAGGGCTTTATTGGCAATGTTGACCAAAAATATGAGATATTCTCGCCGATAAAAATAACTGAATTCCCATTTAATTATGGAATGAATAAAATTAATTAACAAGTCAACTGCTATAGGTTGATTTAGTTTACTCGCAGTTCACAAAGGCAATCTAGTACAACTCTAGGGAAGATAATCTATAAATTTGGGTCCATCCTATTATTTTCAATAATAGTATGATCTACTATTCCATATTTCAATAGATTAATTAAGTTTTATGATGATGATGATGATGTATGAGATTGATTATAAATATATTTAAAATATTTATTTATTTAAAATTATGTTTATAATATATGGATAATAATAAAAATATGTTTAAATTTATAATTATATATATAATGTATGTATAACGATAAAAAAAATCCAAATTATGAGCATATTTTTATCACTATTTATATGTTATTGATATAATTATAATTAAATAAATATTTTAAACATATTTATAACTTATTGATCACTTATTTCTTCAAATCTATGGTTTTAAAAAAAAAATCAGACACAATTTATATATACAAGCCCTTAATTTTTGGTTTTTTATAAATTAAATTTACATTCATTCATTAAAATTATGGTATACTAAAATAAAAATTAACAAACATGTTAATGCACAATTATTATTTTCAATTGTTCAACAAAAGGGTGCATTTAATTTGTATCATTTTTATTATAATAAATACATATTTCTATTATCGAATTATGAAATTTGTTAAAAAATACTATTAAATTTTATTTTTTTCCAAAGCTAACATCGATTTCAATTGTTACATACTTAATATTGTTGTTAAATTTATCAAAAACTAACAAATTGTTTTTAACAATAATGATACATAATTGGACTTTTTTTCTTAACTTTACTTTTGTAATAATAGTTGAAATTTGATAATAATTTTGTAACAATTAAAATTTAGTGTTATTTTGTAACAACCACCATAATCTCATGTTAAAAAAGAAAATATATTTACCCCTTAAACTAATATATTCAATTTTGATTAATATACTAAATGTTATATGGTAAAAGCAATAAAAAATAAATAAATAAAATTGATAATTACAAAAAATCATGACTCAAATTAAAAAATGCATCACTAATGTTGTAAATAGCATCCTACAATGTGATGTTATAAAGCTACCTAGAACTATATTATACTTTTTGCAACTCGTAAGATATTTTTCTTTGAAAATACCAACAAAAGATATTAAGATAAGGAAAAAATAAGATAAGTAAATAATAATAATAATTTATAACGAATGAGAATAAATAGACGATAAAGGTAGAATCCATCTAAAATAAGTAGAGGTGAATCTATCTAAATTAAGATATAGGTAGAAATACATTATAAATTATGATGATTTTATTAAACTTTATAAAAAAAATAGAAAATGATTAAATAAAAATATTCAGGTAAATTTATATTAATTTTAAAAAAATCATTAATTAAAAATATTTTTAATTTAACTTAAAAGATATATGTTACTAAAATTTAGATATTTAAAAAGTTATCGATCAAAATTAAGATAACTTTAACACCAAAGTAAAAACTATGTTATTCTAAAAATGTCACACATGAAAAAATATTAGTATAAAATGATGTTTAATCTATTTTTTTTTTCTAGGAGATTTAAAAAGAATATCTTTTAGAATTACATAAGCAATTAAGCACTAATAAATTTGAATTAAATTTGAGTAAAGTGATGCTATATATGTGAAAAGAATAATAATATTATACACACAATATTTTTATTTTATAAAACAATAAGTTGTTGTCGATTTTTGTTAACATCAATAATTGTTACACCTCTTGTTTTCTTTCTATATGAAAATAGTGAACACATTGTTAGGATCTTATACCATTATGTGGTGTGGTGGTTTGTCCCTTCGATACTTAAGTAAGTTCGAGTAAGGATGAGAATAAGAAAACTAATCTCTCCTTGTGATGTAAAGATATTTAAGAAGAGAGTATATATTTCAATGTTTGTAATTGAGAGAAGTAAGTTGTGTGTTTAGAATTGATTGTGTTTAACGTGATTAGTTATGAATATTTATAGAAAATAATATACCTACTTATGACTTTATCCATAATCATTAATTTATTTGTTAGATATTTAACAAATATTGAGACTAATCTATTGACTCAAAGCTGACATGACTAGCTTGCAAATTATTTGTTGACTAAAATCTTTCATGTTACACCATATTGCATAAATATTTTACACTCAATATTAACCCCTAAACATGTTAATCTTGGATACATGACTAAGAGATCTATTTTAACATTATATCAATATCTTAATTCACTATTTTTTAACCTCATTAATAGTATCAAGGCCATTTTTACGTGGGCATTATTTTCCCATATAACAAATTTCATAACATTGATGGACATTATAGATCTTTCTCTTAATTGTAATTCAATTAGCAGAGCACACTCGTTTTTGTTGATATTGATTTTTTTCAACATCAATGATTGATGTACTTTTTGTTTCTTATGTACCTAAAAACGGAGAATACATCATTAAAATCTTGGACTATCATAAGGTGTAGTGGTATTTGACACTTCGATGCTTAAGTAAGTTCGGACAATTAGGAGGAGGATGAGAATAATGTCTCTCTTTCATACATCAAATGATATGACATGCATTTTTTTTAATTTACTCTTAAATACTTAAATTTATTATAATTTAATAATTTCATTTAACAATAATAATTAATATGATAATTATTTATTAATTAAAATAATTAATTTTATTTGTTAATTTATCATAATAAATTATTGTAATTAAATGTAAATAAAAATTTTCATTATAATTTGATAAAAAAAAATTTAATAAGATAAGCCACATAACTTTACATGTAATAAGCTTGTGACATAAGTAATGTTATGTATCATAGTTGAGAACAAGCATTATTATATATAATCAAAATGAGGAAATTGAGACTCACTTAAAATAAGGAGCCAATTACTTAATTATAAGTAGATTGAGTTTGTTATCAAGCATTTTTCTTGCGAGACAAGTAATTTAGAAAAAATTACTCATGGTGGTCATTTTAATTTTATACATTTAATATATTGATATTTTTATTTTAAATTTATAAATTTTAATATTATATTTTTGAATATTTTTGTCATTTTAAATCAATTTTTTATGTTAATTTTTTTTACACTTTTTTTCCAACCTTTTGAGATATTTTTTAAAACTTCTAATAACACTTAACTAATAATGTTTAATTGGATTCCAACTTAAAATTTTTCAAAAAAAATTAAAAAATTAAAATTGATAAAAAATAACTAAAATATATAAAAATGTAACAGTAAGATGACTAAAGTATATTAATTTTAAAGAAACAGAGTAATGTGTATAATTTATAAAAGTAGAATAACCAAAGTTTTATTGATAAGATAATAACTTAGATGATATTTTCTTACTCATGTATGTTAAGTTGTAAAATCGAGTCCTATCAAAAACTTATGTGTATATTTTTTTTAAATAAAAAAGTGACTAGATATTATAATACGTAATAATTTACAGGGTGAAAATTTTATAAATTTTTTGAACGATATATATATATATATATATTAATGGCATACCAAATGTAAAATATGAAAGAAAATTAAATGTTTTAGATAATTGTTTCTGTTTTTTTTAAGATTAATAATAAATTTTATTAATTATATAAATTATAGATTGAATATTTTAAATACATAACTAATTATAATAAATAAAAATATTATATTATAAACATTTTTATGAATAGATTAGCATTAGGAATATTTGCCTCATTGATGCCTAAATTCAATAAGTACAGTCTTGTGAATTAAGCTAGTTGATTCCATGTATTTTTCACCATATAATACCATCATCTTATTGATAAAATTGCGAGGAAACAAAAACAAAAACATGCATAAATTATAATAAAGTAAACCTAAGCAAAAATATGACATCCTAAATTTAGAATGTAAATGAAAACATTGTAATTATGGTTAATTTTATTCAACTACAACTATAATTTTTCAAAAAAAAAAAAAACAATTAATTTTTCCAAGTCTGTAAGTCAAATTAATTTGGCTAATAAGTTTTTCCCCTCTAAGTAAAAACTCTTGTATTTTTTTAAAAGTTTTATCTTTTATAACCCAAATTTTAACTTTGTTTATAAATAAACTTGTACCACAATAACTTAATTTTTTATGTCAAATCTATTATTATAAATGTAGATCTTCCAATGTTAGATCTAATTTTTTAAAAAATATATGTTCTTGAATTTATTGGGATGCTATCTCAAGATTTATCAAGATATCAAATGAAGAATTCATACTTAAAGTTAAAGGAAGAGTCAGAAGAGCTAATAAGAAAAGCACAAAAAAATGTCACCTTGCCATCAAATCTTTGTCCTTCCTAAACTAAATCTACATATTTTTTCTATTTGTATATTTTGTTACATGTTTGTGAAATTCAAGATCCATATTCTCACTTATGTATTTTTTTTTTCTGTTTTTATGAAATGAGTTATTTTATTTAAAATAAATAAATTTTTTTATCCCCGTTATATCAATACTAACAATTAAAATTTAATTTTTTATGTACTAATTAAAGTCCAAAACTATATAAAATAATGATATATAACAGTATTAATTTAATAATATACAACTACATGTTATCGGAGGTAAATTAATATAATTTGTTAAGAAACATCTTAACGGTTTAGTTGGTAAAATTATGTACGAACCATCGGATAAAATATAAAAATAACGTGATATAAGAAAGAATTTGACCCTTATAATAAAACTTTTCTTTTTTACCGTACATGTTCCTTCATTATTATCTTAAATTCACGCGCTATTGATTAAAATGTTTTACCACTAAATGAGAAAAAAGAAAGAAACTAGTATTTGATTATTGGGTATTGTAAAATTATAAAAAAAAAAAGTAAAATCAAATCAAAATAAGTAAATTAAATAAAAAATAAATACTTAATATACTATCTATGCTAAATTTTTTCAAAAATATATTAATATATTTTCGCCTCTTAAATTTTTTGTTATGGTTACATCCTTGGGAAGATTACAGTATTCTTGATTAAATATTAAAGATTCAAATCTTAATTTTTTTATTGTTTTAATTAAAAAAAAACTAATGGAATATGTATTAAAATTACAAATGTGTTATTCCAATCCAAATCACAAATTTGTTGGTTTGAATCCAAAACACAAATATAATGACATATATAATTTTTTAAAAAATAATGCTAAGTATTACTATTTAAATAATATATATAAAGTTGTAATTATTTAAAATATAAATTATTAAAAAAAATTATCGGGTCGAAGTTAACACACAACTAAAAGTGAAATTGAAAATAATGAAAATAAAATAGACATAAATATTTTACGTGCAAAACCCTCCCGAATAAATTGGGGTAAAAAATCATAAACAATTGTAAGAGGATTTAACTATTGTAAGATAGTGATTACAATACATTTTTCTCTAATTATAATGAGATAACAATTCTAATCTCTATTGTAATATGAGAAATAACTCTAACAAAATAAGGAAAATATTACTTACAAAGAAGGAATAAATTTTCTTTTCTAAGTAGTAACTCATAAAATAACTCTTACAAATACTTTTACTATATTTTTTATGGAGGTTCTTTAATTCATTTACTCTTATATTTTTCACAAATGAAAAAAGTTATTTATAGATAATATTCTTGAAAAACTTGTAGTAGTAAAGACTACATGTTCATTTACATATTGAATGAACAAGAAATTAGTATTTTATATTGAATGAACAAAAAATTAGTGTTTCACATTGAATGAAAAAGAAATTAGTACTTCATATTAAGAGAACAAGAAATTAGTATTTTACATTGAATACATAAAAAATTATTAATTACTTCAATAACATTCTTAATTAAATGTTTTTCATGTTTTTTACTTTATAGTTAGCAAAATATAACATTAAAATAAATAAAATGACTTTATCACTAAATCAGGTTATCAATTATCACATAAATGAATCAATAATTATAATATAAATTTTAATAATATATATTCATTTATCGGATAGAGTCCTTGATCAGCTCAATAACTCGACTCTTTTCACCCGACCGTTAAAGCCGTGAGATTCCGAAACGACTTATGTATTAAGCACTCCATGGTTTCATTCGTCTCTCAGTTTTATTATTTCAATAATGAGTGACACATTTTGACAAAATAATAATTATAATAATAATGAGTGACACATGAAAAGAAAAGTGATATGATCAGGAATCAGCAATGCAGAAAATACAATAATTTAGTTTAATGATGCTTATAAATGTATTTTGAGTTTATATTTGTCTTCTTGTTTCAATATATTTTTTTTTCACTAATTTAATAAAAAAAAATATCAAGCAATATTTCTGGAATCAGGAAATTAATTTTTTAGAAATTAAACATAAAATTTTACCAACGATAGGTGATTTATTATAAATATATTAATTAATCTGTCTTGAATTTGTTTCCTAAAAAAAAAATCCCTTTTTGACATTTGATAATGATGTTTAAAAAATCTCCCATAATAAATATGAATTATTTCAACGAAATATTACAGAGATTAAAATAAAATAAAATAAAGTTTATGCATTAGAGAAAATTAAGTTTATCTCGAAAATAATGTTAAGTAATTCAATATTTTTCTGGTTATTGTTGATTGCTAATTGCCATTCTAATATCTGTGAGTCGGTGGATTTATGACAACCGTGAAAAAATGACTTTTTAGTCATCATAATAATGAGTTTTTGATGCTATTAATTGTAGAACAAATTATTATCAATAAAAAGTTGACATGGAAATAACAGAATTAGCTGTAAATATATCATTACTCTATTTCCACCCTATTTCTATCTTCATTTAGACTACCTACTTAATCATCATAAATTCTTTTTCTCTGTATTATAAGTAGGGTATAAATGAATTCTTTATATGAGGTTTAATTGAAATATATGGGTATAAATGAATTCTTTATATGAGGTTTAATTAATATATATATATATATATATAATTAAAATAAAACTATATCTCTAAAATATTAAAGATTACTTATTATTCAACTATTTAAATGATTCTAATCTAACTTGTATATTCATCTTAAAATAATAATAGGTTATAATTTGTAATAATAAAAATATATAAAGCCATATTTTTATAATTATATGTTTTAAATGATACAATTTTTTTATTATAATTTGTAATAATAAAAATATAAAGTCATATTTTTATAATTATATGTTTTAAAGGATACAATTTTTTTTAAAAAAAATTATATATTGTGTATGTATAAGTTAAAAAATAATTTGGCATTTAAATACAAAAAAAAGTATTCATCAATTCTAACAAAAGTTTTTTAAAAAATTGTCTAACTTAAATCATTTTTACTATTCTTATTTTATGGCAATTCCATTTTCACACTTGCTTTATAAAAATGAAAATTTTATTTAACATAAATAATATATTACGTTATTATTTATAATTATAATAAAATTTACATAATTATATTTAATAAAAAATTGTTATATTATTATACATAAGATGTAATTTTATTAATAACAAGTGTCTTTTTAAAAAATACAAATTAAATTTACATAATAAAATATGAATAATGAAAGTGGTTGTTTATTTTTTTTTCTAATTTTTTATCCGTATAATAAAACATTTAGCAACAGCTTCCTTATAGCTTTCTGTAAAACCTTTTCATATAAGGAAAAATGTAGCCGTTAAATGCTTGAGAAAGTATGAGTTTTAATAAAAGGAAATTTTAGAGAAATTAAGAAGTCAGAGAAACAGAAAAAGGTCCTAAAAGAGTGGGAGAGATTTTTATTGAAATTCAATTTTAAACAGAGGAGTAGAAATCAGAAAATTGCTTCTCCAAAATTTTCTTTACGGATGGTTTTAGCATTTCCCTAATTTTCTTTGACGTAGACTCCTTTTTCTGGAACTTTGTGAGAAACCCATTAACTCCTTCCTCCCGGGTCTTGCTCTCTCTCTCTCCTCCCTCCCCTCTTGTCCTATACGGCTTCAATATTCTATAAATGAGTGACAATTCGCATCGTTCTGAGTCTTAGTATTCTTAGATCTTCATATGGTTTTCTGTGACCAGAACTTTGACAAAATGGATGATTTGAGTTCTCTTTGGAGTTATCCTGAGGTGGGTATTATGTATTCCTTGTTTCTCAGTTTCATTTCTTGCTCAATTTCTCTTATGGGTCTTGTTTATTTTTTCATCTCAAGCTTTTCTTATAGTACTCTTTCCGTGGTTATTACTATTTACCCAAGCAAATTCAGTCCAAGATTCATTCCTTTTGGTTTAAATTTACCTTCTAAATGTTCAATTGGAACGCAGAAACTTTGGTTTTTCCACTTTAATTATATAGCAAATACAATTAAATCTTTTTTTTCCCCCACTTTAATTCGATTTTCATGATTTTCTAACAATTTTCTACGTTGAAATAAAGCGATAATTTTTTATAATATTTACAGTTCATATTTTTTTAGATTTTAGTCTTACGAAAAATAAGTCTTTTTTTTAAGCTGCTCTGAATAGACCCTGTCTCGGATGAAACTCTGTTGTGATTTGTGAGTGGCACGTCGCAGTTTAGTTTATGGAGAGCTTCAAGCCTTCATTTGTTTCATATCAATTTTATTTATTTATTTTTCATTTTCTCCAAAATAAAATCATTGGTCTGAATCAAGAGAATTGGGATCTTTATGGGGCTCTTAAAGTGTTTTTACTGTTCTTCCTTACTCTGAAATAGTTGACCACTTTGGTTTTGATTTTTCTTGCTCAAGAAAATCATTGCTTTTGATTTTTCTATCTATATCTAATTTTATTGTTATTGCATAACATATTACATTTATCCTTTTTTTTTGAAGGATTTGATGTTTTCTGATGATTGTTCTTTGTTGTTGACTAATTTTCTTTGATTTTAGTCTGACTTTTACCTTTTATTTTTTATGAAGTAACTTTGTCTAATTTGTTCTAAATTTATAAAAATTAATTTAGAAAAATTAATGTATCTACAAATATTACTAACACAATTGATGATCATATTCATACGTTTGCTAGAGTAACAAACTTGTTATTTATGGTTTTGATAGGGCATTGATGATTTAAAGCAAAGGCTTTTATACGCCAAAATTGAACTAGAATCAGTGAAAATGGGAGCAAAGGAACAAATTCAAAAAACTGAAGAGAATTTGAAAAGCTTATTTGATATTCTAAAAGTTGCACAAAAAGAGAGAGATGAAGCAAGAGATCAACTACAGAAACTACTCAACAATATTATGCCTTTTGGTCCTCTTAATATACCTAATATACAGCCTGAAGGCTCTCTCTTATTACCTGCTAAAGCAAACTCAAGCATAACAGAATCAAACAGCCTCTCTGAAACCTACAATCATCAATCCAACGGATCATCCCCAGTTGGATCGTTTTTGGATGCAGATTCTTCCCCGGAATTGTCCAATATCAATGTGGTTGATTCAACTAACATGTGTTTTGCTAAACAACAATCCTTTATGCATAAAGACTATAGTGGTTCTGTGCCTACTACTGTGACCAAAACTGACCATGCTTCAGCTGTAATTGAGACTATTGCAAAGAGCAAAGTTTTGCCTCAGAAGGGAAAATTGTTGCAAACTGTGATGGATGCAGGTCCTCTCCTTCAGACACTTCTTGTTGCCGGACCGCTTCCTCGTTGGCGCAATCCTCCTCCAATGCAGGCCTTTCAGATTCCACCATGTTTTGTCAAAGGTTATGAAAGTAGTACTAATACTAAACAAGAAGCAAATAATTGTTATATGTCTGCAAAGTCACTGAATTCATTGGTATGTCCTGAGATGTCTCGTGGGTTTCCTCAAACTTGTTCATCTTCTTTGTTGAGTTTTGCTGAGAATCCTTCTAATTCAAGCCTGAACACTACAAGCTTGCTGGCTTCAAGTTCTAGTCTTAACAGTCAAATACCTGTTGCCAAGAGACAAAGACTTCAATAGAATTTTTGCTTGTTTATTATGTATAAACAAATTATTTCTGAGGTGGGGTTGTAAATCTTAAGGTACTTTTTGATTGAGGATCTGAAAGTTGAAACCTTTAATGACATAGCTTGTTGTCCTTTTAGATTATCCTTTTGTATATTTGTGCATCAGATTGTTACGTATGCAGATCTTTTTTTGTTCATTATTGCACATAAAAAATTATTCATTATCAATGTTTTTGGTTATTATTATTATTTTTTTAATATGAATTTTGATTGCTTATCTAAATGCATTAACTTTTTGTAGTGATAGAATTGTCAAACCTGCATGGAAAATCACTGAAGCCATTATTGGTGATTCGCTTCTTTGCTTAATAGAGTTTATTAGTATTTGATTTAAAGCTGAAGAGTTAATGCTTTAACTGTTTAAATCAAATATATAATAATAATAATTAAAAAAAATCATTCCATCCTCTAATATTTCTTTACACGAAATTTCTTACTTTTAGAGTTGAGTTTCTAGTTTCTCATAATTTGGTAGCGTAGTTTCTTTCTAATTAAACCTAAAATTCATAGCCCCTGCTCCAAACAGAGGCCTAGTAGAATGATGTTTCAATTTCATACATGCAACATGCTATTTGTAGCTATCATTGAACATGCAGGAGAAATTTCAATTCTCAAGTATTAATTATTTGGTGTTATGTGCATTTCAATCCGGCTAAGTTTCAAAAACATAGTATAATCATGTTGTTTCTTTTTTACTTAGACATGGATACATTTTAATTTTAAATTTTACATATCCCACATAATTTTAACTTTAAATTATTCCAATTTTGTTTGCCACTTCCAAAAGCATCATAGTCTGGAGTCAATGGCACATATGCCTTCTTAGTGCCATCAGGTCTGGAATAAAAGCACTCAAAATTGAGTTCAAAATGCAAAAAGAACAAAAAATAATAAACATATCTTAACCGAATATCAAGCAAAATTAGGAGCTCACCTGTTCAAGGTGTTGAACTTTTTGGTCTGAAAGTCGTACACCTTGTTGACTGCATCCTTTATCTTCTTCTTGTTGGTTCGGATGTCAACAATGAAAACCAAAGTTTCGTTATCTTCAATCTTCTTCGTAGCAGACTCAGTGGTAAGAGGAAACTTAAGAATTTGACTTGGGATTTCTAACTTTCTTCAATGTCTTTGGACAGTGGAATGTTACAGATGTTCTGATTTTCTTAGCTTTCTTCCTAAAGGTGAGACCAGTTTCACTGCTTTTGCAGTCTTCAAGGCTTGTGCCTTTGGATCAACCTTTTTACCACTGTCAACTGTAAGATGAGCAATTGTCAGAGAAAAAAACATGAAATTATAATTTAAAAAGTAAAAAAGCATACACATGCAGATATTGTATGCATATACATATATAGATCCTGTAGTGGTCACCAGTGAAACAAGAGAAGGTGCTAAAAATTAACAAATAAAAAGTTATGAAAGGCAACAACAAAATTGTGGCCGGCCAATTTAAATCATTCTTCTTGAAACCAATCCATTAAACATCTCAAGCAGCATATTATATCTTCAAGATGATGATTACCATTATTTAATGAAATGACCAAAATAAATCACGTGGATACACATGCCTGGTTAAACACAAATCAATCACATATTTAATTAACGGTAATCATAATCTTCTTCAGAAATTTACATTTTCTTACATAAAAATCCATTCTACAACTCGTAAGACCAGGACAAGAACCATTTATTGCAGTAAGAAAAACAAAATAAAACGGTTTAAACCATTTTTTTTCTAAAGTAATAGAGAGGTTTAGACCTCTGGGACTGCACGAAACTCGACCAGAATATACACATTCTATGATTCTAAATCATAAAAAGAACTAGGTGCCAAGCATTATTCAACTAGCTTATCAAGGCCAATTTGGACTCATTATTCATTTGTCCTAGACCAAAGCAACATGTTGGTCTAGACCAATAACATGGAGAAGAGGAGAAAGGATAGAGAAAAGAAAAAACATTTTCTCCCCCTTTTCATATCTCACTTTTATATATTCTTTGTTCTTATTGACATGGACCAATATATCAACTTGATCTAAGATTAATGAATAATTTTTCGAAAAAAGAAAACGAGTTTAATGATAGGCTAAAAAAAAGTTTCCAGAATACCAACTTCATCTACTCGTATTACAAGGAATAATAATTTTTTATTTTTATTTTTTACTCTAATAGAGAAGGCAAACTAACTATTAGCTCAGTGTTCATATCCGTGCGACTGGGAAAGTCTTCAATGGTACCAAAATTGGTCGAGAGAAAGAAGTCCCAGCATAAATGTATACTAACTAAACAGTATATCTGCTTAAAAATGGCTAGCTAACTATGAAAATGAATAATAAATTTAGCTGGTGCTTAATGTAGGTTTACTCTAATTAGAACACAATAGTGGCAAATTCACGACTAAGTTTCTCGACAATCAAACACAGATAAATGAGTATAATAAAGAAAATACATAAATAATGAAAGTTATTCGATCAGCAAAAATAAAAATGAAAGTTGACAGTACAAACTACAAAGTGACGTAATAGGCAATGTTCGAACGAGTACCTTCAGGAGCCATTTGAAGCTCTAATTAACCATTGAAAAATCATGTAAAAGATAAGAAGGGGCCTCTAGAGTTTGGAGATGGAAGAAGACAGAGATTAGAGATTTTATATTGAATAATAATTTGATAAATAATATATTTAAAACTTATAACTATAAAAATATTATTTTATTTTAAACTTACTTAAAATAAAAATAAAATTATTTAATATTAAAAACGATTCAATTAAATATATATACATTATTAGTGGATGTTATTTCATTTGCACTATCGGATATATTTTTTAATTATCCAAATAACTTCAATGCAAATGTATAGGGAAAGTACAATTTTGTCCAGACGATCAATCTCGAGTTTACCGCATTTGCACGGTAGATTACTAGCTCGTTCGTACAATTACGGTTAGCCCCCTTGAAGTCTTGGATGGCTGGACCCCTCCCAAAAAAAAAAAAAAGTTTGAACCTCTTTTTTTTGGTCTAACCTTTTATTTACTTCTATAATTTGTGGGTGTTTTTTTTATTACTTCTGATATTATATATTTTCTCTATTTTTTTTTTGGTCCCTGTGATATTCTATATTTTTTGTATTGTTTTTGCGGGAGAAATGCTTCCAAGTTAACCAATAAAAGAAGTTTTACATTTTAGAATGAAAACAATTCAAATATATTGGGTAGTAATATATGTCAGGGAAGAAAAAAACTTAATGAGTTCTAATATCACCAAAAGTCAATTTAAATATACGTGTATGAGGTGAATGTGATGATGTGTAACCATTTTTTATTCTAATACTTAATTAGCAGTGTGGAGGGCTTTTGTTTTTCCTACATCAATTCTTCTATTTGTACATCCGATGTATTATTTGATCAGCCGTTGGTGTTTTGTTGGTCATCCTTGTTTACATTTGGCTTGATAAAACCAGATAATGGTTGTCGAATATCAGATCCATAAATGTGACCCATCTTTGTACGTTTTGTTTCCAGATACTTCTTGTTCTCCTCTGTAATGGGTGTCAGTACAGGAACCCTTCCAATGACAGCCAAGCCATATCCCTTAAGACCAGTGAATTTCGCTGGGTTGTTCGTCATTAGCCGCATAGTTCGGACTCCAATGTCTCTTAGTATCTGTTGAAAGTCAAAATTCAACTAGGTTAATCCAGTTCTAATTACTATTTTGTAAAGTGTAACCTCATCACATAAATTTCCTTCATTGAAATTCTTTCGGTGATGCTTTGTTTGAGAAATGTTACTAACAATTTATCATCATTTTTAACAAATATTGTACAACTAATTGCATTGTAGTGTAAAGATATATGCTCCTTATGGACATTGAGAGAGGCTAAATTCAAACCCGTCACCTTATATTCGTGACTCTGTGTGTGAGTGTATAACTGTTATTTCCTTTTAAAAATAAACTACTGGACACGAGTAACTGCTACTTATATTATACTACTGTTTTCTTTATATTCAGGACAAGTTTTTCACTAGTCACTTAAGTTTTGGTTTGTCAAAGTTTACCGAGAAAGGAAGCAACTATAACACAAAGCTCTCTCTCTCTCTCTCATGGTCCATAAGAGGGTGAAATGATATTAAACAAAGACTAATCGATCCTTCTCTGCTGTTTTTTTAATGACTTTTGCTTACAAAATGTGAGATTCATAATCTATCAGTCTATTAACTGACCTGGGCACCAATACCATATTCGCGTCCATCAACAGCTAATCCAAGTTCTATGTTGGCCTGGACTGTGTCATGCCCTTGGTCCTGCAAGTTATAGGCTCGGAGTTTATGTCCAAGTCCGATCCCTCTTCCTTCATGACCTCGGAGGTAAACAACAGCTCCTCTTTCAGCTTGTTCAATTAACTGCATTGCCAAATCTAACTGGTCTCCACAATCACACCTAGCTGATCCAAATATATCACCTGTTAAACATTCTGAATGAACTCTTGCTAGTACATCTTGTCCATTTCCTATGTCTCCCTGTTGAAGGTAAGCAGCAGTTTCTTAAGTCATGTTAGCATTTTAGTAAAAAAAATCAATCTCTGATAGAGAACATTAATACCTTAACAATAGCAATATGTTCTGTTCCATCTAGCTTTGATCTATAGCGGTAAGCCTGAAATAGACCCCATCTTGTAGGCAGACGGGAAATAGCAGTTCTTTCTACCAATGTTTCTCTCTTTCTCCGATACCTACGGAACAGAATACACAAATATAAGTCATGGGATTGATTGAACTCCTTTCTTCCCAGATCATAACAAGTTAATTTTAAGAATTAGAGATAACTAACTTGTTAAGGAAATTATACTTAAGCGATTGGGGAGGAAAAGAGTGAATTTAATTGATTAAATTGATCAGCTGCAAAGAGAAGAATATTGGCAGGCTACAAAAACCTAAGCTCCTTATTTTGACAAATAATTGACAGTCTGATAGTCCTTCTAAACAAATTTATAGACAGAAAGTTATAAACCAGACAAAATAGGTAAATAGTTAAATTTCATTTGGAAACATAAGAAATCAACTAGAAGTTAAATGCACAATCACTACAGTTAAAGACTTTTTATATAGGGATTAGCAGCTCACCTAATGAGATCAGTTATGGAAATTATTGGAATATTATACTCCCCGGCCAACTTTCTTAAAAAGGGTAACGAGGCCATAGAACCATCTTCGACATGAAGAATAGCTGAAAGAACAGATACAGGCCTCAAGCCTGCTAGGACAAGCAAATCAACAGATGCCTCAGTGTGACCAGCTCTTCTTAGAACCCCACCATTTCGATACTTGAGGGGAAATACATGGCCTGGCCTCCGGAAGTCTTCTGGCTTAGACTCAAGAGATGCAAGAGCAAGAACAGTCTTGGCCCTGTCTGAAGCTGATACTCCGGTTGGCGTGCCGAACTTTGCATCCTATTTACACAACAGAGTTTGAAATACACTTGAACTTTGTATATGTCAGAATGCACTAGTTGAGTTTTGTTTGCTATTTGACAAATACAGAATATTACCACAGTGATTGTGAAAGTTGGTGCAGAAGAATCTTCATTTTCAGTGTCTGGGGACATGAGGGGAAGATTCAATCGATCAAGATCCTCCACTTTCATGCCTACTGAAACAATCCCAGATCCAAGTTTAATCATGAATGCTATATCTCTTGGACTTGTAAGTGATGCTGCCATTACAATGTTTCCTTCAATATCCCCATTTTCATCATCTACAACAATCACAAACTGATAACAAAAGCCCAAAAACAAATTGTGATTAATGACTTCCAATTTTAAGAAAAACTCAAACAAGCTACACAACTCCTCCAAAAAAAAAAAAAAAAAAAAAAGAGTCACGTTGGGATAGATGTAACACAGTATGCCAAGTTAAATTGTGTAGTGTCCATTTGTCAAACACTTAAACTGCATGCTCGAGAAATAAGATTAAAACAAGAAATTTTGAATAAGAGCTATAGTTTTCCACCTTTCCTTGTCTTAAATCATTAAGAGCCTCCTCAATTGATGAGTAATTTGGAGAGGGGCAATCAGGATCACCCTCAGCATCACTAACAAAGAAATCCATTGTCTCAGGAGTAATTTCAGCATCCAATGTCTCAAATGGTGCTGGAAATGACTCATCCAACGCACCCAACAAAGACCCATTTTCATTTCCTTTTAAAGCATGATCATCAAAGTAGTTTCCTCCATTTCCAACTGCCCAACAAATAGATTTCAGCCATCTCCGTTTATACAATCCAAGTGCAACGTTCTGGGGAACCGCAAAAGATTGATGGAAGCTGTAACAAATTCAACACCAACAACACAAACTTGAAAACCATGAAAGCTTGAGACTATAAGTTTGGGACAGAAGAATTAAGAAAGTACCTTGAGCTGGTAAGAATATGCGGAAAGATGTGGTGGCAGAGCAAAGCCAATGCCATAGCAGAAAGCTTTCAGACATTTAATGTATTGAGCCACGTGTTAATGTCATTAGTTGCCTGAACAAAAAGAAAGCCCACCACTAGTTTTGGATGTGATTCACCATTCGCTGTTATCCAAAGATATATATATATATATATAGTTAGAGGGGGGACAAATATTATATAATTAGAGAGGCGATATAAAGACCTTATACGGTATATCTGTCTAATTAATAAGAAGAAATGCCTTGGTAACACTAATTTACCCCACTTTTATACTTAATATTAAAATTATTTATAAAATTAAAAAAGTCATTTACTTTTACATAATATCACAACATGAAAGATTTAAATGCAAATTTACACTTTAATTAACTTAATTTTTAATAAATTGATTAATAAACGTTAACAGCTAATCACAAAATGCATAATTTTAAACTAAATTACTTAGTAAAAATGCCAAAAAACTTTTTTTATAATTTCAACAAAATGATATCAATATCACACATAATACATATCTAGTAGTAATAGTCAATGATCTTAATTAATCTCGACGACAACCTACCAGTAACTCGAAAGTGCATATAACATATTACATATAAATTTAAAGTTGAATGTAACATATTACCTATAAAGATTCATGTTGCGTTAAAATGTATATGTGGATGTAACATGTTACTTAAAAATATAAAAATAAATATAATTATTACGATAGATATAACAATTTACATATAAAGATATATATATGGATGTAATATATTATATCTGGTGAGTAACTTATAATAATCTTTGGAATTCTGATGAGTTTTCGAAACTCTACTAGTAATAATTATCGAAGGTATTGTGGGATCTAATGTTATTTTTACATACTATTTTTAATAAATAAAATGCTTATAATGATGATAATAAAACTTAAACTTAGGCTTTATATAGAACATTATACACTTATTATTTCATTAGGAAGCTATGTTTATGTTTTTTTTGTCTAACTCGTATATTTTTTTTTCGTATTCGCGGTTTATTTTTTAAATTTAAATTTATATTATAATTTCAAAAATTAGATTTTTAAAGCAGTTACAAACACAATTATAGAAATTAAGAAATTAGATTTTTATATATAATAGTAATATTCTAACTTATGTTTATAGTATTATATACTTACCACTTGATTATGATTTTGTATACAAATTAAATTAAACTTGAATAAATTAAACTTACCACTTGATTATAATTTTGTGTACCAATTAAATTAAACTTGAATAAATTATACATACCACTTGATTATTTAAATATGACACTCTATATTTATCATTTTATTATAAAATTATGACAGTTTTTTTTAAGTTGATAATTTTAAAAAAATTATATTTTTAAAGCATAATCTGTACACAAATATCAAGACTCTTAAATTTTACAAATTTAAATTTTTAAATATATATAACATTTATATCGACAATATTAAGACTTTAATTTATACATTTAAATGTAATAATCTACACTTGTCACTTAAGTATGAAATTACGTTTAAGTTCATATACGAATTAAATTATATCTATATAATTTTTTTTATTTGTTGACTACTTAAATAAGTTTTATTTTTATAATATTTATTGACGTCCTTTTAGTTCTTTCTTTCTTACTCAAATATCATTTTTAATGAATAAAATAAGTGAAATTACAATAATAAAATTTAAACTTACATTCTATATAAGGCGTTATACACTTATCATATCATTATAAAATTATGATTATATTTTATATATATTTCATATATAAATTAAATTATACTTAACTAAGTTTTTTTTATCATCAGTCGTGATCCTTTTTTAATTTTAATTTATACTATAAATTTCAAAAATTAAGCAGAAACAATAATAATATTAAGAATATTAAATTTATAATATGAATTTAAAAAAATTATATTTTTAAATATAATAATTAGGTTTTATCATCACGTAGTCTAAAATTATAAAAAAAGTTAATAAATTTAAAAAATTAGATTTTTAAATCAGCATATAATAATAATATCAAGACTATTAAATTTATAATATGAATTTAAAAAAATTAGATTTTTATATGTAATATTTATAATGATAATATGAAAAATATAAATTTATGCTTTATATAAAATACTATATACTTATTATATCAATATGAAATTATAACTATTTTTTCTTCTAATTCATATATATATTAAATTAAACTTAAATTTATTCTTGCAATATTATTATTTATGTCAATAGTTATTTTTTATAGGTTAGTGATTTTTTTTAGAATTTCTTTGAACAATAAAATACTTATATATATATATATATATATATATATGAGCACACACTTAATTAAATATATATATGCTATAAGAAAATTATATTATTTTAAATTTTATATTTATATCAATTATATTATTTTTATTAAATAATTATCTAAAATTAAGTTATATAAATTAACTTACAAGTACACTTTTTATTTGTTTGCTCATAACATATGTATGCTTAAAATATTATATTTTGTTGATAAATATTAATAATTAATTTAAAATTTATTTTTTTATTATAATTTATGTATATATATATATATATATATATTACATTTTTTTATTTTATGAAATATGAATCTAAACTAACCAATAAATAACTCAACTATAAAAGTAGAAAAAATAACAAAAATTCAAGTTTTATTCGATGTAAAAATATGTGTGAATTTTTCCAATGTTTATTTAAAAATCCATATAATTATATTTGTTTATAATTTTTTTTATTATAATTAATAGATTTTTTTAAAATAAATGATATGTTTATAAATTCTAATTTATCACTTAAAAAAGTGAATATTAATTACAATTATGATTAAGAGAACACTAATTACAAATAATAGATGAAAATGACATTAAATATTGATATACGACGTTACGACAACATCTAGTATTATTAAAAACAAAAATAAAAATTAAAACTTGATTATTGAAAAAATACAAAAATATATATGCATGTTCAGTACACAGATTATTATTCAAAATACCTTCAAGTTTTTAGATAATTTTAAAAATACCCTTAAAATTTTAAAAAATTCAAAAATATCTCTCAAATATAAAGAAATTTAAGTCTAATAAAAATAAATAGTAATATTCGTAAACTGGAAAAAGAAATAATAAACCCAGACATAGTATGATTAGAATCACAAGGTATTTCAGGATGTTTTTTACGACAAATTGTAATAAGTAATTTTTTTTAAAGAAATTTAAAAAGTAAAATTAAATCTTAAATAATAAGATAGATTTAAAGATCCATCATTTTCATTCATGGGAAAATTATTCTCCTAAAAGAAGATTAAAGCATGTGATAAAATTTGTTTATCTTAGATTTTTCAGTTCACTAATAGACTATAATAAGAAAAGATGTATCAGTCCCTACCACTTCATAAGATAGTAATTTTCAATACAAATAGAGAAGTTTTCAAACCAATGGTACTTCCAAAAAAAGAATTCAACATAGAAGAACTATGTGTACTAATAGGTCAAATTTATTATAAACTCATAAAGATTGATAATTCTACTAAAATTAAGATAAATTATTTAACTAATAAAGTCACTATCATTTCCCACAACATCATGACTATGTCAGAAGAAGATGTGAAAAAAATTTCAAACATGAAACCAATTTTAACAACAACCACCTGGAAATTGGTCAAAAAACAAATAAGATATTATGCTTCTATACTAGAAAAGTCACCAAAAATCATAGATGCATTCACTGCATCAAAGATCGAGAAGACGAAGATGCGTCATCAAAACGACTGTCATTAGAAAATAACAAAGATGAATAAAGAAAGGAACTGTTGAAAAGAAGACGATAAAGAAAATAAAAATGTAGACCCTACATTTTAGTCGGCAACATGTGCTAGGAAAGAATACGAATTATCAAAGCAGGGGTAAAATAGAATTTTTAGTCTTGTAAATAGAGATTCTTTGTGCTATAAAACGAACCCTTATTCTTATTTTAAAACACAGGAAAAAAACTTAGAGCACTCTAATATGAAAAACACATAAACTCTAACATAAAAATCCTCTCTATCTAGAAATTCCAAGACCAGTAATATTATACCCGGTAATTATGAGCAGTTAAGAATCCATTCAAGGTTCTTAGTTGACCTTAAGTTGTAATAATTATTATCTTATGAATAAAATAGAGTTATGTTACTCTTTTCTAATAAGTCAAATATTGAACATCATCTATGTATGGATGAAGAAAGCTAACAATTATCAGAAGGGTGTCGAGTTTTGAGCAAAGCTAAGGCATAACAAGTGTAACAAAAAGAGACTAATGGAAAAGAAGAATGTGGTGAACCTATTAAATTCAAGTATAATAATTATTAATTTAAACTAGTTAAGAATTTTGGATGTTTAAATATTTGCTTACGTCAAGTTATAATACTCATAAATAGGAAAATATAAACTATTTTTTATTTCAGAAATAAACAACTAGTTCCAAAAGAAATTAAATATAAAAATCTAATTCTATTAAAAATTTTGATAAAGGTTATCTCTTAGTTTTAAATGAATATTTTGAAGATGATGATTATGAAACTTATCTTGAACATTTTAAAATATTTAACACCTTGTTAGACATTTATACAAATTATATTAAAGTTATCATAAGTATAATAGATATCATGTTTCAAGGACATTCAGACACTATTTTAGTCAAAAATAAGTAAGAATATTATTATTTTATAACATAGAATTACATAAAAAAAATAAACATTTAATAGTAATACATAATATTTAAAATAATTATATAAATAATTATTTAATTTTTTTTATATTTTATATATTAACATAATAGAATAAAAATTATGTTCATATTTAATTTTTAAAATTAAATATATTTTTTAAATAAATATCAAAAATAAAAAGTATGATTAAATGATAGAAAAATTATTATTAATTTATAATCTATAATTATTAACGTAAAGAGCGTTCCTATCCAGATGCCCTAGCGTCGCTAAATCAACCCAAGTTATCGGTGAATTCGGGGGATAAATATTTGGATACGTAGCACTGTCTTATAAACCTAGAACCGTTCATTGTGCAACATAATTAATATACGAGTGAAGCAAAAACATTACAATTTTTATATTTAAAGAGAATACTATATAGTGTACTTTGATTTTTGATATTTTTACTAAATTTAATCTTTTTTTATTGTCTTAAATTTTTACTGTCTTATTTATTAAGATTTATCTATATCATCTATAAACACCTATTATCTTATCCAATAAGACTTAATTATTCTTCAACACTAATATTATATTTAATTATTATTATAATAATATTAAATTTTATTTTTTAAAGTATTCATGTAAATTTTCTAATCTTATTCTTATTTCAAAAAAAGGATTGAAGGATTTTTTTGAATATAAAATTATATATTAGATGTAGTTGCATGATACAAATAATGTAACATATTAGAACCCCAATTTGCTTCCCCAACTTATATTTTTTTTTACATAAAAAATATAATTTTACATAATTTTTATAAATTATATTTGTATTTAAACATCTTTTTATCATCATTAAAAATATTCTTATATTGTGGGAAAAAAGAAATTATATAAAATTATATTAATTATGATATTATATGTTTATTTTTTAAAAATTAATTAAAATTTTCTTTTTAAAGTAATTTAATTATTTTTATACTATAATATATCATATTATAATTAATATAATTATAAATTTATGTGTAGTCTAATATTACGTTTTACTCTTTGACAAAAAAAAAATTAGAATAGTTTGAATGAAAATTTAATTATATATAAAGGTGATAGTCCATCTGTTTTGAGTGAGTTAAAGCCTGTTTGAAGTAATTTAGTTTAAATTGATTAAATTTTAATTTAAATTAAATTTAATTCAAATTAATAAATATGAGTTTAAACATAAACTAAAAATAAATAAGTTGAACCAAATTATTAATTGTATTTTTTTTATAAATCAAAATATATATTGAATGATTAAAGTTTATCGTTTCAAACAATATTACACGAAACATTAAAAATGAGAAAAATAATATTACAATTATTCTTTAAAATAGATGATAAACTAATATTTAATGAATAATTTACGCACACAATAAAGTTTATAGATATAATATAACTTCTCATACATTTATTATGTTAAAATAACTAATTAATTACAAAATAAGAATATTAGTAAATGTTTAGAGAGAAATTTCTCGTTAGGTATTCTAGTGATTTTTAGAGAGAAGTAAAAAATATGAACAAATAAATAGATTATGCATTATACTCATTTAAGGGTTATATATATGTATAACATCTTACATACATGACAAGGTACGTATTAAGCGACCTTGATACACGATTACATATGTAGTAAAATTGTACACAAATTAAACTAGTTTGAACAAAAAACAGATCGCTACAAACGTTACACATAAATAAAAAAAAGTCATTGTCTTATGGAGAGGGAGGATCGTGATCATGTCGGGATATATAGTTTCACCATGTCTTAACATCCAAGACCTCGCAGTTTGATAACGAGGCATTTTTGTCAATTGGGTTGTATGCTCTACTAAGCTTGTTGGGCACATGACATTTGTTAAGCTAGTCATATATCCTCTTTATACCCTAACGGGGTGTCTGTTATTATTAGGTAGTATGTCTGTTATATATTTAATATCAAACAATAAATATAAACTAAATAAAGTTAATTCTTAAAGCTCATTTCTAAATAAATTTGACAAAGTTAAACGTCATCAAACTCCTCCTATGCAAAAGTCAAATAATGTGATGTTTTCGTGGAAACACATAGTTTGAACAAAGAGCTTCAAATCTCAATAGAGTTTCACTAATCACTAAATAAAGAAATATATGGATAAGATTAAATAAAGATTTTACTACTAACTACGCATATATAAAGTTCTCATAATGTATTCAAATAAATCATACAATGATTATTTAGAAAAACCATCATTTTAAGTTGTATGTAAAATAATTTAGCATGTTTCAATAAACTTAGGGGTGCTGTTAGAGAATAGTGAAAAAATCTTAGACGTAGAGAAGTAAAGAATTGAGAGAATAAGATTGAACTGATTGAGAATTAAAAAGAAATATATGTCTCCAATTTTAAGTTTTTAACTTATAATGTAAATTGTAACGTTTACATATTATAATTTTTTTCGATTTAGTCAAACTTAATATCATCTAAGTCAATTTTTTATTATTATTTGAGCTAATTTAATTTTAATTTAAATTTAAATTCGATTGAATTAATTAAATTACTGTATAAATTATCATCTTAATTATAAGTAAACAATTGTTATTTGACTGAGTAATAAGGCATGCGATTCAAATATCATGAATGTCTTTGTGTCGAAATAATTAATATCTCATAATTTTAAATAATGCATGTCATCCATCTCACTTGTCCTAGTTCTACATTTCTTCAGCTGTCACGGTCCAATATTCCCTTGCCACGTGTCACCTTGCTCCCCTTTCTTCCTCCGCGCGCCTTCTAATCTCTCCGATCCCCAGGCGAGGGTCCGTACATCTCGGGGATTTCAGGACGTCGTGTTAGGTAATATTGGGGTCTATTTTTTTATGTACACGCTTTAGAATATGTTTCTTAGTTTTTATTGGCTATGGCGGAACCGTCGCCACAGGATGGTTCGGATGAAAACAAATTACGGAAAGGTATTTTTTCTGTTGCTAGTATTATGATCACCCTTGTCACCTACGGTTTACTACAGGTAGAATATCGGTCAATCGTTTATTTATTATTAATTATTCAGAAATGGATTAAGAATCTTGTAATCCAGGACTTATGTTTTAGTTACTGAATAAAAAACTTGTAATGTTATTAAGCATTGATTTCTATTTTGTTTGATTATGGTTTTGATGACTGGTGCTCTGCCTGTGTAATGAGGAAGTTCATGTGGATTGAGAATCTTTTGTTTCAGGACTTGAGTTTTTTTTTTTTAAGTTCAGTACTTAACATATGATAAAATCTTCCTTTTCTGACAAAATAATTATTACAACCACAAAATTGCTGGTTGCTAACCAGAGAAGGGCTTTCTTATGAACACTTAAGTAACAACACCTTAAGAAGTTGAGCTCTACCAGCTGTAGGTTTTCAGAGATGCATGAGTAATGAGTTTCTCTTTGATATGTAAATTCTGAAGACATTTGTACTAAATGCAGACTTATACTGCAATATCTATTGATAATCACACATGTATAAGTATAACGTGGTTTATTACACTTTGTTTCTTGCAGGAAAAGATAATGAGAATTTCATATTGCAAGGAATTCTTTAAGTACTCGTTGTTTTCTCCAAAATTGCTGGTGCTTTATTAGTGAGTAGCTTTACTGGAAAATTTCCGTACTTTTCTTTGTTTGAACTTGAGATTTCGTCCTAATTCACTAAAGATTGAAGCCTATCTGGATATACTAATTACTAGTTATTACAAATTAAACCTTGATTTTCCAAAACAGGAAATGGTGTTTCTCTTGCTGGCAGCTTCTTTTTTATCTGTTATATTCATTATCCTCCTGCTCTCTCTCTCTGTGTTTATTTTAAGGCAAGCAAGAAGGCCTTGGATCCTGTTTCCCCAGTTTTTAAGTACTGTCTCGTGTCTGTTGTCTTCTCCGCCTATATCCCTAATTTAATTTCTATTTTCTCTTTTCCTCTCTTATGTTGTTCTTCTTCCCTCTTTTACATTAGAGGTCTTACGATGTCAATATCATACTGTGATATGAACAATGTTGATATCATACTTGCAGTAGCACTCATTAGTATAGCCCATATTGAAAATGAGTTGCAGATACTCTCTAGCCTGGAAATGAGTAGTTTTCTTAATATTAACCCTTCAAACTAACTAGGTTGCATTGTTCATTATTATTGGAATGAGCCTTTATAGTTTAAGATGGGAACCCTATACTCTACTGAGCTTGCACTCTATTTGTATGTATGCTAATGTGTTTTCTTGTTTTTATTTAACAAATGTAATATTCCCTATTGACCTACAAATTATTCCTTCTAATTTGTAAAAGAAGATCCCTTTATTTCCTTCATGCATTCACATGCTCATTTGTATGCCTGATAGGTTTGATGGCTTTACAAGCACCTTCCAGGACAAATTATTTAGAGAGTATGATATGGAGATACACAATCAAATATTCTATACATCATTATGTTCTTGTATTCTTAGCTTGACGGGTAAGGTCCTTGTTGCTAAAGCTATGTAGGTTGCTTTCAAGCAATCTTGGGTTCAAGTATTATGATGCATGTTTCATTTTTGATGGTTTTACTGGTTGGATGAGAAGTAATCTCTGTTTTCTGCATGGTAGCGCATATATTTTGTTGTTTTATTCTACATTTTTCTTAAATGATTATTCTGAAATTGATACATGCAATTTGTTTTTTATTTTAATGTTTCATTTGATGTCCCCTTCATGTAGTTAGCTATTATGAATTTATGATTAAATATCAAATATATGCAACCTTAAATATAGTAACCATATGGATAATATGTAGTTAGCTCTTTGTAAATGTACAGTCACTGTCAGACCCCATGAAAATGGGGTCATCAATTTAGAATGAATCACAAAAACTGATTACAGATGGTATGCTAAATCCTGATTTTAACTACCAAAAATACTAGTGTTAGTTAGCTGGTCAGTTTTATCTGTCTTTTCTGCATTTCTTTGCTTGTTCTAGAATTCTCTTTTTTTCTCCTTGTAGCATTAATAGTTGTTTTGTGAATGCTATTGCTTCGGGTCTTATACTACAGGGTAATCTACTGCCAGCAATAGACTTTGTCTATGGCTAGAATGATTGCTTCTTTGACATTGTATTGCTTTGCACTGTGAGTAACGATGTCTTTCATAATTTCTGTTTGACTATTGGCATACAATCTCTCTCTCCCCCACTAATTATCTGGTTTTCGTATCCATGATAATGTGGGTTAATGTTTTTCATTTCTAATGATAAATTGTTTCAGGTAGCAACGGCTAGTCAATTTTTCATTTCACATGCCATCCGTACTTTTGGTGCTCTCACGTTTGCCACTATCATGACCACAAGACAGGTATTACTTATCTTTTAAAAATCTTGATTAGACTTTTTTCCTCTGTTCATAAATGAAGCTTCTTACAATTAATGATTTATCATTTACTATTTGACGCGTGGTTGGTAAGCATTCTGCTATCATTATTTGGCCATCCTTTTAGCTGGGAACAATGTATTGGAGCTGTAAATGACTTAAGAGCTTATTAAAATTTCCTGAATGCTACTGACATTGCCTTGTATGTTTTTATTAGGTCATTGTCTTTGGTTCCCTATACGCGAAAAGCCTCTTTAGGAAAACACCCCAAAAACCACCTTCAGAACAAGCACAAATTCCAGTCCTCTGAAGGGGAACCCGTGATGATAAGGATTCAAGCTTCTGAGTTATGATGACCAAATATATTGAACTTGGTATCATCTCTAAGACTCTAACTTCAGCTAACAGGCAGTTTTAGTTTTAAAACATGAAAGCTGCGAATGAATATCAAATCGGTAGCACCTGAATCTCAGACTCATTGCAAGTGAAATGGGTCACCAAAACTAAGACAGGGCATCCAGTGGTGCTTTTCATTTCTTTGGGGAAAGTGGGAAACTATGAGTTAGATTAACTAAAGCAACATTTTGTTTTCTGTGAGAATTTTGTTCTTTCTCGAATATAGAAATGAAAAGGCTGTTTTTGTTTCTGAGTGCTATTTACCATGACCATGGTTAGGAGAAAGTACTCTTCCTTCAATCCATGTTAATCATAAATGGATTACTTTGACTGGAAAAAAGGGTGGGAAGGGGAGGGGAAATTTTTTAAGTTCATTGTATTTTCAGATATTCATTTTCTTTCTATTAGCTTGTATAAATTAACTTCTACACACGTGTACTCACACAAAATAAACTATGAAGGCATGATCAAATTGTATTTTTGTCCGAAGTTGAGCTTTATTTTCAAGTTATACGTTAAAAAATAATTGATTTAATTGGCTGGAATATTATATCTACCTCAATGAGAAATCTTACTTATATGTTTTTTATTAATATGATTTTATTTTTAATTTTAATTCTTTCTTTAATAAAAAAGAAAATTAAGATAATTTTATTTCAATGTGTATTTATATTTATGTTGTATGCATCTCGCCGGTCATGATAATAAAATATGAATGTTTGATTAAATTTTTCCTGAGTCTTGTCGAAAGCTTTTTTTTTTTAATAATCCATTAGCCAAATGAGGACAAATAATGATTACAACAATGTCTATCGAGATTTGAATTTCACTTTTTACGTATTGCAAAAAAGAATTCATCCATTTAGATGATCTATGCACAGATCACTTTTTTAGTTTTAGGAATATGTTGTTAAAAGAACAATCAACGAATAAATTACTTGAAGAAAATTGACTTTTGTCATATAATATTTTAAGTAAAAATTAATAATTGTAATATAAAATTAAATACCAAATAAATAATGTCAAAAATAAATTTGCATATAGTTTGATTAAGTGCACTAAAATGTTGAGCTAAGTAATACTTTATTCATAATTTAATCGCATTATAAACTTATAATTTTATTTTAAAATAATGATATTATTACAATAAGTATAATTAATAAATATATCCTTATACTTGAATGTAAATATTATTAAATAAAATTATTATTATTGAATTATTATTATTACAATATAAGTTTGTAACCCTTATTTTAATGTCAAATTAATTTTTAAAAACTTTGAATATTAAAAACATAAAAATAAATATCAGGGCTCATTTTTTTTTTAAAGAATATGATTTCTTTATTACAATATTATAATTTGGGCGAAAAGTTTTTCTAAATTATTGATTTGATTTTGTTAGTAGTGTGTTTTTCTTGAAAAGAGTTCAAAATATGCACACTTTATACATAATTGTTGTAGGATAAAACAACTTTTAATTTCATATTTATAATATTATATTTTATTTTAATTAAATAATTATCTTTATTCTTCCCTCGAGTTATCAATTATCTCAACTCTATTATTTTAATTAGTAATATTTGGGTGTTTTATAGCAAGATATCACATGTCTACCGTTACAAGAAGTTATGAGGTGGAAGATGTATGGTACATGAGGAGCTTTAGGTGTGTGACCCTAACAAGATACTCAAAATAAAAGAAATGATAAGTAGACAAAAAGAGATGAATTATAGAGATACATGGACGTGATCTTATCATGTGATAATGTTCTGATTGCAAGATAAATATAGTAGTTCCAATGGGATGCCAACACTTAAGACGATAATGTCTATATATATATGAATCCATGTAACCCATTATAGAGATGAAACTCTCTCACTAAAATCCTATAACACTTTGTAATTCTCTCCAAATAATTGGTGCCCACCTTCATTTGGGCTCACCATCAGGCAACTTTATAATAAGATCTCGAAGTGTGATGGCTGAGATGTATGTCCTACTTTCATCCACCCGGTTCATTTTTACACAGAACATAGCCTATAGCTCACCCTTTTTTAGCTTGAATTCTTGCTCCTCATTGGCTACAACCAAGTTTAAGAGTGTCTTCCATCCATTTACATTTATTTAGTCAAAGGTTAGATAGTATGTGTTCAAAAAATGGGTTACCATATGACATAATGGAAACCTCAAACCAACATGAAGTGCTTCATTGTGCAAAATGTACCATCATTAGAATGAATCATCAATTTCGAGGAGATGTTGGGGAATTAGTACTAAGCCCACATATGATGGAATATAGTATATCTTTAAATGGTACATGTCATCTATGGTCAACTTGGTGGGTAATTTATGAATTTTCTTTTTGAATTTTTTTCCATAGGATCCATGGTTGGCTCACGACGTGGTTTCTTTTTCTATAAACCTTTTGAGGGACGATGAGGTGAATAAAAGGTATAGGTCCTAAGCTTGAGGTACCCAACAAATTTGGAACCGATGTGCTAGTGGGTGTAGGATCTCGAGACACAATCGAGGTGCTTGATTCAAAAACTTGAACACCACTCGTTTTGGTATGGGTCAAGGTGGTCTCACGAGATATTTGACATACTTCGAATGTATTGGAGTGCTTTATTCTAAAATGTGTGGTTCTTTGGACATAGACCCCATCATTTGGATTTGGGGTAGAAATGAGGAGTGTTAGAACCCCACTTTCTATTACTAGTTCATTTATCCTTATTTCTCTATTCCATGAATTATACCTACGGCTCATAAGGGATAGAATGTCTTCGGTCCTTGAGGTGGGGCTAGACCTAACTGGAACCCTACTTGGTTAGGAACCGGGATGCTTAGCCATCGATAACTACAAAATTTAAAGAAAGGGTTAAGAAAAATCACCTAAAGGTGAGCGAGTTGTTCTTTTTGCATAGGACTGAAGTTCCAAAAGCAAGAGTTAAATTTCCTCTATCACGGTTAAAAATTCTTTAAAGGTGGACTAAAAATCTTCACGAGGCCTATAATTCTCTTAAGAATTTTTTTGATGTATGTTGGAAAAAATTAGCAAAGTGAAAAGAATGAAGGACTAGGGCTCTTGTTATAGTGGGAAAGAGAGTTAGATCTCCTAACAGAAGTTGAAATGTTAATAACATAAGAATTTGAAAAGTTTACTTCAAAGAAATTGATATATTTAAGTACAAAGAAATTGAAAAAACTGCACCATTAAGAAATAGATACATGTTAAGGTAGTACCCCAAGAAGAGTGATTCTTTCATCTTTATTCAAGATAAAAGATCAAGATAAAATAACGGGGAACTTAATGTTTGGGTGTTTCAGACCAAGGTATCCCATATCCATATGGTACATTCACTCAGGATGTTATGAGGTGTATGATGTATACGAGGTGTATCACACACAGGGTATACTGGTACAAAAGAAGCTTTAGGTGTATGACTTCAATGAGATATGCAAGATACAATAAATGATAAAGAGATAAGAAGATATGAATTGTAGAGATACATGGACGTGACTTCATCATGTGGTAGTAATCTAATTGTTATTCGGATATGATCATTCTAAGGATACCAACACGTAAAGATAATGGTGTCTATGTATATGAATCAATGTGACCCATTATACATACGTGACTCTCTCTCTAATCCTACTCTAAAATCTTATAACACCATGTAATTCTCCCCAAACAAGCTTATAATTAATATTGTGCTTTTAGCTTTGTTTCATTTTGTGTTCTTTTTAAGATATTTCTTTCTTATCTTGTTTTTATGTTTGATTGGTTTGGAGGTGTCATACCAACCCTTTTAGAACTTTCATGTTGTGTGTTTCTATCAACTTCATGGTATTAATAGACGCACTACCTGATTTTGATGGAAAAAAGTTATCTCAACTCTATTAGCTTGCATAGAGTTAGAGCATAAAATGTAAGAATGTAGGCTATTAGTAGTAGCTTCTTTAAGATAGCTTTGCCACTAAAATTACTATTATGTTAAATATATTCTGCATTTTCTACTTAATTTCTCAATATCTTTGATTCCTCATCAAAAATTGATTAAAAAAAACTCAGATACTTTCTTTTGGCTGAGAGAAGAATTTATTTTTTGGCTTCTTAATTGAGTTGTTGGGTATAAATTATTAGCCTGACCACTTAAGGGAATTCGGAACCTTGTTAACATTATCATGCTGGATTTCTTTTTTATCCTCAAATAATTTTAAATATTGTAATTTTCAATTTTTTTAAATAAAATATGGTAGTTTGGTTCGAATATAACAATAAATTTTAAAACTTTACAGAGTATAATAAAGATTAAATTACCATGTTCACTTTTAACAAAATGCTCAATACTTTCTTTACATCTAAAAGAAACAATACTTTATATAGGGTTCACTTTTTGCCTAACAACATAACTAATTGTAAAATATAAAGGGAGAAGAAAAATATATATATAATAATTTCACTATTTTATAGTAAAAATATAAATTAATTTAAAAATGTTAATATCATTTAATTTTGTATTCATATTATATATATATATATCATAATTATTTTAAAAATTAAAAAAATATTTAATTTTTATATTTTTTATACTCTATTATGGATCCTGTGTTGAAAGATAAAATGATTTTTCTCAAATCCTATTTTTTATTATGATTAACATTATAATTTGGTCCATAATTAATGAATAATTTATCACCAACACCAGTGACCTTCCAACAATTTAATTTTGGTTTTTATTAGGGAAAAAATAATAATTTACTTCTGGAAGCATTATCCTCTCCTTACAGTTACCTTGGTTGCCAAACCTTTAAATAAAAATATAAAATAAAACTAAATCTTAATTTTAAGATAATACTTTCCGCTCATCTATATGAACAGTGAACATTAGTTTAAGATTAGTGATTCAAATTTGATAATATATATATAAATGTTAATTTTTAAACGGTAATTATTATTATATCAAAAAAATTATTAAAAAGAGAACTCTTTAAAAATAGTTTTCATTTAAGTTACATTTATAATATCAAGAAGGTACGTAATTCTATAATTATGTCATTTATATATTTTAATCTTATAATTTTTTAAATTAGTTTCATTAGTTATGTAATTTATAATATAATTAAATAAGTCAAAAAAATTTAAAATTTAGATTTTGTTTAAGAATAAAATAAAAATTATATATTTTATTAAAAAAACTACATCAACCTCTCTCATTTTTCTTTCTTTTTCTCTCATTCTTCTCTCATTATTATTTTATCAATAAAAAATAAAATTGAGAAAAAAAATAGAGGGAGGGAGGGAATAGCACATTTTTAATAAGATTTAATAAATAAATAAAATACAAAATGATGACACAAATAAAATTGAATCCTAATTAATCGTAATTAATATTTTTTTTATGTTTTTTTGGCTTTTAAAAGTAATACAAACTTAATTCTTATAAGTTTTTTTTTCTTAAAAAATAATATATGATAATTGACTATTAATTTTAAAGAAATTTTGTTATAAAAATCTTATATTTATTTTAAAATTAATATTTAGATTATAATTTTTTTAACAATTTAGTCATATTAATTTAACAATTTAGATTATAATTGACGTACATTATAAATTATTATTTTTACAATTACGTTAGTAACTTTATTTTTGAGTAAATTACCTCAATTCACTTTTCTTAAAAATATAATTTAATTTAATTAATATTATTATATTTAAATTAAAGAAAAATACTCAACAATAAATGATAAATGACAATGTTAAAGATCAACTAATCCATTTCATTCTTTATAAGTTTTTTAACATTGTTTTTACACAAATTCATGTAATTTTGAGAAATTGATTTTTTTCTTTAAAATACTTGCATATAATATGATATATTTATAAGCATGAGATTATTGTGTTAAAAATACTATTTAAAAAATTAAAAATGAAATGAATTAGTTGATTTTCAACGATACCCTTTCTTATTTGGGTATTATTTTTTCATAATTTGAATATAATAATATAAATTAAAATAAATTTTCTCATTTTTAAAAATAAAGTGACTTCGGAAAACAAAAATGAATTTTCATAATTTGTAAAAAAGAGTGACTTATGATACACTTAGTCCATTTATTTACATCATAATAGTGTATATATAATGTAATTGAAAAAATTAAAAAATAAAATAAAAAATTACACTTATCCCTATACATTTTTTTTATAAAATATGAATAAATTATTATAAAAAACTAGTTATACGATTTAATTATTATTTTTATAATAAATAAATGACAATAATTGTATTTTCTTTATTTTTAATTGATATTTAATATAATAGGATATTGATACAAAAATATAATATTAACTAAACATAACCATGATTCACTCATCAAGTGGCAAAGACACAGGGTTAGATCATATTTCATTACTAATCAATATTTTATCTAAAATAATTTATTAATTTCTAGTCCATATATAAATAATATTTTTTTTCTTTATTTTCAATAAAATTCAAAGATAACTCATTAAAAAATTATATTTAATATTACTTTAGTCTTACAAATTGGATATATTAGTAATTTTATTTTAAATTGGTACAATTTAATCAACTTATTTTTACATTTATGGACATTTCAATTAAATTTTGGTGATTTTAATTTATTTTTTGAGATATTTTTTTTTCAAACCCCTCTTAATAGGACTTCTGCGGGTTAGATTCATTTTAATTTAACTTAATATTTTCTAATAAAAAAATCCTACAAAAATAAAATTGATAAGAAATAACTAAAGCTCCAAAATACAATAATAATGTGATTAAAATATAATAATTTAAAAAAATGTAACTAATGTATGTAATTTGTTAAATTAAAATCATTAAAATATTGTGCTATCCATTCATTAATTACTAAACAAGAACTTTTTTTTTTTGTTATATTTGAAGATTAAGGTATGAATATTCTCATTTTATAACAAATCTAATTTTTAATGTAGAATAATTTGACACATTTTTATTTTATTAATTTAATTATTTTTATATTATTTTTTGAATAAATGAAATATAATATTTTTTAAATATATTTGTAAATAAAACTTAAACTTTAGAAATTGAGTTACAACTTGTTATCTCTAATTTATAAATTTTATATTTATTATTTTGTACACTAAAATATGCATAACTTAGTCATGTCTAAAAATATTTCTGGCCATGTCAATGCACTCATTGATCTATTTAATAAAAATATATTATTAATTTAACACAAATATGACATGTATTTATCAATAAATTGATTTAGTGTGTTTAATGTAAATTTTAAGAATTAAAATAATTATCAAATGAAAATAATGTAAAGTAAATAGATAATAAAACTATCAAATATCTATTTATAATAAATATTTTATTATAGCATCATTTTGATATTTATTGTTGTAAAAAAACTTATAAAAACTTAAATAAAATTTAATAATAATAATATAGAGTAAATATATAATAAAATTATCAAAATAATTATTCATAATAAAAATATTTTAATATTTATCTATAAAAAAAGATTGATATAGGATTTGGACGAGACGAACATTCATGCTTTTATGTATAAAGAAAAGATAAAGGAAAGAAATGAGTAAACACTCATCAACTTTCATTTGAATCCTAAATCTTTAATACGTTAGTCAAATCTCCTTAACATTTTATATTGGTAAGGATCTTTGGTAAGGAGAAATTAGTTAGTATTCTTCCGTATTGTACTTGTATAAATACTTTTATTTTTCGAATAATTTTTAAACCAACAGAAGAATATTCATATTTTTGAATCGATATGAATTAACAAAACAAATAAATAAGTAAAATTTCCCAATAATTGTATCTAAAATTCTAAATATATACTTTAATTATTTAATTATTCAATTTATTAATTATAAATAACAATAAATTAACAAAACATGAAATTTTAGATCAAATAATTATACTTATTATTGTTAAAACTTATAGTTTGAAATAGCCGAGTGTTATCTTTCATATTATTACGCAATCACAATTAAATATGAATTAAATTTTGTTTTTAGGTTAATTTATTATCAATTATGGGACTTTTATATGAAATTTATTATTAATATTTTATATTATTATAATAAAATTAAATAATATCTTAATATTTTTATTAAAATATATTCATATTGTTATCATATTTTTTTATAATGCATTTTTTAAAATTAAATAAAACATACTCATATTTATATATTATTTTCTTTTTTATTATATCTATATTTTATGTTAAATTTTTGATGTATTTTTATATAAAAAAACTTATTACATTTTATTAACGTACTATAACATAATTCTATTTGATAGATTTTTATTTTTAAAATTTCTTTTTGGGTCTAAATATATGCTTTTCTTTTATAATATGATAAATATATATTTAATACATCATTTTATAACATGATAAATATATATATTTTTAGAGATAGAGAAGCATGTTATATGTTATGATGTCATCATATTAGTCAAAAATAAAATACGACTCCCTATCACTTAGTTTTTTATAAAATGTGATAAAAATAATATTAGTTTTCATTGATCAATTATGATTTAATTTTAATTAAGTATTTTTTTAATTTAATTTATCAGAATTAAACAGTTGTACAATTAATCAGAGTTTGGTCAATCGGTGACCCTACTTGACAAAGCTAAGTTTGACACATATTTAACTGCCTGGACTTTAGTTAGTTGGTGGACTTATTCGTCATAGTCAAATTGGATACATTTTCAATTAAATTAGACTGTTGTTCAATTGATTGAATTTTGATCAGACATAAACACTACTTGTTAGAAGTGAATTGAAAATATATATAACTAAATCTATAATTGTCCAATAGGTTATAGTTTGATCGATTGGTAACCTTAATTGTCATAATAAAGGTGGACACATGTAGAACTACATTTGATAGTTATCCAATTAATTGAATTTTGATTTATTAGTGATCATACTCATTTAAATCAAATTGAATACATGATCAATTTATCACATTTTAATCGACGTATGATTTCAGTTAATATATATTTGAATAATTGATCATACATAATATTTTTATATTTGTTTATATATTTAATTAGACAATTACTCAATATTTTTATACAAAATTAGACGCGTTGTTCTAAAATAACTCATTTATCTATTCATTAATAATATAATAAAAATATTAATAAAATTAATAATAAAGATCACATGCAACTATCTCCTTAAAGAAAAAAGAATAAACAGATAAATGAGTTATATATATGCCTGAGGAAAAATTAATTTCATAATTTTAACCAAAAACTAACACATTTTTTCTTCAAATAATTATATTATTTAAACACTTATAATTAAAATTTTAGGAGAAATTAATTTCATAATTTTAACCAAAAACTAACATTTTTTTTCTTCAAATAATTATATTATTTAAATACTTATAATTAAAATTTTAATTTCATACTTTCTATAAATAAAAATAAATTTTATATATTTATTCATCAAATGATTGAGTAAATAAAATAAAATATAAATATTTTCTTACATTTCTCGAGGCAAACATAAATCAGATAAGTAAAATTTTATTTAAATAAGGGGTAAATATCACACATTTGTATTAATTTTTGTATTTTTAGCACTTAAATATGTTATTTTTTTGTGAATTTTTTTATTAAATGATTTTTATGTTATTTAAATTGATGATTTAAAATAAATCAAGAATAATTCTTATCCTTAGTTCATTAAACAAATTACGGATGGTTGTTTATTTGTTTTAGAAGATGATAACATATAAAAAAACAACATACTTAAGTAGGGAAGTTAATTTAAAAAAAAATTAATTTTGTTTTTCAATTATAAGTAACAAAAGAAGTTTTAATATCAAATTAAAAATAAAAATAGGAAAAAATAAAAGAAAATTAAATATTCAATTATTTGTTACTACACTATGGCGTCATTTGTCCTTTAAATAAAGAAAAAAAACATAAATTTAATAAGAGTATTTAATAAAATAAGAGGCGTGTGTTTGGATATTAATGGGAATGATATCATAATTTAAATTATCATATAGATAATATTAAAATTTAAAATTTAAAATAAAGATTAAGTAATTGTAGTTAAATAATTAGATATAATTGGTTAGATTTATTTATTAATATTATTAATTTTTAGGTTCTAATCTATAAATAATAGACTTTATATGGTAAACTTTAGTCAATTTTTTAAAACTAAATGATTTTTATATGATAAAATTATTTAATTGATTTTATTTTTAACTTTTTAAAAGAATATATTTTTTATATTATAAAAAATATTTACCATATAAATTTGAATTTACAAAAACTTATATTTTTTTACTTTATAACAAAACAGATGTAAACAACGTTAAATTTTTTTAAAATAAAAGAGTTATATTATATAATTAAATTAAATAAAAATAATCAAATTATTTAACTTTTAAAGATGAGCAAATAAAAAGAAAAAAAAGCTCACATGATAAATTTATGAATTCGATTTTTATTACAAAAAGTTGAAATATACAAATGACTTTTAAATATTTATACATTCTAAACTTTAATATTTTATTTTTTAATTTAATTTTCACAAATTTTATTTAAAATTTGAGATTAATTTAAAATTAAAAGAAGATATCAAAATATAAAAATTTAAAAGGGAAAGGTAGTAACACTACAAAATATTTTACTTTTGTAACTTATATTGAAAATTATAATTTTATTATAATTTTATTATAATTTTATTTAAATGTACATAAACTTTTGTAATTTATGTGAATATATTTATGAATAATATATTTTTCTTATAAATATACTAATAATAGTAATATAGTGAAAATATATTAACTATAATATTAGTAATATATATATATATATATATTTAACAAATATTATTATCAAAGTTTGTCACAAAATTTAAGAATTTTATGGTGTAAATTGAAAGGAAAAAATTAAAAAATAAGTTTGAAAATTAAAAAAAATAATTAAATTATTAGAAAAATAATAACAAAATCAAAATGTTCGAAATTTTTTTAAATAAATTTATATACTTAAAAAAAAGACTTGCATACTATTATATTGTTTTAAAAAATAAGAATTGAGGCAAAATAAAAGATTATTTGGGTAAATGTTAACATGATATTGTTTTTATAATTTAAAGATAAATAATATAAGTTATGTATGATTTATTTCCTTTGAAAAGTTAAGTGATATAAAGTCAATTTGTTGTATAATTGGACAGCAAATAAAAGAGTAAAATAAGGTTTCTTTTTTCTTGGATAAGTATTCATTCAATAAAATATATTATTATATTATTTAATTTTAATTTTTTAAAAGAATATTTGATAATATTGATTTTTTCTCCTGATTTAAAACATTTATTTTTAACAGAAAATAACTCTAGTCTCTTTTCTGTTACTCAATTGTAATCTGTAAAAGTTTATGAATTTAAAATTCTTGTATAATTGCTAATGCATTTTTTCTTTAATAATTTTTTTGAAAAACTAAAAATATTTATAAAACATAAAAAATGATTATTGATTGTTTTTTTATAGGATAAGTATGAGATAACTCAAAAAATAAAAAATGTATCTAATTCTTTTTAAATATTAAATAATACTGATTTTTTTCCTTCAAAATTTAAAACTAATTCATTTTTAACAGAAAATAACTCTAGAATATTTTCTGTTTCCTGGTATAATCTATAAAAGATTTAAAATTTAAAATTTATGTATAAATAGAGACTTACAACATGGAAGATGAGTCACACAAAAATCAAAATACTCATTCTTCTTGTTAGCCATTTTGTTGTATAAATACTGGGCCTAACACTAGTATTTAAGCAGAGAAAAGATAAACTTTACCGCAGCGTAGGTCATTTTTACAGAGAAATTTTTTAGAGATGGAACTTGATCTTTCCCCAAAGTTGTCCACCAAGGTGTATGGTGGTGTTGGTGGTTCTTACTTTGCATGGTCTCCCTCTGAACTTCCCATGCTTCGTCATGGTAACATCGGTGCTGCTAAGCTCTCTCTTGAGAAGAATGGTTTTGCTCTCCCTCGCTATTCTGATTCTTCCAAGGTTGCTTATGTTCTTCAAGGTATAAAATTATTGTTTGATTAATTGATTCGATTCTCTTTTGTTTCTTAATGTATGTTGGTTTTTCTATCTGTTGATGATCGATGGTCACAATCGTTGCTGCTGCTGAGTTCTCTGTTAGTCTTAGGTTATTGGATTCGTTATTTATTTTTTTGTTTTGTTTTTGAATCAGTCCCTTATCTTTAAATAAATTTGCTTTACCTGGAAGTTCTTGAAATTAAATTCGATTGCGTTTAGGGTATTAGAATTAGAGGGATTTTAATTGCAACATTATAAACATTTAAGGTGGGTTTTGATTTTCTTTTCCTTGGATCTTTTGGTGCCAAAAAGATAATCAAAAACCCTTCCCTGAAATTTCTATGTATTTCTTGTTTCCTTGATTTTTCCCCCCCAAAAAATATTGCTAGATTTATTTGACGATAAGTGTATTGGCTCTTTGCTCAATAATTCTAATTGTTGAATTTTTTTCCGCATACATGGTGCATAGAATCAATAATTGTGACAAGTTATGTGTATAAAAGTAATGTTACACCTTTTCAAAATGGCTTAACTCAACAATTTCTAATATTTGATACTTCTCTTTTTGTAAATTTAATTTCTGTTATTAAATGAAGTTTTGCTTGATGCTGATTTTAATGCCATGGCTTTCCTCAGGACATGGTGTTGCTGGAATAGTTCTTCCTGAAAAGGAAGAGAAGGTGATTGCAATTAAGAAGGGTGACGCAATTGCTCTTCCATTTGGTGTTGTTACATGGTGGTACAACAAAGAGGATACTGACCTTGTAGTTCTTTTCTTGGGTGAAACCCATAAAGCTCACAAGGCTGGTGAGTTTACTGACTTTTTCCTTACTGGCTCCAATGGAATTTTCACTGGTTTCTCTACTGAATTTGTGAGTCGAGCTTGGGACTTGGATGAGAGTATTGTTAAAACTCTTGTTGGTAAGCAATCTGCTGAAGGCATTGTCAAGCTTGAGGCATCATTTAAAATGCCAGAGACAAAGAGCGAACACCGCCAAGGGATGGCATTGAATTGTGAGGAGGCTCCTTTGGATGTTGACATTAAAAATGGTGGTAAGGTTGTTGTTCTGAACACTAAGAACCTTCCTTTGGTAGGTGAGGTTGGATTTGGGGCTGACCTCGTTAGGTTGAATGGAAATGCTATGTGCTCCCCTGGATTTTCATGTGACTCTGCCCTGCAAGTTACTTATATTGTGAGGGGAGGCGGCCGTGTTCAAGTGGTTGTTGCTGATGGCAAAAGGGTTTTGGAAACACATGTTAAAGCTGGCAACTTGTTTATTGTGCCTAGGTTCTTTGTTGTGTCGAAGATTGCTGATGCAGATGGCCTGGAATGGTTCTCTATTGTTACAACTCCTGAGTAAGTGTTTGTTTCTTTCACTCCTACTGGTCTAGTTTAACATTTTAACCCACTGGAAATCACTTTTAAATCATCCGTATAACCACTTTATGATATATCAAATATCTTTTAATCTGTGTTTAATTTGTTGATGCAGCCCAATTTTCACTCATTTGGCTGGAAGGACTTCAGTGTGGAAGGCTTTGTCTCCCCAGGTCCTCCAGGCTGCATTCAATGTCGATGCAGATGTCGAGAAACAATTCCGAGAAAAGAGGTCTGCAGAAGAAATTTTCTTCCCTCCACCAAACTAGACAGCAAAATTGTTAGTTATTACATTTGCCAGCATCTTAGATATCTCAATAAATAGAGGGCTGATGATTTAGTAGTCTATTTTAGTAGTTTCAACTGTGAATGGTTTTTTTTTTTTTGGCTAGCTATAAAAATAATATGGATTTTTTGCTTTTATATAGTTGCACCGTGGTTTGATCTCAAGCTTCTTTACTGCCAATGTTAAATAATGCTGTTCTTTTATTTCAAGTTATTGGTCATGAGCAATCCCTTTATGCAGCATTCAACGAAATCATCTTTACTTCTCATACCATATCAAAGTTTGCTGGTAACTTAACTTGAGGTCGTAAAATGTTTTGTTACGATTTTCATAATACAATTTTATTTATAAAAAAAAAAAAGAGAGCACAAGATCAACCAATTTAACGAATCTAACAAAGTAGTTTTAAAAAACTTCATGATATAATTAAGTATCCAAATTAATTCGGATTTTGTTTAATGGATTTTTTTCTTCTAATAATCTATCTACCTAGGGACCTTAAATACTTCTCTTTTAGTTACATTGCATGATGCATCACAATATTATATTTTGTGTCCAAATATTGGAGAGCAGGTACGTATATGAGATATCGGACTCTTAACCAATACATCAGTTTATGAAACGTTAGCACCTACTCCATATTATCAACTTCACCTTATTCTACCTTATGCTCTTCAATTCTCACCATATAAATTCAAGTTCTAATCAATTCTCACAAATCATCCATCTTGAAAACCCTTCTCATCAAATACATCTGTCTCCTATACTACTCATGGCACTCCCAAAACCATTTCCCATTCCCCCCAAGCCCTTCATTTGTTTACTTTTCCTTGCTTTTTCAATCACATTCACCAATGCAGCTCGAATTCTCGGTGAAGAGGAATCTGATTCCCCTCAAATCCTTGTTTCCAATGTGCCTCCTCCTATTGTGGCCGTGACCACAACAAGAGAACCATCATCAACTACAAGCAATCCCATAATAGCTAATACAGATCTCCACCACCCACTGGTCTTCTATATGCATGACATAATTGGTGGATCAAACCCATCAGCCAGAGCAGTAACTGGCATAGTCACTAACCCAGCAATGAGTGGTCAAGTTCCTTTTGCCAAGCCCAACGGCGCAGTTGTTCCATTTAACAATGGAATTCCACAAAACAACAACAACAATGGTATTATCAACAATAACAATATCCCTTTCTTTACTGGGCTTTCCGGTAACACAGAAAATATGATTCAAAACAATAATAACAATGGAAACAACCCATTTATTGGTGGGAATGGATTTCCATTCTTGAATGGTGCTCAGCTTCCTTCAGGAATGACACTTCAGAAACTTATGTTTGGGACTTTGACTGCTTTTGATGATGAATTGACTGAAGGGCATGAACTTGGCTCTGGTTTGCTTGGAAAGGCACAAGGGTTTTATGTAGCAAGTTCTGTGGATGGGACTAGTCAGACAATTGCCTTAACAGCTATGTTTGAAGATGGTGGTTATGCTGATAGCCTTGTGTTGTTGGGTGTTGATCGGACGGCTGTTTCTGAATCTCATCTTGCAGTAATTGGAGGCACTGGGAAGTTTCTTAATGCAAAGGGACATGCCATAGTTAAGACTTTTCCAAACACTCAGCAGCATCAAACTGATGGGTTTGAGACTCTTTTGAAGTTTATTGTGTATCTTACTTAGTAGCTATGTGTTTGGATTTTCAGTTGTTTATTTCAAGTTTTGAAGTCTTTGTTAAAATATCAGAAACTATGTACGTTATTATTGTCGTTTTGTTTAATTACTTAGGAAATAATATATAAAAAGTTAAAAATAAAATTATTTTATTAAAATTAAAAATAAATATACAAATATAAATATATGTATAAATTAAAATTCAAAATTTGAATAACATAAAATTTAAATAGAATAAAATATTGAAACATGTATAACATACAATGTTTTTAAAATAATTTTTTCGTTTATTATGCGTGTTATAAAACTATGCAAAATTATTTTTTAATATACAACAATTAAATAATAATAAATTTATACTATAATTTATTATTTTATGTATTTTCTAAGTGTAGAAATTTATTGAAGTAACCTCATTCTAGATTCAAATTACAAAAAAAAAAAAAAATCTTCCTCTCTTTTTTGTTGTTGTTGTCAATGAACGGATATATATATATATATATCCACGAGCAAGACAAATATATACCCACCAGCAAGACAAAGCAATTAAGAGCTTTAAATGGAAATTAAAAGCTTTTAATTTAGAATTAATTCAGAAACGGAATTTAAAAGCAAAAAACGTACAGAAAATTTATGGAAACGTAACGTAAAATTTTTTAAATCATTAGTTTTTTATTTTAAAGCAATTTTAATTCATAAATTTTTTAACAATTTTCCACGTGAATAAAAATTGACAGATTTTAAATCAAAATTTGACACGAAAATTTAGTTCAATAGTTCGAAACCTACATAAGATAGGTAGGCGTTACAATTTGAATCTTCCCTTGAGAAAGTATATTTACCTTACTAACTGATCAGTAGACGCGATGTCCTCAAACTATTTTACCGTTTATGTAAGCGATGACATACTTCACGTAAGAATCTTTATTGACATAATTCAGTTTTCACTATTATATTCATTTTGGTCATAAACATATACCTGGTTCTGTGAGAGTCCCAAAAGAATTGAGCCTTATACAATTCTCTTTCGAAGTGGCTCTACTACTCCTTTACACATGTGATCTCTTATCTTTAAAAGTAATTCGGAAAGAGTAACCCGCAAACTTCGCTCGATATTCTCTTAATGAGAATCATTAAAAGCCTTAACTTATAATGTATTTACGGGTATAACTATTTTCATCATAGGAATGGACTTGAAGGTAAATTCCTTATAGTGATCTCACTAAATTTTTACAATTAGGTTGTTCTTTTGAATCTAGATCTTAGGATCTCTAATTAAATAGGTTAGGTTTCCTTTGCAAATCCTTATTCATTTATGGGCTTCAGTCTCATTTTTCTCGATGACTTATCAACTAACTCTCGATTTAACCCTTTAATTAAGGGATTCACTATGTTATCCTTTGATTTCATATAGTCAATAGAGATAACATCAGTTGAGAGTAGTTGTCTAATGATATTATGTCTATGAAATTTACGTCGAGACTTACCATTATACATATTGCTCTATGTCCTTCTAATACCCTGCCAATAGTAGATTGACTATCATAATAGATGCATATTATAGGTACAAGCTTCACCCACTTAGGAATATCCTCTAAAAAATTGCGTAGCCATTCGTCTTCTTCACCACGTTTATCCAAAGCGATGAACTCAGATTCCATCGTAGATCTAGCAATGCATGTCTGTTTAGAGGACTTCGATGAAATAGTTGTACCACCTGGTATGAATACATATCCACTAGTAGACTTTGAGTATTTCATGTCAAATATCCAATTTGCATCACTGTATCCTGCTAATACAATTGGATATCTTGTGTAGTACAATTCATAACTATGTATATATCTTAAATATCTAAGTAGTCTTGTAATACCTTTCCAGTGATCAGATCATAGATTACTAGTATATCTATTTATTTTTCTTACAACGTAAGTTATGTCTAGTCTCATACAACTCATTAGAGATATAAGACTTTCTATCACTCTAGAATATTCTAATTGAGACATATTCTCACTTTTATTCTTATATAGGTGTATATTTACATCTACTTGTGTTCTCACAATTCCAGAATCACCATTGTTGAATTTCTCAAGTATTTTGTCAACATAATAACATTTATTTGGAATGAGATTGCTTGATATTCTTGATAACTTAATTCATAGGATTACATTAGCAGACCCATGTCTTTCATACCAAACCTTAAATTCAACATAACCTTAGTAGATTTGATCATTATTACCCATAATTAGCATGTCATCATTGTAAAGACACAAGATAACATACCCATCTTCTTTGGCTTTGACATATACACATTTATCTCATTCGTTGATTTTACAGCCATTTTTCTTTTATATCACTATTTTGGTGCTTGTTTCATGCCATTAATGCTTAAAACCTTTTCTTTTATCCCTAAGCATGAAAAACCCTTGGGTTGATCCATGTAGATTTCTTCATCTAACTCTTCATTAAGAAAGGCTATCTTTACATTCATTTGATGTATTTCAAGATTTCGTAGAGTTACGATAGCAATTATCATTCTTATGGATGTTATTCTCATAATAGGAGAATAAGTATCAAAGTAATCAATGCAATGTTAATGTTTGTATCCCTCAATTACAAGCCTAGTCTTATACTTATTAATTGATCCATTTGATTTATGTTTTTTTGTGAAAATCTATTTGGACCCTAGTGTTTTACTACTTGAAGGTAAATCAACTAGTTTCCAAGTGTGATTTTGTAGAATAGACTCAATTTCACTATTAATGGCTTCTTGTCATTAAGGACCTTAAGAAGAATTCATAGCCTCTTTATAGGTTTGAGGTTTACTTTCTAGTAAATTTTTCAAAAAATCTAGACCATAGGACATTTTTGTCATAACCCTCTTGTTACATAAGAGTTCAACCTCCACCTTATCCTCAACCTCTTGTGCAGGTTCTTTGTTTTGACTATATTCATTCATTGCCTCATACGTTCATTTAGACAAACTTGATTCTTCTTGAGATTTACCCGAAAATACATGTTCAAAAAATGATGCATTTTTTTAAATTCCATTATCGTGTTCTTATGTATGTTTGAGATCTTTGACTTATGCACAAGAAACTGATAAGCACTAATATTATGTGTATATCTAATGAAGATGAAATCTATCATTTTTGGATTTATCTTAACCTTTTTAGGTATAGGTATAACTGCTTTAGCAAGATACCCCTACATTGGTAAATATTTATAAGAATGTACTCTTTCTTTAAATGATTCATACAGTGTCTTATGTATCTTTTTTTGAGGTACCTTATTTAAAAGGTAGTTAACACATAAAATAGCTTCCCCTCACAAATTCTGTGACAACACAAAACTTAATAGCATTATATTCATCATTTCTTCCAAGGTACGATTTTTATATTTAGCAACTCCATTTTGCTAAGATGAATAAGGCGTTATGGTTTCATGGATAACTCAGTGATGTGCAAATAATTCACCAAACGGTTCTTCATATTCACCACCATGATCACTACGCAGTACCTTGATCTTCTTGTTAAGTTGATTCTCAACTTCTGTTTTATAAATAATAAATTTCTCTATAACTTCATCTTTGCTTTTAAGAAAATACATATAGCAATCTTTCATGTTATCATCAACACAAGCAATAAAATATGTATTGTCACCTCTTGTTTGAAGAAATTTTAAATCACATATATCACTATGGATTAAGTCAAGGGATTCAGTGTTCCTTTCAATCGAATGAAAAGATGACCTAGTCATTTTTGTCTCAATATAATTCTCACACTTATACTTTGAATCTATTTGAAATGAGGGTATTTATTCCATATTAATTAGTTTACATAATGTATCGTAATTAACATGACCTAATCTACTATGCCATAAGTTGGAAGGCTCAGGCAGATAAGTAGAATAATTAATCTTATTAATATTCTCAGCTTTTATAGTCATTACATTGAACTTAAATAGCTCATCAAATACATATCTCTTTCTTACAAATATCCCATTTTTGGTTAAAACAACCTTATCATATTCAAACACTATTCAAAAGCCATGCTTGTTTAGCAATGAGCCAGAAACAAGATTTTTACGTATGTCTGGCACATAAAGTACATTTTTTAATGTAAGCTCCTTCCCAGGGGTCATCTTCAGTTTGACTTGGCATTTCCCCTAAATGGCTGATGTGGTAGAATTTCCCAAGAAGAGCTTTTCTCCATTTTTCCTTGGTTCAAAAGTAGTGAATAGATCTTTATCTGAGCATACATGCCTTGTTACACCAATATCAATCCACCATTCCTTTAGGTTTTATCCTACCAAGTTCACCTTAGAAACGAATGCACAGAAGTCAATATCAGAGATATCATGAGTGATGTCTTCAACAATGTTTGCCTCACGCTTTCTCTGAAAATTAAAGCAAATTCCTTTAAAGCTTGACTTATTAAAATTTTCTTGTATAGGTCCCAACTTAGACCTTTTACTCAGCTTGCCATTTCCCTTATTCTTATTGTGCTTGGAACTTTGACCATGCTTCATCACATTAGCCTTGGGTACTAATGGGATATACCCTTTTATTGAAGAAGTCTCGTTATCTTTTTCTACTTTGAAACTTATTAGTAAGTCTTTCAAAGACACTTCCCTTCGCTTATGGTTAAGGTAGGTCTTGAACCATATCCATAAAGGATGTAACTTTTCAAAAATAGCTGTAACTTGGAAGGTTTCACTAAGTACCATCCTTTCATCATACATCTCTGTTAAAATATCTTGGATTTCACGTACTTGATTGCATATATATTTAGAGTTTACCATATTATAATTAAGAAAGCGACCAACTAAAAATTTCTTAGCACCATCATTTTAAGTTTCATACTTCTAGTCTAATGATTTCCACAAGTCTTTAGTCATCTTCTCCTTATTGTACTCATTGTACAAGGAATTGGTTACATTATTCAGAACATAGTTCTGACATAGATAATCAAAATACTTCTATGGTTCAATAACATTAACAGATTGAAAATCTTGTTCATCCTTAGATTGATTGAAAACTTTCCCTTAAGAATCTTTCCAAATTTAAGGTGGTGAGATATAATATTATCTTACTCATCCATCTCTTGAAGTTCAAACTATTAAACTTCTCTAGTTTCTTTACCACAACATGGTTCATAGGAATAGAAACCGGTAATATTGAGGTTATCCTATGAGCCACAAAAAAGCCTCATCATTTGTTCAAGGTAGAACTACTCGCAGTAAGGTTAGCAACATTCACAATTAGGTTTTCTATCATGGACAATGTAATGATCATTTTAGATGCCATAATATTTTCTTTTCTTTTTCTATTAAATATAAAAATAACAACCCAAATTTTAAAAACCACCGATTAAAGTTTTAGAATATCAAAAAGTATATTTGTATCACCAATTTATTGAAAAAAGAACAACTCTAAAATAATAATAATAACAAGAATAAATAAAGGAATAAAACTATTAGTAAACAAAAATAAACCAAACCTAAACAAAAAAAAAATAAGCAAGAAAATGTTATTTATATTGTCTATATAGTAAGGAAATATATTGGTTTTCGGGAAGAAAAAAATTCTAATAAAATAACAAGAGAATGGAAAGTTAAACAAATAAATAAAAGATGAAGTAATAAAAAAACTTTCAAAGATAATGAAGTAATAAAAAGTAATATCAATAGGTGATAAATAGAATTAATAAAGAGATGTAAAAACTAAATGGTAACCATAGTAAAACATGTAATAATAAGTTAAAAAGCATCCAAAATAATTTTAAAATTAACAATTTTGGACAATAGTATTGAAAATTCTTTTTTTCTTTTATAATTAAAATAACATATAAAAAGGAAATTCAACTAATATTAAGAGATTTATATAGCAGAATAAATAAATAAAAATTATGAATATTTGTTTGTACCAAAATATTTGTTAAAAAAATTAAGATTTTGAATTTGTTTGTTCAAAAAATGAAAAAAAAATTATCTTCAAATTGTAGAAAATAATACATAGATAAAAAAATTAATAATAAAATTAGTTTATTAAAATTAAAAATACATAAATATAAATATATGTATAAATTAAAATACACAATTAAAATAACATAAAATTTAAATAGAGTAAAATATTGAAGCATGTGTATTATATAGTGTTCTTAAGATAATTTTTTGATTGTTAGTATATGTTAGAGAATTATAGAAAATTATCTCCTAAGATACAATGATAAAGTAATAATAAACTTACACTATAATTGATTATTTTATAAATTTTTAAATGTTAAAATTCTATTGGATTAAACGAACTCTAGATTGAAAATACCAAAAAAAAAAAAAAAATCTTCCTCTTTTCTTTTCGCTCTGCTCCTGCTTTGAATTTATTTTCTTTCTCTTTTCTTACTCTTCTCTCTTCTCTTCTCTTTTGTTTTTTTTTTGTCAATGAACAGGTATATATATATATATATATAAAGCTTTAAAAGGAAATTAAAAGCTTTTAATTCAGAAGCATAATTTATATAAAAAAAACTTACAGAAAATTTATGAAAATCAAAAGGTAAAATCTGTTTCTTAATAAAAGAATTTTAAATCACCAGGTTTTGATTTTAAAGTAATTTTAATTCAAAAAAAAATTCAACCCTTAAACTTTTTTTAATCTATCTCTTATATTTTAATGCCATGTTATAAAATTTGCTTTTGATTAGTAACAAACACTGAAGTTTATTATTACATGAATTTATAAATGTCTAAATTATATAGAAAGAAATTAAATTTAGATAGAAAATACAAAAAATAAAAAATTCTTCCTCTTTTCCTTCTCTTTTTATGTAGTGTATATATATATATATAGAGAGAGAAAAAGCAATTAAAAGCTTTAAATAGAAATTAAAAGCTTTTAATTCATAATTAATTCAGAAACAAAATTTAAAAGCAAAAAATGTATCAGAAAATTTATAGAAACAAAAAGTAAAATCTGTTTTTCAATAAAAGAACTTTAAATCATTATTTTTTTTATTTTAAAATAATTTTAGTTCATACAAAATTTAAAGAAAAAGTCTCTCTCTTCCCACTCCTCCTCTTCGCAAACATTTTTCCCTCAGCGTAACAACCTTGAATGAATCAATTAAATTTAACCATGAATGATCAGACCATGTATATTAATCCAAATGTGTAAGAAATGATTTTATTGATGATAAATAAATGAATGTTTACAACTTATTTATACAAAAGAAAAACAAAATTATAATAATTAAAAACAAACACAATTATGGAGAGAGATATTCTTGGACAACCTGTTCTTCCCCACCAAGCTGTTGGTGGCTGCTTCCAACTAATATGTTGGTTGTCACCAATTGGATCTCGAGTTCTTTAATATTCTCCCTCAAGTTGGAATATATATTAATTATTTTTAACTTGTTAAGTAAGCTAGAGAACTGTGGAAAACTCAAGGATTTGGTAAATATATCTACTGGTTGCTCTAATGTAGAGATATGATAAGTTTTGATCATTCCAGCTTGAATCTTTTCTCTTACTAGATGACAATCGATTTCTATGTGTTTGGTTCGCCCATGAAATATTGGTTTTGATGCAATGTGAAGGGCTGTTTGATTGTCATAATATAACTTGGTTGGTTGGGAGTGTTTAATACCCAAATAATCCAAAATGTATCGTAACCAGGTTATTTCGCAACATACTGTTGCCATAGAGCGATATTCTACTTCTGCATTTGATCGTGAGACCGTATTTTGTTTCTTAGTCTTCCAAGAAATTAACGAGTTTCCAAGAAACATACAATATCTTGTGATTGATCGTTGTGTATTTGTACATTTTGCCCAATCTGCGTCACATAAAGCATATAGTTATAATGAACTAGTTGCTAAGAAAAAGAGACCTTACACTGGTGTGTTCTTGACATATCGTAGCACTCGTTGAGCTGTTTCCAAATGTGGTTGACGTGATTTATCCATATATTGATTGAGAATGTGCACGGTATACACTAAGTCGGGCCTTGTGATGGTCAAGTATATTAATCTCCCAACAAGTCTTCGATAGGATGTGAGATTACTGATGAATTCCCCTTCAATCTTGTTGAGGGATAAATTTTGTTCCATAGGTGAATTGGCAGATTTGGCACCAAGATATCTCATGTCCTCCAATATTTCAAGTACGTACTTGCGTTGTGACAGAACAATTCCCTTCCTGGAACGTGAAACTTCTATGCCCAAAAAATATTTTAATTCACCGAGATCTTTAAGCTTGAATTGTCTCATAAGATGATTCTTAGTTTCTTCAATATCTTGTACATTGTTTCCTGTTATGATTATATCATCTACATAGACAAGAAGAGCAGAGAATAAATTATCACGGGTTCAGACGAACAGTGAGTGATCATACTTGGATTGGTTAAAACCAACTAGCTTAAGTGTTATTGATAACTTGATGAACCATTGTCGTGAAGCTTGTTTGAGTCCATACAAAGATTTATGTAGCTTACATACTCATGTTTCCCCCTTTCATTCGAATCCAAGTGGAAGGGACATGTAGACATCTTCATGAAGATCACCATAGAGAAAAGCATTGTTGACATCGAGTTGTCAAAGATGCCAATTTTGAATAGTAGCAATGGCAAGAAGAAGCTGAACAGTGACAAGTTTGGCTACTGGTGCAAAATTTTCTTGGTAGTCAAAACCTTCAATCTCACTGTATCCTTTGGCTACTAACTGAGCCTTGTATTGTTCCATAGAGCCATCAGGATTATACTTCATTTTGTAGACCCATTTACAACCAAATGGTTTCTTGTTTGGAGGAAGTTGTTGAAGCGCCCAAGTGCCATTAGTTTCAAGAGCATCGAGTTCTTGTTTCATGGAAAGCCGTCATTTTGGATCATTGAAAGCTTCAACAAAGGTGGTTGGTTCCCTGAGAATGGAAATAGAAGTAGCAAAGGCACGATGTGCAGGTGATAATTGGTCATAGGTAAGTACATGAGATAGAGAATGAGAAATACTTTTGTTATTGGACGATGTTGAGTTAGACGAAGGAAAAGACCGAGAAGGCAAGGAAGCTTCTATATGATATTTTTGAAGATAGCTAGGAACATTGGTGGATCAACGAAGCCTATGTATGACTGGTGTTGGAGAAATCATGTGTGGTGGAGAAGTTGATGATGATGTTTCTGTAGATGAATTTTGAAGATGAAAAATGTCTGAGTTAATTGTTGGAAGGACATATGATGTATGATGAAGTGATGTATTTGAATTGGTTGATTGATGAATGTTAAGTATGTTATCATAAATAATATTTTCTAATGGAGGGAATAGAGTTGGAGTGTTGACAGTAGAAGTGAAATAAGAAAATACATGTTCATGAAAGATAACATCAAGAGATACTAAAGTCTCGTTGAAGCATACAATTTCATAATTACAAGGTGGGAATAGAGAACCATGTACTTCTATTTCTTTTGCTACAAGTTCATATATGACTTAATACTATAGTGGTTTTGGCAGTCACAATATTACCCATATGGATTAATCGAGCTGGCACCGCAATTCGATTGGTAGACATAATGTGAAAGTTTGAGTACTCTAATAGGCATGATTTGGTAAACGTAGTTGTTTCTCCCTATAACAATTTTTTTTTTACCAAAAAAAGGAAACGCAGGACAAAATTCGTTAACAAAGATTTAACATGTTGTACGTTTAGGGGTTATAATTTCTTTTTATGATAGTTTTCTTATCAAAGTAAATTTTACCTGTGATAACAAAATTTCTTGTTCTAGAAAAACTTTAAATATTTAATTATTAAGTAAAATACTCTGTCTTTAGTCTTAAATTATTAAATAAAATATTCATCTTATATTATTAGTTTTTTTTTACTTTTAAAAATAGTTTCTTTGTTTAATACTTTTATTCTTGTTTTATTATGTTAGTATGAATTTGTAGTACCCATGTACCAGAAGTTATCAGTTTCCTTTTAAAATAATATATTGTTTATATTATTTTGAACAATTTGAGAGGGTCTTCTCCCCTTATTTCATGTTTCTTGCTTACATTACATTCAGTTTCGGGTAAAAGTATTATAAGATATAGATTATTATACAAGTCATATTATTAATATTTTACTTTATAAAAAAACCTTTACTCCATGTTTTGTGTGTTTGGTTCAAGAAGGGCGGAATGAAATCGGATTACTAAAAAAGAAGGAATTGTGATTCCTTCTACTCTCCTTGGTAATTATAATTTCATTCTCATCTAAATTTTTTTTTTCAATTTTACCCTCACTTAAAAAATAACCTTAAATTCAAATCTCAAATTCTCAAACCCAAAATTTCAAAACCCTAAACCCTAAATCCTAAATCTCAAAACCATAAATCCCTAAACCCTAAAACCCTAAACCTTAAAACATAAAACCCAAAACCCTAAAACATAAATCCTAAAACCCAAAACCCAAAACCCAAATTCCAAATCCTAAAACCCTAAACCCTAAACCCTAAACCTAAAACCCTAAGCTCCAAATCCCTAAATCCCAAATTCCAAATCCTAAAACCCTAAACCCCAAATCCCTAAACCATAAACCTTAAAACATAAATCTCAAAACCCAAAACCCTAAAACATAAATCCCAAAATTCTAAACCACAAATTCCAAATCCTTAAACCTTAAACCTCAAATCCAAAATTCTAAAACCCAAACCATTTTTAGAAAAATAATAATTTTAACTCTAAACCTTAACCTACAAATATAACCCCAAATCCTAAATCCCTAAACCCTAAATCTCACATCCCAAACCTCAAAACCCTAAACCCTATTTAGAAAAATAATAATTTTAATAATATATTTCTTTTTAATTAAGTAATAATTATTTAAAAAAATAATGATTTCAATAATGTATTTTGTTTGACGAAAAAATAATAATTAAATGATATTATTTGAACTTTACAGCATGTAGAGGTATTAAGGTCATTTACAGCTTTTTTCATTTCATTCCAGTGGCAAACCAAACACTATAATCCTGATTCCGAGCTTGATTCGAGTGGTCAAACCAAACAAAATTGTTTCCTTTTCATTCCACGAACCAAACGCTATCTTAGTCTTTTTTTTTAAATATATTTAAAAAGTATAAAATAAAATATACGTAAAAATTAATAATGATAAAATAATAAGTCTATCATTTAAAATAATTATTAATTAATGTTTTCTATTGATCAAATTTGATAAAAAAAATTAATTAAATTTATCTTTTTATGATATTTTAGATTAAATTGTGTAATTTTTTAAAAGAAAAATATTTTTAATATAACCTTAAAAAATATATTACTTTTATTTGCGGTACCCAACCCATTCAGTTTCTTCCCCTAATTTCAGTACTATGACTGGGTTGATTAAGCATTTTAGGCCATTTTCTAAACAATTTTACTGTAATTATACAAAATAAATTTCATACTATAATTTTGAGTTTCTCATAGTACGTCATTTGCTTCATATTCTTCCCTTTTCTTTTTTGACTTTACAAGAACATGATCATATAGTGACAATTTGCATATCAAAAACATCACTTTCAATCAAAGTTTCAAACCATATATACAGTTGAATTGTGTTCTCAGCTGAATCACAAGTAAAATTAAATAACAATAACAACATAAGCGTGCTCTTCAAAAAAACAATTAATGAATAGCTATCATCACTACTACAAAACTGGGTATATAAGTCGATACGTAAAGTAGGTTTTTTCCAAAAACCGACTTTAAATTAGTTTAAAGTCGGTTCAATGTCGAACCGACGCTATCCACGTAGGACGTAGCGTCGGTTGATGTGTCAAACCGACGCTATGCGTGGACGTAGCGTCGATTCTAGGTGTTAACCGACGCTACGCTACGTGGATAGCGTCGGTTGACACCTGAAACCGACGCTATCCACGTAACATAGCGTCGGTTCGACACGTCAACCGACGCTACACACGTGGATAAATATTTTCTCTTCTTTCTTCCCAGACAGAAACTATTTTCAGCGTTCCAGAACTCTAAAAAATCGAAAACCTCCTCCTCCACTCCTCCACTCTTTCTCATTTTCCGGCCACCTACGACCACCATTTCCAACATCGGTTAGTGAGTTTTCTTCCTCTCTAACTAATCTTTTAGATCCCCTATTATTCATATATTTTTTCTGTTATTATGTGTTATTATTTATGTGTATAGATTGTTGTATTATATATGTAGGTTTGTAATGTAACATAAGGAGAAGAATATGACGATCTTGAATAAAATAGAACAAAATCATGGTAATTTTTCTGTTATTAATTAATATTTTATTTTCAAATATTTGTATTATTTGAACTATTTGCTAAACTGATATTGGTTTTTTTTCTGCTCGAATACAGGTTGAATAAGAATAAATTTAAAAATAAAAAATAAAAAAAGTTAGCGTCGGTTCACCGCGTGAACCGACTTTAAACGTAAAGTCGGTTCATCGCGTGAACCGACTTTACACTTTAAGTCATTTAATTTAAAGTCGGTTCAGCGAACCGACTTTAAATTAGTTTAAAGTCGGTTAAAACCCGACTTTAATGCTCATTTTTGTAGTAGTGCATATATGCAGCTTTTGAGAAGGAGAAATAACTATCATCATTTTTTATGGTCAGAAACTATCACATTTAACCCCACGAGCTTGTGTTCATTTAGATATATAAAAGTTATGGATTGCAAGACAATGAAAGATCTAGAGCTTATAAAAATATAATTCATCTTTCTATCAATAACTTAAAAGTTTTGAAAGAATCGATTTTTCAACTACTTTTAATATGATATTAGAGATGAAGATACTTAAATATCCAATAATCTCAATAATCTTAATTATTGAATTTCAAATATTTAATATGTATAATACATAAATAAATATTTGTAAATAAGTGATTGATATATAAAAGTATGCTCGGTCATTCTCTTAATAATTTATGCTTTCGTAAAGAGTTAATTTTTCAATAATTTATAATATGTATTGATCAACAAAAATCATTTTATTTGCTAATTGTGTTGGATTTTTTACAATGTTAGGTTTATGTTATACAAACACATAAAACTATTTTTTTTAGATCAAATAATAATTGGTGTAGTTCAAACCTATAATTTACAAATGAATCTTACCATCATATCTTCATGTGAATCACTACAAAAAATATAAATAACGTTATCAAAAGTCAAAAACATGAAACACAAATATTTACATAAAATAAAATAAAAACTCACAATTAAAAATAAATTGCGTATTATGTATTTATAAAATTAATAATTATTTTTTAAAATTAATTTAAAATATTACAATATAAATATATCGTTAAAAAATAAATTTTTATTTAATTCAAAAGCGTAAATTTTAACTTACAATACACACATTGAATGATTGATAAATAAAAATGAACCACGTCTATTATATATTTAAGAAACCAAATTTATGTTTCTAATACGAGAGTTATTGCATCACAAAATTAAACAAGAAACTTTAATATATTTGGAAGGAAAAAAAAAGATATTGAGTAAAGGGAAATTAGGAATGCTTCTGGCTCCCTTTTTTTTTATGACATATGATCTATAATTTTTAAATTGTCTTTACTTTATTTAATAATTTTTTAATAAATTAATAATGAATCAAAATTTGTCTCAACTGGAACTTTCATCATCGCAACATGATGTCGTTTGTGAACTTCATGTACATATCAAAATGTGATTCGCGAAGTTCCTTTTATCATATAAATATTAAGTTAATAATTAAAATTTTAAATGTAAAGCAATTCATATTGTTTAATTGCGTGTTGAAATGAAAATTGTTGATTGGAGAAAATTAATACATAAAATCACGTTTATGGTTTGGGTGCGCCTACAAGCTTGAATGATTTGCCTAAGACTTTTCAATGCATTGAAGTCTCATCAGCGAAAATGCTCGTTTTCTGTTTTTGTATTAAAAAAAATTGTCTATTGTTTTTTTTTTATATTCTATTATAAAATCAATTATTAAGTTTGTTTTGTGTAATTAAGTGATAAAAACAAAAAATTTAAGCTGTCACGGTTTCACTTTATGTATATAATTTTCTATAATTTCATAGATATATTAATATATTACACTATAAAAAATTTATCAAAAAGGAAAAGGAGGCCAATAATATAAATAGCTAACATTAATTAATTTCTTTTGAAATAATTCATAATAATTTTTTCCCCTTTTTATTCAAATATAATCTTTTTTTTCTGTGTATCAGTGTATTACTAATAAAATGGGTGGAAACTAAATTAGTTGTATTATTTATATTAATTTCACACAGACAAGCCTCCTTATGTATAAATAATAAAAGCATGCATGTAGAAAAACCTAATGAAAATTAAAAATAAAAACAGATTTGATTGACATGTGTGTATGATAAGGCAACCTAAATCTAGGTACCTCTTAACGTGTTGACTTGATTTCTTATCCATCGTTTTAGAATTAGACTATTGCTTTTGCAATAAAATGATAATTTATCTAATTTGGTCTTTGTTTTTATAGCATGAATAAAAGGTTGCAATAAAGTGATAATTTATCTAATTTGGTCTTTATCACAACCTTTTGGCTATGTTGTTCAATTAGAATAACCATTAAAAAAAAGGATGAAGTTCAATTAGTTATTAGTATATATTTGATTAAAAATCAGATTAATTATGAGGTTAATTGTTGTACTGTTCTAATTTCTCTAAAATTCATCAATAAAGGAAGAAATAAATACACAATATATATGGTTCGTTTATCACTGAACATATAATCTTATTATTATTTGTAAAATTATAAGTCCTTTTTAAGCAATTCTCTCATCTTTTTAGGATAAAAATGTAAAAAAGCTATAATACTAATGATTTGAATTCTCTTGTTTGCAATATTGGATAGTTGGTTATTTTAATGCTATGATTTATATACTTTAGTTCCGTAATTTTTAAACTGAAATTCATCGGTATTATAATTTAAAAGTATGATAAATTAATTTTAAAATTTTAGATTTTTTCATAAATAAAATAAAAAAATTAAAAAACCCTCCTCTTTCTCCGCCTTTATTTCTCTCTCTCTCTCCCTCACTCTTTCCATTTTTTATCTCTCTCTCCTCATCTCTTATCGTTATTTCATTAATAAAAATAAAAAATAAAATTATAAGAAAGAAAAAGTCATTAGGACAGAGAATGAGTGAAAGTAACGAGAGAGAGAAAAAACATAAAAGGAGAGAAAAAGAGAGAAAAGGGAAGGTTTTTTTCTTTTTAAATATTTTTTTATTAATAAAATACATAATTCTTACTCTACTCTTAAAAAAATCTTAATATTTAATTTTTTTAATTTAATTCATTATATTTTTAAATTATATAATTAATGTAACTCACTTAAAAAATTACGGATTAAAATATGTACTTAATGGACCTGAATTACCTAATATCCGATTGTATATACTGCAATAATTTAAATTATTATTTGGTAAGATTCATTAATTATATTTTTATTTAATAATAATAATATTTAAGTATAATTAATTGTAAGAATATATTATATTATTTATAAAATTTGGTGTGATAACAAAAAAAAGAATGAAAATATCATTATGTTTTATTTTTTTGTCAGCTAATATTGAACTAGTAGTCCTAATAGTTTACATTGTTTAGCATAAAGAATAAAAAAATGACGTGTGTTATAATACAATTAAAGTGTATGAATGTTTTGTTATATTTTATAATTAATTATATTTGAGTATTATTATTGTTATAAATTATTTGTGTCCATAGCTAAATTATATTATCAATAATATTTAATAAATACATGGATAAAAATGACATGATTAAATAATGTGATTTAAAAGAATCAAATATACATTTATGTTCATATATTTGGAAAAAAATAGTGATGCAAATAGAATGAGTCATATATGTTCTATAAAAATATATTCTAAGTTAATATGATGTAATCTAAAAATATCTTAAATATTTAACTTTTGTGATTCATTTGTAAGTTAAAGTTTTTCATATGATTTTCACTTTAAATTTTAATTTTATTTAATATTATATTATTTCACATTTTAAAATTTTTACGAGTTTGATTTAGTTTCCAATTGCTTACATTTCACTTTAATTAATTAATTAATTTAATTATACTTATATAATTTTAATATTTATTAATTTATTGTATTGTCATATAATTTTCGTTATACTGTACAATGTGCTAACTCCAGATTTTGGTAATGATATCACATACAAAATTTAGACTTAATTCAGCAAAATCTATAGTAACTCTTACTAATTCTATATCATAGTGTATCTTTTACTTCTTAATATTTAGATAAAAAATTCTTTTTATATGAAAAAAATCTATCAAACCTCCTTGAAAAATATTTATTTCACTACCCCTGCACATTTATATATATAATTTTATGGAGATCTATTATTTTTTCTTTCTTAGCTTGAAATTTTGATAATATTAAGATATTTTCGTGGATGCGTAACTTTTATACAGTGAGAGTTCTTAGATTACACCTCCAAACTGAGTTACGACGAAATCTTTTTGTCTTCCTTAAATTTCGAACTTATTACTAGACTCTTAAGTACACAGATTCATAAAAATTTGATTACATGTTCAAAGTTTACGGAAATCAAAAAGAACTTGTGGTAGGTCAATTTTGAGATGTAATTTAAAGACTTCTCGTATAAATATTATAAATTATGCAATCCTAAAAGATTAATATTAAATGAAATATGTTTAATACTGTTTATTATCATTATATTATTATATTTTTTTAATCAACGTGCCCACTCTCTTTATGTACTAAGAGGAAGTATCAAGCCATTAAGTCATTTGTGGTTTAAATTACATCGATTAATTTTTGAATAAAAAAACTTAAAAATCCACTTTTTTTACCCCCAAATTACGGAAATAATTAAGTGACTTGGTTTAGATCAAGAAGCACATAAATCCAACCGCTAAATTACAAAAGGAACCTTCTCAATTTCTTATTGTCATGTAGTAATTTTCGTTATCGAAGCCAAAGATAAATTAAAGACCAATTTGACAAGATTTTTTAATATTTGGACCAAGTTTGCATAAGATACAAAAGATAAATTGTTTTTATAAATCCTTTTTTAATTTATAGTTGTTGTTATATCTAGTTGCTTAATTCTGGAAAGATTATCATAAACCAATTGATCTCCAGAATTTACGAAGACATTATACGGAGTATTATTTTTTAATTTTTCATGATAACTAATTAATTAACCTGATAAATCGGTATTAATGTATATCTAGTAACATATTAATGTATATACATATTTGTTAATGTATATATATTTATTTTAGATATATATATATTTAATTACTTTAAACATATCTAGTTTATTTATAATTCTTATATAAAGACATTAGTTATATTCATTTAAAACACAGAATAAAATATAATTATTAAGTATTTTTAACGATCAACAATAACAATGTAAATTAGGTAAGCTATTGTGTTTTGTAATTTCATATGGCATATATGATAAAATAATAATGCATGCTCTTAGAAGACGGTAGAAAAAATGAGTATATAATAAAGAGGACAAATTCGTATAAAATCCTTCTTTGTATTTACTTAACAAAATGCTTCTCCGCGACTAAATATAACTTTTTTACTATGATAATCCAGTTTGAGTAGTAAATATACTGAGTAATCTCATAAATTAGGTTTATATATTAGGTTAAAAATAACTAAATTTTAATTAATATATAATTTATTTAAATAAATATAACTTTTTTTACTATAATAATCCAGTTTGAGTAGTTCCGACCACTAAATCAACCACATAATTAAATAAAAAATAAACACTACGTACATAAACAAATTACTCTCAAAACCTAAAGTTGTTGGACTAACTTTGTATTATTATTATTATTTAGAAAATAAACGTTACTTATTTTTTATTTTTTAGGGCCAGATAAATAAACGTTAGTTGAGTAAAGGTTTGAAACAAATTAATATATGAAAAAGATAAAGGGTAATAATGGTTCATTAATTAGGATTAAAGTATATAAAAGTTTATTAATTTTTTAATGTGGTAGTACAAGTCCACTAATTATTAAAGAGTGTAATAAAAGTCTAATTTTTTTTAAAAGAATATAAGAAATGAAAAACGTGATTACATATACTTATTTTTTTGATTTATTATGTGTTAAATCTTATTTAAATTTATATATTTTGAGCTGCAATTGATTTAAAAAATATATAATAACTCAAAAAATATGTACATATGGATTTAAATAATCTATTTATGATATTTATGATATTTTAGATTTTTAACCTATTTTTTAATAATTAACCAATTTTTAATAACCCCATTCAAAAGTTTAATTTTTTTACACTTTTATTTCCATTTCAAAAAAATGTCCAACTTTCACGAATCTATTAAAAGCTAGTTGTCGATCTGATTATTAAACAAGATCGTGTGTGCATGGCTGGAAGCCTCGTATGTGTCATTAAGGCATGCAATTGGTACGTAGTAGAAAGTGGCATGATAGTAGAAATTTTAACGAATCAAAATTTTGGTATGATAACTACTGAAAAAAAAAAGAAATTTGGTACCAAATTTAGAATTTAGCTTAAAAAGATAACATTAATTTTTTAAAAAACGGAGAAAAATATCTTAGATTAATGTTGTTTTTACTCTGTTTATAGAACCTCCTTTAACAATAACAGTGTTTGAATGAATCGGTCACTAATTTTTAAAAGTTTGTATATTTTTGTTTAATCCACTACCTCTTGTTTGAAGACCTAATATGCCACAAACCTATGCTGACCATAGCTAAATTACCATCAAAGTTGAGAAGAAGCTTGAACAAAACAAAAAACGGCTGAAAAGTAAGTTTGAATATATATAGCAAATTGTGTCAAATGAAGTTGCGGGCATAAAAGGCCACCAAGGTTCCAGAAGCAATAGGAAAATCAAAAAACACAGGCACTAAAATCTATACAAGGGAGCCACGTAGTGCGTACAAATCGTCCCCTTTGGCTACCAAGCATAATTTTGAAATAAGCATTAAATAGTGCATTAATTTAACACACTAGTTTTTAATATTTGACTATTTTATTGCAAAGTTTCATTATTTTTAAGATAATTAATTAAAGTGTCCGTATTTATGGTCTTTCTCATCTTGATATCCTTCTAAAATAGTAAATATCATTTATATATATATGATATATAACTTATATTATGAATATTTAAATTTGGTCAAAATTCATTAATTGGTATTCTTGTTGTATCTACTTATTTTTATTTATCAAATCTAAGTCATGAATTCTTATAAATTCTTATTTTTATTAATAGCTTCAAATTACCATATCCATTATATTTAAAATGAACGGTTGATATTTACAAAAAAAAAAAATTACAAACAAACATATGATTTAATTTCCCTTGTTGTTCCCGTTAACACATTTAGCTAGCATCCTACATTTAAATGGTTTTTAATCTTCTGTAGTGATGTATGTGGAGTAATTATAAACAAACATATGATTTAATTTCCCTTGTTATTCCCTCTAGAAATTGGGATATTGATTTTCATATTTTATTTTGAATGAAACATCCACTGTTTGCTAAAAAATAAAATAATTTATAAAAAATAATATTTATAATAATAAAAATAATATATCGATAAGAAATTTAATTAAACAATATTAAATTAGATAATTAAGTATTTTTTTTATAATGAAAATATAAAAACTCATAAGTTTTATACATGAAGTGTTATATATTACAAACAATTAGCTAAAATTATTTTCAAAAACAAAGTATGTTTGTTTTGGCTAGACGCCAAATTTGTTAATATTGGGTAAAAGTTAAAGATTATTTCAATGGACACTTTTACCCTCCTTACGAAAATGGTATCATAGTATGGAATTCCAAATTTCATTTAATGACTTTTCAACATACGTGATGTGTGATCTAGAAAACAGAGTATACTCTTATTTGATAAAAAGAAGAAACGCTAAGTACCGCACCTCTTTTAGCATTTACGTTATTTATGTTAAATGTATGTTATTATTATTTAGAAAAATAAATTATTTTATTCGCTTTTTAAAATAATACTAACATATATTATAATATAAAAAATATGCCTTAAAAACTGTTAGCATTTCTCTTGACATAAAAAGAAAACATGTTATCTTACTTTATTTTCATTATAAGGGCTTTATTAATTTTTATGGTTCAAAACTATAAGTGTTTTTGTGTGATTTCCATTTTAACAAATTTTAATAGGTATTTTAATGGATTGATTGATCTCACATAGAATATCAATCAAACTGTAAAACTAAATAAACATAATTATATATATATATATATATATTAATTATTTTATTTTTCTTTGATATATTTAATATGTTTTATAAAAGTAAAGAATTGAGATTAATTTGTTGCATCATGTGTGAATACAACTGGTGACATAATATGCAAAAATATATTAATTCAAGAAATTAAACTTATATATTAACAATTCAATATCTTGATATATAGCTCGTTCAATAATGTTTCAGTTAAAAGTCATGTAAAACGATTAAAGGTCGTGATTTGTGACCTCAAGTCGAAAAAATGCATGTATCGCCAAAATTTATATGATTGTGACGTAGTTGATATGGAATCAAATTAAATAATCAAAAAATATTATTAATTGACACGTTTATGTTTAATTATATACTTCATACTTCCAAAAACAATACATGGGTTAGATGAGTTTAATTAAATAATTACATGATTTCGTGTAATTTGTATTGTTGCTATTTTCATAAAAGACGAATATAATCTCAATTTATTGGTATTTTTTTTTACTCGGAAGAAACTATAGGATAGTTAATGGAATCGCATTTTGAATAATAAATGGATTAAATTGTACATTTGAAAGAAAAAATAGGCTTGTAAGTAAATATGTAAATATGTAAAGTGTGTTATTTTATTTTATTTTATATCTTATTTAATATTTTAATAAGTTTATATTTTTAATAGAATCATGATGTAGTATTGTCTTATTTTTAAACATATATTGTATCATTATTTATTATTAATTTACATTATAAATAATCATGTATCATATTTTTTTATTATTTTTGTATTATTACTTGTTTTATTTAAATCTATTATAGATAAATAAATTATCTTAATTAAAACTATTTTATTATAATCTTATTTTATTAAAAATTAAATAAAATAATTTATTAAAAATTAATAAATTATACTATAAAATAATAGTATCTTAATTTACACTTAATCCTTTAAGTAAGTATGTTTCTAAAACATTTTTCCCTCTAAACGAGTGCAGTAAAAGGGACAGAGATAGCTCATCTTAAGGTAGCCAATACATGTTATAGAATATGTCAATACTTGTTACAGGAAGCTACACGATATCTTATTCTGTCAATGATGTTTAAAGCTAGTGGCCCACATTCAAGTAAATTAATTAAAGTAGCTACTCTATGAAAGGTAAAACCTATTTTGTTCCGCTTACCTTAAGATGAGTAGGGATGTGCACGGGACGGGCGGGGACGGATTTGAATATAACCGTCCCCGAACCGAATTATAAAATCTGTCCTTGAAATCGCCCGAAAACCGTTGCAGTTCGAGGACAGTTTTTTACCCACGGTTAAAAGTTCGGGACAGTTATTGAAAAAAACCCGAAAAAACCGTTTTTCAAAATTTTATTCAATTGAGCCCCCTTTAGCAATGCAATTCAACCAAAACAAATGGTTGATATTGAATTTATTATCTGAATTTGTTATTTTGAGTTTATGATAAAAAAAATTTAACATTTAATAATATATATTTCTATGAATCTAGATAACATTAAATACATATAATGATATAAACAAGAAACACAAGATATAAATAAAATATTATAAACTAATACAAATATTGAAATCTAATTAAATAAATAAAAACTTCTTTCTTCTAATTATTCATTTCTTCTAATTATTCATCAACCGTACGCATTTACTGCAAAAATCAAACATATAAAATCACTTTTATAAACCAAAATAATAAATTGATTAATCAATAATGTAATTTTTTTACCTCAACATCATCTTCTGCAATATTAATAGTGGAAGCGGATGAACCAGGAGATAACATATCTGAATAAATTATAAAATATTTAAATACATAATTAAATAATTAATATATAATACATAAAACAAGTGTTAATAAAATATAATATGTATTAAATATATAAACTTATACCTTGTTTATGAATATTAGCCCATAACCAATCTTGAGTACACATCAAAGCTTCCAATGTGTTTTCTTTGAGTCTACTACGATGTTTGCTCACTACTCTACCACTTGTACTAAATGCAGATTCTGAAGCAACTGTAGTGACCGGAATAGCCAAGATATCTCTAGTCATATCATGCATTATTGGATACTTATGTTTATTACACTTCCACCAGGACAATATATCAAACTCTTCATCTGAAATTTCTACATTAGCCTCCTCTAAATAAGAGTCTAACTCAGATTTCAAAGATCCAGCTTTATTTTGCATTAATTTCCATTGTTTATACTCATTTATACCACTAGGATTAAGAATACTAGTACCTTTTGAACTTTGAGATGTATTGGAACGTGTTGAAAATTCAATTTGTCGACTCTCTTCTAAAATTCGTTTATTTCGGTACATATTTATCAAATCATAACATTTTGTTCTCACCTTTTCAATTTCAAAAAAGGCAATCTTTCCATATATTCTTGGAAAATAGAATTCGAGATAATTCATCTTAAATCTAGGATCCAAAACAACTCCTATAGCCATGACAATATTAACTTCTTGCCAATACTTATCAAAATTTACAAGCATGTTTGACGCCATTCCCTTGACCAAATCATCCTCATCATTAATCCAATTATATAATGAAAATTTGATGTCACAAATATAAGGAAATAACATGTTTATAGTGGGATAGTTGGAACCAGAAATCAATTCAGTAACCTTGTAAAATACTTCTAACTTATCACAAATCGTACTTGCCATTTTCCAATCCAGCATCAGGAAGACTATTATAATTCTTATCCAATTGTTTTAAACGAGAAAACACTTTCTCATAAAACAATGCATTTTTAAGCATTATAAAAGTAGAATTCCAACGAGTTTGACAATCAAGAGATAAATTCTTACAAGAAGACTTTATCTCTTGAGATGCAATCTTTTAAAATTTTTCCTCCCTCTTTTGTGTTGCTGTCCAATATACAACATTATTTCTAACTTTAATAATGCATTGAGAAATTAGATTTAACCCATCTTTCACTACCAAGTTTAATATGTGAGCAGCACAACGCATGTGAAAAATATCTCCATACAATAACATTGAAGTTCTATCTAATGAATCTAACAGATCAGGTAGCATTGGATCATTAGTAGAACAATTATCTAAAGTTAAGGTTGAAATCTTACGATCAATGTTCCAATCCAAAAAGCAACTCATTAGTTCTTGACCAATAACTGCAGCATTGTGTGGAGCAGGAACATATATAAACCTACAAAAAATTATATAGTAACAATAAAATTGTTATATACAATCATTTAATATATCAAATCTCTAAAAAAATATTTAATAGGAATTGTATAAATTTTAACAATAAACTTAAAAATTACCTTATTATTTTACTATGCAAATACCAATTGTCATCAATGAAATGACAAGTTACAACCATGAATCCTTTGTTCTGATTTCCAGACTTCCACATATCACTCGTGATTGCAACACGACTTTTATTGTTCTCCAACATATCCATCATTTTTTTTTCTCAACATCATAAATCTTTATAATGTCTCTCTTAACTGTCGCCCGAGAAATAGGCTTCCATATTGGTTGTAATGAATGTGAATATTCCCTAAATCCATGATGTTCTACAATATTAAGAGGATACTCGTGTAAAATTATCATCTTTGCACATTTATCACGAGAAACTTGAGAATCAAAATTCCAATGTCCTAATTTAATTCTATCCCTTTTTTTGTTAGGATTTAACAATGATTGACCGATACCCCTTTCTTGACGTTTGAATGGACAACATTTTGTATGTGCTTTCAAATGAGATGTCACATTCCTTGTATCACCTTCTAACCGTTTTCCGCAATAATTACATATTGCCTTCCATATCCCATTAATTTTCTTCCTATCAAAATGAACCCATGCTTCAGACTTTAATTTAACCTTCCCATCTTCTTCCTCACTACATTCATTTGATGGTTGACTTTGTGTATTTTCAGGTGAAGAGGTTGATGTAAGGAGAGAAACATTTGTATGTTGATCGGCACTTGAAGTTCCACCACTTGTTACCTCCACATTAAGTTCAATGTCATTTACTCCTTGAGATGATTGTGGTGAACAATTCTGAAAAAAGTAACTTTCAAAATGTAAATTCATATGTAAAAAATATATACTTATACTTTCTATTATCTCAAGTTACCTTTTCAACATATTCATTTGTCATGATATTTAAAATCTCTGGATAGTCTTGATATGATAACCTCTAATGCCAGTGATCCTTATCCTGGAACGTGGTTGCACACTAAATAGCACACACAGTTTTAGCACACACAGTTTTAGCACACTAAATAGCACACACAGTTTTAGCACACTTAATAGCACACACAGTCTTAGCACACACAGTCTTAGCACACTTAATAGCACACACAGTTTTAGCACACATAGTTTTAGCACATTTAAATAGCACACACAGTTTTAGCACACTTAATAGCACACACAGTTTTAGCACACTTAATAGCACACACAGTTTTAGCACACACAGTCTTAGCACACTTAATAGCACACACAGTTTTAGCAAACACAGTTTTAGCACATTTAAATAGCACACACAGTTTTAGCACACTTAATAGCACACACAGTTTTTGCACACACAGTTTTAGCACACTTAATAGCACACACAGTTTTAGCACACTTAATAGCACACACAGTCTTAGCACACTTAATAGCACACACAGTTTTAGAACATTTAAATAGCACACACAGTTTTAGCACATTTAAATAGCACACACAGTTTTAGCACACTTAATAGCACACACAGTTTTAGCACACACAGTTTTAACACACTTAATAGCACACACAGTTTTAGCACACTTAATAGCACACACAGTTTTAGCACACAAATTTTTAGCACACTTAATAGCACACACAGTTTTAGCACACTTAATAGCACACACAGTTTTAGCATACACAGTTTTAGCACACTTAATAGCACACACAGTTTTAGCACACACAGTCTTAGCACACTTAATAGCACACACAGTTTTAGAACACTTAATAGCACACACAGTTTTAGCACAGTTAATAGCACACACAGTTTTAACACAGTAAATAACACACACAGTTTTAGCACACTTAATAGCACACACAGTTTTAGCATACATAGTTTTAGCACACTTAATAGCACACACATTTAAATAGCACACACAGTTTTAGCACACTTAATAGCACACACAGTTTTAGCACACACAGTCTTAGCACACTTAATAGCACACACAGTTTTAGCACACTTAATAGCACACACAGTTTTAGCACACTTAATAGCACACACAGTTTTAGCACAGTAAATAGCACACACAGTTTTAGCACACTTAATAGCACACACAGTTTTAGCACACTTAATAGCACACACAGTTTTAGCATACACAGTTTTAGCACACTTAATAGCACACACAGTTTTAGCACACACGGTTTTAGCACACACGGTTTTAGCACACTTAATAGCACACACAGTTTTAGCACACACAGTTTTAGCACACTTAATAGCACACACAGTTTTAGCACACACAGTTTTAGCACACACAGTCTTAGCACACTTAATAGCACACACAGTTTTAGCACATTTAAATAGCACACACAGTTTTAGCACACTTAATAGCACACACAGTTTTAGCACACTTAATAGCACACACAGTTTTAGCATACTTAATAGCACACACAGTTTTAGCACACTTAATAGCACACACAGTTTTAGCACACTTAATAGCACACACAGTTTTAGCACACTTAATAGCACACACAGTTTTAACACATTGGTTCACAATTTACACAACACATGTCACTACACTTTTACACACTTTCAGTGAGCACACAACACATACACTTCCACAACACACATTGCCTTCCACATCACACGTATTACATAGTTTTAGCACACTAAATAGCACACACAGTTTTAACACATTGGTTCACAATTTACACAACACATATCACTACACTTTTACACACTTTCTGTGAGCACACAACACATACATTTCCACAACACACATTGCCTTCCACATCACACATATTACACAGTTTTAGCACATTGGTTCACAATTTACACAACACATGTCACTACACTTTTACACACTTTCTGTGAGCACACAACACATACACTTCCACAACACACATTGCCTTCCACATCACACATATTACACAGTTTTAGCACACACAATTTTATCACACAATAATCTCTTTTTCCTCAACAACATAAATGTTGATGGTCTTGAAATAATTTATTGGTAAGTAGTAGACTACCCAAATCAATTCAGAATTTTATAAATCTTTTATAACTCATTTATTAACATTACATACATCATAATACAAGTTTATTCTCCATACACAAGGTTTTTATTATCTACGTTACCTTTCTCTTCTTCTCCACGACGCAGCGCTGCCGGCTGGAGAAGACGCAGCGGCTGGAGAAGACGTAGTGACTGAAGACGACGCAGCGGCTGGCGATGCTGGAGACGATGCGACGTTGGAGACGACGCAGCATTGTGGGAGATGGATGCTGATGCCTGATCTGCAGATGGAAGATTGGAAGGAAAATGAAAGAAAATGAGAGAGTAAGAAAAAAAAAGGAGGCACTGAGTAGGGATTATGATTTAGGACGGCAAGCATAAATTAGGTTTATATATTAGGTTAAAAATAAATAAATTTTAATTAATATATAATTTATTTAAATAAATATAATTAATTTCGGGTACGGATGGGTACGATTTTTAGTATAACCGTAACCGAACCGTACCCGTGCATTTATGTTCGGTTTTTACCCGAAACCGAACCCGTTCCCGAAATTACACGGTTAAAAACCGAACAGTGGGTGCGGTTATCCACGGATAACCGAACCCGCAGTTTTTTTGCCCATCCCTAAAGATGAGCAACGCCGGTCACTCGCGGTCATTCCTCTTATATATATTAAAAGAGAAATTCATCCAAAAATTAAATTATGTTATATTTACGAATACTTACTTTTATTCTAATATTGTTAACATTTTATTAATTATATTCTAATAAAATAAACCTTTTCTAGTAAATTTTATTAATTTAATTTTCTTATCTTAAAAAATAATATTTTTTCTAACATATAATTTAATTATTTTTTTATTAAATGATATATAATTATATAAATATTCATTATTATTTATACCCATATCTATTTTTTTTCTTGGTATACTTAAATCTTTTTATATGTTTATTATAATCTATGTTATTTAATTTTTTATTTTTCTTTATTTTAATTTATATAGATATTATACCATGTTATTAATTAATCTTATAACAATTTAATTTATATAGTTTTAAGTTTTTATTTAATTAAGATAAAAATATAACATTAATAATTTAATACTTAAAAATATTAAAATTTTAAAAAAATTTACAACATCTAACATAAATTTTATAACTTTATTTTACAATAATTTAACTGAAAAATCATCGATTTTTACTATTAACCAAAATTGACAACTTTCACTGTTAAAATACTGAGGCTACGTCCCAGTACATATTTAATTAATGTTCTAATTAAGAGAGAAGCAGTGTAAAAACAATGAACCGAGGTCCCACTAATATATTTGGCATATGATCTTTATAATAACCTTATTTTTATTTTGTCAAGTTTTTATAAACTATTAATATATTTTTTATTTAAATTTAACAATAATCTCAATAAATTAAAATAATTTAAAAATACCGAATATTATTAAAATTTATCAATATATATATTAATAATTTAAATATAAATATTTTATGCATCTCAATTAAAAATATAAAACAAAAAAAGTATAAAAAAAATAAAGAAAAGGTCCAAAGATATTAAACCCGAATTCCTTTCCTATAGTAGAAAGTAGTAGAAAAGAAAATATGAATCGTTGAATACATGATCCTTCTCTTCAAGTCTAAAGTTTCCCACCATTCTATATGTCATGAACTCCTACCTTCCCGTACCAAAAGGAGAAATTTTAACATCATATATTTTCACATCCATCGTCTTTAAATCTTAGCATACATTAAATTATTTTCAAAATTAGAAAAATGACTTTTTTTTTTATAATAATAACATTATTTTCGTGAATATAAAATTAAATACAAATGTATATATCTTTAACCTTCCTTATTCCAAACAATTACCCTATAACCAACAACCCAAACTGAAATTTTTCAGATTGAGGTACAAGGTCAGTGGAAATGGTCAAAATTCGATACCTTCAATTTTATTTATTTATTGCTATTGATTGTAACCAACCAATCGTTTTGGGTAATTTTATTCAAATATTGTGTCAGCTAATTAAACATTAATCAAATACCTAACAAATATCAGTTTAGTTATTATAATGAAAATAAGAAGACAACAAACAGCAGAAACCATACATATAAAATTGTTTAATTACCTACGAACTAGTTTTTACCTATTAGCTTATTTATTGACTTAGGGAACCTTCTTATTGCCTTTATACATTTTTCTTATCATGAAACAATGGTTTATCATATGTATTACGATCTTATTGTTAATATAAATTCTTAAAATATTTGAATGGTATCTTCAAAACCTTTTACTCATTCTTGTCACATTTTATTATAATGGGTATTTCTATCTGATTACATTCTGTGTAAGATGTATCTAATATTTTTCAATTATTATTATTATTATTATTATTAATTAATCTCATCAATAAAATTTAATTTGAAGGGAAAATTTATATTTTAATAACCACCGGCCAATATATATTAAATATTGGTAAGATGTAAGATGGAACATTCCTTCAATCGTATACAAATTATTGTCTTTAAGTGTGTCATATATTTATTTATTTTTTTACTACACAATATTAATTGAATTATAACGTGCATTATATTTGATACATATATTATTATATTTGAATGGATTTACTGTAATAATTAATTTGTAAAATATTTAATAAAATATAATCGGATAAAAATTGAAGATAAGCATTTAATAAAATAATTTATATTTAAAATCTTAATTTTTTTATGTAACCATTAATATAATTAATTATAAAAATTTATTTAAATCAATATTTAATTTTTTTTTATATTTTCTTACACTAAAAAAATTAAAAAAATGAAAGGAAAAAAATACCAAAAATAAGAAACATAATTTTGTAATTGAAAACTCAAAAGAATTAAATTAAATATATAATATGATTTAGAGTTTAGACCCATACCTTGATTAGTCAATTTTATTTTAAGTAATTATATACTTTTTATTTTTTAAATACATTCTAAAGTTACAATAAAAATCATCATTATACGAAAACTATATAACGATTACCTATATGTAACAAAAAATGCTATAGATGCATAATTTGAAATTTTTTAGGCTAAATGTGCTTGTCTTTAAAAATTTGAAAATAAGAGTATTAAAATACCAATTTCGAAAAAGAGATAAATATCTTTAATATCTTTATTTACAGTTATCTTTATCGTTATTTTAGTTTCTATTCGATAAATTTTAAAAATAATAGTGATTTTGAGTAAAAATTAAATATGAAATAACGGGTACATTTATACTAATAATAATTATAACGGTTGGTATTTAAAATTAATTATATTTATTAAATTAAATTATATATTAATTAATAATTAGTGTTTATTAATTTTTCGCATAAATATATTTAAAAAAATTAAAATTTAAAAAACAATTTTTTTTAAATTTTTTAATAAGTATTTTGAATCGTTACCCGTGAATAAAAAATTATCACTAAATTGTAACGATTTTTATATAATTTTGTATACAAATTTTATAATTTGATTAACTTACTTAAATAACCATGCCGTAAATACCTTTGCTAATTGACTAGCAAGCGTCATTAGTGACCCTAATACTTTACGCTATCGTAGTCCCTCCCATACATAAAATCGGCCCACGATATTACAAATTACAAAGTTAAAAGTAGAACAAAAAGTCTTCCCAAGAGTATTAAGACCGCGTAAGCATATATACTGACCTTTTCAGGCACACAACAACTTATAGATTAGTCAAACGATGTTTTGATCACCCTCTCACTCTCAATATATAAACCCTCTCCCCTCACACCATTCCATTCAAAAACATTAGTTCCCAAAATCCATACGCAAAGCATTTCCCTACTCTCTCCGTTTCTCATTCAACATCGCTGATCCCAACAAATTATTCATAAATTGACATTTCAAGAAATTTGGATTAATTTTTGGATTTGAATATTGTTAAGAATTAAAATGCCTATAAGAGGAATGAGAAGCATATTCTTTAAATCTTCATCACCTTCAAGTTCTCCATCGAGAACAATACCACCATCCTCACCAAGGAAAAGCTTCTCCGTATTTTTTATTGATGAAAATATTGATATCGCACAGTCCCTATTTCTGAAATGGGATTCCGTTGAATCTTCATCCGTGGAAAACAATAATAATATTAACTCTCTTTTCCATGGAAACCGCCATGAGGCTAAGCAATATCTCATGGCCGTGAAAGATTTGCAATCTTCTATGCAGTATCTTATAGCGGAGAATTCTGCTTCTGAGAAGCTTGTTCACTGCCAAGTGTTGATGCAGACCGCCATGAAAAGGCTTCAGAAAGAGTTTTATCAAATTTTGTCATGCAATAGAGAATACTTGGATCCTGAATCGGTCTCTATTCGGTCGTCAAGAGCTTCAACGAAATCGAGCTTTTCTGATTTTGAGGATGATTTGGAAGAGGAGTTGCGAGCCACTGGTGAGTCCATTTCAGAAGTGGAGCGAGCTTCAATGGCCGCAATGGTAGATTTGAAGGACATCGCCGACTGTATGATTTCTTCTGGTTATGGAAAGGAGTGTGTGAAGATTTACACATTGATTAGAAAATCAATTATCGATGAGGCTCTTTACCATCTCGGAGTCGAGAGTTTGAGCTTTTCTCAGCTTCAGAAAATGGATTGGGATGTTGTGGAGTTCAGAATCAAGAACTGGTTGAACGCTGTGAAGATTGCCGTGAAAACATTGTTCCATGGGGAGAGAATTCTCTGTGATCAAGTCTTCTTGGCTTCGGACTCCATCAGAGAGTCTTGCTTCGCGGAAATTTCTAGAGAGGGTGCGATGACTCTGTTTGCATTCCCGGAATTGGTGGCAAAGTCCAAGAAATCTCCCGAGAAAATGTTCCGTACTCTGGACTTATACGAAGCCGTATCAGAACTCGGGCCAGAAATTGATTCAATCTTCTCCTTTGAATCAACCTCCGCAATCCGAATTCAGACAGTGAATGCACTCGTCAAGCTAGGTGAAGCCGTTCGAATGACGCTCGCCGATTTCGAAGCAGCTATACAAAAAGACTTGTCCAAAACTCCAGTGCTTGGTGGTGGGGTCCATCCTCTCACACGTTACGTAATGAACTACATCTCTTTCCTAACCGATTACACCGAGGTCCTCGCCGACATATTCGCCGATAATCCTCTGAATTTACAGTCGCCGTTGCCAGAATCGTATTTTGTCACCTCTGATTCTGAAGACACTCCCACATCGACGATTTCTACGAGGCTCGCTTGGCTCATCCTGGTTTTGCTTTGTAAACTCGACGGCAAAGCCAAGTTCTACAAAGACGTGGCACTCTCGTACATCTTCTTAGCCAACAATCTTCAATACGCCATCGTTAAAGTGCGAAGCTCCAACCTCAGGTTCCTCCTTGGCGATGATTGGTTGACAAAGCACGAAGCAAAGGTTCGGCAATACGCTCTGAACTTCGAACGAATGGGTTGGAGCAAAGTGTTTGCATCATTGCCAGAAAATCCGACGGCAGAGATTTCACCAGAGACAGCAAAGAAGTGTTTCAAGAGGTTCAACGCAGCGTTTGATGAAGCGTATAGGAAACAAACGTCTTGGGTCGTACAGGACTCGAAACTCAGAGACGAGTTAAAAGTATCGGTGTCGAAAATGCTTGTGCCGGTTTATCGGAAGTTTTATGAAAATCATAAGGTGGGAATGGGGAGACAGGGTGGAGTGGATTCATTGGTCAGATATGCCCCTGAGAATTTGGATAATTACCTGTCTGATTTGTTTCATGGGAATGGAGGTATAGGGAGCGTTTCGGCATCTTCCTCGTCTTCGCATTCGCGTGGTAGGCGAGCTGGATAAAGACTGTCGTTTGGTCGTACTTATTACTTGCTGCCCTGATTGTTAAAACGTCGTTAATGGATGTTAGATAATGATTGAATAGAAGGTGCAGTGTAAAGACAGGTTTTAGTAGGTGCATATATTTTTGCTCTTTTTTAAAACAAAAAAATTTACTATTTACCTATTTATATATATACTGCTAAATTTATATAAATTATAATAATTTAATTTTTTTTCAATAAAGTTGAACTAACTTAACATAAAATAAGTTACATGAAATATACTTATACAAATCTATTATTGAATATATATAAATTGTAACAATTTATTATCAAAGTTTATCTATTTATATCATCATCAATCCGTCCATACAACTCATTAAAGTTTCGTGTTACAAATCTCCCTCGATTATTCCTAATACTCAATGCTTCGTGTAAAAATTAATCTCTTTGATTTCTGAGTTTGATTCATATAAGAAAATTTTAATTGGACTTGAAATTATCACACCATTGGTTCGAGTTTTGAAACGTCATAGGGAGTTCGAAAAAAAAATCAATTAAATGAAAGGTGTTTAATGAGATTACTAAGAATACATATGTTACTTTGTTTTTTTTTTTCAGATCATAGATAAATTATTACTTCGTTGAAAATATGTGTAGAAGAAGATTTAAGACAAGAATTGGTAACCCATCTTATGAAGAGAATCTTTGATATAATATGAGTACGATTATGTGGTGGAATGAGGTTAGATTGACTCTTTATTTTTATAAAAAGAAAAGCTATTAGAAGTGAAAATGTAATCAACGATTGATATTAATAGGAAGTGTTTGATATTATTCAAGTGGTAGGTATGTGATCCTAGCGACCAAAGGCAACTCTTTCATTATAACGACTTGATCTTTTAAGACAGTTGATCCAGTTATGTTAAAAGACCTTAGTTAAGCTCAGTAGCATACGACCTGATGATAGGCCTTATAAACATGACTTATCCTATTATCTAGTATCTATCTTGGACGACATGGAAATAACGACCTAGTTATTTTATAAACTACCCACTTAGGTTTACTCTGACATATATCGAAAAAAGTATACTTTATCTTAATGATTACATATGTCCCATATGTGTGTATATTTATATATATATATATACCTCACTAATGACATTAATAAAGAATCATAATTTTGCTTATCTCTAATATTTTTCTATAAACTTTAACACACAAGTAATTCTTTAAATAAATACAAAATGTTGTATGTGTGATTTTTTCCATCTTATGCGGTTTTGAAAAATTTCATTGGAGTTGAAGAAATAAAAAAATATTTGGTAAATAAATGAGCAATTTTCACATTTGTCAAGCTTATTTTGTTTAAAGATGGAGTTATCCATATAAATTCAATACGATTTTTTCAAAATATGACTTTAAGGGATGAATTGATTATACAAATGGTAGATAAAGGAGGAATTTGAGCATTAATTTCAGTTGTGAAACTTAAATCAACTTGAAATTTTAAGGTGAGAGAGATAACATGAAAAATCAACTTGAAATTTTAAGGTGAGAGAGATAACATGAAGATCAATTGAAAATTGTTGTTTTTATTCAATGAGTTATATTGAATGGATTGATGTTAAAGATATAAATGGGTAAATTTTAATGGTATATTATTAAATTTAAATAAATTTAATGATATATTATTAAATTTAAATAAATTTAGTGATATATTATTAAATTTATGCAGAATAATTTTTTTACATATAATTAAATGAATTCATATAAAATAATTAATAAAAGGGTTTTATATCTTATTCATTTTCCTAACTAAAAAAAAGAGTTGTTTTGCACTAACGAGAGATACAAAGATATTTGTTTTCTTCCTTATAACTTTTACTATTCATTCTATTATATTTTGATTACGCGTGATGTTCAAACTACTGTGGTATACGTGCAACTAATATTTTTTCTTCATAAATATCAATCGGAATATGTCAAGAGTATACAAACTTTTTCATTTATATAACGTTTGAATGTTTTACTCCAAAACGCTTTTATATTTATTAAATAATAAAATTTGAAGCATTTTTTTTAAAATGATGACTTGATATTTTAACATTTTAAAGTGTTTTTTAAAGAAGTAAAACCCCTTGCTTTTAAAAAAAATGTAACCTTAATATAATGGATCCAAATATATTATAAATTATTTTTTTCAAAATTTCATGAATTGTTAATTTTTATTAATTTTATAACCACATTATAAATATTTTTTTACAAAAACGCGTAATTGTTTATTTATAAAATAGCTTGCTAAAAAACAACTTTCTGTTTAACTGCTATTGGTAAGATTTTTCTGTTTTTATTAAAATATGCATAAACAAAAATAAGGGGCAATCATCGATCTCGGACCTGCTCGGACCTGTGGTTTGGTCAAAGTAATGATACAAAAACATAGATATTTCCGTTATGATTTAAAGTAAAAGGACAGTTTGAAATTTTATAACATACTGCGCTGAATGCCAAAATTAAGAAGAAGAAAAAAAATAATATTGTTTTTCAAAAGCCGGCTGGCCATTTGAGATATTGAATTTGAGTAGGAGAGGGAGGAGGTGAGGAAAACCCAAAGAGCCTGAACGAGTGAAAGTTTTTGGACACAAGTATTTTTTGGTCGAGTTCACATATGTGCTATCATACGTATCATTTTCCATATTTCTGGGATCAGTTATTCTTCGAAAAATTTGGTATTTGTATTCATGATATTATTTAAATTTAAAATATCATTTTGAGTGTGATGTACTTGATTTGAGCTTTTAAAATTATATATTTATATACTCAAAATAATGTTAGAATAAATAAGAAATTGAGTTTCAATGTTAACTTATTTAAAAGAAAAAATATGATTATTTTGTATTTGTATTATATGAAAAAACTAACACATTAAAGACTTAATATATCATTTGATTTCTTAAAAATAATAAATAAATATAACGAATTAATATATCATTTGATTTCTTAAAAGTAATAAGTAAATATAACAAGAAAAGTCTCTCTATATCACACACATTAGTTCTTTAAATCCTCAAATGTTTGGCCCAAAAATCTAAAACTTTAATTGTGTGTCCACATGTCTTGTGGACATGAATATCGTCCAATTTTGACAATAGTTTCATTATCCCATTTAATACTTACGAAGACATTTGTTGCAGCATATTCAGAGTCCAACAACCACAAAAATAAGCTTATAAATTGATTATGTAATTGAGGAAAATTTGCACAAAAAATAATAGTAATTCTTCCAAAAAAAATTGTACTTCAAATTCTTCTTTTTTTCTCAAAGATTTCTTACTCTAGAGCTAAATTTAGTATGATAGAGAATGAGTACGAAACAGTTAAATTGGAACTATATCTGGTGGTGTTCAAATATTATCATTAATCGTTGTATTTTTGGAGTATTTTTTCTTTAATCTCAAACACCTATGTGAAAATAAAAAATTTATATGAAAAAGATTGTGTAAAACGACACTCGATATTCCTTTAATTTTGTATTTTAGGGGTATTTTTTCTTTAATCTCAAACATCCACGTGAAGAGAAAAGTTTTATATGAGAAAGATCGTGTAGAATGATACTCGATATTCCTTTAATTTTTGTTTCTTTATTTTATAATAAATTTACAATCATTACATCAATAATATAATTTTTTAGCAATTCTAAATATGAAAAAAGTTCTTAACCTTTCCGGTAATTAAAGGACAATTCTAGGTGAAAATTTACGAAATTTTTTAAGGATGGTTATTAACCATTACTAAAATGTCATTTTTTGTCAATTTTTGGGACGGTTCTTAATCATCCTTAAAACTTTTTTTTGAACTCTTTTGAAGTTGTTATTAACGATCCTTACAAATTTCCTACATTAACTCAAAAATACAATCCTCTCTTTTTTACCTCACATTTGCCCTAACTATTACATATATGCAAATTGTTAATTTTATATTAGCTATGCATCTCGCCTAGACCACCATTGTTGTGCCGATACAGTGTCACCCACGACCAACCAACCAACTAAGACTCCACAAGTGACCCCACCACCTACGACGACATTAACAATCTAGCTTCATCTTCTCTAGTGTGAACTGCATGTTATTTTCGCAAACAGACGACACACACTAACAAATTCTTCCTCTAGTGCCCAAGGCTCATCCTAGCCTCCACCTTAGCCACCTGAACAAGTCCAGATTGTATGCAAAATGATTCCCTTTTTACGCATATATTTGAATGAACCTATGTTTTTTTCCTATATTTTAAAAATGTGTTTCATTAAAAAACTACATGTTTTCATTTATTTAAATTCACTCACATTGTGAGTTTTAAATTTGATTTTTTTAAAATTAACAAATTGTCCTTATTTCCTTGAATAGTATCTATAATTTTACTCTATATGCAAATAACTAACCTGATTTTTGGATGGTGTTTACACATATAAAGTGACAAATTAAGTATAAAAATGTGCTTTTAAGTAATATTTGACTAAACTTTTTATTTTTATATAAATATATGTTGTTTTATGAATTTAATATAATTATGTCATGGTATATATAGAAAGAGATATAGATTAGTAAAATAAAAATGACTAATATAATTGGATATTAAATATATATGATTCTTTTAAATCAGTTCACATAAACCTCAGAATAATTATTGACAATAAACTTGAAATATTAGAATTAATTATTGACATTATTATTCTTATTATCATCATCATCATCGTGAATAATTTTTGGATATGTATGGATAAAAGATATATTGAATTTAGAGAAAGACGCTTTCTGAATTATGCTATAGATAAGGTAAAAAATTTAAAAAATATCAAGTACTCCTATCTTAAGTGTGGAAACAAAAAAAAATACTTAATGTGAATGAAATTCAAAACCATTTATTTGAGAATGGTATAAACAAAATCTATATGAATTGGATTTGATATGAAAAGGGGATTAGAAAGCATACTAAATAGTCATGTCCAACTTCTAATACAAAAAGAAAACACGATGATAATACTTTTGTTAACACCATAAAAATGTTATATGTTATGCACAAAAGTGTTTGATGGTGAAAAATTTGATGAAGAATTTAATAATATTTTAGAGGATGATAAGAGACCATTATGGAATGGTTGTACTAGGTTTACTAAGTTATAGGCTTTAGTAATATTGTGCAATTTGAAGGCAAAGTTTGGATTTTATGATAAAAACTTTAAGGAGGTGTTGAGTGTAGTTAGTGAAATGTTTCTCTATGGCCATCGACTTTTTGATTTCATGTATGAAGTAAAAATGACACTAAATGAGCTCAGAATGGGATACGAGAAAATGCATGCGTGTTCGAATGGTTGCATACTCTACATGAGGGAGTATGTGAATGCACATGTGTGTCCAATTTCATAAATGATCAAGAAAAGAAAAAAAAATTAATGTTATAGTGTTGTGGTATTTTTCACCTATTCTATGATTTAGATGGATGTACTGAAACACTTAGATATTAAAGAACTTAACATGACATGCTTCACAACAAATGGTGGATGAAAATAAAGAACATCCATCATATGTCTATTCTTGGAACTTAGTTAATGAAACTTAGCCAAATTTTACATTAAATCCCAAAAATCTTATACTAGCACTTACATATGAAGTTCATGAGTATAGTTGTTGGACAATTTTATTAGTCAATTACAATCTTCCATCGTGGTTTTAGATGAGTAAGAAGTTCATGATGTTAACTTTGTTGATATCAGATCATAAACAACTTAAAAATGACATTGGTGTGTAATTGAAGTGTTTGATTGATGATTTAAAAATTTCATGTAATGATGGTATTAAAGTGTTTGATGTATATCGTCTTGGAAAAATTCACAATGAATGCAATCCTAATTTGGATTATAAATTATTTTTCAACTTATAGTAATTTATTGGGTCATACTGTTAAGGAAAACCTTGGTTGTCCGATTTGTAGCAAGATTACATTTTCAAATTCATTAATACAATTCTCATAAAATGTGATACATATGTCATTGGAAGTTTCTCCATCTTCATTGTTTTTATCGAAAGCAATTGAAATCTTTTAATGGGACAATAAAACTTTACCTATCTTCATTAACACCAACAAGTGATGAGATTTTGAAAGAAGTTAAGGAATAACATTTCTTTATGATAAATCAAAAGAACAACGAAAGTTTATTGATACCTCAATTTTTTGAAGAAAGAGATCCATATTTTTAATTATAGATTATTATAGTTCTTTACTTATGAGACACATTTTAGATGTCATGCATATTGAAAAAAATATGTGTGTGATAGTATTCTAGGTACTTTGCTAAATATTCTTAAAAAAGTGAAAGATGGACTAAATACATTACGTCCAAAGTTGCATCCTCCATGTTTGTTCCTCCTGCATGTTTCATAAACGGAGCACTTTTGTTCCTCATGTTTTCCTTTAAGACATTATCCAAAGTTAAAGTCCCTTTTAAATATTCCTCTAATATATGATTATTGGTTTATATAACAGATGGGAAGTTGAATGCAATGAAGTCTCATGATTGTCACATTAAGATGCAATAAATACTTTTTGTTCTAATATATTGCATATAGCATGTTAAGAATGTTGTTATAGATATGTGTAGCTTTTTCAATAATATTTGCAAAAATTATGTGAATGTAAATAAATTAGAAGATATCGAGAGAAAAGTTGTACTTAACTTATGTAAGTTTGAAAAGTAATATCAATCCTTATTTTTTGAAATAATAATACACCTTACTGTGTATCTGTGTATCTCACGAGAGAGTTAGAGTTATTTGGGTCAGTATATTTAAAATAGATGTATCCATTTTAGAAAGATATGAAAGTTCGTAAAAGTTATGAACATAATGATTAAAGTGCTCTATTTTGAAAAGTATGAAAGTTATTAGAAAATAAAATGATTAAAATGTTCTATTTTTGAAAAAAAGAACTTGACATGATGTTTTGAGCCACTAAATAACAAATTAAATGCATCAATTATTCTTATATTATCATTCTCTATCAATTTTTATCTTTATATAAATATTACATCCATCTTAATTCCTAAAGTATCAAAACCTCAAACAAATTATAATAAATATCAATTTTTTGTTATATTTAATGGAAAGTAAACATTTATTATTACTTATTCTATTGCATATGACTTATACATATTTGTAAAATAAATATGAAATTAAAATTCTAATTTTAGCATAATTAATTTCATTTATCATTTTAAAAAATCACCAATAAAAAATTTACCAACTCTCGCTTATTTTCTATAGCAAAAATAAATTTGATAGATAATATCAATGTAAAATAAGAAGATATAATTGAATAGTAAAAAAAAATATTTATTCTTATTATTCTTCTTTATGCCTAAAATTTTATTGATTTGTTTATTTACTATAAGTATATAATTGATTTAATAATTAATTTTAATCCATATAAAATGAGTATGTATATAGGAATATGTACATGAATTATGAATAAATCCCGTTATAATTTATTAATTGAGTATATTAAATGATAAATTTTAGAAAAAATAAATAAATAAATAAAATGTGGTTTGACTTTTTTTTTGTTTATTATTTTAGAACTTTTTTGAAGTGTTTTTGAAAATAAAAATTATTAATGTTGAAAAATAGAATTATGTTTTTATTATTATGTTATAATGTTATAGGCATGTGCAAAAAATTGATGGTTAGATTGTTGGATTATAAGTTTTATAATTTAAGAAATAAAATTGATATAATATTTATATAATGACAAAACGAATGGATAATGATAAGATGAGAAATATAGGAGGATCTAATCAATAAATAATAAAGTAATTAAAATAATACATTTTGAAAGCAAATTGGCGTAACACTTCTTTGAAGAATAGCTTGAGAGTTAATTTCAATGTTCTCATAAATGTATACGGCACAAGATAGAAAGAAGAGGCCCAATTGCCTTCAATTAGCCTCTTACCATCCTCTTGCAAGAGATTAAAGTGAAGTCCATGTTGTACAGAAGACCCATTTATAAAAAGTAGCTTGTCTAATAATTTGTTTTTACTAAACTTCGAATTTAAACCATAATTAAGGCCTATCGCACTTAAGGTTCCTTTGCTTTTTGCTTCATGAAAATAAGCTGATTATTTTTAAAAGAACTTTTAATAAATACACAATCTGAGAATTTTTTGAACTTTGATTACAAGACCCACTAACAAAAGCTTTGGTTGAAATTAATAAAATTACCTCCCATGATTTAAGATCTAGTATTATTATTTTTTTGTATTTATTTGAAAATTTTCTTATTTATTACATTTAAAAAAAAACATTTTAAGATGTATTATATTTCTATTTCTATTATTTTTAAATTTTATGTTATTCGTAGATTTTTTATTATTTTTGTCATTATTTTAAAGGATAAAATGTTATTTTTACAAGGAATACTTTATCCTTTTTTTAGTTAGATAAAAAAATGATATTTTTAGTTTTTTTAGTCCATTTTAAGTAAATAATACCTCATTCTTCTCCATAGCTCTGTCTATATCACTATTGAATGTTCTTTCCAAAGCTTCCAACTATTTTTCAAATGCATTAAAATAATTTTAAGATGTTATAATTTATAAAAAGTGATTTCAATTTTCTTTAAAATACTTGTCAAAAAGATAGGTTAAAATAAAACCATTATTCTGATTTTACCGCCATTACATATTAGATTAGGGATATAGCATATAAATTTCAATTTTTATATGACTCAATTATTTATGTGATTTTATTTTTGATCTTCTAAAAAAATAACTTATACATTATAATTATATATATGTAGAAAACATTCATTTTGGTACTTATATTATGTAAAAAAAATTAATTTGTAATTTTTTGTTATAATTGAGTATTTATGTTATTATAATTTCTTTTAATCAACTATTATATTTAATTTTTTTTAAAAAATTCCTCTCCTCAAGATATCTTTTTCTTTTACCATAACTCAAATCTCAATATTTATTTAAAGTAGTAAAATTCACATCTCTATTAAAATGAGATAAATTAGATGAATATTAGGAATATTTTTTTAATTTTTGAATAAAACATTTTATTGAAAGAGATTTTAATCCATTACAAAAAAATAATGAATTTAAAATGTTTATATAATATATGAAATTAGATTAGTAAAAAACTTGTTCATTTAAAATAAAGATGAAATAGATATTTATTTAATTTAATTTTAGTTATTTGAATGAAATTTAAAGAATTAAATATTTATCTAATTAAGAAACGATATAAATTCTACACGTAACTAATTTAGTTCTAATCGATTGTGGTTAAATTTTAATTAATTAAATAAATATTTGATTTTAGAAGATAAAATTGTATATCAAGTGTAATGAATGAAACGTAAATGTTGTTAATAAATCATTTAATGGTATATTAGTTGTATACAACTAATATACTTTATAAGTTGTATATTAGTTGTATGTAACTAATATACTTTTCCTAAAAGCACTTTTAGTAAAAACAGATTCTCTTTTTCTATATTTATACATGTATTAATCTTCACTGTAATCTCACCCCTTGTAAATACATTTAGTGAATTTAACTTGGTATCCGAGTAGGAAAGAAAGAAAAAAAGTGAATTTAACTTGGTATCCGAGTAGGAAAGAAAGAAAAAAAGAAAAAAAAAATTATCGGTTTCTGAATAGAAGCGCCACCTAACGCTGTCGTCTTCTCACACTGTTTAGCTCGCACTGCAGTTGCAGATCCGTCGTCCACCGGCGTCGTCCAGTCCGCGTTGTTCAGCCCGTGTCATCCACCACGCAGCCCTGCGTCGTTCAACCTTACGCAGCCCTGTGTCGTTCAACCCTACGCAGCCCTACGCTGTTCAACCCTGCGTAGCCCTGCGCCATCAACCCTGCGCAACCCTGCGTCGTTCAACCCCGTGCAGCCCTACGCGCCGTTCAGCCCCCCGCCTCTACGCGCTGTTCAACCCTACACAACGTCCAGCTTCGCGCCACCTGCACACCCTTGCGCCGTCGCTGACCAGATCGTCGTTCAGTTGCCAAGTATCAGCCGAAACCTGGTGTGCAGTTTCTTAAAATTGTTTCTTATGTTTCTTAAATTTTCAGATTTTTAAAACCCTAATTATCAGCCAAAATCAGCCCTAATTATCAGCCCAACCCTAGCCCATCAACTCCTAATTATCAGCCCTAATTCAAGTCCATCAGCCCAAACATTCAAACAGCCTATTTATCAGCCCAAACATTCAAACAACCCATTTATCAGCCCAACCCGTCCAAAAAAAATCCAAAATTTTTATTCCGTTGCACAATATACTTTTTATTATTATTTCAATGGAAGATTCAAGACAACATCAAGTTTCCAGAATTCATGAAGTTCCAAATTTTAAAGTTTCTGTTAAGAGTTCAGAAATTGGTTCTTTCGGGGTACTAAACTTAATGGTACAAATTTTCGAACATGGAAAAAAGTTATGTCTGTTTATCTTCGTGGGATGCATAAGATGGAACATGTATCTGGATCAATTAGGGCGTCTAACCAAGATGATATAGACGCCTATACTAGGTGGGAAGATGATGATGGCTTTGTCATGTCAATTCTATTTAGAGCAATCACTGATGATATATTACAAATGGTGGAAGAATGTGAAACTGGTGAGGCTATATGGAATACCTTAAGCGATCTTTATACAAATGAGTCTAAATTTATTCAAGTTCATGAACTCATGTGTAAAGCTGCTGGCATGCAACAAAATGGGCAACCAGTATCTCTTTTTTTACCAAGCTAAAAAATGTATGGGCTGAAATTGACCAGAAACGCCCGTGTAAAATTAAAAATTTAGAAGACCTTTTGTGGTACCAAAAGGAGAAGGAGCTTGAACGAGTACATGCCTTTTTAAGATGTCTTGATACAAAACATAATAGTGCTAAAGGCGAATTGCTTCGAATGTCAGACCCTCCGAGCTTGACTACTGCCTTTACATACATTCGTAAAGACGAATCTCAGCAAGAGAGTCTTCATCAGGCACTTGTTGAGGTATCAAGCCTAGCTACTCAAGCCAAATCAAAGGCACCCTTCCTCCAGCAGCAAAATTCAATTCCACTTCATCAGCAGGGACTTTCACCGGGTTTTACCAATCGCCCTCGTTCTCCCTGCTCTTATTGCAATGAACAGGGGCATCTTCGTGAGACTTGTTGGAAACTATATCCACACTTGAAACCAAAAGCAGACTACTATGCAGCAAAACGACAAAATAGGTATCGCTCTAAAGCAAAAGCAGTTGCCGTGCAAATTATCCAAGAACCAGACTACTATGGACAGAATCATCCTATGGAATGTGGAGGTATCCCTACAGCTTCAATAGCTGGTCGTGGTAAGATTGGTATGACCTTAAATGTTTCTCACTCTGTTGAATCTAATACTTGGATTATTGATTCTGGTGCATCTGATCATATGACTTATGATAAATCTTATTTTAATGAGTTATTTCCCCCACCAGTGTCTTATGTTACGAATGCTAATGGTGAGGCCTTTCCTGTCTTAGGAAAGGGGTCAGTTTATATCACTCCATCTTTACAGCTCCATAATGTTTTATATGTACCTGACTTATCTCATCACTTAATCTTTGTCCCACAGTTGAACCTTGAGTCTAAATGCTTTGTAACCTTTTATCCTATGTATGTGATTTTTCAGGATCTTCTTACCAGGGCAATAATTGGTCGAGGGTATCTGAGGGGCAGATTGTTCCATTTGGATCAGAACTACGGAGGGGAGAAACCAGGAGCAAGGGCAAGCACTGCATTGACTTCTAGTTCCGATAAGCTAAGTGAAATTTGGTTGTGGCATCGCCGCTTAGGGCATTCGTCTTTTAGTCTTATGAAAAAAACTATGCCCACTTTATTTATTGGTGTTAGTGAGACTGTTTTACATTGTGAGACTTGTGTTTTGGCCAAGAGCCATCGTATTATTTATTCTCCTAGTATTTCTAATAAAAGTACTATTCCTTTTGAATTAATTCATTCTGATGTTTGGGGACCATCTAAAGAGCCAACTATATCGGGTATGAGATATTTCGTTTCGTTTATCGATAACTGTACAAGGTTATCGTGGATTTCTTTTCTTAGAACAAAAGATGAAGTTTTTTCAGTTTTTCAAAATTTTCATACCTTCGTTCAAACACAATATAATGACATCATTCGGATCCTCCGTTCTGACAATGGTGGGGAATATGTTAATCATGTCTTTCAAAAAAAATTCAAAACACATGGGATTATTCACCAAACTACTTGTCCGCAAACACCGGAACAAAATGAAGTGTCTGAAAGAAAAAATCGTCATTTACTTGATATGGCTCGTGCACTCTTATTTAGTGCTTATATGCCAAAATACCTTTGGGGTGATGCTGTACAGGCTTCTGCCCATCTCATCAATCGTCTCTCGTTTAGTGTCCTTAACAGAAACATCTCATTCTAGAGTCTCGCATCTTACGTCTCCTTATCATCCTTTCATAATCTTCCTACCCGTGTATTTGGTTGTGTTGCTTTTGTGCATATTCCTAAAAATCAAAGGTCTAAATTAGATGCCCGGGCAATTAAATGTGTGTTTGTTGGTTATGGAAGTTATGAGAAAGGGTACAAGTGCTTCCATCCACCAACCAGAAAGTATTATGTTACTATGGATGTCACCTTTTTTGAGGACATGAGTTATTTTTCCTCACCTAATACTGCTCGTCAGGGGGAGAATACATATTTCGAAGAACTGTATCATGGTGAGGGGGAGGCATTAGGTGAATCACCAACTGATGTTTCAAAGAGACAAGTAATTGCAGAAGCAATTGCAGAAGCAGATGCTTCAAGTATTCAAGCACCAAATTCACTTACAACAAATGACATTGAAGACACAATTGTACCCTCAGATACCCTTGATCAATAACTCCCTGGTACTGAAGGTCACTCATCTGAGGTATGTACACCTACTGATACTAATAGCATCAAGTCTAATGTTGGACAGTATGTGTTACCAAATAGGTCTACTCGAGGTCAACCAGCCAAAAGGTATAAACCAAATATTCATGCAAAATCAAAATACCCAATAGCCAATTACATGTCCACTAAAAGATTATCTAAGTCATATAAATCATTTGTGAATCAAATATCTGGTGTATCAGTACCTAATAAAGTGCAAGATGCGTTAGGAGATCCAATATGGAGGAAGACAATGGCTGAAGAGATGGATGCGTTAAAGAAGAACGATACTTGGCAACTTGTGTCACCACGACAAGGAAAAAAAGTAGTTGGTTTTCGATGGGTGTTTACTATAAAACATAATGGTGATGGATCCGTAAATCGGTATAAATCTCGTCTTGTAGCAAAAGGGTTTACTCAAACGTATGGTGTAGACTATGATGAGACTTTTGCTCCTGTTGCCAAAATAAACACGATTCGGGTTCTGCTCTCACTTGCTGTTAACCTAAACTGGCCACTTCGACAGTTTGATGTCAAGAATGCGTTTCTTCATTGAGAATTAGTCGAGGAGGTGTACATGAGTCTTCCACCTGGGTATGTAGTTGATTCTCCTGGTAATTTTGTATGCAAATTGAGGAAGTCTTTGTATGGCCTCAAGCAATCCCTTCGAGCCTGGTTTGGAAGGTTTTCACAGTTCATGCAAAAGATTGGTTACAGACAGAGTAATTCAGACCACACTCTATTTCTCAAACATCAACGAGGGAAGGTAACAGCCCTAATCATTTATGTTGATGATAATGTAATCACTAGTGATGATACTATTGATATGGATAAATTACAAAGACAACTAGCCTCTGAATTCAAAATGAAGAACTTAGGTGAACTAAAGTACTTCTTAGGAAGAGAAGGAATATATCTGTGTCAGAGGAAGTACATTATTGATCTGCTAATAGAGACATGTATGTTGGATTGCAAACCTATTGACACTCCTATTGAGCAAAACCATTGTTTAGCAGAGTATCCAGATCAGATACCAACTGATCAAGCTCGCTATCAGAGATTGGTTGGACATTTGATTTACTTAGCTCATACTATACCAGATGTTGCATATGCAGTAAGTGTGGTGAGTTAGTTCATGCACAATCCAAGTGAGAACCATATGAATGTTGTTTTGAGAATTTTAAGGTATTTGAAATCGGCTCCAAGAAGGGGAGTAATGTTCTCTAAACACAACAATCCTCTTGAAGTTTGTGGATTCACAGATGCAAATTGGGCAGGAAGTATTACAGATAGAAAGTCAACATCGGGTTATTTCACCTTTGTGGGAGGAAATTTGGTTACATGGAAAAGTAAGAAGTAGAAAGTGGTGGCACGATCTAGTGTTGAGGCCGAGTATAGAGGTATGGCTCATGGGGTTTATGAATTGTTGTGGATAAAAACTTTGTTATTAGATTTGAGTTTCGAACTCAAAAATACTATGCAGATGTATTGTGACAATCAGGCAGCCATTGATATATCACAAAATTCAATACAACATGATCGCACTAAGCATGTAGAGGTTGATCGTCACTTTATAAAAGAGAAGTTGGATGCCAAACTTATTAGTTTTCCTTTTGTTCACACAGAAGAGCAACTTGCAGATATGCTTATCAAAAGAGTCTCCAATAAGTCATTATATGGCTCACTAAGCAAGTTGGGCATGATTGATATCTATGCGCCAACTTGATATATTAGTTGTATACAACTAATATACTTTATAAGCTGTATATTAGTTGTATGCAACTAATATACTTTTCTAGGAAAAACATATTCTTTTTTTTCTATATTTATACATGTATTAATCTTCCGTGTAATCTCATCCCTTGTAAATACATTTAGTGAATTTAACTAATGTATTATTTTCATGGTTTATAAAATTATATTTGAAGTCTTCTAAATATATAACTCTGTACTATTTGTGTTATATGAGAAATAAGAAAATGTTAAGTTCTCGATGACCTTTGAGAAACTATGTAATCCAATCAAATTCACAATGCATTTTCTGAACCAATTTTCATTGATATATCCCGGACGGTGTTGAATTAATGAGAGACCAGCCGCAATGTTTTTACTCAAGTGTGATCTTTATTTTTTATAAATAAAATTAAATCAAGTGTACTAATGATTCTGCGAAAATTCAATAGTGGTATTCTAGTGCTCAAGATGGCCCATGAGTCAACTTGTTCTTCTATGTGTAGTACCATTTGTTAGTTGGAATTTTTTTCCCCATTTTTCAAGGAAGAATTTTGTTTTATTTGGGTAATTATAAAATTATAAAATTATAAAATTATAAAATTATAAAATTATAAAATTATAAAATTATAAAATTATAAAATTATAAAACTATAAAATTTGTGCCGTAACTTGTAAATGATTTGAAGTTTGTTTAAGAGAAAACATTTTTAAAAAGTAATATTTATAAATTATTAAAAATTATAATTATAAAAATATATATTATCTTGATTTTAAGTTAATATATGTTTACTATAAAAAGTTTAAAATTAAGTATTCTTCTATTGATATTGATAAGTCGGAGCTATTCAAGTTAAATATTAATGAATTAAATTCTTTTAATATTATAACCTCGGAAATTATATTAAACATTATTTTTATTACAAGTTTTAGATACATTTGTTATTTTATATAATTTTCTAAACATGATTTTCCAAATATGAATATAATATTAATGAGTAATTTAAAATAATGAGAAGTTAATTATTAATTGTTAATTAAAATTTAAAATACATAATTTTAAATTTATTAATATTAGATTCAAATAAGTAAATAAATTATTTTTATTATACCCACAATAAAAGATACTATAACACATTCAAAAATCAACTCATAAATTTAAGAGAAATACAAATATTCAAAAATAAAGTTCTCAACTAACACTAAACCTAAAAATATAAAGAAATATTTGTTTTTGATGTGATGATTAAACCAAATACAAGTTAGATTATTTATAATCTTTATCATTCAATCTAAATATAAAACTAAGAAATAATTATAATTACACAAATATTATCACATTCTACACACTTTTATTTTACATTTATTTTAAAAAGAGATTCTCTGAGCGTTCTATTTATTGAGTTTGTGTTGATCTTTAATAAAAAAAATTAATCATTTTACTTATTGAATTGATGTTAATTTTTAATAACTTCTTTCGATTATTCCATTTATTAAACTAGTGTTTATTTTAAACAGTAATTATAGTATATTATATAAATATTCTTTTAATTTACCTTTTTTTATGGTATATATTGTGATTATCCACCGAACGTAGCTGAATATTGTATGATCCTCCCACATCATGTAAATATAGTATCAAAAGCTACTTTGACTTTTCCATTATGGTTCTTTTTCTAGAAGCAATTCCCTTTTGTAATTATTATTATTGTTATCTTTTTTTATTTTTCTATCTTTTTCCCCTTTGAAGCTCGGGTGAATTTTTATTTTTTTATAGTGAAGCTCAAGTGTGAATTTTTTATTTTACTTGTGAATCTCAAGTGAGATTATATATGTAATAATTCAAAAACAAATTAAATATTTAAATATTATAAACTTTATCATAATATTTTCTTATATTAATATGTGATTTTTCATTTTTTTAACATCTTTTTTTCAAATTGCATCGTTTAATCTAATATTTTATATTTTTAATGTATTATATTATATTATATTTTTATTTTTGTCACTTGTTTTCAATAACTCTAAGTCTATCTTTCTTTTTGTTAGAAAATCTATTAGTTTTTTTATATATTAATAGAATAAAGTTATATGATTATATCAAAATTTATAAAAAATATAGTTCTTATGATTCTCAAAAATTAATCCAATATGTAAATCATTATTTCTTGTAAGTGTTATATTTTTTTTTATTAATGTGAGAATTTATTATTTTAAGATATATATCTCTTAAATTTTGAGTTGAAATTAAGCTCAAATCTAACATAATATTATAATTAGATTCTTGGCTCTTGATCACCCCAACCTAAAATCTCGGATGAATAAGAAGTTAAGGTTACATAGTACATATAAACTTTAACAATTTTTTATCTAATAACTTAAGTTTTGAGTTAAAATTAATCACAAATCTAATAATAAAAAATAAAATAAAAACAACTTATATATAATTGTTCGTTAAAGATAAGCAGAGATTCATGCCTATTGATCCTGATGGTAAAAAGTACTCAAAATCTATGTGTGGTGAGCTAATTTATTAATTTCCATGGTTTATATCATAAAATTGTATTTCATACGTAAGAGCTTTCTCAAAGAAGAGGCCAGCGATTACACCGTATTAAAATACGCTTTATTTTATTATTTATTTAGTTAATTACTTGAACGATAATTCATTGCGATGCTATATATGAAAATGACCACGGTCCAATTATCTTATTTTGACACATGCTGATGCGCTGAATATGAAAGGGATATTTTACATGACAAACCAAAAGTCAAAATAAAGCCAGAATTTCATTGTCGAAACAAATTTTCAGAGAACCAGCATGACAAAGGTACATATAATAATAATTATGATGTGTTAAGAAATAAAGTAATTTAAAAATAATACAATTTTTCAATTTTTTTCAAAAAATATAAGAGTATTACTATCAACATCTTGTATTTAATATAAATATAATTTTTTTAAATAATTATATCATTTAAATATATATTATTAAAATAATTTTGTATTTATTACATCTAGTCAAATAACGATAACATTCATTAAAAAATCAAACTCAATAAATGTCTAATTATTATGGACATGTAAACATAATATAATTATTTTAATAGGATAAAGACTTAATAATTATCTTAAAGAGATAAAAATTTGAAAATTATTTTTTAATTATCTTAAAGTATGATTGAATAAATAATTAAAGATAAATATTTACAAATAATATATATCTCTAATAAATAAGTATCTACAAAACTATAACAGCTCAATCCAAATCAGACAATGATACCTATCAAATTTAATATTTTTTCTTATATATAATCATATATGTATAATATAATATTATGTTTTATATCATATTTAAATTAATGGATTTCATAATAAATAATCAAAACTGAGATATCGTTTACCTTATTCTTATAGTTAATTACTTAAGGCTCGTATAGTCAAAAAAACATCCCAATAAGATAGTACAAAGTCTTAACAGTTTATTCATCTTGCAAATTCCAAGAAGAACATTTCTACCTGGTGTTAAAAAATCAATATCAATAACATCTGGCATTGTTAAAAGGCATAAAAGAATGCAAAAGACATTTGCACACCCAATACTATTAATTCCCTTATGAAATTTGGGAAACAATTCTTATCTTACTTCTATGCCAAGAAAAGAATGCCAAAGATATTTGCACACCCCCTGACCTTACAATAGGGAAATGAAGAGCCATTAAAAGATTTCTTTGATAAACTTAATATAGAGAAAACACAAATGACATATTAGCCAAACTTTATTGCTATCAGAATTTTACATTAAGCTCTACCATAGAACCCTATAAAGAGATTTGACCAAAGACTTTCCAACAAAATATTCCAAGGTTATTCAATTAATTAATACTTTTATTAATATGAATGAAATAATTTTCAATATAAAGAATCAAAAGCCTCCTAAGAAAGAAAGACCATAGCAGAAACGTAAGAAAGAGATAAACCTTACACTTGATCAAACAATGCAAGTCACAAGTATACAAATCGTGTAAGTAATATAATATATCTAAGTAAGATTATCAATTCGATCCCTCAGAAAATTGTGTAATTTATAATTGAATACTAATATAATTATTACGAATACTATTTGGACAATAAAAAAATTATAAAAACTGAAAAAATAAATGATAACTAATTTTATATCACAAAACTCATCAACTACAAAGATATATGAGAAAATGATATAGAAATATTTAATCTCCTAATTTTCTAACATGTAAATCACTAATTTTTTTCTAATATAATCATCAATCTATGATCAATTAAATCTAACATAGCATGCATTAATCTCTCAAGTACACTACGTATCATATAGTAATTAACCTAATTACACTCTTATATTAATTAGATTGCATACTACTCATTAAGTTCATCAATGTAAATCACACACATAAGAATCATACATCTTAGTCTAGAAACTATGCATGTTATTTAATTAAGACAAATAGTTATATAATTCACTCAAATCTATTTAATTGTCACTGTAGACAAAATTGTTGGCCAAACAATTAACAACATAAAAATCAGACTAAATAATATATGAATTTCAATAACAATTGGAATAAATATTATATCATCATATGTTGAAAATTGGATTCATAAGACTCCTAATTAGTTAAACATAATTATGTTCTTAAAGTACAATTTTTTCATAAAAAAAGATAATATAATTAATAAAAAAAGGAAAAGAATAAGAGATACACTCAATCTCCTGATTTAACACTAAACTTATCTTAAATTCTTCACAAAGTTATGTCTCCCTTAATCTTTTCTTAAACTTTTTCTCTTCTTGTTAGTTGTTAGGGTTTGTAATCTTAATTGTTTATTATTTATAACGTTAATATAATGCTTTTAATAGACTGAAATTAATTCTTATTATACTAATATTCATATTACTTTTATTCGAGAGTTGAGGTTAAAAGTTAGAATTCAATTTAAAGTTGACAAGTTAAAATCCTTATCACTCAAGCGATCGAGTGATAAACTCTTGATTGATCTATTCTTGTGTCGATCCTGTATTTGTCCTATTTTTTATTCGTTTAATATCTTTTTACCTATATTATCATATTAAACACAAATTTAATTTATTCATGATATTTATAAGATAATTAAGTTGTTTAAAAATGACAAAATAACTCTACTTTCATAGAGTTATCAATGTCGTGATAACAAAATGTGGAAGCCAGACTAAAGAAATGATAGAAAGGTTATAAATGATAAAAATGCTATAGATGGCCATTCTAATATTTTGTGAGGATATAAAAAAGTTATTGAATAAATTTTCCTTAATTGGACATTATTAAATTGATATAATTATACTATAAATTTTTATGTTAATTCAATGGATGAATATACCTTTTATTTCTTATAAACTCTAGCATAATATTATATTTTATTAATATTTGATTTTTATTTTATCTAACATTTATCTTCAATTTGTAAGTAGTTTAACTCAATACTTTGTATTTCTAATCTATTTTATTATATTATATTGATATTTATGCTATTTGTCTATAAAATCTCTACCTTTTTTTTTTGTTTTTTTTAAATGCCTACTAGTTTTTTTACATTAAATGAATGAATTTTCGTAACCATATTAAAATTTATATAATTTTTCAATTTCAAAAGTATAATTATGTCTCATAAATATTTGATTTTATTAACGTGTGACTTATTTTTTTTTAAGATATATGTGTATTTAGTTGTAAATTATTCTACATGTTATAGAAAATAAAATAAAAGCCAGAATTTCATCGTCAAATTGTCATGCTGATTCGCTGAATATGAAACGGATATTTTACCTGACAAGTCAACAGTCAAAATAAAGCCAGAATTTCAGTGTCTAAGCAAATTTTCAGAGAACCAGAATGTCACAGCATCTTATGAGATGAATATTAACTCCGTATAAATTTAAACTTGTAATAATTATGATGTGTTAAGAAAGAAAATGATTTAAAAATAATATAATTGTTAATTTTTCTAAATAACAGTATTAACATACTATATTTAATATAAATATAATTTTTTTAATAATTTTATTACTCATATATTTATAATTAAAACTTAAATTTTATAACTTTTACTTACTCAAATTAAACTATCTCACTTAATATATAAATACGAATTTAAGTACAAATTTTTATACCTTTTAACAATTTTGGAATTATTATGTGCAAAGTTATGGCAAAAACCATTAGGAGGTGACCAACACCGTCTGGAATATCATCTCAAGTTCTCAACCATTAGCTGGATTTTTAATTTTACTTTTTCAAAATGTTATACACAAATTTTCACCAGAAATTATTCATTTACAGATTTGATATTCGTAGAAAATGAATTATAAAAAATTAAATATTTTATTTTATAATTTAATCTTTTAAAAAAATTTAAAAATAAAAATATTATTTTAATATAAACAAAATCTATTTTAATAATAAATTATTATTTATATATATATAAAAGAGTAAATCCTATTGATTTATTAAATGAAGAAAAATTACGTGGATAAAATTTAAATTTAAATATATTTATCCAACTTAATAAATTGCATAATAAATGAATAACTATTATGAGAAAATACAATTGCTTATTATTTTATTAGAACAGCCATCCATTAGATAATAAAAAATATTATATCATTTATTTTTAAAATATTTAATTTTTCATTTTCACTAATTATAATATGTCAAATGTAAAGATAATTTTGAAAATGAAACAAAGTAAAGTTTTACTACATGACAAGTCATAATTAACATTACTATGAGTACAATATGTATGTAAATTAAATATGATGTATTTAGTATTTTATTTACTCATTATATATATATATATAGACAAACGATATTTAGAAGTGTTAACATTAGGTAGAATTATTTTTCATAGTTTCACTATATTTAACAAATCGTTATGACTTTGATCATTATAATGATGACGTTATGCTTAAATCAATAATGAGATTTGATAAAGATAGATATAATTTATGTTTTGCTCTATAATAATGATGAAAGAGAGTATTTGACTATAATTTTATAATATGAGATTTAGTTTATAATATGTAATGTGTACAATAATAAATATATATAAAGAATAAAAGTAACTTAATAAGTATCTATTATCTATGTAAATAGAATTTTTACAGTGATATCTCTTGTAATATATCTTTTGGACAATTAAAATATAATTATTTGTTATTTATCTCTTTATTGATATTATCTCATCATCATACTTATCTAATGACATAGCACTTATTAAGATGGCCTATAAGGCTTTTTGCTAACTTTAACCACTATTTATTCATCACATGTGATGTAGGGGTGATCAATGGATCAAAATTACTTGTTTTTACCTAATTTGAATTTGATCTTATCTAAATAAGATTTGATGATGCAATCGATTCAAATCTAAACAAATCAATTTTTTTTTGAATGATATTGAAATTTATTTGTGAATTATTGTAATATATAAAACATGACATATATAATATTCAAAATTTAAGTTGGTGTATTTATAACAAAATTTATTATTTATAATTATAACTAAGACAATCAAAAGAATAAAAAGTTTGTATGTATAATTATTAAATTATTATAAATATTTATATTTATTTTTTAATATAATTACATTATGATAAGCATAATATTTAAATATAACACATTATAAAATAAAATATGTATTTATTTATAATTTAATAGTATTTCGATCCTATCAGATACAATAGATTACATAATCTATCGATCCAAATTCAAATGTATTATATATTTTTTAATTCGAATTCGAATTGATTACAAAATTTGTCACTTTAATTAAATCTTAATACGATAGATAATATCAAATTTTTTAATTTAAACATATTCATAAAATTATTTACTCATCTTTAATGTTATCTATTAAATTATATCCAATAATATCATATAATTTTTTTTAATAATTTAAATTATCACGTGAGTTAATTCCAATAATTTTTAAAATAATATTAGAGTATGAGACGTTGAGTCTGCACCCACTAATAAAAGAGCTAGAAATAAATATAAAAAATATTTACTTTTAAAAGAATTTGTTTTCCAACTATACTCTCATTTAAAATTGTATAACATACCAGCAATCCTTAAGCTTTTCCTCTTCCTTCGACGCGAAGTATTATTTATTTGGAGGATTTGTAGGATTCGAAGGATGTTAAACATATCATTTTTTACATTTAAAATTTCCATTTAGAATTAATAAATTTACGTTAATTATTAATATTACTTTGTAAAATTAAAAATTATAATTTTTACAAATATATAACATACAATAATTAATTTATATAAAAATTTGAATTTTACATATTAAAAATTACACAACTTGATAGGAGTCATCTATATATCTTGCAAATAAAAACATAAATAGTGGGATCAACCTTTCCTCACATGGGCCCACTACAACATAAATATCAGACAAAATTATGCCAGAAACAGTTTTCTGATTATTAATGTACGGCTATGATTAATCTATTTGTCTAATTCATTTTTGAAAAATTCTCTTTTTGCCAATATTATTATTTTAAAGTTAGACAGAAACATTAATTGTGTGCTAAGTTTGAATGGTTGCAGTTAATCACTATGACTAATGCGCTTTTGCCATCATTTTACTAATTTACTAACATAATCCGAGTCCATCTATAATTATTGGACCGAAGAAAATCAATTAATCGGCAAAACATTCCACGCACTTTCAAGCGCGTCGGGATCTTCTTTCAAATCATTGCAATTGCTACTTGTTTATCTTTTAATAATTTTATTTCAGTTTATTGTAAATCTCAATAAGCTGTCATTTTTTTCTATCTTTCTTTTTTTCTTCTTCTTAAATTTATAATTAAAATTATACTTTCATACTATCAACACTTACACACATACTAAATTAATTTTTTTGATATGATTGTATATTATATCAATAAATTTTATAATAATATAGATTTGTATTAGTTTAGATTCTAATCAAATTTAAATTTATTTTAAATTAAAATTATAAATAATTATATAATTATTTTATATATATTATATATTATATTGGATGTAATTTGGTAACTTAAAAGTAAAGTGATTCTCCTAAACGAAAAACGTTATGTATCAAACCCAATGTATTGTCAAATAAATGACATTTAATTATTAATAATGTTAAGAAGATAAAGTTAATTAAGATAGTTAAGATACAATAAATTACACATGTACAAAGGAATAATAACTAGTGACCCCGATATTTATTAAGAATTTTTTTTATTTAATAATAATAATATTAATTGATATTAATTAATCATAATATAATATAATCAATTTAAATGATATATATAAAAATAGATAAATATTATAATATTTATGAGTCTTTTAATTTTTATTTTTAAATTTTCATTAAGTGAGAGTTTATAAATTTTAAATTTATTATCATTGAATCATTAAATTTATAATTCTTTTAATTATTTCATTAAAAGATAATTAATAAATATAATCAATTAATTTTATACTAAATATAATTTAAAAAATAAATAAATTAAAATTAATATATATTTGAACTAGATTATATATGAAAATATATTAATAGTTAGAATACACATTATTAAATAATGTTTGAAATGTGACTTTTAAGTAGGAGGATCATTTTTATATGAAAATTCTAACTATTTTTTTATAATAACTATAAGATTATAATATATAAGATATATTAGAAAAAAAATGAATAGAAAAGATACATCAAACAAACTTGTGAATATATATTTGTTAATATATTTTCAATTTTAATATACAATAATAAATAAAATTGTTTTTTATGTTAAATTTTAATATGTATTTAATTTTTTAAATTCGAAAGGTGTTATCTAATCATCAAATTTGAAAAAAATAGGTTGGATAAGTAATATTATTTTAATAAATTTTATTAAAATATTACTCTTTCCTATTAAGTGATTAAATTGCAATCAAAATTTAATATTTTTAACAATAGTAAAATGATAGTTAATATGAAAAAAAAATTACAATTTTTTTTTAATATTTAGTTATTATCACTATTTTATTCCTTTTAATTTTTATGAAAAATATACATTTAAATATTTTAGGTTAGAATTATAGTTAACGTTCTTTCTTAAATAATTTTATAATAGATTTTATATTTATTCTTATTAATGGCTCATATTTTATGGTATTTTAATCACTTAATAATAAAAATAAAATTTTAATGGATAAATTATTTAAAAAATATTATTTATTCTTAATCAATCTATATTTTTTTTCAAAGTTAAAAAAAAGAAAACATTTTTTAAAATTTAAAAGTTAAAAAATATCAATTTCATAATCTAATAAACTTAGATTAATAAGTGTGTAAAAAATATCATTTTCCTATACCCATAAAAAGATATTCACTTCTAAAAAGTAAAATATATATATATATCATCTTATAAAAATTAAGAAACTTGTACCTTTTGTTTATGTAAATATTAATAAGTGTAAAATTATGTGAGTTTTTTCATAATATAAACATGACAGAATTTTTTCAACATCTTTATGTGAATGGTTTAGTTAAATCTCAATTCGTAGGTTAATATAAAAATTTGCTTATAGGAATCATATCCCATGTGCGTAAAGATTAATATGTGTGTAATTAATTCAGTTGACGATTCTAACTTCTTTCGTGATCACTATTGATGGTACTTTCAAGTGTAGTTTAATTATTATATATAGTCATTAGGAGTTATTAATCATTATTTTTAAATATAATTTATATTAATTATATATTTTTTAAAATATTTTTATTTTTATTTTAAAATTACATTAATCTTTAATTGTATTTGATTTATTTTAAAATACATTTTTGTCCTAATATAAAGAAGAAAATATGTATATTTGGGAATAAATGTAAAAAAAAATACACATATATATATAATAGGATAACGTAAGGAGACTTGACTTCGTAGCATGCTCATGTATGGACCAATTCAATAAGGCAACGTATTTTATATTACGAAAGGCATACATTATATATTAATTATTAAGGAAAAAAAAGGGGTTCATGAATGCATTAGAAGCTTAGAGCAACTTGTCAGATTCTTCAGCTGTATAATAATTTCCACATCAGTGTTACGTTATAACAAAATGAATTCAATTATATATTGTACTCTTAAGTCTTATCAACATAAGCTGTGATCTCAGTTTTTCATTGATATAGTTACGTAGATTTAATTTTATCAATAACACAGAGTTATATGGATTGAAATAACACTATGATAAATAAAATTTTCTTAATCCTTATAAATCCCAATGATTGAGATATAATAGCGTAACTACATTTTCATAACAAGAGTAAATTGATTTCACTTTTAATTTTATATAATTCAGTTATTTAAATAGTTTTATTTTTAAATTAAAAAAATATTTTAAAAAACAATAAAAATAATAAATTTATAACTTATACCATGAAAATAGCACTCATGATATCTACCTCATATATTTTTATTATTAATAAAATTTAGTATATTATTCAATTTAAAACGTCTTCTAATTAGACACGTTCAAATTAAACCATAATTATTTAGATTCGTTCAATATTGAATGTAATCTGAATAACATCCAATTAGATCTCGCTTAATATTATCATAATGTTATTTATGTTGTTATATATCTTAGGGTATTATTTTTTATATTTTGTTAAATATTTTTTACGTTATAAAAATATGTGTATTGTATTTTTAAATATGCAAAAAAAAAATATTTTTTGCATCGTAAAAAATATATGTATATGATGTAGTGTGCCTCCACCTGTCCCACATTGTTTAAGAAGTTAAGTGATAATGTGTTTATAAGATATGACTACTTTCTAAATAGTATGACACATTTTAGGATTTTTCTCTAGAAGCAAAGTTGTAAAGTCTTGTTTAACTGTCAAGTCATAACCTTGGGCTTGCTGAACTTGTAGTTATATACCAAAACAGACAATCTTGTGCCAATAAAATAGGTCCTACTTCGCTATAAATGGACATATTAACCGTCTTGCGTCAAGTGGTATCAAAGTGAGGTTCATGTGGGTCCAATGGAACATAATAAAGGTATTCCATGAAAAGAATTTGAAGAGTTTTGTCAAGAGGTTAATCAAGCTTTTAATAATTTATTTGTGTCATTGACGTTATTAAATAAAAATAAGAATCAAGCTCATATTCAAAAAGATTATGAAAAAACTCAAATCAAGATCTTGCTTAAGTAGAAAAAATGATCCAATACAACATTAAATATAAGTCTTAAAAAATGAAGACTCGTCTAAAGCTTTAATATGAAAGAGCAGTCTTTTGAAAATAAGATTCTTGAGATAGTTTTGGTCAAAAATAAAAACAATCACGTTATTGAGACTAACAAACCTATGTTAGAGATCATACAAATTCAAAATGAAGAATTTGAAGAGGAAATCACTTTACAAGGTGAGTTAGTCTCAGATTTCAAAATTATTTTCACAAAAAAAGATTCAAATATCATGAAACTTCTATATGTTTAAGAATCAAGTGTTTTCACTACTTTCAAATGCAATCAATTATTGGACATCACAACAAATTATTTTTCAAATCTTCTTCAAGATACCGTGTCATCTTTCATTATTCTAAAACTTATTGAAAATATTAATTTTAAAGGTGAGCATGTAGACAATATTTGCCTAATATTGTTCAAGAAAAGGTGTAAGGACTATGAGTGTTGGTAATTTTCGTGAACAAAATATTTATCTGTAAATTTTTTTAGGCCTGTTATCAAGTCTATCAAGAAAAGTCAAACAAATATTTGAGTTCTAGATAATTGTATTTCAATTATATCTTTGATAATTACGATACATATGATTACATTTATGCATTTAATAACACATGATTATAAATCTGAAATTATTTTTAGTACTAAAATATGGAATAAGTTATGCTAAAAGATATTAGATAAGATATACTCTAAAATAAGATATGCTAAAAGATTTTAGATAAACTATACTTTAAATTATAGTTGAAATCTTTAGCATAAAAGATAGCATAAAATCTATTTTTAAAAAGATATGAGATACGATATACTCTAAATTATAGTTGAAATCTTTAGCATAAAAGATGTCATAAAATCTATTTTAAAAGAACTCTTCTTTAAATAAGAGTCTTCTAGTAATTAGTGAGTATTACTAATCCTATTTGAAATAGAAAAGATATTTATTAATCATATAGGAGTTTTCTTAATTAATGAGTATTATTAATCCTATTTGTAATAGAAAAGATATTTATCAATTACATATGATTAAGGGTTTTAGTTTTTCCTATAAATAAAACTCATTACTCATTATTTCAATCAATCACACAAGAGCATTATTCTATTCTTCTTAATTTCTCTATTTTGTTTTACAAATATAAGATCATAATTCTTTAGGCTTCTTTATTTAGTTAATCTATCAAATATTTATGGTTATGGTTGATTGATTAATAAGCTTAATTATTTTATGATATTTTGATAATATGTTCTTATGGCTTCTTCTTTATTTTTGTTCTTAAATTGTTAGATCAAATAATTATTTTTGTTATATCATAGTTATTTGATTTGATTATTAATTTTTAAAGAAGCTATTTTTATTGAACGTGTGCTTGATCCTTTTGCTCTAGGATTTACTAGTTGATTTGATTTAAGTGACATATGTTTTGAATCATCTAGTTACAATTATTCATTATTAAATTCGTTTTAGAACACACACAAGTACTTGTGTTTTTTGTGCTAACTATTTTACAGTTAATTTGAGAACGTATCTGATTGGCGGGAAACTTATTGGAACATTGATCTGGAAACCACCCATGCTAATATTGGAAATTGTGAAAACAAAGCAAGGGCTCGTAAGTAAAGTACATTGGGGCAATATCCTAGAGAGGGTAGCATAAGACTGAGTTTGTACTTGAATATTTAATTTTCATAGTGGAAAGTTAGGTAGTCAGGTGGACTGGTGGTTTTCCTCTTAGGTCATGGTTGTGGCCTAGGTTGTTTCTACCTAAAAATAATGTGTGTTATTATTTTATTTCCGCACTTTATTCTTACACGTGATTGCATGTCTGGTCGGTTTGTTTAGGTTATTAAGTTATAAATTTATAAAAATTAAAAATAACTTATTCATTTATCTCTAGATTAATCAGGTCCATAATTTATAAACTTTCAAAAGAAAATAACAAGAAAAATCAATTTCGATGATTTATGAATGTTACAAGTATTATTATCCTCATTTGAAGAAAACTTGAGGACGAGATTTAAATAAGTGGAGGAAAATAATACAAGACAAGATTAGAAAAGAGAAATTTGTTTATTTTTTTAGGGTTTTTGTTTAGAATTCTACTAAAATCATATTTTATTTTGTTTAGAGTTCAAAATTTTTATGTACTACTAGAGTCCCACTAGCTTATAAACATTTATTTAGAGTTTTTTTATATGTATTACTAGAGTCACACGTAAAAACTTTATGAACAATTCTAAGAACTTTTAACTATAAATAGTTAGGTCATATACTTGTATAAAGTATCTTAGAAAATAATCAACTTGGTAATATTAAAGAAGTTATCTTCTTCTTCTTTCTCTTTTTTTTTCTAATTTTTAGAAATAAATCTTCTTTCTTCCTTTGAAAATTAAAGTATTCTTATTCATAAGATAGATGAATACCTTTAAGCTTGTTATACTCTAGAGTTGTTAGAGTGCTTGCCTAAAAATAAATAGCATAAGTAAACTTGTCTTATTCTAGATTTTCTTGAGTGTTTGATTAAATAATAGTTTTTTTGTGTTTATTTCATAACACAACTACGAGTATCTCGTGTTAGAGAGTGAGTTTAACTAGTCTAAATTTTACTCATATTTTTTTTATTTCTAAAGTACTTTCATATTATTAGTGTATTTGTGCTTCCGTCCTTCATTAGTTGTTATCATAGCCATGACTCTATTGGGTCACGTGTGCTTACATTCTTACGAGGACGTGAAACTCACTAAATGAGGGTATATAATGCAATATGACTACACATGTTTCACATTGTTTAAGAAATTAAGTAATAATATGTTTATAAGACTAAGTACTTTTTAAATAATAAGATTTTTTTTAGAAGTAAAATCGTAAAATCTCGTTAAATTTTCAAGTCATAGTTATAAATTTGTTAAACTTGTATTTATAGATTAAAACTAACAAAGTTATCACATAAAATAGATAATAATGTACTATAAGCATCATAAATATAAGAATTAACCGTCTTATATTAATACTGTCCAAAGGGGGAAAAGGAAATCTTATTTCGGTAAGAAACGCGCGTGATTCTGTTGTTTCCGTTAGATCATTGGTCGTCACCTCTGTTTTTGCCTCAACTTTGGTGCGCGTGTTTTTTTTTTTTTTACCTCCTTAATCTCGATCCCGTCCCATGCTTTCTTTATTTTCTATCTCCTTCTCGATTTTCTTTTTTAACGTTTGTCATCATCACTACCTTTACAAAGGGCCCTGCTTTATTGGTTCAATGGGTTCTATTAGTTAAACTCTGATCTCTGGTTGTGATTTAAATTCACAAAAAGTTGCTTTGCCCATGTGGGTATTTTTATGTAATCGCTTACACTTACATAATATAAATATTATTATTCCTTCCTTCAAAATGAAAAAGGCCTCTTAGAGTTTTCTCTCACTTTCAATTCACATAAATACATCCTTCCAATTCATCATGGGGTGTTTGGTCATCTCATGGTCATCTAGAAACTGCCCCAGAATTATATGTTTTCTTTTGCATACATTGTAAGAGAAGAAACAAGCGGCCTTTTTCAAACCAGGTAAATATCATCGTCATCATAATTTTTTTTTTCTATTTTCTTCTTATTTTCCACATTGTAACCATGTGAATTTTTATTTAACGATTAAAAATATAATGTTCTGGAAAACAAACAACTTCCATTTAAAACCCAATATTTGGTTTTCTGTAGTTTATTGGGTATTTTGTCATTGAGGTTGGATTGGTTACTGAACTTGTATTGCACTTTTGAGAATGCGAAATAATTAAATAGGGCATTGGGCATTGATTTGGATTGCAGGACATATCAGAGGCAAATATAGGAAATACGAATTGGACTTATTGCTTTTGGTAAATTTCAGGGATTATTCCCCAAAAAAATCTCTCTTTGAATGGTCTTGAAGAAACCATGAATTTTTTGGATAAATAATGCAGAATGTAATCTGGGTTTTTTCTGGAAAAAATACAGACTTTATTTTCAGAATCAATCGTTAGAATTTCTTTTACTTGTAAAGGAGAAAGATATTCTGTAGCTCATTCCAATGGAGGAACAAGCAGAGCAACCACAAATAGGGCAACAAACTGCGCCCCGGAAGAAGATGACGAAACAATTGACCGGAAAACGGGAAGATACTCCTTTGCATTCAGCAGCAAGAGCAGGAAACTTAACTGTTGTGACAGAAATCCTAACGGGAACTCATGAAATAGAATTGCAAGAACTGTTGGCTAAGCAAAACCAATCTGGTGAAACAGCGTTATATGTTGCTGCTGAATATGGTTATGTTGATTTGGTTAGGGAGATGATTAACTACTATGACCTTGCTGATGCTGGAATTAAAGCTAGAAATGGTTTTGATGCTTTCCACATTGCTGCTAAACAAGGGGATTTAGGTCTGCCTTAATTTCAGACTTCTCCATTTTTCAATAATGTTCAAAAAAATTTTTGTCTGTTTGTGTTGGGTTGGAGGTTAATTTAAGTTTTATTGCCCTTTTGCAGATGTACTAAGAGTCCTTATGGAGGCTCATCCAGAATTGACTATGACTGTTGATCTATCCAACACTACAGGTTTGCATACTGCTGCCACACAAGGCCATACTGAGATAGTGAAATTCCTATTGGAAGCAGGAAGTAGCTTGGCAACTATTGCTAGAAGTAATGGGAAAACTGCTTTGCATTCTGCGGCACGAAATGGGCATTTGGAGGTTGTCAAAGCACTTTTGGAAAAAGAGCCTATTATTGTTTCAAGAACTGATAAGAAAGGGCAAACAGCACTTCACATGGCAGTGAAGGGACAGAGTCTTGAGGTTGTAGATGCGTTAATTAACGCAGATCCTTCTTCAATAAACATGGTTGATAATAAAGGCAACACAGCATTGCATATAGCTACAAGAAAGGGTAGAGTCCAGGTAAATTAGCCATTTTTTTCTTCTGAAACTGTGTTTTACTCATTTGTTTAGCTGCTTTTGAAGGGACCAAGAAAGTTTTAGTGTTTAGCATTTTGTTTCAATCAAGTTTCTTCATGTATCACATATTTATCTGGATTAAAGATCAGTTTCAAACCTCCAAAAAAGTTATAGAACACCTTTGAATTAACTAACCAAACTTTAGGGTAGAGATAGCAAATTCTGATTTTGTTCCATTCAACATTATTTATTGATTTTAAAAGTTAGTTCTTTGATATCTGCTATAATACATAATCAAACTTAAAATCCATTATATTGGACACATGATTCAGTCCATTTGAAATTAATGTTTTTCTGTGAATAAAGTCATTTTCAGTTCAGCAGGTCCAATTTGACTAAGTAAAAATAATAGGATATAGAAGAAAAACTTGACTTAAATACTTTGACCTTCCCCTTCTTAGAAAGAAGATAAGATAGAAAATTAGAAACTGTACTCTGATTTGATCTATAGCTATTCAGGGCAATCCTTGAGTATCTTTTCTTAATCTTACCCTCATTGACCAAGATGTTTAGTGAAGGTACGTTGATGTCAACATGCGTTTTGCTACGATCAGATCATAAGCTACTATTTGAATTAGAAATAGCTGATATATGCTTGCTTTATTTTTCTAGACTGCTAGGTTGATATAGAAATCAACCTTGAAGTGTAGGAGAAGCTAACTAACCTAATGCTCATTTCTACCTATTTAGATAGTTAAGATGCTACTCAGTTGCAAAGAAACGGACACAAAAGTCGTGAACAGGTCAGGAGAAACTGCCACAGACACAGCAGAGAAAACGGGAAATAAAGATGTCTTAGAAATTCTGCAGGAACATGGAGTCCAGAGCGCTAAAGCCATGAAACCATCAACAGCAAACCCAGCCAGAGAGTTGAAACAAACTGTAAGTGATATAAAGCATGAAGTACACCATCAGTTAGAACACACCCGTCAAACAAGAAGACGTGTTCATGACATTGCAAAACGTCTTAACAAAATGCATGTAGAAGGCCTCAATAATGCAATAAACTCCACGACCGTTGTGGCTGTCCTCATTGCAACAGTTGCCTTTGCTGCTATTTTCACAGTGCCTGGTCAATTTGTTGATGATGAAGATCACATTCCTCCTGGAATGTCACTTGGGGAAGCCAATATAGCCCCAAAAGGACCTTTTATGATCTTCTTCATTTTTGATTCAATTGCCCTTTTTATTTCACTAGCTGTTGTGGTAGTTCAAACATCAGTTGTGGCTATTGAAAGCAAGGCAAAGAAGCAGATGATGGCAGTCATAAACAAGTTGATGTGGTTGGCTTGTGTGCTTATTTCTGTGGCATTTTTGGCGTTGTCTTTTATTGTTGTGGGAGAGAAACATATATGGTTGGCTATTGGAGTAACAATTATAGGAGCAGTCATAATGGTGACAACTCTTGGGACTATGTGTTATTGGGTAATAAGGCATCATATGGAGGCTTCAAATAGAAGAAGCATGAGAAAATCATCAATGGGTGATAGGTCAAAAAACTCCCAGTGGTCTTTGTCAGTTATTGATGATTCCGAGATTCTTAACACTGACTATAAGAAAATGTATGCAATTTGAAATTAACCTTCTTTTTTCCCCCTCTCTCAGCCAAAGAACTTCTTTTTCCTTAATGTATGTTTTTCCTGCTGAGATGATTATAGGTCCTTCTTGTTCCCTTTTTGCTCCAAAAAGTTAAGGCTCTTTAACAGACAACATGATCTAAATTCTAATATAATCTAATCTCATATGATATAAATCAACCATTTGCTACATAAGGGGTGATTGGGCTTTCTCAAGCACGTGAGACTGAAATGTGATATAAAATATGGACGAGAGTCAGGACTCAGGAGATACATAATTGCATATAGATTTTTAAGTACATTAATTACAATGTATCAAATATTAAATTTATATTAAAGAAATATATAATGTTTTTTTTATTTTTCAAAATTATTATATCATGTATTTTGTAACATAATTAATATCGAAAACAAAGATGTATAAGTTTATGCTACTTACTTGCGACAAAGGACAGGCCCCAACTGACTTTTGCTTTAGTAGCAAAGTATTGTAAATGAGAATAATTGGACAGTTTGAGAGAGAGGGGATGTCTAGTGTCTGGTCAAATTATTGGAGTAATAAGGCCTAGGTTCTTCTTCTTCTTCTTTTTTCCTCCTTTAAAAATAATAATAATAATTGAAAATTCCAAAATATCCAGTATTAGTGTAGATGAAAAATTTGACAACTGGATCAGCCGACATTAAAGAAAAGCAGCAAAAAGATTATTTGAGTCAGAAAACCAATCCATATGGTCGCACATAGGAATAATCACATATCTTCAATTAGTATCAGATCAACTGTGAGAGTTTTTAAACAATGCCTGAATTATTATCATGTGAAACTGAGCCTGTGAAGGCTGGAATCTTTTGTCCTTATGGATAGAAACGAAAACGTTCGTTAGTCCTAAGGCCACCCATCCTAAACTTGCCAAAAAGTTATCACACTATCCTCCACTTCTCTACTATTCTGTGATCGTTTTTTCTTATTTCATTTTAATCGTGAATTGTTAATTTAGAGTGTAAAAGGACACAAATACGAAATAAAATATTTCAATTAATAAGTTAAATTAGAGACAAACTATTGCACTTAAAATACTTACTTTGAATAGTTTTTTTTTAAACAATTTAGTTCACTAATTTTATAAAAATTACAGTTTAATTCATTAGTTTTAAAAAATGATAGTTTAATTTAAACGATCGAATTTTAGGTTTTTAAAAAAATTATTGTTTAATTTTTTTAAAAGAAATTTTTATTATGAATATAAAAATATTTGGTCCTTTTAAAATAAAAAAATAACTAAAAATATATATAATTGATTATTTGGATATTTGTACTCATTTTTTTTAAACTAATGGAATAAAACTGTTACCGAAGAAAAACTACCAAACTCAATTGATTTATTCTAAAAACTTGGATCTATCACCCGTCCTTTAAATTAATAACCTCGAATTTACAATGAAAGAGTATGGGGTTGAGATTTAGAAATAAGCAGAAAATACAGTATCGCGGTGGCTAATTTACTTAGTTTAGTAAAATCGAACAAAATCATTGGACTGAATGAAATTGGAAACCGAAAATAAAGCATACTGAAATATTCTTTTGAAACTAATATACAGAACATACATTCATCCAACTTTGTAAAATCATATTTATATGAGGATCATATTAAACTTCTACCAAATGATTATCTTACCTAATAGTATTTTTGAATGAAATTTTCAGATATTAGCTAGCACTCGAGGTAAATCATGCTTTTAGTTTTTTTTTTTTCAGGTGTGTTTTTTATTTACCTAAGCAAAATGTATTAACATGAATTGGAACTAGCACAATTAATTAAAATTAAATAACATATACCTTGGGATCAGAACCATACCACATGTACATTAAAAATTCCTATAATTTAAGAGTAAGCACGGTCTGACTCAATATGGCTTTTTCTCTAAATTTGCAAAACCAAACCGATCCAAAGTTAAGTGAAACCAAACTGATCTGATTCAAGTGCATGCTAAAACTGAAATAAAATTGACTAGTTGGTTCAATTCAGTTCGTCAAATTTTTTTTATATGTTGGCAACATAAAAATATCGTGATGTTTTATTCATTTATTAATAATATATACTATTTTGACCAAGAAAAAAAGATGAAACAACGTACTCAATTTCAAAAACCTTTTTATTGTTAGAATTATATTTTATAGTGAATGACATATACACCCACTTTTGAATAAAGTGCACACCTTCACTTTTTTTCCCAGTTGCACAGCTTTACCACTAGCGTACAGCCGTACATTTAGGTATGCAAGTTTGGCTGAATAAGTCGGTAAACGAGAATTAGAGAATGCTACCGAATACCTTAGCTTAGATGGCTCGACCAGTCAATTGCAGTGACGTAAATTTGGTTTGACATCATGTACTCGAAAGTTTGTTGCCCTATATTACGTATTTATGTGTCACATTCATCAAGTGGACATGACAGAACTTTGACCTATCATTAAGTCAAAGCATGCAAGGAGAGAGAGAGAGAGAGGGCTAAAAATTGCAACAAGCTTGAAAATACTTGCTTACAATTATGAAACGGAAGGAAATAACACTAATGCTGCAAACTGGTTAATGTTCTAACGAATGGCATTCCGTACAACGGAAGCTTTACTTTCTAAGTAGCAGTATCTGTTTAATGTTGAGGTAGAATCGGTCTCTTTTCCAACATCTCGTAGTGGAGCACAAAATTATCCTGCATCCAAATAGTTGGTTCATCTTAGGGAAAAAGTTTAACCGAATTTTTTTAAAATAGTTGATATTATTAATAAAACTAAAAATAAAGTTTAAATCAATTCAAACCTTTCGAATTGTTTCAAATGTGTTTGGATCGAAGCAGTGATATGATGCTCTCTCATAAGTATTTGTCTTAACAAGGGGCTCTACGTTGGGAACTCTGATGAACCACAATCGGTGCTCCTTGTGATAAAACCAGCCTCTATTATAACTGTCAATTGAGGGTTCATATGGCTGTTAGCACAAAAATATCCAATTCCTTGATACAATGCAATTGCGTGTAAACTGCTTTCATAATATTTCTATAAAATAATCTACTATTAGGAGATACATGAAAAAAAAATTACATGTAAAAGTGGATGAAAAAGCCTTACAGTTCAATTGCGGTATATAGTTGAGCTTCATCTCGAGGCATGCTGCAAGAGGCAAAGTAAACATAGTATTACAGTTAATGTCTTAAAAGAAATTAGACAAGAACAAAAGGAGATGCTTCAGAGACAAGCACCTGTAGAATATATAAAACAGTGTCTCTACCGTGAACTTTGCAAAGTAACCTTGCTGCAAAAACCAGAAAGAGAATAAGCAAGAAAGAAGTATACAAGCATTCTGAATGAACCAGAAAAGTTCAGATAGGAACAGCTCACATGTAGTGCAGGCGGTTGTTTAGCATGATAGCATTGTGGTACATTGAAATCTGGATCATTCTTGGCTGGCTCGTCTGACCATGGGGAACCAAAAGTCTTGTGAAGGTTTTCATTTGAATTCAAATTTAATCCAAGCGTGGTCAAATCAATTCCAAGTGCAAGTGACGTCAAATCAGGGTCACTCATCCTTATCACACTTAACAAACCAAGCAAGCCAAATGGATCTGGCACTGACTGCGTGGCCTGCATGGTTTTCATTCCCTGATCCTTAAATGACTGATTTATAGCTGACATTTGTTGAAGGCGAAACTGGGACTGATTCTGGTGCTGCTGATACTGCTGCATTAGCTGATCATATGAACCCATGCCAGAAACTGTATTTGGGGAATTCAGGGGTCTTAAACCAATGCCTGGAGGTCCACTTGTCTGAAAGAAAGATGATAGAAACCAGGTGTAAGAAATTGCTGTGAAAATTAACCATTGTTTTAATGTTTTCTATTTGAGTTGCAACAACTAAAACTAATCCAATATTTCAAGCATTTATCAACCTGTGTTTTAAAATAAAAGAAATCTCCACTCTATCCATTCTGATTTATAAAAAATAATTATCATTCAATCATCAAAAGCAAAAATATTCCCTAAAAATATTCCCTCGTATGTAGCCTTTGAGACTGTCCAATCACATTTCATGGCAAGGGGGGAGAACAAGGAAAAATTCACAGGGCCAGATTTCACACCTGGGAGTGATATGTTGAATGTGAAGATGGAAATATATCTGAACCACGTAAATGAAGAAGATCCTGATTGTTCACAGGTGAAAAGGAAACACCACTACTACTGACTGACGATCCATGTTGCTGTTGCTGTTGCTGCTGGTGCTGGGGTCGATGAGATGAATATGTTCCACCCATGTTGAATCCAGCAGATCTACCCATCTGTGTAGTACATGGAACTATTAAGAGTAAATTCATAGGACACCACGCACGCACAGGTAAATAAAAAATACAAATATTCCATTAAGGACCCACAGAGAAGTGCTGCAATTGCATCATTGACATTGTATTGTCATGAAGTTGTTCTTTCTGGTGCATATCCATTGCATAATCAGCATTACCTGTAGAACATCTAAAAATATGGTAAATACACACTAGCGACCTCCATTACTCTATTAAAAGAAATCAATTCAAACCTTCAAATCATTACAGCTAGTACACATAAAACTTGCTATACATCCTGTGCAAGTAAAGCACCCAAAGGAATAATTTACACCTTTAACACCTGGCAAAGCTGGAAAATCTTCATTTTGGATGCTGAATTCTTGGTTCTGTTGAACAATAGGACCAAGGCCTTGTTTTCGAAGAGAACCTGGCATTTTTACACAATGTTATGTTCCATGTGGCAGATAAATTTTACAAGCAAAAAACCCAGTATCTCTCTCCTTACCCAGTTGCCCTTGAGGTCCTCCAGCAGAACTAGGTCGACTAGACAACTGAGGGAAGTCGTTGATGTCAAAAGGTGAAGTGTCATTCGAGTTTACATCATTCAACATACCCATAGAGCTTAAATTATTCACCGCTTGGATATGGCTTTGAGAAAGTGGACCTCCAGCAGTAGGATAAGAGTTTCCTAGCATGGACATCACCTGCGAAGATCCTGAATCCAGAAAATGTTATCTATATAAATGTGTAGCTTCAATAAGTACAAAGTAGTAACACAATATCAAGACATAACAACTAATAAGAATCACTTTTGAATAAGTAGGTGAAATTAAAGAGGATTGATTTCAAGACAAGATAACCAAAAACCAATAATATTCATCATTAATTGAAAATTTTTGCTCCTTAAATCTCATAATAACCATAATGACAAGAATAAACCAATATATATAAGGAATTTAGCATTTTCCCACAATCATTGAATACACTCGGCAAGATAATAGAGATTTTTTTTTAATTATTATTATTATTATTATTATTTTGCTTCTTAAAATCTCATAATGACCAAAATGACACTCAAGTTAACCAGAGTCATTAATTAAACACAGTTAAAAGAAAATAAAAAGATCTGCTTGCATGACAAACCAAAATATAAGAATTCAAAAGAAAATAGAAGCATGGTTTATCAAAAAATATCATGTCAGTCACCACAAAGTACTATAGATTTTAAAAAAATTAAAAATATATTTAACCCAACATTTCTATATTTTTGGAGCAGCTACAAGTTTTGACTTCAGTTCACATCCACAACTAGCCACTGAAAGAGAGTTTAGAGGAGGGGGGGAAGAAAACATGAAATAAACATGAAATGCCACATAGTAGAAGCAATAATAAAAAATTCTAGGAAATACACAGTACTAAGAACAAATAGCTTATAGATAAACATTCATCAAGGGAAAAGGCAAATGATTTTATGCAATTTCTTTTTACAATGATCCATTTAAATGCTACGACCTATGAAAATAAATAATTCAGTGTAACACCTCCTCACTTCATAGATTCCATCATAATTACATGTATAACCAGCTGTTCATGGACAGATACCTTGAGGAAGCACTCCACCCATCAATCTATTTTGGCCTTGGACACTCAAACTTCCAGATCCATTGTTTGCCCCTAAGTTCAATCGAGAAGCAAGACCAGGGACAGATAAGCCACCACCAGAGCTTATACTCCTCCCAATGTTACCCCCACCAACCATGTTACCCATAGAGCTTGTAATCCGAGCACCTGCATTTCCCAACATTGGGGATACTCCCAATCCTGGAACAGCATTCCGATTACCAATCGCAGCTGAGGTTGGGAGAATCCCAGGAATAGAACTGCCAACTCCATTTGTGTTGCTACTAAATCCAGGATTTCCAACAACACCCATACCTCCTCTATTTGAGACTCCTGAATGTCCATGGGAGCTTCCATGTGATAACTGCAATATTTATATAATTGAAGAAGATAAGGAAAAAGAAGAAGCAATGATGATGAAGTCAAAGGATCAAAAAACAAGTGCATGTATTGGCAAGAGTACTGTTAAAATAAAAGAGACTTTCTTTTGACAAACAAAAGATTTAATTAGAAGTAGAAATCGGATTCACTACTTTTGCAGTATCCTCTTGTCCTCATATAATGTAGGTAGGACCTTATTGATACTCCACTTTATAAATAGTACACAATCAAAGCAAATATTGTTTAATTTGGGAATTTACGCAATAAATCCACAAAATAAAAACCGACAGTTTGTTTGGTACACTGTATGGTGTATAGTTGTATTGGAACAAATAGTATTATATTGCATTTGTACGTTTGGTGAGTTTTTGGATTAAAGATCGGACATGTACTGTGCTTGGTAACATTCTTGATAAACAGTTGAATAAGTTTTGATTCGTATGTGAATCCAAAAATTTGCAAATATGTATTGTATATAAAATTTAATTTAATATACTATATTTATATTATATATCTGATTTATATATGTATATATTACTCTTAGCAAAATACATAAAATTGTATTTTATATTTATGTGTATTTAAATATACGGTAAACTCAAAATTAAGTATTTTTAAAAATGTTATTTTTGATATAATGGATACCAAAAAAGCCTTCGCAAGCAAAAAATAATAATAACAAAACATATTTGATAATATTTCAAGCATTAAAATGTAATGTTTACTTTTTTTATATAATTTGAGCTATAATTTTTATATTTAAAAAGATGGAGTGACACTAGAACCAAATATATATATATATATATATATATATATATATATATATATATATATATAGCATCAGTAATTTTTATTAGATTTAAAGTCACAAACTTATATAGGGAAAAAACCACAAACTTATGTAGGAAAAAAAAATCACAAATTGTAATAACTAATATTTGCAAGATGTACTCAATCTATAATACTGCCGCCTTGACCCACCCACCCCGACCGTGGGTCTCATTTCACCAGTTATACTACTGCTACACATGGGACCAATGAGCACTATCCATTTTCCTAAAGCATGACAAACATTGTACAGAGTTAAATGTATGTTGTACCCTTACATAATACCAGCAAACATGAGCTGTGATTGTGTACCATTTATACAAAAATTGCACTAATTGTTTACCATTTATAAAATAGGTATCAAAATGGCCATACCTACAAAATGGTTACAAAAAAGTACCTAGTCGAAAATCATGTAGGGAGACAAAACTTATACCCACGGTTTTTATTATAACATAAACAAAAAATGCTACCAAACAATGTTAAGAGACAACCAAAATATTCTGCTACTCACAACAACAATAGAAAAGATTTAGAGTGTCAATTGCATATAATGCGTACCTGTGAGAAAGCAACAGGCATAATATTTGATGCAAAGCGACCAGTAGGCTGTTGAACCCCACCAGATGGAACATTATGTAATGTTGAATTTCTTGATGTTAAATTACCTTGCATATTAGGAACATTAAAGCTACCATGGATGTTATGCAGCCCTTGCATTGATCCTGCCAAAAAGAAACCATGAAATTCAGAAATTCTAATCGCACATAAATGAGAAGGAAGCAAAATACACCCACCAGTGTGATGAAAAACAGGAGAGGCTGCCCCAGACTGACCAGAGAAAGAAGTGGTGAATGATCGACCAGTGCTGTCTGGAAGATTTGAAGTTGACCCGTTTAGAGAAGACTGTCATCAAAAGCTTATTACATTTCTCAATAGATATGTAGATATAATTAAAATAACCCAAAAAATGCATGTAAAGAATTATGCATATCAAATCAAATGCAAACATTGTTTTGATTGTAAAATTAAATGTTGCAAGTAACATCCAAGGTCACACAGACGGACAGGAAAAACATATGCAATTCCACTCAAGATATAAACATTTTAAAACTAGTTACAAATAAATCTTGTGGCCTAAATAATGAATCATTTCAAACTCATTACAGATTTCATATTATATTCTATTCTATAGTGCATGCTCATTCAATACCAAAAATAAGAACATATTTGAGACAACGATTACCATATCTCAAAACGGAACCAATTAAATCAGGATTACTAATTGGAGACAGCATCCATTCATTTAACTTTTTTACAAATGAAAAAAGAAACTTCAATAATGTGGTACTAAACAAATTTATTACTACAAGTCTTTCAAGAACAAACAACTAATAAATTGGACGAGTCAACACACAAGAAACTACCTGCGCAAAGATCAATCTCTTAATTCAAGAGTGGTAGGAAAATAGAAAAAAGATATACATGGAAGGATGTCACAGATTAAAAATGAAAGCTCAATTTAATCAAGGTGTTCCGACAAAAACATAATAACGATGAGCAAGAGTGGTAGAAATGGCAAATGCACGTGACTGAATCTTGTTATTTCAATAATTTTACAGATGAGAAGCAATACATTAAGTAGACCTGACATTGCATCAGCATCAAAATGACATGCAAAAGATCATTCCTTGGTTAGAAAAGCCCCTCTCTGTTTGTAGGGTTGAATAGACAGAAGAACAATACAAAATGCTCCTTGCTAACGATCAACCAAAAGCCTGAAAAGAACACCATTTTACTATGAGAAACTCTACACAGGCACCACACAGAAATTTGTGGGTTAAAAGAAGTTAGCATCCAGTTAAGAATCAGCTGTAGCCAGTGTTGTAACCAAGCCATCAAGCTTGCAACAGTACAAACATCATCAGTGTAACCATATTTTTAGTTGCCAACATTTGCTACTGAACATGAGATGCATAAAATTCCATGGTTTTAAATTGCTATTTTGAGGCTCGCAATGAGGCTCGTCTTAGTAAGCTTCATATATCCAACAAGCTAAGGCTTAGCCTCCAATGGTTTATTTGAGGCTTACGCAATTAGGTGATGCACAATGAGCCTATTGAGGCTATATGTCTCTAACTTTCTCTATTTATGGAACGGTGAGTTGAAATCCCTGGTGTCCAAATACCGACCCATACTAGGCTAAAAACTAGTGCTTTATTATTCAATATTCATTCTTATGACTTGCATTGGGAGAATTTGTCCCAAACTCTTTAGAATGAAGCTTGTACCTCTTTAAGGCTTATGCTTCACGTCATGCGAGAAAAACGCTTTAAGGCATATAGCTACCTTTTAACATAAAACTATAAGATTTCTGTCTTGGTCCAAAAACTTACTATTTTTGTCATTCTTAAAGAATGTAACAATGAGATATAAATTAAGATCTTATAACATTACAAGTATGTGAATATACATGTTTGGAAAATCTATACTGCAATCTTGTACATTATAACTGCAAAAAAAAAATATTACAAAGATGTTCAAAAGTCTGACAAATTAAGACGAAAATCAGCTTCATCAAGATTACATTATATGTGCAACAATTCGTTAAATTTAAAATGCAGGTCAATATAGAAGAACGTGCACAACATATCACTTGAAATGAAAATAATTTTTTTAGGGGTAGGACTGTGAGGACTAAATAATGACGATACTTTTTTTTAAATAAGATCAGAATCAATTGCCAATTATTAAAAAAAATACTTTAAAGCAACTGCCTAACAGAAAATGTGACATTGTATCTTGCTTTAGCGTCTATATACTCTGAAACCTAACACTCAGAACATGAAATTAGTCAAAAAAATCTCCATTAAAAGAAACATCATAATTTCACATGTTAATGTCAGACAAATTTTTCAGCAACCTAATCTCGTTTGCTTGTGGAAACAAAAATGGGGGAGAACAAACTATAATTATATAATTGAGTTTGTTTCATGTTCTGAACTCCCATTCCAATTGTATGATTAAGTCTAGGTAAGTTCTTCACATTCCTTCCTCAACACCGCAGTAGCAAAAAACTATAAATGGAACGTTTTCACAAATGTGAAGCGCATACGCTCGCTCATGTTCTTTACTAAATCGCAATAAAAACCCTAATAATAGTGATAACGCTTAAGAAACGATAAGGCCATTAGAGAGGGACCTTTAACGAGGATCTAACTCTTAAATATGAACTCAAGGAGGGTCGAGTCAAGATCGAACTCGGAACGAGTCGTAATAGACTGGGATCCGATGAGAGAAAGTAAAAATCTCCAGGAGGAAGAGAAAGTACCTGATATAGCAGATTAGATTGAGTGATTGGTTTTGTTCCGAGTGAATAAGCGAGTTTGAGATGCCCTAAATCGATTGAGAAAGCGAGAGACGCAGAGAAGATATCGAAGAAAATTCGATTATAGTTTTGGTAATGATGGGAGAGACAAATGTTTGTCTGCGGCGAAGACTAAACGTAAATTTTGTGGGCCTCGTTTCTTGACCTATAGATTGGAGGAAACTACCGTTCCTGTGTTTTTGCGGGAGCCAAAGTAATCAATGTGCATGATTCAATTTATTTCAAACTTCAATGAGACAAATTAAAATCACACCGGGAAGTGAAAATTAGCATTTTTTTAAAGAAAAAAAAATCATTGAAAATAAGCTTTTGTCTAGCTAGATCCAATATATTAATGGTGTTGAATGTATGCTTTATATTATTGATTTACTTGAGTGAGTAATTCCTACTTTATATATTCTTATTTTATAATTAAAAGAAAGTTATTTGAGAAGGAAGAAAAAAAAACACAAAAACTAAGTTATTCTTGAATATCATTAAATTTACTTAAATATGTTAAAAATTTAAATTTAAATCTCAATTATAAGTATATAAATTTAAGTGATGTATAAAAAAATTATTCTTATTGTGCGACTTGCTAATTAGCTCGTCAGAAACACTAGATTTCTTAATTTTTAATCTCTCTCAATTTTACAATTTTAAAAATACGAGTTTTGACTCTTTATTTATTACAAATTAGAAAAAAAAACTATTTCTAAAAAGTAAGAAAATAATAGAATATATATTGAATACTAAATTTAATATCTTTGAAATTATTTAATGGATAAGAAAGTTACTTAAAATAAAATAAATTTTATTTGTATAAAAATTATTTTAATAAATTCTTTATGTACAAATTATAAGAGTATGTATATTAACTAATTATAATATAATTTAGTTTAATATAACTATTCTTGTTATATTTGATGCTACACATCAAACATGTATATCTTTATTTTTAAGTTTGTAAAAGAAATCAACTTTTATTAAAAATGAGAAAATTTTAAGAGAAGTATAAAAGAATATTGGAAAAATGTTTTGATAATTTATATATTTATTATTAAATTATATAAAATAAATAAATATATTAATTAATAATATAAAAATTAACAATTATCATAAATTTATGATATGTTTCAAGTGATGGGAAGGAATATGATTGAATATTTTTAGGGTAGGCATAATAAACAATTCATCAATCTATCTTATTGAAATCAAGTTGGAATAAATAGAGTTTTTATTTTATTTTACTATTCAATTTAAATTTTAAAGTTTACAAAGTGGCGATGATCTATATATATTCTTAATGCATATATTTATGTTTTAATTTTAAAGATTTATAATAAATATATAATTATGATCATCTAATTTTAATTAATTTTTATATTAATTAAAAAATATTATTTTATTTTATTTAGTATTCATTTTTATAAATATTTATTACATTTAAATTACTTTTTATTCTCTAATTCTTCATGCTTTACTCATTTTATATATGGAGTTTCTTTTATTTAAAAGTTATTGTAAAGTTAATGCATGATTCTAATTCCAGCATGAAAAAAAAATATTAATTAAATATTAAATTTTATTTATTTATTTAACGTTAACATAAAAATAAAATAATTTGAATTCATTTTAGAATGAATCAGATATAAATCACAAATTCATATAAATAAGTTGATTTAAAGTTATCCAACTAACATTTTATATGTAAGTTTCGGTTCTTGATTTAATAAACTATTAGTAATTCGGTTAACATTTTAAATTAAATCTGGTTATAATCAAACTGTAACCACCCTTAAATATTAGTGTTGAACTTATTAATAAAATTGTGTCAAATTAATTGAATTTTTGATAATTTTAAGATAAATAATAGTACATTTAGCAATAAAATAAAAAAGAAACGTCTATATGAGGTGGTACAAAATCTACCTACCATACAACGAATGAAAAAAAAAAGTAAAATTGGAGATATAGAAAAAAAAAATTGAGCCTTTATATATATTATTTAATTGCATTTCTACCAAGTAACAAGAAAAATAAATTGAGCCTAAGTAACCAATAACCAAAAACCCGAGCTTAATCTCCCATTGGGAAAAAAAGCAATTAATTGAAATATTTTATGTATATACTCTAACTAATATGACAACTACAAGAATGAACAAAGTTTTTTTTTGTAAATTATATTTTAAAAATGAATAAATAAATTGTAATCGGGTCAAAGAAACTTGTAAATTTATTTAAAATAATATTCTTAAATTTTATAATAATAAAAATAACATATTTAATTTAAAAATTGAGAGGAATATGAGTTAGTATTAAAAATGTGCTATTTTTGTTATAAATTATAAGGATATTGATTTTATAATTTTTCAAAAAAAAAAAAAACTTGCAAGTATTATATATGGAAATTTTTACTTATATTAAGAGTTGAGATGAGATTTAACTTATATGTCAAACGAGCAAGTTAGAGAGAACTTTACGCAAATGTTAAATATGAAAAACTATACTTGTTTGAAATTGAGACGATATCTTATTTATATGCAGCTTGAATGAAAGTTCAGACCTTATCTAAAAAGTACTTATTAAATATTTATTTCACATGCATGGTTTTTTTTTCATATGCTTTCACATGCAAAGTTAGTTCAAGAGAGGAACATGGTAAGGGGTTAGTAGGGGTTCTAATTTCGGTAGAAAAGTGAAAAAACAATAATATTAATTTCTACTTAAATATTTATGAAATAATAATCATTAATTAAAGTGAATGATCAATTTAATACTTTACTTTGATGAAGTTTGCATAAAATTAGTATCTTACATGGCATCTTAAAGATATTTAGATCAGTGAAATTAAATTTAAAATATTCTTTAAATTAATAAAAGACTCATAAAATTTTATATTATTAATTTTAACGAAAATAATGATGATATACATAACCTATAAATAAGATAACTACGAATGGGTTTTAAATGTTATAAATATAAGAGTATATTGTCATTTTGATTTTTTTATATCTTACAAAGTGTTAGTTATTTTGTTAAAATTAAAAATATTTCATCTATAAAAGTTAATATCAAACTCAATTTATTAGGATACATGTAAAATTATGGATATAACCATGAATTTTAAGTTAAATTATTTAATAATGTTATAAATTTAATGATTTGGATCAAGCTTATCAATAATTTAAAAAATATAAATCAAGTTGATTAAACTAAAATGTTAAAAAATAAAATGACTAATGTTACTTAAAAAAAAGCTATAAAATTATTATTTATTATTATAAATAAAGTATAAAAACTATGAGGTAGTTTAGCCCCTCCTGAAAAAATTTGAATAAGGTAATTTAATAATAAATTGTGATTTAGTAAGATTTCTAATCCCAATTACTTTGATTCAAGTTTTAATCATAGTTGTGTATTATTTTTTTATTTATTAAAAAATAAAATTTAATATCTTTTTAAAAAATAATTAAGAAAAAAAGTACTGTTATAATCGATTTTGTGGGATCCATCTATAAATGTGACAACTTACCTAACATTTTAGATATGTTCGGCCACCTTCACCGGGAAAGAAGGGAAAAAAAGGAACTTAAATGAATTAAGTCTACCAAGTTTTTTTTTATTTTAATTTTTAAGTCATAATTGTTGTGTCTTAAATCTTTCATCACAAAGTAAACATAATAGCATAATATATGATTATTGGAGGTCAAAGTAACTAAATTAAAGAGGGGCAATAGGTCATTGTTGTATTAATTGTGAGGTTAATTAGGGACTAAAATATTGTTTTTTTTTTAATTTAAAGACATTGTATGAAATAGTTTAAAGTTTGGGCCGGATATTAGATGTTGTTCACTTAAAAATGTTAGATTTTAATATGAGTTTTGTAATAGGGTTAGATTTGGATATGAGTTTTACAATTAAATTATATATAAAATTAAAAAAGTGAAATATTAATATGAAAATATAAAAATATAAAAATATTCAGAGATGGCATTAGACGAAATATACAAATTAATCTGGTCACATTCTCCCTTCGTGACTCACAGTACTGTGTCAAGACATTATTTAGATTGCATTTTAGAAATATAAATTTCACATAAAGTATATATGTTAGCACTAAGCAGCACCACACCGAATAAAATATATGGAGACCCAATGGAACAAAATATTCAAGTATTTAAAGTTAACATTTAACCTTTAAATGTTCGATTTTTTAAAGCAAGTTGAAGAATGAAGAGAGAGATATTTGGGAATCGGGACAAGGAGAAAAAAGTCCTAAATTTACACATTTATTCCCCTGTCCACTATAAGTTAAAAATGGTAAGTTTTGAGCCGAACGTATTTTTTTCATCAATATAATGCCCGTTCCAAAATTAAATAAATTATTATAACTAATATCATTAGTAAATATCTTCATGTTATGACTTATAATTAATTTTACACTAAATTTATTAAAGTTAAATATATGCATTCAATAATTATTATTTTTTAAACTTAACATATTTTGATTACATGAATATTTTTGTAACTACTTTCATTTCATTATATCTCTAATAAAGTTTGAAAATATATTTAAATGGTTTTTTTAGTTCTACATTTACATTGCTAAAGTGTTTAATATACATGTATAATAAATAAATAAAATTATTACATTTTTTCACTAAGATTTGTTTATTTATTGAGTATTTTTAGTCACATTATTTTTTTTCTTCTATTTTTTCATCTCAAATAATAATAGTTTTTGTTTTGGAGTCCTAATAATTACCAAAGAGAGATAGATTAGTTTGTTATTCTCGTATTATATGATTTCTTATGTAGGATATTTTATTTTTTGGTGACTTAGTAATGTTAGAAATATAATTATTACTCCTTAGTGGTTCTAGAACTTAATTTAAGAGTATCGCCACCTATATTTATTATTGATATATATATATATATATATATATTGTGATATTGACATAATGTTATGTTTATCTTATGACATGATGTTTTAGAATAAAAGAATAATGAAAATTATATAGAAATTTGATACTCACTGCACCAAAAATGAATTAATTTTTTACATTAAAAATCATATTTTACATTGATTTTGTTATAAAATTGAAGCAAATTTTTTAATTTCTATTTCTAAAACTATCTAATTTTTATTATATATCCTTCGTGTATGTATACAAATTTTGCAATTCAATATCCCACACAGGTTTGCATAGAACACAAGAATTTCAAAAATTAAGTAATGTTTTATTATTAAATTCAAAAACAAGTTACAAAATATTATTAATATAAAAGTACTTGGAATATATATATAGTTAAATAATACAAGAAAATTGCTTATACATTTAATCTTCATCATCTTTATCTTCATAGTCAATCATGAAAGATAATATATATTTTGACCATGTCTATTGTAGTTTATCTAAAGATGTACTCTAATACATAACATCTACTTTATTCTATTACAAATGATAAAGAATCAATATTCAATAGTTGATGAAATTTATTAAATATTGTTAAAATAAAAATAACTATTAAAGTTAGAAAGCTTACATGTAATTCCATAATAGTTGTTGATAAATTGTATATGATTTCATTCATAAAATTCATGATATAAAATTCACAAAATTTTGTTAAGGAAAAAACAATTTTCAAAGTAACCAAAATGACGAGAATATAAAATAAATATGGATAAAATAACAAATAAAATTTTACTATAATTATTTCAATAAAGAAAAAAAATTACAATATTCACAACCAAATATTATAAACTCTTTTAAGCTTTTCTTTAAACGTAATTTTTCTCTCTCTTCTTTTAAATCCTTGTGACTTTTTATAGTATTATATATATTAATATTATAATAACATACCATAAATTAAGGAGATAAAACTCTCATCATTGTCCATATTTCTAAGTTATTTTTATTTTTATTTTTTGTTTTATTCTTCTCATCCTCTCTACCAAAGAAAGGATGACATTTTCAATATATCTTCTTAATTTTCTAATCAATTAAAAATCTATCATTTTAAGGTTGATTTCAATCTATTTTTCCACTTTAATAAATCTGATTACTTTTCTAGGTCTTGTCACTCTTATAAGTCAATTAAAGTTGAACATAACTTTAGTTTTTTTGTTAGTCATCGTCTTTATCAACATGTATGTTGGATTCTTGCTACCAAATATGTTTTTAAGTGTTAACATTTTATCCTCCAATAGAGATTTGATAAAGGGATAATGAAGTCTAATATGTTTAGCTCTAAAATGAAATGCAACATTCTTCACCAGATGTATTGTACTCAAATTATTACTATATAATACTTTCTTTCTTGCTTGAATCCTAACTTATTTGACCATCTTTGAAGCCATATCATCTATTTACTTGCCTCTAACACTGCTTCATACCAATCCTCTATAGTGGATAATGCAACAATATTATGTATTTATGATATCCAACTAACAGTTGCAATATTTATAGTGAACACATAACCGGTAGTGCATCTTCAATGATCGACTTTCCTTGCAAAGTTTGCATCAACGTACCCTTATGTTTTTAACTCTCTTTTAGCAAATTGCAAACACTTTTCTATGGTGCCTCGTAAATACCTTAAGTTCCACTTTACTACTTCCTAGTGAGTCTTTCCTGGATTTGACATAAACTTACTACACTACTACAAAAAGGGGTATTTAAGTCGCTGTGTAAAGTCGGATTTTGGAAAAAATCGACTTATAATGAATTTAAAGTCGGTTCAGTGTAGAACCGACACTATCCACGTGACGTAGCATCGGTTGACGGGGCGAACCGACGCTACGTCACGTGGATAGCGTCGGTTGGCCACGTCAATCGATGTTATCCATCTAATATATTCAGGTCATTTTTTACACAGAACCCAATTTTCTTTCTCTCTCTCCTCCATTTTCTCCTAAAATCTACACCGTGCGCCACCTTCTTTCTAAATTTCCGGCCACCTCCGACCACCATTTGTAACATCATTTTGTAAGTTATATTCCTTTTCTCATTATCTTTCAGATCTACTATTTTTTTGAGCGAAATATTAAAAAAAATTATACCCATTTTCTGTATAAATTCTTGATTTAGGTATGTTTTTTATTTTGTTTGTTATTATGTTTGACTTATTTTATATGGAAATAATATCTGAAATGTTGTGGGTTTACTATGCGTGGACAAATTTATTTATATACGTATAATTAATATTACTTTTTAATTATGATATAGTAACATGTTTAGAAATTAGAATCAACCAAAGTGCGTGATTGGTTTTTATATATTCATGCTAACATGTTGCTTATTTTTTAATTTGTATAGAAATGGTTTTGTAAAATGATTAAAATGATAACTGTTTTGCATTATGTATGTTTTGGTATATATTCTAATAATTAGGAAATTTATATATAATAATACTTGAAATATATTCATTGTATACATAATTAAGTAATATGTTTAATTAATGTTATTAATAGAAAATGGACAAATCTTGGATGTCAAAGTGTAGAATTGAGCAAGACTATATTTTTGGAGTTGAAAATTTCATGGAATTTGCTTGTAGAAATAGTAATACTAGAAGTAGTGTGATTCGATGCCCATGCGTTAAATGTAAAAATGAGCGATTTTATGAATTTGATGAAGTTAAGTATCACCTTATCCATAATGGTATTCTATTGAGCTATAAATGTTGGTATTATCATGGAGAAAATATTGATAATACTCATGGGGAAAAGATAAATAATAATGTGAGTGGATTACATACATCTTATCATAATCTACAAACAGAAAATATGGTTCATCTCTCTTTTCTACTTTCCTTACGAACTCATATTAGCACTTTATTAATCATTTTGTTTATAAATATGAATTTATCTAGAATCTTTGCTAGTATTTTTAATGCTATAATGAGCTCTAAATGGACAAATCAGGTGTACGTAACTCCGATTTGTTTCTTGGTTTGTATAAGTTTTGGTGTCCATGAACGTGTTCCATATATTTAAGGGCATCAAAACTCACACAAGCCAAGTAAGAAATCGAAATTACACTTGATTTCATATTTAGAGTTCATTATATATAGCATTAAAAAATACTAGTAGAAATTTCAGATAACTTCATATATATAGACAAATGATTAATAAAATGCTAATATGAGTTCGTCGAATGTCGTTGTACGTGGTAATCTCTTTTTGATAGTAATATTTATAATGATTTAATTTCTTTATTCATATGTATGAAGTTTAGACTATTTTTTTGATAGATATTTTGCGTGCTCATGTATGTAGGGGAATATGAATTGTTATATGGATCCGCTGTTTTTTTGTCATAATGCTTGTGAAGGCCAATCAAGATTCTAAGCCAACCAAGCTTACTCGATCGCATAATTACACTTTGACGACATTATTTTATTTATAATTTAAGTTAACTATATGTATTATATATACATTATTTGTTTTTGTAATAAATTTAATTATCAAGTAATTAAATATATTTAATTTTTTAATTATTTGTATTATTATTTATATTTTACAGACTTTAAATTTGTTTAAAGTTGGTTTTTAACCGACTTTAATGCCTATTTTTGTAGTAGTGTTAACAGCTCATACTGAATGACCAATGTTTGGTCTTTTATTGACCATTGTAAATATCAAACTTCCAATGGTTGAGGCATACATAAGCTTAGTCATAAAGCTTTTCTTTTTCTACGTCTGGGGACATTGATCCTTAGATAGGAAAAAGTTACTAGCCAAGGGTGTGCTAACTGCCTTGGCATCACTCATGTTAAATCTCTGTAAAACATGTTTGATGTACTCCTCATGAGATTACTTGAAAGTCCCTCTTCTTGAGATTACTTAAAAGTCCCTCCTCTTAAGATTACTTGAAAGTCCCTCTTCTTGAGATTACTTAAAAGTCCCTCCTCTTGAGATTACTTGAAATTCCCTATTTGCTTATCTTTAGTGATTTGCATCCCAAGAATCTTGTTTGCCAGTCCAAGGTCTTTTGTGTCAAATTCTTTTTACAATTTTTTGCTTCAACCTTTTGATATTCTCCATATCTAATCTTGTCACTAATTTATCATCGACATAATGTAGCAAGATGATATAATTAGATATATATTTCTCAAAGTAGCCATAGTGGTCGACATTACACTTCTAAAACCCTTCTCTATGTATAAAGTCATCAAACTTCCTATACGACTATCTTAAACCTTGTTTCAATCTATACAAGTTCTTCTTTATTTTGTATACCATACTTTCATTGCCCTTTTCTAAGAAACTCTATAATTGGTGCATATATATCTCTTCTTTTAAATCTCCATGAAGAAATGTAGTCTGTATATTCAATTGCTACTAGCAATAATGCTCAATATTGTTCAAATAGTATCAAACTTCACAACAAGAGCAAAAATATTGTTGTAGTTAATTCCTTCCTTCGGTCGGAATCCTTTGATAACTAGTCGAGTGTTGTATCTCTTTGAGCCACCATGCTCCTATTTCACTCGATACACCTATTTATTGTTAAAGAGTCTCCTTTCCAATAAGTAAATTTGTTAGTTCCTATATCTAGTTATAAATCAAGGAATTCATTTAATCTTTTATAACAAGCTCTCACTTACTAACATCTATTGTCTAACATGCTTCATCATAACATTTATGCTCAAAAAATAGTTCATATATCACTTGGTAGGTACAAGGGACCTAAAATATCTCCTAAGTACAAGAGTTGAAGTATGAGGTTGTGTTATGCCAAGTTGTTACATACTATTTTATCCAATTGTTTCCTCTGATTGAGGATTCTTGATTATCTATTTGGTCATAGAACTACTTGTGACATCGTCCACATCTACATACATTGACCCACTCTATTATAAGTTGTTGACACTTATAATATATTTGTCCTTAAACATCATTCTTTCCTTGAACATCACATATCTGTTGCATATCATTTTTTTTCTTCATCTCATATGCAAAAACCAAACTCATCCTTACCATAGCTGATAAAGATGTATTTCTTTGACTTAGGATTAAGCTTATTTCTACCTTGATTACTAATATACATATATGCTAGACAATTGAAAACTTTTAAATGTTAGAGTTTTACTTTTTTTTCTTCCATGTACCTCTTTTGGTATTCTATTCTCCAAAGGAACCAATAGATCTCAATTGATCAAATAAATTGTTATGCTAACTACTTCTGCCAAGAATTACTTTGGTAGGTCTGATTGCACATGCATGCTTATGGCTCTTTTAGTTAACATACAATTCATACGCTCAACTATATCGTTATGTTGAGGCATACATGGCATGCTTTTCTCTATTTTGATCTCGTGCTTATAGCAAAATGTTATGAATCTGGTGTCTTCATATTCAACACCATTTTTTGGTTCTAAGTTTTTTTTTACCTTTAAACCTGTATCATTCTTAACCATCGCTTTCCATATTTTGAAAGCCTCAAACATTTTGGATTTATGCTTCAAAAAATAAACTCATACCTTCTTAAATTTTTCATATATATTGGATAGAGCTACCATAAAATCTATTGTGGTCTTTTTATTTTTATATGTTATAAGCATTTGGATTGTAATATACTCTAAGTCTCTCACAACAATTATTAAGAAAATAATAATATTTTAAGGAACTAAATTTACGAGAATATAAAATAAATATGAATAAAATAATAAACAAAATTTATTACATTTATTTTATTAAAGAAAAGGAATTGAAATATTCCAAACCAAATATTGTAAGCTATTTTATGCTTTTACTTTAACCTCATTTTTCTCTCTCTTCACTCTTCCCTCTTTTGTCTTTTTTTACCCTTCTTCTCCTAAATGTATTTAGCTTGTGAATAATTACTCTTTTTTATATTATTATACATAATAATATTATAATAGCATACCAAGCTCTCTTCATTCTCGTCGTTACTTTGTACACTAATTTCATTTCTTTTTTTGTTTTATTTCTCTCATCCTCTCCACAAAAAGGGAGATGATTTTTTCAGTATATTTTCTTAATTTTTTAATTATTTAATAAATTTGATACTAATTTACTTGACATATTATTTTAAAAAAAATATTTTGATAAATTTTATAGCAGTAACTCGAAAAATGTCATGACATTCCTAAATTTTAAGATAGCTTGGGATGTACAGACAGAGGCCCTAAGGAACAAAATATTGAAGCATGTAAATTTAATATTTAACCTTTAATGATCGACTACTTTTTAAAGGACGTCTAAGAAGGAAGAGAGAATTATTTCCCACTATCAAGTTAAAAATGATAAATTTTTAACTAAAAAAATAATATTTTTTCATGAATATAATACCCTAATTTTTCAAAATAATTTTAAATTTTTTTCAAAATAATTCAACGCATGATCTATTTTTAGAATATTAGTTTGTTCCGACTAATGGATCAGACCAAATTGTAATCATTTTCATATTTACTCCTCATCAAATATTTTTAATTTAGTCACCTTCATAGTTCTCCATGGAACAAAAGTGTTTTTAAAATTAAATAAATTTTTAGTTGTACTTTAAAAAAAATTAAAATTGGATTATGACAGCAAATACTAGTTGCCATCTTAAGATAACATTGAAGACTAGGTTTGTACTTGGTGCATGCTTTTTAATATTTATTTATCTTGTTATCGTCAAATTATATCTAAAAGCCAACCCAACCCAACATTATTACTTTAAGAATTCATTCCCCTATGAATTTATAATAATATAATTACAATGTGCTTGCCTCTCTTGTTTCACTAAGACGTGATAATGTTATTTTTCAATGGAGAACCGGCAATGTCTTAAGCATCTTTGATCAACTGAAAATTTTCTGTAATATGCAAAAGAGTAATAACCCAAATGGCAGAACAATTGACTTGGACCCTTCAGTATTTTATTTATTTAATTTTAAGATCATGTGTTACACTTAGGACCAAATTAAATGCGAGAGGACGTTAAAAAATTAATTCATATTAATTATAACTAATTGTTCCTATTTTACTTGGCCAATTGACTAACGCGTACTCCTAATTAAATTTTTAGGACATTTAATATTATACTTTTCGTGTAAACTTCCTGCTATTTAATGATAATAACTATTAGGTTGTTATGATAAAAGTATTAGACATTAATTTTCTCAAAAACTAAATCTTAAAAAATTTAAGTTCCTCAAAAATGAGTCTAATAATTTACTTATATTTTTTTTAATATTTACTTTCAGGTATAATTTACCTTAATTTTATAAAATTCTATCACTTAAATTTTATTCAATAGTGTGTATACTTAAACATAGAAATTTTAATTGATACTATGTAAAAATATTAATAAACACAAATTCTCTTAAAAGCTAAATCTTAAAAAGTTCATGTTTATTACAGGTGTATTTAATAATTTATTTAAAATATTAATAAACACAAATTCTCTTAAAAGCTAAATCTTAAAACTTCATGTTTATTAGAGGTGTATTTAATAATTTATTTATAATATTTAAGAGTTAAATAGTTTTACTTAAGTATGTTTGACTATCTTATGATGTTAAGATTTTTAGGGCAACTCCAACATTGCAATTTTTTTTCTTATTTATAGTAAATTAAAATTAAATATATTATATAAAATTACTAAAAAAATTAGTAAATATAACATTAAGTTAAAAATATAATATAAACTAAAACAAAGATTTAGTAATCTGTTAATTCATTTCTATATCCTTCAAGATTATTAAAATATTCACCAAAAATATATATATTATTTTACTTAAATGTAATGTTTAATTTATATAATAAATATAATATTTTATTTAGTGGATTTTTAATTATTTCTTAAGAATGTAATTTTTAAATTTATTATCATTATTAAATAATTAATAGTAATATATAATCAATTAATTGAATATAATAATTGTTAAAGAATTAATAAAAAAGAAAAATAAAGAGAACATTTTATTTTATAAAATAATATACTTTTTAGTATTATATTTGGTGTTGTAGTTTAAAGATAGGTAAAAATTTGGCATAATTTTTATATATATCAAAATGATACAAAATAGTTTTAAGAGTTAAAATTGATTTTAGTGAACTAAATCTCAAACAGAAGGTGCTGTAATTAAAAATATATTCTTAATATATGTGTGCTGGGGTGTAAAATAACATTTATAATAATATAGTTGAAATTAATGTTATTAAAAAAATCACATATATATTCAAATTACAATATATCAATGGGTGAGTTCAATATAAAGATTTTAGATTAGTCTATTTGTATCATTTATTTTTTTAGATGTTATTTAGTCTTTTAGCTTTGTAAAAATGATAAATTGAAGATAAATTATATTATTTTAATAATTTTTTATTTAAAATATTATTATTATTATGTAATTAAAATATGAGTCTTTTAAGAAAGATAAAAGTGAAATTTAATATAAAATAGTTTAAGAAAAAAAAAATAACAAAATTAAAATTAAAAGTTAATTAAATATATATAATTTTTAATAAAAATTAAAAATTAATAAAATATTAAAATAAAATGTGTAGCAAATAACAAATATTAAAAATGAATATTTTGTGAATGTTTTACATTTTAACTGTAATTTTATTATTGTTAAATATTCATATTTTAGTATTTAATTACTTTATAGAAAAATAATAATATTTTAATAGAAAATCATTAAAATAATATAATTTATCTTTAATTGATTTTATTTTACAAAATTAAAGAACTAAATAATATTGTTTCTAATTTAATAAACTAAACAATACAAATAACGTAATCTAAGAAATTTTTGTAACATTTTTCCTTATTTTAGTAATAGCAGCAAATTTTAATCCTAAATTTGACATATTTTTAAGGATTTTAGATCTTTCATTTTTTTAGGATTTTAAATTTGGCACATAAATTTGTTATAAGGGTAATTATCATTATTCTCTCTTGTGTTTTATCATTATATCAATAACACCTTTCAGGTTTTATTTTACTTCAATTAGGTTCATTTTGCTTCGAGTTAATGTCATCAATATTTTTGAATAGTTAATGGCATTAATTTTTCATTCAATAATGTATTTTTCTTTCCTATGGCTCTGATACCATTTACGTCAGACATAGCTCAGTGGGGTTACACTTTTAGCACATTGGTAGCCATAAAAATAACCTCAGAATTTAGTTTACATAACAACCTCTCGATTGTGCAATCTATACGGTGGCTAACCATCTTGCCATATCAAGGTAAAATCCAATGCTTTGCCACAAATCATATTGTGAGAAACCTTCATCATAGATTCAATTATTTATAGCCTTCTTGTAAAATCTTACTTTAATAACAAATTATGACTAGTTGTTTTATAAAGCTAGTTGTTACTTATCATAAATTATTATAAGTAAATATTTAAGTTTGTTTCAAAACATTGTTTTATTTTCATAATTTCCTTATGTTTATGTTTATATAAACTTATGACTACTTTCTTTGTATTCATTTTCTCATTTATCAATTTTATAAATATTATAAATAAATATCTAATCATTCAAGATCTTTAATTGGCTTAGAATTATAATTATCATACTTGAATTTAATTGGTTCACCATAGTCTTCCCTTCTATTGTTCGTCTTCTTTTGTTACACTTGATATACTTAAGCTTGCTCAAACTTTAACACAATTCTAGTAATAGTGAAGCCTTTACATCCATACATAATATGGTGTCCAAAATAGACCTACTTAAAAAATAAGAAAATAGTGATTGAACTTCATTTTATTCATAATATTAATAAATATTACAATTTTAAAAGTCAGTTAAGAACCTTGAAAATATTATTAATTGCTTATAGTTTCTATATACATAGTTGTCTGATGAATAATTTTTAAAGTAGAGATGTTGCTATTGTTGAAACTATGTCCAATTAATGAAAATAATGATTTCATTTATAGGCAACCTTGTTTACAAAAATGAAAAATCACTTTTTTACTCGTACTTTAATAATTCACCTAACTTTTTGCTTTTGGATTTTGAATTTTTAAGTCTTTCATTTCCTTAGTATGACCTGCCGACTGAATATGTGAGTTCTATATCTTTATTCCTCTTTATCGTTTTACTACCGACAATCATTTTTATGACATAGATAATAACTCATCTTCATTTTCTCGATTTCTAATACAATAAATGCATTTATAATCCTATGTGGTTTTCTTAGCATAAAAGCTAAGCATTTTTCTTGTTTCTTGACAATTTTTTAAGTTATTACTGTTAAAATTTGCCTCAAACTTATTGATTTTCTCATTGTCTTCTTTAATGATGGTCATATTGCTATGGGAAGTGATTATCAATTTTTCTAAGTTCATAATAAATTTTACATAATATATGTCCACTTAGTATACAAAGTTCATCTGTATTGAATTTCTTTTCTAGAAGCGCCCTTAGTTTTGGAACTTTTCTACTAGTGTTAATAATCCCTAATTTGATAAAATGAACAGAATTAACACAACATTCTTCATTCCAAGCCATAAGTGAACTGGAAAATATGAGATAGACAAGTTTGTTACCTACTTTGATTTTTTTTCTAAATTTCTTGATAACCTTCTTGAAATTTTTAAGAAAATAATTCAATTCATTTAAATTAATTCTTAGATATAGGTTCTCAATTAAATCTACATGGAAAGCTTTATAAACAAAAATTATATTAACTCCTTCAAGAATATTAAATTCACTACTTAAGGAAATTATTTTTCTATGATGTAAATTTGCATATCTTCGATGCATTCCTGGGTAGATTTTTTGGTTAAGTCATATAGACTCAATCATTGTGGGTCACTTAAATTCCAATATTGGTCTTTTCCAACCTAAATGACCAATGTATTCTTGGGGGGTGTTTTCTTGAATAATACCGATAGTTGTACTATATTTCGTAAGGTCTTCAACCTGCTTGTGGCGATGATTATTGTTGTAATGATATAAACTAAGTTTTGACTATATCTTCTAGAGTTATTAGTTTTGGTACTTTATAGTTGACATAAATGTTTTCAGCTTCTATTCTATTAGAGAAAACTCTATGAGTTATTCCACTAAATTCAATAATTGTTTTGAGTGCTTCAAACTATTTGTTATAAATTCCTAATTTTGGACCATTATAGATCACATAATTTTTTTTCTGATATTTTTTTCTACTTCTTCAGCCCAACTGAGTTTTCCCCTTTTTTTCTTTTTTGAGATGTTACTCTATTTTGAATTGTTAGGTCATTTCTTCTCATTTTGAATTCCTTATTCAGAAATTTTACCTTTCTTAGAATGAATCTCTAATTTGGATTCTTCTTTAGAGTTTTTGAACTCTAATGATCATTTTGAACTGTTAGTTCTTCCTATTTAATTCATGTCTCTAAAAAGAGACTTCTCTAGGTATAAAACATAGAGTTGTTCTTGAAGAATTCTTATCTTCTTTTCCTCTATCTTTATTTTGATATCAAAAGATTTCATTCTTGCAAGAAAAATAATCGTTAAAGGTGTTAATTTTCTTATAAGAGTATCTACTAAACTATTTTTGTTTCTTGGAAGATGTTTGACATCAAAATTGTCATGGTTAAACCTATTACCATCTCACTAATTTTTTTTGTTTATAATCACCTATACTATTAGTCCTTAAAAAATCAAAATTCTTATAATCGATCCTGACAATGAATCTGAAACTTAGTACATATATTGCAAAAAATTTAATAACTTTTTTTACAATTAAATATTCATTTTTATTACTATGATAATTTAATTATGGACTATGGAAAGATTATGATATATACATACAAAGATATTCATATTTCTTATTAACTTTGCTTTTAAAACTGTTTTCCAATATTAAAGTAAAATATCTGTTTCAATTATCATTTTATCATTTAAACTTGGATGGTATAAAGTTGTGAAATTTTTTACTTATGCTTTTACCTTATTCATGTACAAAGTATATTGTTCTGTCCATTTCCAAACATAATTTTTTTTCAATTTTTTTTTTAAATATTTTCACATTTCTACAAGTTTCTTGATGTATTATTCGATATATATTAAACATCCTAAGAATCTTTATAATTGATTTTTATTTTTAATTTACTAGAGAATCCTTGAATATTATTTAGTATATGAGGCTATAAATTATATTTTTCATCTTTAATTTCTAACCAAAAATGCTTAATTTTTTATTGAACAATTACTGATTATTCTCATAAAGTATAATACATTTTTTCTACATTCTTATAAAATATTAATAATATCCAAATAATATTTATTTAATTCTATACTAAAAACTAAATGTCATTTATGTAAACATAGTAAATATTTTGTAATTTTTTAGAGATGTTGTCCATATACATTTGAAAGATGCATGAAGTTTGTTTTAATTCGAATGATACAATAATCCATTGGAATTGTCCTTAAGGACAACTAAATTCCGTTAATTTTTTAGATTCATCATATAGTCTTATTTGTCCAAATTATCTTTTGCAATCAAAACTTGAGAAATATATTTTTTCTTTTATTAATGGTAATACTTCTTCTTTTTTTAGAATAAAGTATTATTGAGGACAACTAAATACCATTAATTTTTAAGATTCTCCATCTAGTCTTATTTGTCAAAATTCTCTTTTACAATTGAAACTTGAGAAATATTTATTTTCTCTTATTAATGATAATGCTTCTTCTTTCTTTAGAATAAAGTATACATAATTAATGATTTCTTTACTCAATGCTTTGAAGTTTATCACTATTATCTCTTTTCCTCATCTTTTTTAGCTTCTTTTTTGATTAAGAATCTCGACTAGAATGTGGTAAATTATTTGATATTATGACTTTTATTTTCAAAAGTTCTTGAATTTGTTTTTCAAACTCAATCCTATCTTCTGGAGTATAAATAATAGGTTTCACTCTAATGACTTTATCAAAGTCTCTTAATTTTATGTTAGCAATGATTTAGATTTGTTTATTTTTGGATCTAAATGATTTTCTGTGCTTACTATTTTTAATAATCTTCTTATACATGTTTTATCTTTCAGGATTTTATTAAGAAAAAAGTTTTGTTTCTCTTCTATATGTAATGAAATATTTTCTAAATAAAGTTTTTGTTACTGTATTGTGTCTATCTCACCACATTTTTGTTTTTTATATTGTTAGATTTAATACAGTTAAAGTTTTTCTTATTTTTGATACATAAATGATTTAATCATCTAGTATTGTTAGACTTATTTTGTGTAAATATTATGTAAAATATTGATACAAGTTTAGGAAATTGTTTCTTATTAATAGACCACTCGTGTTTTTTGTTGATATATGGTAGGAATATGAAATTTCTCTCCTCATATCATATACATATCTTTTAAGACTTTATTAAGATTTATTGTAATATTGTTAGTAATTCTTACAATTAAATGTTTTAATGCTTATTTTCAAAGTTCTTTTGGGAACACATATTTATCAGCTACACACATGCTAGCTCCTATATCTACATATACATGTAAATTATATTTCAATCCCACCTTAATATAAGTACTATTTGAATTTATAATATTATACAAATCATTCATTTTCTGATAAAGAGTATTGATTTTATGAGTATTCATATTCCGAATAAGTTATTTCCTCCTTAATTTTTTTCTAATAGATAAATACTATAAATATCATATATATATATATGATTCCTCTATTGTTTCTAATTTCATCTTAAAAATTTCTTCTAAGATTTTTGTTTTTGTGAAAATTCATTTTTATGTTAAAACCTATTAAGACATTCATTATCATAATGTCATTTTTCATTACAGATACAACATTTACATTTCTTTTTTTATGAGGGGTAATAATTTTTGTTTTCTGGTGACATATATATTTTTTTCTTTCTAAAATATTTTTTTCTATAAGGTTCTTTGTTATACATTTTCTTATATTTTCAAAAGTTTTATTTTTTAAATTTATATCTTTTGAATATTTTGTATTTTTTTTTTTATGTTTTTTATACTTTTCCTTGTAAGATTTTATATTATATTCATATTTTTTTGGTATTCTAAAATCTCTTGTATCATAACAAATTTTATAATTTCCTCTTATTTGTTTATATTCATGTATTTCCTGATATTTAATGATTATCCAATTTTTAAGACTTTTTATTCTTCATATTAAGGTGTCTAGTATAGTTTCTCTATTTCTTTTATTCCATCATTCTGTTATAGTTTTATGTAATGTTTCTTATAAGTTTCTTGCATGGAAGGTGGTAACTTAAAATAATACATTTCATATTCACAAATAAATAAATCTATATAATACATGTTATATACTTTCATATATGTTAAATGTCATTTAAATTCTTCGATTTTATTTTCACTAAATTTAGTGATATGTATTATTTTATCTTCTCCGATAAATTCCTTATATATTTCATTTACTACAGTATCTAAATATTCTTTACCTGTGAGAGCATTCCCCTACATGTATAAATGTTATTATTCTGTTAAATTTGTAAACCAAATTTTAATATTTCCTATTATTTTGTGAGCTATTAAAACTTTACAAATTAAATGATTTGATTATGTGACTGGAGAGGTTTGTATGATTACACTCATACTACTAGATCATTCATCTAAAACTTTTTACTATCTCTTATACAATATAAATATAAAATATTAGATCTATAATTTTTATAAAGTTTGAATTCTGATGGGATATTGCCTCTAATTCCCCGATATAATCCTTCTTTTATTTTATGATGTTTTTTTCTTCTATAAGGAATATCAAGTTCATCTAACTTTTTCCTATTTTTTTCTTTCCTGTGTGGGTCAGACTTTTTTTTATAAGAAACTGGTAATGAAATTGGTTTTATATGATTTTTTGAAATCATATTTTTTGGTTCAGAATCAATTTAACTGATTATTATCATATCATCTTCTTTTTTGTTTGTACAAAGTTTTTCATTATAATGTTTTACTAATTCTTTATTTGTTAGCGTTAACAAATCGATTAAATTTTTCGTCCCTATTCTTGAGGTTTATAAATTGTTTTTTTAATTTTTTTTATAGCCTATTAAACTCTAATGATTGCTTATTCTTTATCTTTAGGTTTTCTTCATTCATTATTTTCTCATTCCTAGGTATCAATGCATTTGATTTCGCATGTGGTTATTTTTTTAATCCTATAAATGGATCCAACTTGTAACCTATGATTTCATTATCTTTGGGTATGTTATTTACATCCATTTTTAATTCTATAAATAGTTTATATATGCCTTATTGTAATTTCTTATTATAACCATATTCTTTTATTTCTTTTAAGAGTTCTTTTTTTGTTTCATTTATGTCTTATAAGGATTTGATGTTTAATTGTCTACTATATCCGGTTCCTCTATTAAAAAAATTAAAGCTTTCATTATTTTTATTTGATTTTTTTGATATACTTATTAGACTTCCATCAAAATTTAGTTCTATATTTTGTAGTTTGTTTTTGAATATTATTGGAATAACAATGATATTATTTTCTTCTTAATATTACATCATGAACTAATACTTTTATTATTTTAACTTATTGTTTTAGATCTATATCATCTCTTTCTTTGTTAGAAGTTTCTCATTTAGGATTTATAAACATAAAACTCGATACATTACTATTTCTTATTATATTTCTTTTTTTCCTAGTATCAAAGGTTTTTTTAACATCTAAGTTTCATTCTTCTAGTATTTTAAAATCTGTTAATATTTTTTGTTTTATTTTTTGTTCAATTTCTTGAATTTTTTTATCTATTTTTATGAATTTATTTTATCCATATATTGAATGAATATCCTACTATGTAGTTTACTAAAAATTGATGATTTTCTTTTTTCATTAAATCTCATATTTTAAATTCATAAACTAAACTTAATAATTAGTTTAAGTTTTTATCATTAATGTTAATGACAAACTTAGAGTATGTTGTGCATTTTAATTTTTAGTATCCTAAGTTTGCATGAATCATTCATAATAAAACATATTATTTTATTATCTAGTAGTGCTAATTTTATTGGTATATCTATTCTTTCTATAAAACGTGCTTTATTAATATTTAAATTAATCATAAATGAATGTGTTTGATCTTTCTTTTATCCTTTTGGAGAATTTTAAATAATTTATCTATGATGATTTCTTTGTCAATTAATAATATGTTATACATTCTTTTTGCATCTATAGTATTATTGCTAATTTCTTTATTACTTATTTCATAGTAAATTATATTTGTTATTGAAAATATTTTTCTTAATTTCAAGAATAAAGAATCTTTAAATCTATCTCATTCTTTAGAATTTAATCTTATTTTTTGTATTTTTTCACTGATTATCTTATTTTATGAAAAACATTTTGAGACATCTTGTATTTCTTAATTTTTTATTATTTATAGGTTTCTATTGTTTGTAATATTTTTAAAACTTCAAGAATATTTCGTGATATTTATTCAAAATTTGAGGAATATTATTGATATTATTGCCGATTATAAATGTAAATGTTACCACATTTTATAATTGTGTAAACTCATCTATATGTAGTTATATACTACAAATTACAAATTAATATATTATTTTTGTTTAGTTTAATCATATAGTATATTGATAATTTTTTTTATGTAATATAGGGTGTTTAATTTCTCACCAGCTTTGTAAAAGATATATTTTTCCTAATTTAGCAGTTGTACCTAAACTTCGTACAAAATAAATAAGATGCTTTGAAAAGTTTACTAGTGCTATAACTAAATTCAAAGAGCAATCCATGTGCTTATTACCGTTGATTAGCTGGATTTAAGGCTTTTCTTGAGGAGCAATTTTAGATGAATAAGGTGGAGAATTTTTTACATACACATGATCTATATTAATATAAAATCGTATATAAATTTAACTCATAAAATTATTAAAATCGTATATAAATTTAACTCATAAAATTATTATTTAAATTGGATCGGAATTCCATTAAAATATCTCAACCCAAAAAAAAAAAAAATCTTTCACAATATGCAATATACTGGTGCAGACTTCATATTCCAATAACAGGGGGCCAAAAACCCAATCACTAATTTTGTAGTAGATTTTAATATCTTTCCCTTTTTGCTAATGAAGTAGACTTTAATATGTCTGTTACTCTTTCTCCATTATGCTCCTCCATTAAAACCAAAATAAATCCTCTTAATAAATCCTTCTCTGCTTTAAAGTTACCTTTTTATTGGCTTTTATATCTTCAGTTTAATTTCTCACCAGAGGGAGATAGGATTCATTAATTGATGTTCCACTCTTCCCAAAGAACAACTTTGGCCCATATTTCTTAATATGTAATCAGGTTTCAAAGGTCCTTTAGCTCTGTTTTTCTTTTACCCTTGTTTATACTATGCACCGTTTGATCTATTATTGCATAGAAAAACCTGTAGGTTTGTCATCGTGTTGATAACAGCTTGTGTTAAGCAAGATTTGTGCCAAAAAAAATTGGTTCGCCTGCTCATCTGCAATAAAATTGTTTCTCAACTTCAAAACTAGTATATTGGACCTGTTGGCTGAGGTATTGTAAATCTGGGTCTCTCTTCTTTGAGCTCACCAGATCCTGAAGGTGACGTGTTTTTGATTCCTATATGGTTCTAATTGTATTTTTTTTTTGTAGAAGTTTATGCATTGTTATGGCTGTGTATGGACCCTAAATTTCAGTTCAAAGCAAATTCAAAGAAATCTCATTTCTTGAATAACTTTTTTCCTAAATAATATTCCAAGATTTTGTGATGATGGGTTGTAGAAAGCTTGAATTTTTCATCTGGGTTTTATCAATCTTGTGTTTGGCATATTTTTCTAGTGGATTCGATCCTATAGATAATTACCTCATTGATTGTGGAGCACCCTCCAATACTTCAGCGGGTGGCCGGATCTTTCTAGCCGATAAATCTGCTTCCAAGTTTCTTTCAACCCCAAAAAATGTTCTTGCTAGTGCTCCCTTGAAGTCAATCCCTTCTTCTGATGATTCACAGCTCTATCAAACGGTTAGAATTTTTACTGAAACTTCAAAGTACACTTTTCCAATCCGCCAACAAGGTAGACACTGGATCCGCCTTTATTTCTTCCCATTCGATTATGATAGTTACAAGATGAGCACGGCTAGTTTTGATGTGTTCACTCAAAATCATGCACTTCTCAGCAACTTCATTGTTAATGGCATTTCCTTTAAGGAGTTTTCAGTAAATGTAACCTCAGATAACCTCGTTGTTACCTTCCAGCCTTCGGCCAATTCATTTGCATTCATAAATGCCATAGAAGTTGTTTCAGTCCCTGATTGGCTCATTACCGATGACGCTAGTCCTGTTAATCCAGCTGAAAAATTCCAAGGAGTGTTGTATCAAGCATTGGAGACCGTATGGAGGGTGAACATGGGTGGCCCAACAATCACATTTAAGAATGATACGCTTGGGCGAACTTGGGTTCCCGACCAAAGTTTTCTATTATTCAAGAATCTTGCCAAAAGTGTTTCTAATATTGCAGGAGTTACGTATGCTAAAGGTATGTCAACCTCTGATTTTGCACCAGTTACAGTCTATGGTACCGCCACTGAGATGAATTCACAAGGTGATCCTAACAGTAATTTCAATGTGACATGGGAGTTTAAAGTTGATCCAGGATTTCATTATCTTATTCGACTTCACTTTTGTGACATAGTAAGCAAAGGTCTTAACTTGCTCTACTTTGATGTATTCATCAATTCTTGGCAAGTTGTTAATGACCTTGATCTGAGCACTGTGTCAAATAATATTTTGGGTGCTGCATACTACATGGATTTTGTGACAGCATCTGATATGAGCAGTAAGCTCCTTGTTAGCGTCGGACCTTCCAAGTTACATGAGGTTTTTCCTAATGCCATTTTAAATGGGCTGGAGATAATGAAAATGAACAATTCTAAGGGCAGCCTAAGTGGAGGAGATGTTTCTCCTGCTTCATCTTCAAAGAAGAATGTTGGAGTCATTGTAGGTGCAAGCACTGGGGCACTTGCTGCAGTGGCATTAACTTTAATTACATTTGTTTTGTGTAGAAAAAGGAGACAATTGGCTTTACAGGGTCACTCGAAGACATGGATTCCTTTATCAATTAATGAAGACAAATCTCACACCATGGGAAGTAAATACTCCACTGGAACAACTGCTAGTGCAGCTTCCACCTTAGGCTATCGCGTTCCTTTTGCAGCGGTTAGAGAGGCTACAAACAATTTTGATGAAAATTGGGTTATTGGCATTGGCGGGTTTGGGAAGGTATACAAGGGAGTCTTGAATGATGACTTAAAAGTGGCTGTAAAGAGGGGAAATCCAAAGTCTCAACAGGGAATTGCAGAATTCCAGACCGAAATTGAGATGTTGTCTCAGTTCCGCCACCGTCATCTTGTGTCACTCATTGGATACTGTGATGAAAACAATGAGATGATTTTAATTTATGAATATATGGAAAATGGGACAGTGAAGAGTCATCTCTATGGCTCTGGTCTTCCAAGTATGAGTTGGAAGAAAAGACTTGAAATATGTATTGGTGCAGCCAGAGGACTCCATTACCTGCATACTGGATATGCAAAAGCGGTTATTCACCGTGATGTGAAATCTGCAAACATTTTACTCGATGAGAACTTCATGGCCAAAGTTGCTGACTTTGGACTTTCTAAAACAGGTCCTGAAATTGATCAAACCCATGTCAGTACAGCAGTGAAAGGGAGTTTTGGTTACCTTGACCCTGAATATTTCAGACGGCAACAACTGACTGAAAAATCTGATGTCTACTCATTTGGGGTGGTTTTGTTTGAAGTTCTCTGTGCAAGACCTGTTATAGACCCAACTCTTCATAGGGAAATGGTCAATTTGGCTGAATGGGCAATGAAATGGCAGAAGAAAGGGCAATTGGATCAGATCATAGATCAAAACCTGGTGGGAAAAATTAGGCCAGACTCTCTTAGGAAATTTGGAGAAACCGCCGAGAAATGCTTGGCAGATTATGGGGTTGACAGACCCTCTATGGGAGATGTATTGTGGAATTTGGAATATGCTCTTCAACTTCAAGAAGCAATTATTCAAGGTGATCCTGAAGAAAACAGCACTAATATGATTGGAGAGCTGTCACCACAAGTCAACAATTTCAACAATGTCGATACTACCGTTTCTGGATTCGAAACATCGAGTGTGGATGATCTTTCAGGGGTTTCCATGAGCAAGGTGTTCTCACAGCTGGTGAAGTCGGAAGGTAGGTAGCCGGTGTTGATGGTGGTATATACTATATACTATATCCAATTACTTCTGCTTTTATTTTGGATACACACTTGTATTGTTTGTCCTTTGATATCAACATGGACATAGCTCAGAAATCAGAACTGTTACCTTATTAATTCATATTGTGGGATCTGGAGATCTGTTTGTTGCACTCATCTTTGTCTGGTAAAACGACATCACTATTTCTTGTACTTTATATGTGGCTTGTTTTTCTGTGGACAATCTTAGAGAGGGTTCTTTTGCTTCCATGCCTTTTGGCTATTCTTCCTCTATATGATGTCTAAAATCAAACCACTTCTGTGTGAATTTTTTTAAGGCATGTTGAGGTCTTTGTTGTACTGCAAAGGGTGATTGTTCAACTGAATTTATGGCCAATCAGTACTGCTTTTACAATCCATAAGTTATCAATAGTCATTGATTTGTTGTTGCTCTATCTTCATTGCTTAGACAAAGTTAAACATGTTATCAATATCATAGGGTGCCATGTAATACAATTCCCTTGGTTTAGGTGATTGGTGTCTTTGTTCCGAATAAGTGTTATTTAATTCACTTAATTTTAAAAATCTTATCAATTAATAATAAATTATATTATTTTAATAATTTATTATTATTATTTCTGTCAAAAAATCAAAATGTAATAAAAATATTAGACTTTAACAAGTAAATTATCGATGTAACAAAAATTTCTAACTGGTTCAATAACCTAAATATTTACCATATGCTTGAGCAAATCATATTCATTCCTGTAGTTTTAGACAAATATAAAATGCTTTATGACTTCACTTCAGTTATTCCTTATGTTACTCATACATGTGTGGGATATGTATATGTATGTAGGTGTAGGACTTATTAAATTTAAAATTTCAGGATACTTAAATACGGATATAGAATGTATAATTTTTGTACACGATAAAGAAACACGGCTATTATATTATATTGATTTTTTTTTTAATTTTTGTATATAAATATATTGTTACAAGTTATGAAAATTAATGAAAAATTAATAAATATGTAATAATAATTGAAAAATATAAAAGGTTAATAAAACTATGAAAAAAAAAACATTAATAAAGATTAAGGTGCATAATAAAAACAATAAAGAAGAATACCAGGCCTAACTAAATTTTTTATCTAAACCTAATTTTTTTTCTTTTTGCTCGCCTTTGTTTCCTTCTTCTTTTGTTATTTTTTATCTAAGCTTTCCTCTCTGCTTTCTCTTCCTCCTCCTTTCTTTCTTTCTTTCTTATCTCTATCGGCTTCATTCTTTATTGTGTCTAAAAAGAATTCATTGGATCCGACACATATCTCGTATTACCGACACATATCTCGTATTACCGACACATATCTTATATTAATAGCGATGTCGAGTATGGTAAGTTACTCCAATATCAATATATTTGTATGTATTTTACTGATTTCTTACCATTCAAACAAAGATTACAATAATAAATGAAGTTAAATTAATTACACGTTTTTTCACAAGAAAAAATAAAAAAAGTAATGTGCAATTTTTTGACTTTACGATGAATAATTAGAATAAGTACAAATAGTTCATTTTCTACGCAAAAAAAAAAACAAAATTTAAAAAATCAAATGAAAATGTGCACCGACACATATTTTAAAAAAATAAAAATAATATTTTTAAAAATTTATAATAAGAATCATATCATTTATTTAGCTCATGTATAATTTATATTAATTTAATTAAACATTATTTCATATTATTAAATATGTTTTTTTTATTTTTTTATTTTTAAGGTTGTTATTTTTTTATAAAATTTTGAGAAAAAAAAAGGAAAAACAAACAATAAATTTTTGTACTTTTTTTAGCGGTGATATGTGGTGCAGTCATGCTCAACAATCCAAATAATGAAGAACAGAAAATAAAACCGTCTCAGCCACCTCCTTAACCCTCTCAATTAAAGTTCAAAGAATAATTAGTCTTCCTCTTTACCCTACGGCGCTTGCCATCAGGTCTTTTGAATCTATAACCAAACCTAGGCCTTAACAATCTCCCAAAACATTTCTTTGTCTTCTCAGGAAATTAAACTCTCTTTTTTTACAAAATGTGTAAGTACTTCTCAAATACATTTGCCTAATTGAGATGATATTTTTAGGTTGTGGCTCATAAAATCCCACAAGGCACACCTTTTGATTTGCCATACGTTGTATGAGTTTGAGATGGGTGTGCTAGTTTTAAGGTTCTGCATTTTATAGAAGAAGATCGCTTTGTTTTGAGAAATTATAACTTATAAAACTAACAACATTATGTATCTTTATTATATATTAAAATCCTTAATATTTGGTCGTATTCTACTCTTGTTTTGTTAGAGATGACTTTTTATCTCTTTTTTTATATAAATAAATATCAAAATATTATTAAAATATTTATATTTTTTATTTATACACATAAATAAATATTAAAATATCATTAATTTTTTTTAAATTAATCTATTATTATATATAAAAAGAAAAATAACTAATTAACTATGCATTGGTTACTCTCTCATTTAACTGTTTTGTTACTTCTTCTTCTTTTCTCTTTTTATTTTGTTACACACAAATAAATACCAAAATATTTTTAAAATAAATATACTATTTATATATATATATAAATAAATATCAAATGTCATTAAAATTAAATAAATATCTTAATATTTTTAAAGTAAATATCAAAATCTCCCCAAAATAAACAAACTTTTTCATAAATGTCTATTACTATGTATAAAAGAAGAATAAATAATAAATAGTATATTATTTACTCTCTTCTTATAATATTTCACTACTTTTTTACACGTAAATAAATATCAAATTTGTTTTCAAATAAATATAATATTTCTAATTATCTATTATTATATGTAAAAACGTGAATAACTAATTAATAGTATATTGATTATTCTCTCATTTTATTTTTCATTTATTTTTCACAAACAAATAAATATTGAAATATCCGTAAATAAATAATTTTTTATTTATACACTCAAATAAATAATAAAATTTCTCTAAAATAAATACATTTTTTATTTATATATATAAATAAATATGAAATTATCCTTAAAATAAATATAATTTTTATAATTATATATTAGTAAAAGTGAAAATAACCAATGAAAAATAAGTTCGTTAATTTTCCACTCTAATGTTCCATTACTTTTTTATACACAAATAAATACTAAAATATCCCTAAAATAAATACACTTTTATTTATGCACACACAAATAAATATCAAAATATTCTTAAAATAAATAATTTTTCATAATTATAACACAAATGAACAATATATTATTTATTCTCCTCTTCCACTATTCTGTTACTTTTTTTTATACGCAAATAAATATCAAAATATCTCTAAAACAAATATAATTTTTATAAATAATTGTTTTATTAGTTTTATTGTGTACCATGTTGATTATTTTTTATTTTCTATCTATTTTTTAATACACAAATAAATATCAATATGCATTTATATCTATTTATTGTTCATTGGTTATTCTTTGTATTTTTTTCAAATGACAAAATATCCCTATATACTTATTAAATTTAAAAAATTGTGTTTCAAATTTTTCTGTTAAAACCAAAAAATTACGTAACAATATGAAATATTGTTCGACAATTAATATTATTATATACTTATTAAATTTAAATAACATAAATAACTTTATTTTATGTACTAATTGTATATATTATGATCCAAAACTATAAAAGTATCGATTTTATAGATGATTGACATTTTTTATACTAATAAATATCAAAATATTCATATAATAAATATATTTTTGTGTTATTTTTGTTACACCAACAAATATCAAATATTTATATGATAAATAATTTTTTTATAAATAGTTATTTTATATAATGTAATTGTTTTTATTACATTAAGAATAACAATACATAGAGTTAATAATTACTCGTTTAATGAGTGTTCAATTAATCTAGATCATATTTTGTTTTTTGTTTTTTGTTTTACTTTTCGCTATTTTTTATTCTAATAAACGCCAGAATATCCATATAATAAATATATATTTTTAGTTTTTATACCAATAAATATCAAAATATCTATATAATAAATACATTTTTATGAATATTTTTTTTGTATAATGAATTATTTTTATTACATTAAGAGTGATAATTTATACCGTTAATGATTGTACATTTAATTAGTATTTGATAATATGAACATATTTTATTTTTGTTGAATGCTCATATATTAAATACATTTTTAATGAATATTTATTTTGTATAATGTAATTATTTTTATTACATTAAGGGTGATAATTTATACAGTTAATGATTAATTATTTAATGAGTGTTCGATCAATTCACTTACAAACATATCATATTTTTGTTAAACTAATAATTTTTATGTTGATATCATATTATATATCATATCAATTAAAAAAGAATAATATGTTAATATAAATTATTTTTGAGTAAAAATATTTATTAAATTTAATCAAATTATATATATCATTTATATAGGATTAATTATTTAGATGGTAAAAATATTAATTATATAAGTTTATATATTATTTTATTATATTTGACTTATTTATTAAATAAAGTTACGTAATTATTATTAATATGTGGTGAATTATTCATGTTTGTATTGTATTTAAATTTTATTGCTTATAAAATGATATTATTATATATTTATTCATTATTAAAATAAAAAATTAATTAATTGTTTATTTTAAGAGTATTTCTACAAACTATTTTACAAACTATTTTAACATCATTTTTTTTAATTATAATAAAAACAACTTAAAAATTTATTTTTTATTTTATAAAATAAAATAATTTTTTTAAATAATAATAATTATTATTTAATAATTAATTCTATTATATATTTATTAAATTTTAACCATATGCACGGTCCAAAAATTGGTTGTATAAATGTTCGTTTAATTTGAGAAGTTTTGAGAAATTTGTGGTGTTTGAATATTTGGACCATTCTGATGTCTTAACCACGCAAACCGTTCAAGTTAAGTTATCAATCTGAGATAGAAGACAAAACACTCCAGATGTATTACCCGTATGATAACCCCAAGTTCAATGATCAATTCGAGTTCAAGGCCAACTCGAGCTAAGTTGATCTTAACGCTTGATATATTATAATTTATGTCAATTATATCTTTATAATATGTAAATATGTATACTAATTATATAATTAACAAATATATAGATAATGTTATATAAATATATATATATTTTATAAAATCCATACATTTAACTAATTTAACTTTTACCTACGTTCTTTTTACATAAAATCCTAAGCACGTGGAACTTGAACTAAACTAACTAGTAGTTTGTAATCTGAACAGTGTGACTTCCGCGTTAATATTGATGAGCAAACATACAATTGGGAAAAGGGTGGAACCATTATTAATTGAAAATTTAAAGGAAAATGAAGGAGGGAATTGATATTTTTAAAGTAAAAGAGATTATTTTCAAAATAATTTAAAATTTATAATTAAAATTTAATTATTATGTGTTTTTAAAATTAAATACTTCGCTTTGATAATTATAAGATTATCTTTGAAAAATTATTGATTGATGTAGAAATAAACTTATGTATTGATACATATTAATTAACATAATTAAAGAATAATGAAAGGTAGAAACAAATAAAAAAAATGGGAATTTTCCTCATTAATTGGTCTGGACCACAAATTCTTACGGTAGCTTCCATCTTCCAGTAATTCATCACTGGTAGTTAGCTTATTTATTCTTTAAGTAGTGTTATATAATATTAATAGGGACCTTATTGGTACTAACGTAGCGAACATCAATTTTGGTCATGTAAAAGTTGACAAACTCCACGACTGACCTTAGCTCTCGAGGGGAAAATCACTGTATATATTGAATCACAACCTCTGTCATTAGTTTTTCACCATTGGTCATCGTACAAATTAAAAAAAACCACATTGTTTATCTCGTTGACTATCGTTGTTGTAAATTAGCACTTACAAAAACGAAGATCAGGTCTAATTTTGATTACATAAATTAATAATAATAGGTAACATCAAAATAATAAACAGTAAGAAAATTAATAGCACACAATGATTTAAATGTTTCAACTTTTCAATGTGAAAAATCTACTCCACTGACGACGACACAACGAGTAAAAATCCACTAATAACCAAATGGAGATACAAACACCAATTTTCAGAAAGCTTCACAAATTATACTAAAATCCAATTTGAACCCACAAAATATCCCCTCTAATTTACTGGTAATATATAACAAGATAAATTAACAAACTTGCTATTAAATCAAATATTACCATACAAATAAGAGAAACTCCACAAATGGCAGCACAAATGGACAACAGAAATGAGAGAACTATGTTTCACGCAGCTTCCAAAATTTCTTCTCCAATGGTTGTTTCAATTTTTCTCTCTGGTAGCTTTTAGTCTTCACGCAGTTGCTGGTTTTTCTCTTTTCTAAAACTGCTGATATATTCTTTGTTTCTGCTCTCTTAGTCGGTTATAGAGGCAGCTAACCACCATTGTTATGTAGTTTTCTTTTCTTGGCTATTGCACTAATTCACACAGCAAGGGAAACAAATGAATATATATATAAGAGCCAAGGGTTTACGTAGAATGTGGGCTTTGGGCTAGAAAATCTATTTTGGGCCAATAATAAATAACAAATCTCCACTTTGGCTCAAAATAGAAAACAAATTTTTCAAACATGAAATTCCTCGGATTACCAAATAACCATCGTCCAAAGCCCCGAAGGGTGATCATATTCTGCAAATACCAATCCAGTCCAAACAATACTTGAACTTGTTAAATTAAACTGGTTTGGTTAACATATATGTTGGATTCTCTGTAGTGACTATCTTATTGACAACAATAACACCTTGAGAGATAATATCACGAACGAAGTGATATCTGACATCAATGTGTTTGGTTCTTTCATGATACATAGTATTCTTAGTCAAGTGTATTGCACTCTGACTATCACAAAATACAACATAAGTATCCTACTGTAAACCCAAATCACAAACCAAATCTCTAAGCCAAATGACTTCTTTCACTACTTCTACTGCTGTCATATATTCTGCCTATGTCGTAGACAAAGCAACTGTAAACTGTAAAGTAGCCTTCCAACTAATGACACAATGAGAAAGAGTGAAGACATAACCTATCAGAGATCTTCTTCTATCCAAATCATCAGCATAATCAGAGTCCACATAACTAATAACACTGCAACCAGTATTAGAACTCCCATCATATACCAAACCAAAATTAGATATACCTCTCAAATACCGAAGTATCCATTTCACTGCTTGCCAATGACCCTTACCAAGATTACCCATATATCTGCTGACAACATTAACTGCATGTGAAATGTCTGGACGAGTACAAACCATAGCGTACATCAAACTACCAACGACACTAGCATATGGAACCTGAGACATGTACCGCTCTTCTTCTTCTAACTGTGGTGACAAATCCAAAGAAAACCTGAAATGCGTAACTAACGGTGTACTCACAGGTTTAGAATCTTTCATATAAAAGCGTTCAATAACTTTTTCAATATAACTTTTTTGAGTCAAATAAAGCTTGCCTGCTTGTTTATCCCTGTAAATTTTCATGCCTAAAATTTTCTTCGTTGCACCCAAATCTTTCATCTCAAACTCACCATTAAGTTGAGACTTTAATTTCTGAATCTCAGACTTGTTCTTAGAAACAATAAGCATGTCATCAACATAAAGCAACAAATAAATGGATGAACCATCATGAAATCTTTTATGATAAACACAACTATCATAATCACTCCTAGAGTAACCATGATCAATCATAAAATAATCAAATCACTTATACCACTTCCTAGGAGATTGCTTCAGCCCATATAAAGACTTTTTCAATAAACAAACATAATCTTCCTTACCTGGAACAACAAACCCCTCTGGTTGATGCATATATATTTGTTCTTCAAGCTCACCATGTAAGAAGGCTGTCTTGATATCAAGTTTTTCTAATTTCATGTCAAACAATGCAACCATAGCAAGCAACACACGAATAGAGCTATGTTTCACAACAGGAGAAAATACTTTATTGAAGTCAATACCTTTCTTCTGACAATAGCCATTTGCAACAACACGTGCCTTGAACCTAGCTGCTTCAACCTCATGTATACCTTCTTTTTTATTGAAGACCCATTTGTTTCCAATAATCTTCTGGCCCTTTGGTAGTTTCACTAATTCCCAAGTATGATTCTTATGAAGTGATTCAATCTCTTCATTCATAGCAACCAACCACTGAACAGACTCATCACAAGTAACAACTTCATGATAACTAAGTCTGCATCTACGTACATTTGAGGGTGACAAATCTCTCTTATTCCTTTACCCTTAGCAATACTATATGGTTGCTCTTCTACTACATCATGAGTAGAATCATCTATCTCATCCACAAATGGTTGTTTTGAAGTGTCCTCTTGCACTTGACTAGGAGCTCTACTCTCAAGCTCCACCTACTCACTAACACAGTGGTCCTTATCTGCAATAATAGACTCTTTTTTTTTCAACATAGAAAACTCATCAAACTTAACATCTCTACTAATAAAAAAAATTAGGCGACTTGGGTTCAACACACCATAATCTATAACCCTTCACCTCATAAGGATACCCCAAAAATATGCATTTCAATGCCCTAGGCTTAAGTTTACCACCATTAACATGAGCATAAGTAGGACAACCAAAAACTTTCAAATTAGAATAATTAGCAAGAGTACCAAAGAATACCTCAAACAGAGTTTTTAACTCAATTACAGTTGATGGAGATCGATTCACCAAATAGCAGGCATGGTTACAAGTTGTAGCCCAAAAGGATTTATCCAAGTAAACTTAAAAGAGCATACAACGAGCTCTTTCTAAGAGAGTCTTATTTATACGTTCTGCTACTCCATTTTGCTATGGTGTATGACCTACAGTGTAGTGTCTCACTATGCCATTCCTTTCACAAAACTCATTAAACTGACTGTTACAAAATTCCAAACCATTATCAGTTCTCAAATGCTTGATTTTCTTGCCTGTTTGATTTTCTATACAAACCTTGAATTTTATAAATTTTGAGAACACATCATTCTTATTCTTCAAAAAATACACCCAAACATGACGAAAAAAGTCATCAATAAAAGTCAACATATACCGAGCACCACCCTTGGACACAACATGAGAAGGACCCCAAAGATCTGAATGGATATAATCAAAAGTACCTTTCGTTTTATGGATGGTTGTACTGAACTTAACTCTGCGATGCTTTCCATAAACACAATGCTCACAGAAATCAAGTTTCCCAGTTTTCTGACCACAAAGTAAATCTTGTTTGCTTAAAATAGACATCCCTGCTTCACTCATATACCCAAGTCGCATATGCCATAATCGAGTAGTGTCTAAATCTTGATCTAACGAGGACGAAACTGATACACTATCAATAACAGTACTACCCTGAAGCATATAGAGGCCACGCGACAATTGCCCTTTAATAACAATGAGAGCACCCTTACTAATTTTTAAAACTCCACCTTCAGCTACATACTTGTAGCCTTGTGAATCAAGAGTACCCAAAGATATCAAATTCTTTTTCAAATCTGGAACATGACGAACATCTTTTAAAGTCCTAACAATACCATCATGCATCTTAATTCGGACAGTACCAATATCAATAACCTTGCAGGAGATATTGTTTCCTATCAAGACAACACCATCATCAATAGACTGATAAGTAGCAAACCAATCTCTACTGGGGCACATATGGTAAGTGCAACCCGAATCAAGAATCCAAACATCTCCATGAGAACCAATAGATATTGATAGAACATTTTGACCATCAGAACCAGAACTATCTACAACACCAGCAACATCATAAGTACTAGAAGACGTTGTGGTAGATTTTCCTTTACCTTTGAGTTTCAGACAATTTACTTTTCAGTGCCCTTCTTGACGGTAATAGTTGCATTTATCTTTTCTTTTTCTAGATTTAGATCTAGACTTGCCTATATTATTATGTATGCCTTTTTCTTGATTTATACCTCTGACAAATAAACCACTGCTATTATCATTACTGCTTGTAGACACTTTTTTCTTCAACTCTCTGGAATTCAAAGCTGCTTTGACATCTTACAAAGAATAATGTCTCTCCTATATAGCATGGTATCAACAAAATGTTCAAATGAATGAGGTAAAGAACATAATAGAACTAAGGTCTGATCCTCATCATCAATCTTAACACCACCATTTTTCATATCACAAATAATTTTAGTAAATTCATCAAGATGATCATGCAAAGGTGTACCTTCTCACATTCTGAATGTATAAAAACGTTGTTTCAAATATAACCGACTGGTCAAAGACTTGGTCATATATAAATTCTCCAATTTAAGCCATAACCCAATAGGAGATTCCTCATCACCAACTTCGCGTAATACCTCATCAGACAAGGATAACTGAATTGAACTGAGAGCATTTCCATCAATGCATCTTTTTCTTCATCAATTAATTTTTCTGGCAGTTTATCCTTTCCTTCAAGTGTCTTAACGAGCCCTTTTTTAACTAATACATCCTGCATCTTCATACGCCAAAGACTAAAATCATTTCTACCATTGAATTTTTCAATTTCATATTTTGTCGCTATGATAGAAAACCCAATATTAAATAAACAGAAACACAACCCAGAAAATATGAAATCAATCAGATAATCAGAAGCTCAAAATAAATCCAAATGAGTAAACTTGATCAATTCCAATAAATAGCAGAATAACTCAATGCTCTAATACCAATTTGTTGTAAATTAACATTTGTGGAAGTGAAGATCGGGTCCAATTTTGGTTGCACAAATTAATAATAATGGGTAACAACAAAATAATAAAGAGTAAAAAAATTAATGATACACAATGATTTACGTCGTTTAACTTTTCAATGTGAAAAGTCTACTCCATTGACGACGACACATCGAGCAAAAATTCACTAATAACCAAATGAAGATATAAACACCAATTTTCAGAGAGCTTCACAAATTATACTAAAATCCAATTTGAACCCACAAAATATCCCCTTTAATTTACTGGTAATATATAGCAAGATAAATTAACAAACTTGCTATTAAATCAAATATTACCATATAAATGAGAGAAACTCAACAAATGTATAGCATAAATGAGAGAACTATGTTTCACGCAGCTTCCAAAATTTCTTCTCCAGTAACTATTTCAATTTTTCTCTATAGCAGCTTCTAGTCTTCACGCAGCTGCTAGTTTTTCTCTTTTCTAAAAGTGTTGCTATATTCTTTGTTTCTGCTCTCTTAGTCGGTTATAAAGGCAACCACCGTTGTTGTGCAGTTTTCTTTTCGTGGCTGCTGCACTAATTCACGCAGCAAATGAATATATATATATATATATATAAGAGTGAAGGGTTTACGTAGAATGTGGGCTTTGGGTTAAAAAATCTATTTTGGGGCAATAATAAATAACAAATACTGATGTCTTTAATTCAAACCAATAATAAGTGTAATCTTTTCAACCGTCGATTAATCAAGCTCAATTATTCTCGTCATTTAACTCCATCGAAATCATCATCTCCTTTTAAATGAATAGGTTCAATTTTTTAGTTTTTATGATAATTCCTACCATATCGATGACGAGAAACTTGTGTTTTATTAATCAACATATAAGAAAGTTATATTTATTAATGATGTAATATAAAAACATTAATATCAATGATTAACGAGATAAATAATTTAAGTTTTTATAGTTTTTTATGTGACAACATATGGTTAGGATTCTCGTGATAAGCATTAAACATAAGAGGAATTTTGATTATGACGATGGAATTATTTTCAGGATAATAAGTAGAAATGATAGAGTTATGTTGATGGTGGAGTATGATAAGGGTTTTTTAATTTTTTAATTTTTTTAATAATGATTATTTTATTTTTATAGATGATTTATTATGTTTTTGTGATATTTTGGAATGATTTAACTTTTTCCAGAGTTTTGTGATTCTTTTCGATTTAAAATAAATAAAATTAAGTAAACCATTTGAAAAATAAATCAATATATACGGCCCTTTTCCTGAAAAGCAACACCCATTGTCTACTTGCCACCACAAAGCAACAGTTCTAGTAAGCACACATTTTTGCATTCTAGAAATGCAATCAAAGTACAACACGTGCCGCATTTCAAGTGGGCAACATGTAGACTCACCCCATATGCTTTTGTGTCAAGTAATCACTGGATGAATCGGTTACTTCCAGTCTTCCACAATCCACAACACACTAGCATAGCATGCCAGCAGTTGAATCGCTCTCCCTTCTTTGAAAATATAATGAAGTTTTCGTTTCCACTTCTACACTGAAAATCGCTGTTTCATTATCGTTTCCACTTCTAGACGGAAAATCGCCGTCTTTATTTCATGTTTTGAGTCCGTAGCTAATTTCGGGTTTGAGAATTTATTCCCTTTTTTTCCTCTTGATTTTTGATTAATTTCTGAGAGGAGTATCGTTTTCGATGGGGGAAGGGAGACAAATCTATGGGGACGATGAGGTGTTCCCGGCATGGTCGAAGGACGTTTGCGAATGTGAAGAGAAATTTAAGGTGAATCATGAAGTTGGATTGTCGTCTGAAGAAGTTGAAGAGAGGAAAAAGATCTATGGATTGAATGAACTAGAGAAGCATGAGGGGACTTCGATCTTTAAGCTGATACTGGAACAATTTAATGATACTTTGGTTAGGATTTTGCTTGTTGCTGCTGTTATTTCATTTGTTCTTGCTTGGTATGATGGAGAGGAAGGTGGTGAGATGGAGATCACGGCTTTTGTGGAGCCCCTTGTGATTTTCTTGATTTTGATTGTGAATGCTATTTTGGGAATTTGGCAAGAGAGCAATGCTGAGAAGGCGCTGGAGGCTTTAAAGGAAATTCAATCATAACAAGCGACTGTGACTCGTGATGGTAAGAAAGACGAATTTGCCTGCGAAAGAGCTTGTTCCGGGTGATATTGTGGAGTTGAGGGTTGGCGATAAAGTGCCTGCGGATATGAGGGTTTTGAACTTAGTCAGTTCTACGCTTCGGATTGAGCAGGGGTCACTAACTGGTGAGAGTGAAGCTGTGAGCAAGACTGTTAAGGCTGTTGCTGAGAATTCAGATATTCAAGGAAAGAAATGTATGCTTTTTGCTGGGACAACTGTGGTAAATGGGCACTGCATTTGTTTGGTTACTCAGACGGGAATGAATACTGAGATTGGAAAGGTTCATTCTCAGATTCAGGAGGCATCGGAAAATGAGGAAGATACCCCATTGAAGAAGAAATTGAATGAATTTGGGGAGGTTTTGACTATGATAATTGGAGCAATATGTGCTTTGGTTTGGCTCATTAATGTGAAGTACTTCCTCAATTGGGAATATGTTGATGGGTGGCCCAGAAATTTCAAGTTTTCGTTTTGAGAAGTGTACTTATTACTTTGAGATTGCTGTGGCATTAGCCGTGGCAGCCATTCCAGAGGGTTTGCCGGCTGTTATCACGACCTGCTTGGCTCTAGGCACACGGAAGATGGCCCAAAAGAATGCCCTTGTTCGTAAGTTGCCTAGCGTTGAGACTCTCGGTTGTACAACAGTGATCTGCTCTGATAAGACAGGTACTTTGACTACTAATCAGATGGCTGCCGCAAAGCTTGTTGCAATTGATTCACGGGCTGATACTCTTCGAACTTTTAGTGTGGAAGGAACTACTTATAATCCTTTTGATGGTGAGATACAAGGATGGCCAGTGGGGCGAATTGATTTAAATCTTCAAATGATTGCAAAGATTGCTAGTGTATGTAATGATGCTGGTGTTGAACAATCCGGGAATCACTATGTGGCCACTGGCATACCCACTGAAGCAGCACTAAAGGTGAGAAAACAATCTTTACTTTTTTCTTTGGCCATTTAGTTGTTTTAGGATTTAGATCGATTTTTGTTACTTGATGTGGTCGAAATTTCCATTCGTATAATAAGACTGAGGCAAAGCTTAAAACTTAAGGTAGCAACACGTACATTCTCTTCATATTGAACATTAAGAGTTTATTTTTCATTTTCAACCTATTATCCTTTAGTAACCATTTATTGGGAGAATATTAAGCCCAAAAGATGCAAGATGGTACTGTGATTCAGGATTCTGTTATTGTATGGTTTTCCTACACTTGTCTTACTTTTCACGTTGAAATCACTTGAACATAATGCTTGTTGTTCTTCAACTCAATTAATGCTATCTCTTGATTGCTTGCTATTTATCTGGTCACAGAAATCCTTAGCCTCCACTAGTACAATGTTGTTACTGCTATCTGTTTCTGCATTTTGATATTGGGTCATCTAGAAATTTAGCCTCCATATTGGTCCCTGATTTTAGCCGTCTTCATCTTTTCAGGTTCTTGTTGAAAAAATGGGGTTGCCTGAACGATTGGATTCTTGTTCGATTTTAGATGGTGGCAATTTACTGCGTGAGTTCCTGCTTTTAGACACTTCATGTTTTGTTTCTTCATTCACGGCTTCTAAACTAATTTCCCATGGTCACTTTATTTATATTTAGGTTGCTCTCATGTATGGAATAATGTTGATCATCGAATTGCAACTCTTGAGTTTGACCGTGATCGTAAATCCATGGGAGTTCTAGCTCAGGAAAAAAGTCCTTACTGGTCAAGGTATACTTCTGTCTATTGCATAGGTGAACTTATTTGGATTCTTTATTTTTACATTTTCCACTTTATAATTACCATATTGGTCTTCAACTTTTGGTGAACTCTGATGTCATTACACATGCCCAACCTGCATGATCTATGCCTACTAAAATAGTATGGCTAGATTTTAGGATAAACTTATTTCACTGGCTTAACTTATTTGTATAATATTTCAATTTTTTTGGTGCTTGCATTGCTATGTCTGCATCTGCACGCAATACCAAGATAATATGTTGGCAATGATTCATTGCTGACCCTTTTATAGAAGATTTCACTTTTGATCCGATTTCAGTAATGTATATACATACAGCATTGCTTTCATATACAATATCATTGTATGTGCTGATAGAAAGAGAAAGAATAGTTAGAAAGCTTAGATCAGAGAGACCTAGAATAGAGTGGAGTATGTCCAAAGAGTGGCAGAATAGACGAGTTTAAATAGTGAAAATGATGTTTAACATCAGGGGTCAGTAATGAAACTGAATAGATGAACATGAGTTATCTGCATACTTAACTTAATATGTTCCCTTGTTTATATTTTTTGTGGCTTTCTCCGGCCTTAGCCCAAGTTCTTTTTTCTTTCTCATTTTATTTTTTTAGAAGATAAAAGTGAAGAAATCAATATTTGAAGAAACAATCAGAGGAAAAAATAAATGGTTTCTCCTATATATATATATTTAATTTGTATAGGACATGTACATTGTTTATATAGATAAATATTAATTACTATTTCAACAACCATCATGATTAAATCACATGGTTTACAGTTGCTTGGTAGGCGCCGATGCAATATTTGTTGAATTCAACACTCTCCCTCAAGTTGGTGCATAAATGTCTTTCATGCCTAACTTGACTGAAACTTCTGTAAATACTCGATATGAGACTGTTTTAGTGAGGATGTCAGCCAATTGATCTTCTGACTTAATTTTTGGTAATTCCAATGAATTTTCTTCTAACTTTTCTTAATAAAGAATCTGTCAACTTCAACATGTTTTATACGATCGTATTGAACTGGATTATGAGCAATATCACATATTGCTTTATTGTCACAAAATAACTGTGATATTGCTTTATTGTCACAAAATAACTTAATTGATTCTTTAGTAGGATATCCCAAATCTTTCAAGAGAGATTATAACCATAAGGTCTCACAAAGCCAAAGTGTCATGCCTTTATATTCAGTCTCTGTACTTGAACGGGCAACAACATGTTGTTTCTTACTTCTCCATGTTACAAGGTTTCCTCCTATAAAAGTGAAGTAGCCTGACGTAGATCGTCTATCATTTATTGATCCAACCCAATTAGCATCAGTATATACTTCTATTCTTTGGAATTCTGAGTTTTTAGTGAACAATACTCATTTTTCAGGAGCAAACTTTAAATACCTCAAAATACGAATAACTGCATTCATATGTTGTTCTCTAGGAGTATGCATAAATTGACTAACAATACTTAAAGCATATGCAAGATCTAGTCTTGTGTGTGCCAAATACATCAACCTTCCAACAAGCCTTTGGTATCTTTCTTTATTTGTTGGAACTTGATCAACCTTGATACATAACTTTAATCCTTCCTCTACTGGTGTATTAGCTGGTTGACATGTCAACATATCGGTTTCTTTTAATAAATTTAAGGCATATTTTCTTTGAGATAAGATGATTCCTTCTTTTGATCGAGAAACCTCAATCCCAAGAAAATATTTTAAGGAACCAAGGTCTTTCATTTCAAATTCTTTGGACAAATAACTTTGTAGAGCTTTCCTTTCTTCATGATCATTTCTTGTTACTATCATATCATCAACATATACAATAAGTGTTGTGATCTTACCATCCTCTTTTTTTAGAAATAAAGTATGGTCTGATGTAAGATATTCTTAAAGCTCAGAACTTTTATATTTTCCTCCATTGTCACTACGTAGAACTTGAATATGTGTTTTATACTGAATACGAACCATTTTATAAAATTTTCTAAATAATACGTTTACCTCACTTTTAGATTTCATTAAACAGACCCAAGTCATTCTACTAAAATCATCAATAAATGTAACAAACCAACGTGATCCTCCCAACGTAGAGACTTTGGAAGGATCACATACATAAGAATGTATAACCATAAACGGAAATTGACTTTTATTTAAAGTTACAGGAAATGAGAAACAATGATTTTTTGCTAGTTCACAGACACACTTTAAAGTAGAAAGATCAAGTTCAAAATAAACTTGGAAATAATTTCTTTAAATATCCAAAAGAAGCATGACCTAATCTTCTATGCCATAGCCATATATTTGATTCATCTTTTTTAGATCTAGTTGCTACCGATGCATGATTTGTTGAATCCAAGTCCAAATAATATAGGTTTCCACCTAACACCATGACCAATCGTTTATTTTGTTTGAATGTCCTTGAACACACAAAAGTTAGGCCAAAAAATAACAAAACAAGATAAAGCAGTGGTTATTTGAGAAATAGATATAATGTTATACTTTAAAGAGGGAACAACTAGTACTGAATCTAAATTCAAAGTACTAGTGAGAGACAAAGATCTTTCCCCAATAACTGAGGTTGTGTTACCATTGACAGTGCAAACAGTTTTGTGTGAAGATGGTTTTGAGATTTGTCTAGAATCGAATGTCATATGATCAGTTGCACCTGAATCAATTATCTATGTATTATTAAAAACAGGAGAAAAAGCTTTAAGCATCTTACCAACATTTGTTAAGGAGTTTGCAGCATGATCCTTTGTTGTTTCAGCAATGGTGGCAGTAGACATCTGTCTTAGATTTTTCTTCCGAGAGTCACGGTTGTGATCCCACCAGTTAGGATATCCCACAAATTCAAAACATCGTTCTTTTGTATGACCCTTTTGATGACAATGAGTACATTTAAATGATGATTTATCAGCTATCCTTCGTTCTTGTTGATTGAAAAAAAAAACGATTTTTAGATATCATGGTGGAAGCGTCAACGTCTCCAAATTTTTCCTTCAATGAGATTCGACGTACTACCTCTCATCGAATCAAGGAATAACAACCTTCTAAATCTAGGATGATTTCTTTTTGCAAAAATTTTCTACGAACTTGCTCAAATTCATCATCTAATCCAGCAAGAAAAATATGTACCCTTAGTCTTTCAAGAGACTCCTGATATGATATTAGATCATGAGGGTTTTTCATGACCACCTTATCATGATAGTCTAGCTCTTGAAAATTTTCAGTCAACTCTCCATAATACTCTAAAAGTGATTTTTTATATTGTCCGGAAGTAAAGACTTTTTGGTTTAAGACAAATACTTGTAATTTGTCACTTCCATCATAGAATGCTTTTGTCAAAGCACCCCAAATTTCAAGAGCAGTAGGTATGCGTAAATAATGCTTCATGATTTCTGGACTCATTGACATAAGTAGCCATCTCTTTATTTTTTGATTTTGTGCATACCACTTGTTATAATTTTTTGATGTTTTTTCTGGTTGTAAATTTTTGTCATGAATATAAGAAAGCAATATGCATTTCTATTAAGTAAGAATAATTTCAGTATTAAAAACACCTTCAGAATGGACAGATTGTACAATAACTAGAGTTAATTGCTCCACAGGTAATGAAATTATGTCCTCTATCATGATATTATGGTAAACAAACTAAAAAATGTTGTAATAATTTTAGAACTGGAAATAAAAATGTAAGAACCAGTATAAAGAATATTGAATCGATGTTTTTTCAAGAAGAAATGGACTAAACCGAAAAAAAACACAAAAACCGGGTAAAAATTGGTTTAAAAACCTTGAAAATTGGACCAAACTGGTTTTAAAAATACAGAACCGTAAAAAAAACCGGGTTCAGGCCTTTAAAATGGACCGAATTGGCCAAATTTGGAAAAATTGTGAAAAATTGAGAAAAATCGGGTTTAGATCGAACCGCCGATTGATCCGAACCGAGATGCAGACCGGCTACGTCTACGAGCCGAGCTGTACGTCATGTCAGCGTCTTCAACCTCCAGATGGCGTGTGGCGGAGCGTGGAGACGTGTGAAATGTTTTCTTTTCTTCTGGTGGCGCGTGTGGGTGCGTGTAATACATTTCTTCTACCTTATTTTTACCAAAATGTTCAGAATTGTGTTTGGAGTAATCTGGTAAAATTAGGTGGGATAAATATTGCTTCAAAAATGATGTTTGTAATTAATATTTGTACGGGTGTTTGGATGAGATTTGTTTCTAAACAAAAAATATTTTCTGGAGAAAGAAAACTCTATTTAAGAGAACAAGTGTTTTAAATTTGTACAGAGCAACGACTTGGTTTTGATACCATGAAGAAATCAATATATGAAGAAACAATCAAAGGAAAAAATAAATAGTTTCTCCAATATATATTTTCTTAATTTGTATAGGACATGTACATTGTTTATATAGACAAATATTAATTACTATTTCAACAATCATTATGATTGAATTACTGCTTGGTAGGCACCGTGTATGTTGGTAGGCGTTGGCGTCGGTGCAGTATTTGTTGAATTCAACAAAAAATTCCCATTTGCTCGAGGTTCTTAGTTCTTGATAATAAAGAAGTCAGCAATTATTTTTTCCATTCTTTATGGGTGAGGAAGTCCCTGGGATCTTCTCATCGCTATTTGTGTATTTAATATCTCTCCGTGGTTCTAAATGTCCATCTTTTTTAAAATCAGTTTCTTACTTTCTTCCCCTATTAAACGCTTAAATTTCTTTTACGATGACACCATAGATCTGAGTTCTTTTGAGCTACATATATGTGTAATCTTTCTGTCATGTGTCCAATAATGATTTCTGCTAGTATACTATTTGATTCAATAACTATGGGCCTATGGCAGGGTGCTGTCGAAAATTTATTGGAAAGAAGCTCATCTATTCAGCTGTTGGATGGCACTGTTGTAAATTTGGACGAAAATTCATGGAATGTCAACAAGTGCATTACGTTGTCTAGGTTTTGCCTACAAGGAAGATCTGCCAGAGTTTGAAACCTATAATGGTGATGAAGACCATCCAGCTCATGAGCTTTTACTCAATCCTTCGAATTATTCTTCAATTGAGAGTAAACTTGTTTTCGTTGGCATGGTTGGGTTAAGGGTAAGTGATCACTGTGTGTGGACTTTTTATCCTCTCCCTCATTTTTCTGATGATTAAAATTGTTTATGTTCTCACTTTTTTTCTACGACTATCAGGACCCTCCAAGGAAAGAGGTTCCACAAGCGATGAAGGACTGCAAAGCTGCTGGAATCCGTGTAATTGTAATTACTGGTGACAACAAGAATACTGGTGAAGCAATTTGCCGAGAAATCGGTGTTTTTGGACCTCATGAAGATATTAGCTCAAGAAGCTTAACGGGAAAGGACTTCATGGATCACCATGACCAGAAAAATCATTTGAGACAAAGTGGAGGGCTTTTGTTTTCTAGAGCTGAACCAAGGCATAAACAAGAGATTGTGAGATTACTTAAAGAAGATGGTGAAGTAGTTGCTATGACTGGTGATGGGAATAGCTGGGACAGAGGTACTAGCAGTTTTTACTTTTTATTCTGACTTTCTTTTTTTTCTTAGCTGTGAACTTAGTCTATTGGATAATTTTGTGAGGAAGACCTAAAAGTTTTCTTTTTAATGTATGTGCTTTTTTAGATGCCCTTGCATAAAAGGTTCTTATTTCCAATTTAAAAATTGTTACTTGAAGATGTAGCTTGTTTATTTTGTCATCCTGTATGATTAGATGCTTCATATGTAGATGTTGGTGCCATAATGCTATTATGGTAGAACATCTTATGGAAATTACTATGTTGAAACTAGCATAAAAATCATTTTTTGTATGTGCTCAAACGGGGTTTCAAACTTACTGCTTTGAGTTTTAATCTTTTCTGTGTCCTTATCTTTTGACAGAAGAATACGTTTTGTGAGTTACTTTGGCATTCTTCAACTTGTACACAAAACCTACAACTAATATGCGTCACAACCTTTGTATCACACTGTACAAGACCATTTATATTTTGTAATAAAATGCTTATTAAAATTTCCATTTTCGTTGATCTTGGTCCACAAATTGCAGGTTGCGAAAGAAGCCTCTGACATGGTGTTAGCAGATGATAATTTCAGCTCTATAGTAGCTGCTGTTGGTGAAGGAAGATCTATATACAACAACATGAAGGCTTTTATCAGGTTTGGATGTTCACCTTTAGTTGAATGGTCTAGTTTAATAACCGAGATCCTAAGCCTTTAGGTGGCGTTTGGTTTGTGAAATGGAATAGAATAGGAATCGGAATCGAAATAGGAATCGAAATCGGAATCGGAATCGAAATGAAAAGGAAACAATGTTGTTTGATTTGACCACTGGAATCAAGCTCGGAATCAGGATTACAGTATTTGGGTTGTCACTGGAATATAATGAAAAAAACTGTAAAGTTCAAATAATGTCATTTAATTACTATTTTTTCGTCAAACAAAATACATTATTGAAATCATTATTTTTCTAAATAATTATTACTTAATTAAAAATATATATATTATTAAAATTATTATTTTTCTAAATAGGGTTTAGGGTTTTGAGGTTTGGGATGTGGGATTTAAGATTTGGGGTTATATTTGTGGGTTAAGGTTTAGGATTAAAATTATTATTTTTCTAAAAAGGGTTTAGGGTTTTAGAATTTTGGATTTAGGGTTTGGAATTTGGGGTTTAGGGTTTAGGGTTTTGGGATTTATGTTTTAGAGTTTAAGGTTTTGGGATTTGGGATTTGGGGTTTAGGGTTTAGGGATTTGGGGTTTAATGTTTTGGAATTTTTGGTTTAGGTTTTAGGATTTTGGAATTTTGGGTTTTGGAATTTGGGATTTGAGTTTAAGGTTATATTTTAGGTGAAGGTAAAATTGGAAAAAAAAATTTAAATGGGAATGGAATTATGATTACTATGGGGGAGAAGGAATTGTGATTCCTTCTCCTTTAGTAATCGATTCCATTCCGTTCAACCAAACACAAAATGGAAGTAATCAATTCTGATTCCTTTTTATTCCCTCCAACCAAACCAAACATGGGGTTAGGGGTTGTTTAATTCACAAAATATCATATGGCATCATGACCTGGGTCAAGCCTAAGCATAATTGTGAGCTTTGGTTAGGTTAGAGTATTTACAGGGGTTGGCTCTATTCTTGCTCTCTAAATTGTGGGTAAAGATTACGAATACTTCAATATCCTTTACAGTTATGACATGAGAAATGTTATAGCATGTCTCAATAATATAAGTGTGGAATTTGATTATTTATTTACTTTAAATATTTGTCCCTTTTTGATCCTTCACAGCAAATTTTTTATTTTTCCCAATCAAAGATACTCCAATTCTAGCTGGGTGGGGTGGGGATTTCTAAAGCCACTAATACTAGTAGGGAAAATTACAAAGAATGTCTCCATTGAGGCTCAAACTCATTATGGAGCACCACTTTTAGCACTAGACTAGTTGTTGATGGTTCACATTAACACTTAAATGTCTGTCTAAAGATACTGATGTCAGATGTTTTTGTCATAATATACAAAATCATTTTTTTTTTGTTTTTTTTTGGGTTTGCATTTATTTATCTTGTTTTGACACTATCTTCCGAAATGCATCTATAGGTATATGATATCCTCAAATATTGGCGAAGTTGCTTCGATATTTCTTACAGCTGCACTGGGTATTCCAGAAGGCATGATCCCTGTCCAGCTTCTCTGGGTCAACCTTGTTACTGATGGACCCCCTGCAACAGCTCTGGGATTCAACCCCCCAGACAATGATATAATGAAAAAGCCCCCTAGGAGAAGCGACGACTCCTTAATCACTGCTTGGATTTTATTCCGTTATCTTGTAAATATAAATAAATTTCATTACCTGCTAACTAATGTAAATTATGTAATGCAGGTTTTGATGTGAAATTTTCCTTTCATACTTTTCACAAGCCACGTAATTAATCATTCATCTGTTGCAGGTCATTGGGCTTTATGTTGGGTTAGCAACAGTTGGTGTGTTTATCATCTGGTTCACGCATTCCTCATTCATGGGAATTGACTTGAGTGGAGATGGGCATACAATTGTGACGTACTCTCAACTTGCAAACTGGGCTCAATGCTCTTCCTGGGAGGGATTTTCAGTTTCTCCCTTCAAAGCAGGGTCCCAAGTGTTCAGATTTGATGTCAATCCGTGCGAATACTTCCAGTCTGGTAAAATCAAAGCTTCAACTCTCTCCCTATCTGTCTTGGTTGCGATTGAGATGTTCAACTCCCTTAACGCACTCTCTGAGGATGGAAGTCTGTTTTCAATGCCCCCCTGGGTTAACCCATGGCTCCTTCTGGCCATGTCTATCTCCTTTGGCTTGCACTTTCTGATCCTTTATGTGCCATTCCTTGCGCAAGTATTCAACATCGTCCCTCTCAGCCTAAATGAATGGTTTTTGGTGTTGGCTGCTGCTTTTCCTGTGATACTAATCGACGAGGTTCTCAAATTCGTTGGAAGGTGTACAAGTGGACTGCGGACTCCCAGAACAAGCAAAGCTACAAAGCACAAAAATGAGTGAGTGCCTAGCAACCTGACTACATTGTAGCTCCTCCTGAAGTAGGACAATAACATCATTTAGGGTCCTCTTGTAACCTTCATTCTTTTAAATTAGTGGAGGTTGATTTTGCCTTGGGGAATTAGATTCATCCAAACAAATCTGAATACATTATTAGTCCTTTGAAATTAGTGGAATTTTCTTGCTCTTTTTTTATTGAAGCTTTCATTTTACCTATCATTCTTCTTGCCATATTTTTCAAAATGGTATTAGGATAATTATTTTTTGGTATCGTCGTTATTTTGTTAAATGAGTTCCCTAATTACTTCCTGAGTTAATTCTGAGATAAGCAAGTTAGTTCATGAGTTGGATTTTTAACCTCAAATCTCTTTGATATTAAGCAACTCGTGTGATCTTTCACACATTTAACATAATAGTCGATGTATAACACCTTTAATTTGAGATAACAGGAGACTCATTCTTTGCAATTTCCACAATGGAATGTTAACTAGCTTTTGTTGCAGAATTTTTGATTTGCATAAAGGGTCAATGCACCTAATTTTGTAAGGTATATTCCATCTATAAGGATTTATGTATTTGTTCGATCTACAAGTTAAACTTTGTTATAAAAAGAGAATGTATTTTTTAAATAGCCATTAACCCAGCATAAAAATAGTGTAGTAAATAGTAAGAGATGCAGAAGAGGTAAATTAGAATTTTCTTTAAAAATAAAAACTACAGTACAATATTAAGATTTGCAAATTAGTGTTTCAACTTTCGACTCATTTCTCGTGCAATTCGTACAATTCTTCTTCCTTAAATTTTATTTATTTATAACTTGGAACTATTCCCTTTTTCTTTTTTTCTTTTTTTGGATCAAATGATATCTTCATTCGTGAAAATTGAAAGTTTACAATATCATTACAAATGAATACAGGATTGAAAGTTTACAATATCATTACAAATGAATACAGGAACAACATTCAAATGAAATCATGAAAAGAAGAGTATCACCATACTCTTCACGCATTATGAGCATTGAAAAAATAAACCATTCAAGCACCATGGAAGACCATTACACCAAACTACACTATCAGCAGCAAGTAAGAAAGAAATCACAATAAATCTAGATATAAAAAATTTCACACAAATTCTTTGAAAGAACAAAACAATCAAAACAAAAACTAACCATCTATAAATACAGAAAATCTAAATAACATATGATAAAAATCATCTTAAATTGTCGAAGTGAGGCTTCTTAAAAGAAAAATCTTGTTAGTACATAAAAAAATCTCATAATAATTAAGAAAAAGATTAGTGTTATATATATAAATAATATGAAACTTACGTTACTCTTATACTTGTTGGGTTTTCCTCTTGATTTGGAGAAGCCCAAGGGAAGCCCATGTGGTTTAAAAGTCCATGGAGTAAGAAGTGCAATTATGTCATTTCATTATTTTAATTAATAAACCCATTTAGGGTTTGTTGTGTGTGAAAAAATCTGAAGAGAAAAACGAGTGCAGAAAAACAACAGCTGTTGCAGAAAAATTGCTCTCAGTTTTTAGTTTCTCCTTCTCCAGCAAGCCTTCATCAAGTGCTCCGATCGAAAGTCGTTTGTGGTCCGATTAAGCTGAAATTTTGCAGGCAGGTTCACGACTCAAGACTCTTTAATTTGTACTGTGGGATTTGGATTTGGCTCACCGGTTTTGGAAATTCTGAGCAGTGAACAGTGACTACGAATTGGGTTAGATCTCTCCATTTTTCTTGAAATAATTGTTAGTTTCCAAGAAATGTATTCCTGATGATGTTGTTGATTGTTTGCCTCTAGTTTTACTTAGAGAGAACTGTTGTACAATTGTTTCTTGATAGTAGAAGTTTTGGAGAGGAGTGTCGTGATTGTTTCCTTCCTACACCGGGAAAGTTTTTCCACGTAAATTACTTGTGTTGATTTTATGCATATTTTCATTTTGAGCTCTATTATTTGTTTCCTAAAAGATTCATACAAAGGAGTATAATAGGTTTAAATCTGCTGTTTAGAACTTGATTAAGTTCGTAGGAAAATTGTAATTCTCTTAATAATACTAACATTTTAGAATTTAGTATTATGTTACTTATAAATTATATAAAATTTACATGATATTAAAGCTTTAATCAACCAAATGAGCTTAAAAAGAAAAAAAAGAACTAATGGTTCTCCTTTAAAAAAATACATAAATCTTGTAAAAAAAAAGAAAGACAAATGATTAAAATACAATTAAAACATAATAAAATTAAAAATATTAAGGGTTTTGTCATACAATCACTTTGATGATGATGTTAATGTATAAAAAAATAGCTTTAGATTAGTTAAAAAATATATTTCCATAATATTTTATAAATTGTATGAAAATTAACTTATTATAAAGTTAAATTTTTAAAACCAAATATGTTATGTTACTTATAAAATAATGTTATATAACACTATAGAGATGATTCATAAAGCAATCAAAATATAAAATAAAATTAATACAAGTAAAAACAAAAATTATAAAATTTTGATAAATAAATTATGCTGAGTGGCGTAATTAAGATAAAATGCATTTTCCTACTTATATAATATACAAAATATACATCTCTCTCCCCCCAAAGGAGAGAGGACACAAAAGATAAGAACTTGCTTGGTTGTGGCTACTAACGAAGAAGAGCGGAGGAAAGGTAGAGTAAGCTTGAAATAAGACTTCTCTGTTTCTCTGTCTTCTACTCAAGAGGCAAGTTCATTTGAATCTTCATATTGATTTCATATAAACAGTTCGTTTTCTGAACTAAAAATTGAGCAATCTTTTTTTCCAATTAATCAAAACCAACAGAAATATCATATAAAAAATTGAGTGTCATCGTGTAGTTGATATATGCAACCTGGGCATTGTCAAATTCTACACATAAATGCGAACATAGTTTCATTTTTAGGAAAATATAGCTTTGAACATCCCAACTGTCATTATAAGAAATTTACAGATAACATAGTGCCGAATTGGATAGAAATTGGACTAAAATTCTAGTTTGAATTACAAAAAACTATCACTCATAACAACCAAAACAGTAACCAACCGTTACCAACTAAATGTCCAAAGTTTTCCAGAACATTCTAAGGTGCAAGACGTACAAGCTCAAATCCTCTAACCACCGAATCCATAGAGAGTCCTGCCTTGCCTCTTCAGAGCATAGACGACGTCCATTGCCGTGACGGTCTTCCTCCTAGCGTGTTCAGTGTACGTAACGGCATCACGAATGACGTTTTCTAGAAAAATCTTGAGAACACCACGAGTCTCTTCATAGATCAAACCGCTTATACGCTTCACTCCACCTCTACGAGCCAAACGTCGAATCGCTGGCTTCGTGATACCTTGAATGTTATCTCGGAGAACCTTACGGTGACGTTTTGCTCCTCCCTTTCCCAATCCCTTGCCTCCTTTTCCACGTCCTGACATTGCTGATTACCCTCCAATTTCAAGAAAAAATTGAAAGATTAAGACAAATTGAGACAGCAATGGATCTTTACTTGAATTTTGGAATGAGAAATGGAGAAGATTGTTCAAGCTATTCATTTGTCTTTCGTTTCTGTAGTATTTATATACGAATACACGATTCACGATTTGGACTTAATTATGTTACGAACTTACGCCAAATTATGTGATCTTGAACCGTTGATGATTCTTATCCAATAGTGCTGATTGAGAAAGTGAATTTGACACGGATTGCTGAAGTGGAATAGTCGATTTTGTGAATAGAGATTAGCGCTTTTTACATTTTTCGGTGTTTGCGCGGGATTATATTCTATATATATTTGACATTAAAAAACAAATGTATAATTACATGTCACAACTCCTATTTAAATAATAATAAAAAACTCATTCTATATATTGCAGTTCTATATAAAAAAAAATCACCATGAATCATGCAACTTTCATTTTAGCCACGATATTACAAATATTGTGAAAAAATTATGGATAAAATATTATTTAATATTAAATTTGTTACTTTTTTTAAAAAATTATTTTTAAATTTATCTATTTTATGTAATTATAATATAAATAATTATTTCATATTTTAACTACTTATTTTATAATATTTTAATTGATTTATTTATTTATCGAACATTTTCAAATTTACTTTATTAATTTTTTATATAATTTTTATTTTTCATAATTTAAATTTTATTATGTGTAGTCATATTTATTCATTTATAATATTATAATTACAATCTAAATAGTTATTTCACATTTTAACTCATTATTTTATAATATTTTGATTAATTAATTTACTTATTTATCAAATTAAATACCATAACTTTATTAATATATATATATATATATTAAATAATAAATTATTTTAAAAATATAACTAATTTATTATTTTGATGTTTTATAAACTTTTATTAACAAATTCTATTATTTTTATAGTGTTTTTATAGTTTTCTTAATAAAATTCAAAATTTATATAGACAACTTTATATTTAATATTTTCATAAAATTTAAGTATTAACATTTAGATCACCATCATATTTTAAACCTTGATTGGTCCTTGTAGCTCATACAACAATATTTTGAAAGTTTATGAGAAGATGTTGATTGATTTATTTCATTTTTCTCGATTTACAAAAATCTCATTTTAATTAGAAAGTTGTACTTATACAACAATATTTTTGTAAGTTTTTTTCTAATTTTTTTTTTGCTAAAGATTTGGCAACATAATGTCAATATTGATGGGAAAGTTAAAGATAGATTATACAAACTATCACCAACAATTTGATCTACAAAGTCACAACAAACACATAAATATACAAATATTGTTAAGAATAAAGAAAGAATAGATAGAGCACTTTGACATAATAGGTTAGGACATTCATAACAAAAAGTTTTGGATAGAATGATTAAGGGTATAAATCAACATGTTACCAATGATTCATGTTATATAATGTGCATTTTTTGTCAAATGATAAGTTACATAGTTCACCTTTGCAAAATGTACATGTTAGTTCCTTTTAACCTTTTGAAATTATTCATAATGATATCAGTGGTCCTTCACCAATTCCTAGTATTAATGGAATGAAATTTTTTGTGCTTTTTGTTGATGGTTTTTTTATATGAATAAATTTATATTATGTATAACAAGAGTCAAACTACTCATATTTTTCAACTGTTTGATGCATTAATTGCTCGACAATTTAATGCTAAAATAATGCAACTTTAAAGCAATAGGGGAATTGAGTTAAAGACTTTAGAACCCTTCTTATTTACTAGAAGTTATTTGAGATGTATATCATATCCTTATAATCTTTCTCAAAATAGGATTATAGAGAGGAAAAATCATCACGTGATTGAAACATGATTAACTATACCATTGAAATATTGAAAACATTGTTTCCTTAATGTTGTAATCTTGATTAATAGATTTTCATCTAAAAGAATATAGTATAAATCCTCTTATCAGTTGTTATACAACCAAAATATAGACTATTATTCTCTTAAGGTGTTCGATTGTTTGTGTTTCCCTTGTGTAAGACCTTACAATGATCGCAAACTTGAGCCAAGGTTAATACATTGTGTTTTTCTTAGTTCTTTCTTATTATAAAGGATATTGGTGTCTTGATCTAGTCATTCACAAACTATATATCACTCAATAAAAAAATCCTAGTTTAATGTGTTTTCCAGTTCATCTACATCAATCTCAATCAATTAGCTCTCATCCTTGGTTTGTTCAACTGCCTAGTACTTATATATTGCTTATATCAATTCAAAGTACTCATACTCATATAATTCCTTCAACACAATATTTTCTAAATCATTATTGTCCTATAAATCCAATCATACCCACTTATGTGCAATATACCCTACTTATCTTCACCATTTACTAGCTTTGGTATTTCTAGTACTGACAATTTATCGTTGAATTTATGTCATCACTCAATTAAAGCTCTAGTACTTCTAGTACTATCAGTTTATCATTGGATTCATGTCATTTTCTCTAATTTTTTTGAAGAGTTAATTGGTATAAATTTATTTGTTGATCTAAGCTTTGAACCTATTGGACATCTTTCATTGGGGATTGTACATCCTGTGATGACAAGATCTAAGCATGAAATTGTCAAACTTAAGGCTCTTGAATATACCTGAGTGGAAAAAGTTTATTCAAATGAAAATTTTGATGCCTTAGTTAAAAATCAAACGTGGGTACTTGTACCTCATCTTAAGGATAAGAAAGTGATAGGCAATATATGGGCTCATATGACCAAATTATATGCTTGTGGTTTTCTAGATAAGTACAAATCTAGATTAATTGTAAAATAATATAATAAAGTAAATGGATTAGATAATACTAAGACATTTAATCCAATGATAAACCTAAGGACAATTCAAATAGTACTTACTTTGGCCTTGTTTAAGGATAGACCTATAAGACAACTTGATATTAAAAGTGTATTTTTGAATGGTAAATTAAAAGAAGAAGTCTACATGACACAACATAAATAATTTGAACATCCTAATTATCCACACTATATTTGTAAATTAGCAAAAGCATACTATAGATTAAAACAAGCACTAAAACATGGTTTATAAGTTCAACATAGGTTTGCACGATGTAGGATTTCAATAATCTAATTCTCATATTAGTATGCTTACTTATAACAAGCATGGAGATATAATTTTTTTTCTTGTAAATGTTGATGATATAATAATTACTTGTAACAACACAATTCTCAAATTATTGATAAGTTGAATAGTAATTTTATACTCGAGTATTTTGGAGATTTGTCTTATTTTTTGGTTATTAAAGTAATTAGAATATCTTCTAGTTTACATCTCAACTAAAAGAAATACATTACCCAATTATTTGAAAAAGTTTAACTACAAGATGTGAAAACATGTTTCAACTCCTTTACTAGTAATAAATTTTTTTAACCAAAAATGATGGGAAATTACTACAAGATATTACATGTAACCAATCATTACAGAGGCTTTAAGTATATCATTTTTACAAAGATTGACATAGTATACTATTTTGTTAACAAATTGTGTTAATATTTGCACTGTCCTCCCACAAGTCATTGGAGTGCAACAAAATGCCTTTTGAGGTATCGTTGTGGCATCTCAAAATCTAGACTAATGTTACACAAAGCCAATAATTTGGATCTTATTGGTTACAAAGATTCTAACTGAGCAACATGTAGAGATGGTTGAAGAAGCACATGTGAAATTTGTATTTTTCTTGGTCATTCACTAATCTTCTAAATCAGACAAGTAGAAAATAATGTCTAGATCATCAAGAAAAGTTGAGTTTAGAGCTTTGGTTTTAACAATTATTGAGATATTATGGATTCTAAAATTGCTAAGAGAATTGTAAATTCAATTGTCATAACCACCAATAATTTATTGTGATAATATCAGTACATGATGCCTTACTAAATTTTTTACCTCATTCAAGAATCAAGCATGTTGATTGAATTTTACTTCATTAAGAAAAAAAATTATAACTTCGAGAATTATTTGTTGAATATACTACATCACACGAATAATTAACAGAACACCACACAATTTGAAGAGTTAGAACTAAACTCATAATCTTGTAAAGGCCATATAAGGAGGATGTTGAGCCAAAATAAAAAAAATGTTACTAATCTGTACTAAGTGTGTGTGTTAGTGTGCAAAAAATGTCAGATATAATATAGCTTTATGTTACTCTAATTGTTTGTTTTGTAGTACACTTCACAACCCACACATTCCTTGCTTTATTAGATATAGTCCCTTTGTGTGTATTTAAGTTATCTTCAATTACATTTTATATTTTGCCTTCCAATTATGCTTATGTGCCTATTATTTTCTTATAGTTATCTAGTGAGTTTTCATTTTTAAGTTCGTCATCTTATTATTATATTTTTGGACAATTAAGTTATTTTAAGTCAATTTTAATGATTTTATTTTTATTAAACTTTGGTATTTGTATCTTCAAATATCTATTAATCACTACTTGTAAGATTCATTTTGATATAATTTAAGTTTCTTCGTCAATAAATAATCTTAAAAAATCAAAATTGACAAGAAATAATTAAAATGTTTAAATTTGTAACAGAAAAATAACTAAAATATACAAATTTTAAGAAATGTAACTATTATGACTAATTTATGAAAGTAAAGTGACTAAAATATCATATTATTCTTAAAATATAAATTGCATATTATGTATTTATAAAATTAATAATTATTTTTTTACAATTTATTTTAAATATTGTAATACAAATATATTATTATAGAAATAAATAGCTTTCTATTTAGTTTACAAGTATAATTTTTTAATTACAACACATGTACTAATAACAAATATATTAAAATAATTGAAAATATAATAAAAAAATATTTGACATTCACCAGATACATTCTTCACTTTTAATTTTACAGGTAAGAAAACAAGAATTATGCATTAACATTATCTCCACCACCACATTCAAAACCTTCAATTATAAACTAAAATTATATAATCATTTAATTATTATGCTTCTTATTTACTTTAAAATAGAATACTTGGACACCTAAATGTTTAAAAATGAAGAGAAAACAGAAAAAGGTTTATCTGTTTATCTGTTTGGACATGGTGTGGGTAATTTTATCAATTTGTAAAAAAATCGTAAAAAATGAAAAATGAAAGATATATTTAATGAATAGTAAAAGGTATGTGTGAGATGTAAGGGGTTTACTAAAGTTTTTATTGTTATTCGGATAATCGGATTGGCAAATTCAATAAGGTTAAATCGTTCGAGCCGGGTTAGTTCAAGCCTTCGTGCACAAATTGATACACTAGCTTTTACCCTAGTCTCTCGGTAGCCCTAATCAATAACAATCAAATTTGTATAGAACGCAATGCCATGCCTTGCTGCTCTACCCAGTAAGAGCGAAATAGGAACTCTCTAAAGCTCACCAAATTTGTTCATGGATATCAAAATCAGATGACTCTGTTAATGAGAAAACCCATTAACCTCACCCTTTTTCGTTGCCGCGTTTCACACTCTCAGCCTAACCCATTATTCTCAAATGGCCCCTTCAGCCGATGCTCCACAGCCGAGCTACGCTCTTTCAATCAGGGACGAGGAATGGTACGAGAAAGCCGAAGTTGGGTAGAGCAACTATGCTTTCCTAGTGGTCGCATTTTGTCCCTTTCTGGTATGCTTCATTCTCATTCTGGTTATGATCTCCGTCGTCCTCATTGTCAAATTCCACTTCTTTTGTCACACTCCGTTTCATTCTATAATCTACAAGAAAAAATGTTAATACCCATTTTCAGACACTCGAAATTCCGAGTTTCTCCAGTGGACAACTGTTCTTCACATGGAAAAAAGTCCAACTTTGCTAGCAATTTTAGGTTTTTTTCTGGTTTCTGTAGAGATAATATAGATTCTGATGCTGAAAGTGACGCTGAGAATTATAATGATGATGAGAGATGTAAGAATGAGGGAGGCAGTGTAAAATCTGGTGCAGACCCAAAGGAAGTTGGGAGGGTCTGCAAGGTGATCGACGACTTGTTTGCATTAGATAGGAATATGGAGACTGTTCTTGACGAAAGTGGGATTTGTTTGTCGCATGATTTGGTTGTGGATGTCTTGGAACGGTTCAAGCATGCAAGAAAACCGGCATTTCGGTTCTTTTGTTGGGCAGGGTCGAAGCCAGGTTATGCCCCTGACTCAAGGACTTATAACTCGATGATGAGTATATTAGGGAAGACTAGACAATTTGAGACCATGGTGTCTATACTAGAGGAGATGGGAGAGAAAGGACTTTTGACAATGGAAACTTTTATGATTTCTATTAAAGCTTTTGCTGCTGCTAAGGAGAGGAAAAAGGCTGTTGGTATGTTTGAGTTGATGAAAAAGTACAACTTTAAGGTGGGTGTGAATACGATAAATTGTTTGCTCGATACTCTTGGAAGAGCAAAGCTTGGCAAAGAAGCTCAGGCACTTTTTGAGAAGTTGAAAGGGAGATTTACCCCAAACATGCAAACTTATACAGTACTGCTTAATGGCTGGTGCAGGATTAAGAATTTGTTGGAGGCAGGAAAGTCTTGGAATGAGATGATTGATATGGGATTTAAGCCTGATATTGTTGCACATAACATTATGCTTGAAGGGTTACTAAGGTGTAAGAACAGATCTGATGCGATCAAGTTCTTTATGGTCATGAAGGCTAAGGGGCCACAGCCTAATATCAGAAGCTATACAATTTTGATCCGGGATTTTTCCAAGCAGAAAAAGATGAAGGAAGCAGTTGAGTGTTTTGATGAAATGCTTGAATCTGGATGCCAGCCAGATGCTGCAACTTACACATGTTTGTTAACAGGATTTGGGAATCAGAAGAACATGAACATGGTATATGATTTGTTGAAAGAGATGAAGGAAAAGGGTTGTACACCTGATGGACGAATGTACAATGCCCTAATCAAATTGATGACAAGTCAACGATTGCCAGACGATGCAGCAAGGATATACAAGAGGATGATACAGAATGGTATTGAACCATCAATACACACTTATAACATGTTAATGAAGTCTTACTTCCAGACAAGAAATTATGAAAAGGGACGTGCAATGTGGGATGAGATGATACAAAAGGGATGTTGCCCTGATGATAACTCCTATATTGTTTTCATTGGAGGTCTTATAAGTCATGGAAAGTCAGGGGAGGCTTGTAAATATTTAGAGGAAATGTTAGAAAAAGGAATGAAAGCTCCTCAGCTCGATTACAACAAATTTGCAGCTGATTTTTCTAGAGCTGGAAAACCAAACATTCTTGAGGAGGTAGCTCAGAAGATGAAGTTTGCCGGTAAATTTGATGTTTCCAACTTCTTTGCAAGGTGGAGTGAGATGATGAAGAAAAGGGTTAAGAGAAGACCATCCTATTAACACTTAAAGTCATTGCATCTGAGTTACCAATGGACAATGAATGTACATTATTAAGCTTTCAAGTCCCATGAGTGCAAGTTGGACTATATCATGTGAAGTTTTGTTGTAATTATATCTGATCAGGTGAATGTTAGCTTCAAGAAGCATTGATCATTTTTGATATTATTTATGATCAGAATCGAGCACAGATAGAAATGTAAGTTTTGAGAGAGACAATAATTTTTTTGTCTTTTGTTTCACCTTTTACATTGTCTTTAACTAAAGATAGATTTTTTGATATTGATGTTATCGTTTCGTTAGCTTCAGTTGTGTATTTTCTCATTAGGTGATAGGACTCCATTCACTAAATAAACAAGTTCAAAAAGTCTAGCATACACATGAAAGACGAGCAGAAAATCAGAAATATGTTTAGCATATATATAACAACAGTATTTTTCCTTTTCTTTTTTCCTTAATAACATAGGATATTCGTCATTAACTCATTCTAGTAAGGTATTGCTAAAAGGATTTGTGATTGCTTCTCATAACGGAAACCATTGGCCTTAGAGTCATCAGCAGACCAAACAAAGATTCCATGAAGAAGCCATTTTCTGGGGATAGTCGTACATTTTTTTTTGTCTTTTTGGACTATTAGTCCTACACTTCCATTACTAATAAACCTCGCCAATACATTTTCACCTATATATATTTCCGAACTAAAAGGTAAGACCAGATACGATGGCCTTGCCAAAACATACAACAAAGAACAAATATCACTACATAGCACATTAAGAACACATTATAGGATGATTACAACAAACAATTTCCACCTTATATAGAAAACAGATAAGAGAAAACTGTAGCACTTCCTCCACAGATCAGACCTCATTTAAATTTTTTGCATTCTTCCATACCGAGGAGATATAGAGTCTACCTTGAGTCCATGTTGATACTTTCATCAAACACCTTGAATGCCCAACAACAAAGGCTTGAAATGGAGAGCAAATGGTTTATATCAGATCCAAAGTTTCAACATTTCAGATCTAGATTTTCTGTGGAAGGCAAGATCACCCGTATGGCATCACCATCATGAACCACTTCAGTAGGGCACAAAGGATGACTACTGACACGTAATCCACAAAATAGCATACAATGCTATGAACTGAGACACTGAAGTAACTTGAATCATATAAACTTAAAATTTGAATTTCAGAGTCAACTAAATTATCATAGTGCTTCCACAACTTCATCATCATCAAATGGAGCTATGGAGGGAAAGTTGGTGACTTCGTTTTTCTTTAAGGTTTTCACAAGCCTTTCAATACACACCGCAAAAAGTTACAAAAAAAAAAAATGTTCTGTCATCATCTATCTTAAAAATTGTAATACAAATGCCTAACAATCCAATCCCATATTTGAGCATGGTCACAAAAGAAGTTACAAAAAGTTTTCAAGTCCCATTTGTCATAAAAAATCGCATTACAGATGCATCACAATTCTATTTTTGATTATATGTTCAAAAATTTACAAAGGAGTTATGGTATCACACGTGATGTAAATTGTACTACAAATACACCAAAATCTTATTTTTGGTACTAGAGCAAAAGTTGGAAAATATTCCTTAGTATGAACATCATACAAGTACTATGAAATGCACCAATATATTTGGATATATACACCAAATTTTTTTTATTAAAAAACAAGTACTTTAATACCACCTATCATGAAAATGAGACTACCATAACCCCGTTTTAGGATATGTGTATGTAAAAAATGCAAAAGTGCTAAGGTACAACATATCATGTAAATTGCATTATGAATGTACAAAATAAAAATTACATATCATGTAAGTGCTATGGTACTATCTATCATGAAAAATGTAATAAGAATACACAAAAAATTACTTTTTTGGGTATGTGCACAGAAAATTGTAAAAGGCCCACAAATATCATTCGTCCTCAAAATTGCATTACATATGCAAAATGATTTATAATTTTTCTTTGATATAATGAGTGGTTATGAGAAAATTCCTTTATCGTTCATTAACAAGTATGCTAAACCATAGTATTTTAAAAATGTGAACTTGAGCGGCATGGAATGCAAGTATCATGCGATCAAATGGCATGAATGAATGAAACTTTATTCTAAGGTTATGTTCCACAACTTGATAGATATAAATGATAGAACTATACAAGAAGTCCATAAATAAGTTGTGTGGACTACTATTGTCTCATTTTTCAAAGTTGATAAATTTGTGATATATATTATTCAAAATAATTTGTTAAAAATGTCAATCTCGTCAAATACACAGGACTAAGTAGTCGGGTAGTTAAATTATTTGTTAGTTTTGAATTAAGTTGGCCAATCATCACGTGAGTGAATGATAAAAGGTACAAGTGAAGAAAAAATGCGTAAATTTATACATATCACCATTCTCACTTCTATGTTTATAGGCTCTGAATCAATAAACTTAATCTCAAATTAAAGAATAATTTTTCATATGGGCAAAAGATATTCACCATTGTTTTGAAATTTTAAGTTAGAATTTTAGATGTTAAAACTTGTAGTTCCAAATAGATGTTGTTTAGGTAACTTAAATAGTTAAAAAATAAGTATAAAGCTCTACTCATCCTCTTTTAATTACATATTAAATAACTTAAAACATGAATATTACTCTGTAAATCAACATCATCCAAGCACCGACGACCTTGTTAGAGTTATGACGAACTTCCTCGAAGTTTCAATGACTTTCATCGAAGACTTTGAAGCAACTCTGATCATCATCGTCAGAGTATATATAAAGCCTTATATTTATTTTGAAAGAAGACGTAAGGCATTATATATATATTTAAAAAAAATATGTATTTCCTAAATATGTGGATGTTGGCTTCAATACAACTTCCACGACCATTGTAAGAGCATATGTAAGGCCTTATATTTCTTTTGAATGAATATGTAAGGCATTACACATTTTGTTTTAAAGAATCTGTAATCCCTTGCGTATATTTGGAAGACTTTGTAAGGTCTTGTATTAATTGTTTGAACAATTACAAAACTTATACTTTAATCCTAAGCCATAAACAAATTTTTAAAGTAAGTTGCTGGTATAATGAATAATGTATTAATATGTAATGTCTTATATTTTCTAAAAGAATAAATAATGTCTATGTAAATTTTTTTTTTTGAAGAATATATAATCATTAAGTACCTATATTTAGAAGAATATGTAATACTTATGTTAATATCTATTGTCATAATTTTAATATAATTATAAAGATTATAAATATTGATTATTTTTATAGATAAAATATTTATATATAAACTTGTTTTTAAATTTAGTATCAAATCTATTAAATAAAATCGAAGAAATATCATAATTTCATATAATCGTACTTAAGATATATCTTTTATAATTATAGTATATTGAATTTCACTCATGCATTTAATAACACATGTTCATAAATTTAAAATTATTTTTATTACTAAAATATTTATTTAAATTTAAATTAATTTATAAAAATATCAATTAGTCATTTTTTAAATGTATTTTAATATTTTCAAGATGTGTCATAAAATAACCTTTTATATTATTAAGACTTTTAATTGAATTTGAATAATTAAGATCAAAAAATGTTTAACCGTAATATTAGGTTATATTATTACTATTATTTATATATGTACATTAGGGTTAGAGTGATCGACCGAACTGGAGTAGGTGAATCTGAGAGAGAGACTCTTCCTCATCAGCCATTAAGTTTGAGTGAAAAAGTTGAATGCCACTTGATTAATATTGAAGTATCAATATTGACTTCATGTAAATAAAGCCATCCATCCTTTGATATTTGTTTATTACACTTAGTTTTTTTATACTAATAGTTATATAGTTGATTTGTGTAATGATTTGATTAATGTAAAACTTATTAGAATATTGATTTGAAAATTATTCATTTTAATATTAAAAATTGTGAAAACAAAACAGAAATTCGTAAGTAAAATATATTGTGATAGTATCTTAGGAAGTATAGTATAAAATTGAGTTTGTATTTGAATATTTAGTTTTTATATTGAAAAATTAGGTGTTTTGATATAACAATGATTTTTCTTTGATCTATATTGTTTTAGTTTAAAAATTTCGTATATTATTCTTTTATTTTTATACTTTATTTTTACACGCGATTACATTACTACTTTATTTAAATTATTAAATTATAAATTTATAAAAATTTAAAATAATCTATTAATTAAGTATCTTATAAACTTTCCATAATTAATTAATAAAAAAGATTAAAAATTCAATTAAGAATTTCGAGGCTTAACATTCTAATAGCTTCCAGGAAAGCATCACGAAGTTCGTTATTCTATGTCAACTTTTGTTTCTTTGCAACTGTTGAATATCTTTTATGATGAGGAAAGAAATTACTTTAGATTAAAATAATGAAACAAAAACAGTTGAACAAAATCAATATAAATGAATAATATGTAAACAAAAAACATAAAAATTAAAACTAAAATAAATAGATAAATTTTTTTTTGGAATAAATATGGACTGAAATACTTCGGTAACTAAGCCGAAATGAAAAAGAGTAAACAAGATTGAATATAAATAACTTCGACAACCGAAAAAAAGGGAAAAAATGTAATAATCATCTGTCATCAACATGACACGTATTTCAAAATGCAAGAAAAATGAACAAAATATCATAGTAGGGATTCATACTCAGAAATTGAGAAAACTTTGTAGGAAATTTAGTAATAGACAAACAAGAATTTATTTCTTATAAAACTTTAAATGAACCAAAATTATAAAAATAACATAAATTATAAATTTACAATTAAAAAAAACAAGAAAAAAAGAAAGATCAAATCTCGTGTTACATGATAATATTTAAATAGATTAGTTGTAAAGCCAATGACATTGAATAACCAATGCCTGTTCAAGACTCATAAGGAAATTAAAGTGCCATTTTTATTATAAAAAAGAAAATAAAGTTTATTTATAGTAAAAACTGAATCACATAAAGTCAACCAATTTTGAATGACGTTTGTATTAACGATTAAAGTTTCAAATTTTTTAGGCCACACATACGAGGATTTACAACTCTCCATATATACATGCCTGGAGAGAGACTTCTTGTTATACTAACTTACTACTTTTAGGAAGTTAATATTATATAAAACTTTTAATATGTTATTCATTTTTTTATGTTCAACAACCATAAATAACCATATTTTTTTATCAATGAATGAATTTTAAAATTTAATTTTTCATTCACCAATATTATTTTAAACATATAAATATGTGATTTTGAAACTACTTCAAAAAGAGAACTCAAATCAATTAAAATTATACACTTATAACAAATGCATTCACACACAAAATGATGCCTAAAATGACACTTTATCATGGATTAAAAACCACATTTCCCAACAAACATCACCTTATATCATACAATAATAAAATTAGAACTAAAATAAAGCGATTCATTAAACACCAAACAAGAAATAACTACTAAATCAATGAAGGAAAATAAGCAAAAAAAACATGCAAATTAGGGTTTGAAAATGAGAAACTAAGCAAGATAAATCCATTTCCTTGAACATAGAAAGTGGGTTTGTATCCAACTAAAGAGAAGAAAATAAGTCTAAATATTTTATCAAAACAAAAATAAAAACATATATACATTATGTTTAAAGTTGAATACAGCTCAAAGCTTTTCAAAGAATTCTGATCTAGTACATATTCAAATAATTTTAGGACTTGGCATAGGAAAATATTTACCTAATATAGCACCATTTTTACGCTAACTTTCACTTTTCTTTTTCTCACTCTACGAAAACATATTTGAGGGGTAAATTTACCACTTTGCCCTTATTTGTTTTTTTTTTTTGGTTCACTTCCATTTTCATACTCATACATTAATTTTCTTTTTTGTTTCTCTTCCTATCTCTCCCCATCTACGTGCTGATATCTCTCTTCTTTGCCTAACCCAACTTGTCAGACTAGGAATTCCATCACCATTGCTTGCAAGACAAATAGTTCTACCACCATCGCCGATGAGTCCATGGTTTGGTCACTGGTGAGAAGACGATTGAAGACCACAAATTAGATTCGAATGATGTTTGGAGATCGATGATACGTATTTTGGGGGATCATATCAGGCGATCTGGTATTTGCAACATGATGTCATGAGAATGGAGCATAAACAGTGAAGGCAATAATGAAATTTACAATACGAAATAGCGCGCTTGAGAAAAGTAAGCCAAGTAATAAGTTAAGTGATATTTATAATTTAAAGAGTTTAAAATTAATAATTATTTATATTAATTCTATAAATATTATCACATATTAATTATAATATTTTTTGTTTGTAAGATAAATAAAGTCAACAAAAAAAAGATTAAACAAATAAAAATTTAATTTTAACATGTCTTTGTGAGATTACATAAATAAGATTCTGACCTCGTATCGTGAATTTTGATTATAATAACCAAATGAGATTATTCAAGTTTATAACAGAATATAAGAGTATGGAAAATATCCAAACTTGATTATTTCAAACTTAAAAATGAGATCTAAAATATATTATTTTTGAAGTGTTAGTATTTTTAATATATCTTTTTTTTATAAAGTTTCAAATTAGATAATTTTTGATTTTCTGAAAAAATAAGAGATTTATTTATAATTTGTATATTGAAGATATTTTTCAAATAAATTATGTTCAAGGTTTAAGAAGAAAAGAACAATATTATCGTAATATTAATTTTTTATATTCTAAAATTGTTATACTTAATTATTTTTCTTTTTTATTTCTCAATTATCATTTTTATTTATTATTCTTTAATAACTTTTTTGTTAATTTATTTTGCTTTCTTTTGAAATCGACATCTAAAACTTTAATACAATAACCGTTTAAAGGTAATTTAAAGGTAATAATTTTAAACACGATCGATAATCAATAGTGTCATTTTTTTTGTTCATCAGCTCTCATCACAATTAATAGTAAGTATTTTACTTTGATATTAATTTTATTTTTTTATTGATATCTCTAATAACATTTCAGATATTTGGAATCCTTGCATCGATATTAATTGAAAGAAATATCACATTGTTTAAGTGGTTAAATGGCCATAGGTGGATTATCTTTATGATTATTCATTTCATGTATATAGATTAAATTTTGATATATACACTTGCTCACGTGCAAAGATATGTTACTTTGTATGTTGTAACCTTATATCTTCTTCTTCTTTTGCATGTTTATATATGCAACTAGATATCATAGAAACATGTCAATCATCCTATTCTTTTCTGAACAAGTTGATATCTATGTATGTAATATATTATATCTTTTTTTTCGTGTATATAACGTATTACATACACTTTTATATTTATATATATACAACATGTTACATCCATATCTATATTTTTATATAACATGTTACACTAAATTTTATATTTATATATAATATGTTACATACATCTTTATCTTAATATATAACATGCTACATTCAATTATATCTTTATATGTAACATGTTACATTCACGTCTGTCGAGATTATCGATCATAGTTAAAGGAGTTCTAATAGGGTCATCGATCGAGATCATATGAGATCACCAACAGTGACTACCAATATGTAATGGGGCTTGATCTTTATCCATTGAAGTTATAAAATTAAGATATTTTGGTTAATTTATTAAGTAATTTAATATTAAACTGTGAATTTTTGATTAAATTGTTGTTAGTTAAAAAAAATTGATTAATTTATTAAAAATAAAACTATTTAAGCTAAAAAATGTCAAAAATATGGTCAAATATTTCAACTATAAGATCTAACGGAACCTACCTGAAATGTCATTTAAATTTAAATTTCATAAAATATATACACATTTAACTAATTCATGACATTAGTTTATGATTATCACATCATTTGAATTCTTGCAACTACTTCACTCCATACAAAATTTTAAAATCTTAGTAGCAAACTTACCATAATAATGATATAAAAAAATACATGTGATGATTTAGATTTTAATTTAATTTAAAATACTTACTTAAAAATATATGGAACTATGAAATTTGACTCAAGTTTTGTATAATCTTGAAGTTTTAGCTATCTAATATCAATTGATTCTGTAAAGCCTTCTAAATAAGTTAAACTATCTAATATAAATGATATAGTTATTTTACGTGATTTTATTTTTTATTCTCTCAATAAAAAAAATATATGTTAATTTTCGTATAATATTAAAAAATATATGTTTATTTACGTTCTAATAAAAAATGATCAAATATTTTTTTCTTCGAAAAATTAAAAATTAAAAATAAAACAATATATATAAATACAATTATATAATTAAAGCTAAGTAAAATTCATAAAAACATTGATTGGACCGCTATTTTTGGTAATTAAATCCTTATAGTCCCTCACTCAATTATCGTCGTAATGTTCATGGCTCAATAATAATGCTGATGTATATAGCATTGACTTGTCTAAAAGGTTCAAGACTAGTAAAAAAGCTGACTATAGCAAATTAGTACGGGAATGCAATATTGTCAGCCTCAACATTCATAAAAAGACAAAAACATTCATAAAAAGACAAAACTCAATATCAATATTCATTACAATTAATTAGTCTTCATTCCAAAACTTCAAAACCCAATCAATATGCATATCCTTCCAATATCAGGAAGAAAAAAATTCAAAATAGAATACGTGTTTAATTTGCCCAGTATATACTTTTATAAATCAAAAATATTATATACGTAGTTAATTTATTATTTCAAAGGTAAATGAGACATCCATTAAATAGGTATAGTAACAGGACAGTAGCAGCAGTAAACTAGCGACTCGTTAGACAATTGAGATCATTCACACCACATCTCTGAGAAGCCTAGACAATAGACAAAATAACAGAAACCAAGAAAATAAATAATTCACACAGATAACATTCAAAGCTATATAGAATCCTAGAGAGGGAAAGAGAAAGAGAAAGACATCATTGGGTTTTTTAGTTATTGATTTGGGAAGAAAAAGCTTGGAGAGACTTAGACATTACAGTAGTAGTGTAGTCTCTTCTTTTACATTTGTAGCAGTGACTGGGAAGAGTTCAAGAGTCTTGAGGGGTCTATTAATAATATTAAAGGATGCAGCTTCTTCAAGTAAAGGAGGACTAAGATTCATTCCCATCATCATCATCCAATCACGACCGTACATTCTCTTCAAGGAGTTGTTCTTCTCTAGCTTCTCATCTGGGATTTCCAACTTCTTGTAATAATTCAGTAACTGATTTGATGCATCATCTGCTACTCCACTACCCTATACATGCAAAAACTCGTGATTATTTAAAATAACAAAGAAATTTTCATAAAACAGAAATTTTCATAATTGTTATATATATATAAAAAAGAAATTATCATAATTAAGTACTACTTGTTCATATTTTGGTTTTTATGTGTAATCACCTAAGATTAGAAGTTAGGAGAGTCACTGTAAAATAGTAAAGAATATTTTTAAGTTATTTTTTGTTTCTTTTTGCATGATTAAATATGTTGTATGTATCACATGTTTAAATTATTAAATTTATAATAAATTTTTAAATGATAAAAACCTAAAATTTATAATTAAAAAAACATAATTTCATTTTATATATGAATTTATCTATAATTATATAGATATTATATATATACCTAAAAAAATTTGTCAAAAAATGAGAAGGAATATAATGTACCCGTCCCTTATTCATGTATAGATCCACCCCTCTTCATACAAAACATACTAAATTTCTCCTTGATTAAAATTTTCTTTTAGAAAATATATTATACTTAATTAAGTATTTAACCAACAATTTGAAAGCTTAAGCTATCATGTGAGAAGGTTAACAATTATTTTGTACTTTTTTTAGCTATCTGTAAATTTTATAACCCATTCAGGTTAAATACTTAAAAATTTAACAATTGAGTTACTTAGATTTGAATACATAATCTCCTGTTGAGAAGTTACTTCTCAACAATATTTTTATAATTCTATCAGCCTCAAAGTAACATTAAAAACATATATTTTAACAAAATCTAAGAGTACGTAAAGCTACTTTTTTAATGGGAAATAGTAGATCTACTTACTTAATTGCCTCTGGATAGTAAAATTAATAGGACACACACACACACAGAGATAGAGAGAGAGAGAGAGAGAGAGAGACATATAGCAACAACACAAATTTGTTTTGAGAAAAGTTAACCCTTTATATTACCGATCAATCTAGCTATAACTAGAACACTGTTCAAGCCCCAAATGAGAAGAAATTAATATATAAAGAAAAGAGTACTAGAAGAGAATATTCCAACTTTGCATACATAAATAGAATAAAACTTTGAATCTTGTTAATTATATAAAGTAATTACAAAAAATAATAAAAATAAATCTAGTAAAAATATATTTAATTTATATAATTTACCTGCAGGGGAAGATGCGCAGTAGTTAAGGAGTTAAAATTAGAAGAAGACTGGTAAAGTTGTTGTTGTTGAAGTTGCTTATAGAGCTTTCTCTTAAGCTTTTGTCTGTCTCTAGCCTTGTGGTTCTGAAACCAGTAGAAAACATTTTTACCTTCAATCTTACCATAAAAAGAGAGATGGGAAGTGATGTGTTGGATTTGAGAAGCATTAGGAGTTCTAACTCCAGCCCTATACATTTCCTCAAGAATCATTAACTGATCTGGGGTTGGGCACCATCTTGAAGAAATATTAGCTGCACGAGACATACGTAATCACTTGACAGTTAGGAATAGAGCTGATTGTTGACAAAAGTCTCTTTTTGGGAGAAAGGGTGAAGAAAGAAGGTATAAATAGATCATGAAATGAGAGATCAAGAAATACACATTAATGGATATAAAATGTGGGAATAATGAGACAAAAAGAAATAAGAGAGTAGTGTTGTCAATGAGATAGGGCGGGATGGGTTTGACATCCCCATCTCTACTCTAAATGTTTGTGGGGGCAAAAAGTAGTTTATGCTCCGGAGTTTTAGAAAATTTGTGAAAATATATTATTTTGTAGCAACGAATAATATATATTTAATTATATATTTTATATTTTAAATTAATAAAATTTATTTTGATATAATGTATATTTAATAGATATTAAATGTAGTGTATAATATATATATATATATATAATTAGATAACTTGTTTTGATAGTTGTTAATAATCAAAATAAAATATAATATTTTTAACTATAATGTTTTGTTTTCATGAGTAGAAAAGTATTTTCTACATAAGTGAAAATTTCAAAAGAATTTAGTGGTTACCAAACTAGGTGGAGCAAGTCGATAACTTAAAATTAGAAAAGAGTGTGTCATTATGAGAGTTTATTTATTCATTAAATAGAGTTTTTATATAGGATCAATAAAGTTTTTATTTAATTTTTTTATACTCACGTATATTAATTTGATATTTAAATGAATAATTTTCTTTTTTAAGTTCATAATAAATCTCATTCGTTAATATATAAGAGTATAAAAAATAATGATCTTCACACACATATATATATATATGATGAAGATAGGAGTGAAGAAGTCCAAAAATAGTTTTAGTACAGTGTGATTGGATATATATAGAGGGAATGATGAAGATAGGAGTGAAGAAGTCTACGAGTGGTTTTAGTACAGTGTGATTAGTTATTATTATAGTTGTATGAAAAAGCTATATTTAATGAGATTATTATATTATGAGAATTATAATTATGATTTTTTGTGATATATAAAAGTGTTTTTGAATTATTAAAAGTAATTTTGAGTATTATTAAAAAAAAGTGCTTCCATCCTATTAATTTTCTAAAACGTAAGTAATATTATTTACCTATTAAAAAATAATACTTAAAATTTTAATAGCACTCCACTTAAATATCCATGCCAAATATATTAGAAATGATTTAGCCTCAAAAATAAATAAAACAATTCCAAGCAGACCCTATGCTTCATCTGAGGCTGGAATTAATGCACGATCTTTCTCAATGAGAGGCATTCCCTCGAGGACTCGACCAAAAAGGAGAGAGATAAGGTTAAAATTAGAAATTATTAATTGTATTTGAAATAAGTGGTGATGTTATAATGTAGTTTAATGTTAATGTAACTTTTTTTTAATGAAAAATATAATATCATATTAAGAGAACAAGCAATGTAATTAATAAATAATATATTTTTAAAATAACAAATAATACGTTAGTTAACAAGGGAGATAAATGTAATACTTCAAAATAGAGTACATATGCTTGGTATGAGACAATAATGCTCGATCTTTCATATTACAACTCGATCCAAAAGGAGAGATATAAGGTGAAAATATAGGGGAAAAGTACTTATGCAAGTTGTCATTGTGTTGTTTCCTTTAGAGTAAGTGTAGGTTTTTAGTCTGCGGAATAAACAATAAATAAAAAATCAAAGACTTGGAAGAAAGAGAGAGAACGTGAATAAGAGAAAGTGAATGAGGAAAGATTGATCAACAGACAACTTGGGGCTTGGTCATGTTGTACAAAAACTTTTTGGTTGAATTATAATGTCATCATCATTCGATTATTATTTTGGTTCCCTCGAGCAGAATGAATACGACACCAAGTAATTAGTTCGATTCAGAGAAACAGAAAGGACATGTATTGTCTCTATTTCAAATATTTATAATATTAACTGTATGTTCAAATCCATGTTGCTTATATATATATTAATTTTATAATTTTTTATTTACATTATTTATAAATAAAAATATTTCATATTATTTCAAATTAAACAATATCCAAACGAAAATGCATTGGTTTTCTATTTGTGTAACAAAACCATTATATATTACTACTACAAGAACGACATTTTAAGTCCATTAGGTGAACCAACTTAAAACGATGAGACTTAAAATTTAAAGTAGATTCAAACTATAAAACGACTTTAAATTATATATATATTTTTAACATATTTTGGACATTTTATACTATCCTCACTACTTGTTTTCGATTACATAATAATAGAAAAAATGAAAATATGTTTAAAAGAATCTTTAAATAATATAAATAATTAAAAAAATAAATATTAATTAATTACTTGAGAATGAAATTTATTACAATATATATATATAACTTAAATGACAAATAAAGTGATGATACATTTTTTATTATGGATTTTGTGATATTCTTATTTTATTTCAGGAAGAGAAAGTTTGGTTTGTTGTTTAGAATTACCAACAATGTCCCATTCATAATGACTAAGGAACTCGCCAATGAGATTAGATGGAGTTTGGGTAGAAAATAGGTCTAAACAACGATTTATTCTCCTAAACATCCACCAAACAAGTCCAAACTTCAGAGACACAAGAATAGAAAACTTAAAGCATTAAAAAAATTACCATGGTGTTATCCCCTGTTATTCAATATCATCATATTCTTCTCTTGATTTTTCTTGTGATGTTATAATTTGAAGCAAATATTCTGCTTATTTTTCTCGTAAATCCTCAAAAATTTGCATATCATAGCCGGATTTGTTCAAACCAAAGAACTATATGTATTTAAATTCAAAATAAGAATGTAATATCATGAATTTATAAAAAAAATAACTTATATACATTAAAAACGTATATTAGTAAAATAGATTATCACATCTTTAATTGGAATGCTGATATTTGAGGTGATTTTGCTCATAAATTTCATGACAAAATAATTACACATGATTCCATCATTTTGTTGTGGAACCTAAAAAAACAAGTGTACATGGTTTTTCATATCTAACATCTTTATTATTCAACAGTAAAATTCATTAAATTATTAATATTCGCTATTACATACCATAATTTTATCCCATATAGGCTTAAATGATTTTTAAAAAACAATGCTCCTACTCTTGTTCCATAGCTTCTATGCCCTATCAAAGTTTAAAACAATGGAAGAAAAATAACTAACTATAACTCTTATATTTCAACAACTATTTTTGTGTCTTTACTCAATTCTATAGAAGTTGAGTTATAGTATCAAACATAATTGTCATATAGATCAAGGATTATCAACATTCTATGCCCTATCATTGGATGTTGATAATCCTTGATCTTGGCCTTGTTCAAACTTTAGTGGCCAAGAGATTATCAACTTCTAATTTCTCTTAAGTGTTAATACCATATAACATAATTGTTTAGCTCTCATGACAACATCATGCTTTTAATATTAATTGACAAATGATGAATCATAGAACATTACTAAATATGGTAGGTGATTAGCTTGAAGTCGATAATAGCATGCCCTATATAAAATAAATAAATATAAATAATTAGATAATATAAATATAATTATATGTTCTACATAAATGAAAGTTATTTACTAATTGAGGACTCACCTTGTCCATACTTGAATTACACTTAAATCAATCATTTGAAATTCAAAATGTTGCAATATGCACTCGATCGATATATATGTTTGCCTAATCTCTACGCCAGAAATTTCTCTAGGAAGTGGCATAGTCCATTCATTATTTATGCTAGTCTTGCTCACAACAATAGTCATCAAAGAGCCAAGATTTCTCTTGAAGTTTAAAGCATATTCATAATTATACTTTTTTCATAGCTTCTTCTTGAATGACTTAGTACGTGATGATTTTTTACTAGATATAGATTTGCCACAAGATACTTGTTTTGTATTTCTTAAATGTGTCGCACTTACTAATTATGGTATAATAGACTAAAGAATAGTTATTGTATATGTTAGTAACAATAAAAGGATAATAATATAATAGTAGTAAAAAAAGTTTTATTTTAAGTAACAAAAATAATACCATATCAAAATTTATCATAACTTGATTTGATGGCTAAGCAACATATTATCCAACAGCTTCTTAAACCGCAATATCATTAGAAGGCACGGGTAATGGACAATAATGGAGCAATGATTGATCAATTACTATTCACCAATAATTTGACAAATATTGATTATGAATTATTCGATCGTCACTCAATTATTGTATCATTTCAATAGAAACATAGTCCGTAGATAATAGATGTTTCAAAAAACATTTCATATTATGTAAAAAAATTAAGCATTATATATAATAAATAAAATATATAATAAACAATTAAAATAATAGACTATCTACATAAACTTTAAATCTTACCACAAATGATTCATCAAATGGAGAAGGACTCCCATATGGGGTAGCTATTGGAAATAAATTTTTATCAAAACATTCATTATATGATGTATGATAAGAATTCAAAGATTTCATCGGAGATATTAAACCACTACCTGATTACATCTGTATTCTTGGCATAAATGTAGGAAATTAGGATGACTATATCCCATAGAGGATATAGGATAGATGCCATGAGAGTGCATATATGGCATGCCTGGCCAATGGGACATGCCTTGATTGTAGTATGGTGCCATGCTTGACATATGTGATTGATATTGCTTTGAAGTGGGAATCTCACTTAACACTGAGGTCTTAAAGAAGTTCAATTGTTCTTCAATTTTTTAATACTTCTCCTTACTGACCATATGATGCCTTTGTTTTGGAATATTAAAAAACTCTATATAACCATCATATTGCCTTCCTCCCCTAACACAACTAGGATGCTCACATACAAATGCATGATATATCGCATCTTTCCTTGACTGTTTCGATTATTTCACCCCTGGTTATTTGTTCTTGAATAACTCTCTACAAACAATGAAGCAAAAAAATATATTATATATACATTATTACATCAATATGAAAAAATCATAAGGACTTTGTATCAAGTTAAATTACTAACCAACTTATTGAGTTTTTCTTCTCCTAATTTAATCATTAGTCTTAACTTCTTTATTTTGGGGGTCTTTGTTTATATATATATATATAATTCAGATCGGGTAACCGGTCTACCAAATTCAGCTTCCTACATAAGTTAAATAAATTTATTAACCATGATATCAACTTAAATTTGAGGATAATAAATATAAAAATAATTATAAATTAATAACTTAATAATATCATTTTTTGTCTAACTTTAGGATTTGATGAACTCTCAGTATGGTTAAGAAGAATATTCTACATTTGTATATTTTGATGCTCTTCTCTAATGATTTAAATTTCATCTATACGTCTATAATCGACAAAGTCTTTCCTTACTTAGGGTTCAATCTAGGAGTGATAGTTAGGAATTTTGTACATTTCTTGTTCATTAAATGGTTCCAAGTATGGAAACACATAATTTCTGGCCAATCTAGAAATTTTGTATTTCTTCAATGCCTTATTTGCAATATTATAACACTTTTTCTTTCAATTATCTAGGACTTTAAAATGATTCTATAAAAAACACATTTTAGATTAGATATAATATAAAAAGATATACTATATGTAATTAATTATAAAAAAAAAGACTTACATAAATGGTTTTCCATATCTTATACTTTTCAACATCTTCAACCTTAGTCCAATCATTTATATTGATTGGTATACTTGACTTCACAAGTCTACCAATAGAAGATTTCAATTGTTGCTCATTTTCTTCTAATGGATTACCAGTTGCATTGAATTGAACGGGTACTCTATCATCTAGATTAAGTGAAGCATCATATATATTAACCCAACCTCTTCTTTTCAAATGTCCTAATGGATCATTTGGATCTATAATCTCTACCACCGTATGAAATATCTCCAAACAATGATGAAATAAAAATTAATTGACAATTTTAAGTCCAAACATATAAACAAGAGTTATTAGAATAATGTAAAATATACATTATGTCTAATTAGGTTGTTTATCATATATATATATATATATATAACTTCGAGTCCATGACGAAGAATCATTGTTATCAACTAGATCATTATATATATTAGGAAATTTGTTTGAAAAATGATTAATATTGGATAATGTATCAAACACGTCATCATCTCCTAAAACATCACAATGGTAGAACTCTTTTTTGTGGAGACATTAACACAACTGATCATCTTGTGTCAGTTTGATCGCTCACGTAAAATACTTGTTTTGCATGAAGTGTTAATGTGAAATTATCATCAGTATGACTTATCTTTCCAAGGTAAATCCAAAATCATCTATTTTATATCCAACATTGATAACATCTTCGACTCAATCACACAAAAATATTGTTTCATGAAAAACCTCATAATCGAGTTCCCAAATCTTTTGAATTATACCATAATATATTCTATCATAAAGTACAAGACTACCATCTTTTAAATTAAAAAATTGCCTAGTTTGTGCAACCATCTTCACACCACTATTCTGATTTACTTGGACTTTGTCCCTTTCTTGAGTCATAAACCTTGAACCATTAATTGTAAAACTAGAATATGATTTGACATCAAATTTTGGATCATGTGTAAGCCATTCTAAAGTTTCTGTTATTTTATGATTGAGTTTGTTGAGTTCAACTCGAATCTATGCATATAAAAACATGAAATGTGTTTAAAACAAAATTTTAAAACATTATATAGAAGTACTAATTAATTCTTGTATGTGATACTTACATGGTTGCGAAACTAATTAATAAGCCCTCGCTTATGGTCATCATACAACCATTTTTCTCTTCCTTAACGAGGATCAATCTTCAGTAATTTTATATATATTATGTAATGTTATTAAAGATATATCAATTAGATATCATTAATAGTTAAATAGAAAATATTTTTATTTTAAATGAAAAGGTTGAACATGTATTCACTTACTCTATGTACGGTTGTGCCTCCTTATTATTTAAGAAAATGGTTCGATGTGCTTTTTTCCATCGACTGTTATCAATAAATAATTTCTTACTTCCACCAAGCATAAATTTACCTACTTGGATCATGTGACGTTCTAAGAACAACTTGTGAATAAGATTCCCAATTTTAGTGTAACCACTAAAGTATTCAGAACAAAACTCAATGACCTCTTCAGCAATGTAACGTTTCACTATGCATTCTTTAAGTTGATTTCTATTATTTACATATCCTTTAAGGACTTACATGTATATCTCAAAAAGATACATCCATCTTAAGTAGGCAGGACAACATAATTGAACCTCTCGAACTAAATGAACAGACAAGTGAATCATTATATCGAAGAAAGAAAGAGGAAAATATTTTTCAATTAGACACAAATTCTCTACAACATCTTTCTGTAAAGAGTTTAACTCGCCAATTGATATAGATTTCTTGCATATTGTATTGAATAATGAACAAAGAAAAATTATTGATAATCGAACATGTTTTGGAAGAATTGATCTAATAGCAACTGGTAATAACTGTTGTATTAAGATATGATAGTCATATGATTTCAATCCATAAAGTTTCTTATCCATGATAGACACAAAATTTCTTAAGTTGGGTGAGTAACCATCAGGAACTTTCACACCCGCCAAACATTTACAAAACACATCCTTTTCTTTTTTTGACATTGTATATGATATTGATGGCAAATATGTTCAATTCTTATCATTTTCCACCCTTTGTGCCAATTCTGGTCGTATGCCTAGTTTTTTTAAATCTAGTATTGATTTAATTCCATCCTTTGTTTTTCCATGTATATTAAGTAATGTACCAATGAAGCTTTCACATACATTTTTCTCAATGTGCATGACTGATGAGCGAAAACCGGCATCGCCGATTCTTGCCAATACTTTGGTTTTAATATTTATAAAACTCTCACAAGTGCACGAATCATTTTGAAGAAAATGATAAGTATACTCCCAAGGTCGATCTAAGGAAGGAATGTATGTGGTTTTTAATTTATTATTCAAACTTTTAAAAACGAAATTAAATCCTAAACATCCTGTCACGATATTTTGGGGTTTTGCGTTTTTAATCTACTTACATAAAAATAAACATAGATTCAATAAACATTTATGCAAATTTTATCATTTATAATGACGGAGTATTTATGGATATAATAACTAAGTTAATTATGCTTACTCATATTATCTAGGTTATTAAAGATATGAATTGATATTTATTGATTCTCCCTTTTTTGTATGAATACCACCTTTGGTGGGGTTAGATATTCTTTGTTAACTAAACAAATCCATTAACACCTATGGGTGGGGTTCATAACTAATAAGCTTAATTAAATTAATTCTTTTTTCTAAGAGATTGAAAATGAACCATTTAAATGTCACCTTTGGTGGGGTTAGACAGTTTAAACTTTATTTAAGGTGTCCAAATTAAACCTAAGAATTTAGTTATCCGAGTACTAACTTTCAAGTTTTAAAACCACTACTGAAAACATGTTGTCAATACATTTTCAAATAATAATTCTTATAAAAACTTTTGAAATAGAGCTTCACTCTAACTACTGGGCGATTGTACCATCAAATAAAAGAGCACTATTCTAAATCAAACCGGATAACTAAACCTTAAAATCTAATTTTCAGGTTTAAGTTTGTAATGAAAAATAATATATTTCTCTCTAACATTCTTAATATAAAATCTTGAATAAAAACAAAATCAATTAATTTTAGAGATTTTTAATATTTCGCAAGCATAATAACGTTATTATTACATCATGTTTATAAACAGCCAGCACAGTTAAATTTAACCACAAACAAATTAAATTTAACATGTAAGAATAAAGCATAAAAAATAACTGTAAAGAAAATAAAATCCTTACAGAACTTCGACGCTATTCCCGTTGTTGGAAAACCTCCAAGCGGAATTTGCACTCCCATTTATTAAATCAAAAAGCTAATAAATTACATAAACATAACTAGTTCTTCCCAAAAAGGGAAGAACTCTAAAAGTAAGAGAAATTAACTAAAAACTAAGAAAAAACTAAAAAAAACTAAAAATCTAAGAAAAGAGAGAAAGAAAGAAGAGAGAAGTGTGTTTTGAAGGTGTATTTAGAAGTGAAGAGAAATGAGGTATTTATAGGTGAGGATGGAGAGAAAAAGTAGAGGAGAAAATGTTAAAAAAATGTAAAAACGCGGATTAGTAATTGCTGACGTCTTTAAATCATTTATTAGATGCTACAAATACATATCAATATACACAACGAAGGAAGAATGCTGTATGTTATCATAATTACTGGCCAATAAATATATCTACTACCAAGGGAACTGTGTGGATTAATTCCATCAATAGTAATGGCAAGACAAAGATTTCATGAATCAGATGCAAATTGAGGGGATAAATTATCTACTACTTTTCAATTTAGAGAATCACATCATCAGATCGATTATCTAAATGCCAAGTCAACATCTTTGATGTCTCTTTACTTTTGAACAACCTTTGAAAGCGAGGAATTAGAGGAAAGTAGCAAAGAACCTTTATGGGCATGCCTTTCTTAGGTGTTGTCTCATTTGTAGCATGCTTACATTTCAATTTTTTACACATCGAAAAATCATCTAATGTCTTATATTCTTTTCTATAAAGAATGCAATCATTTGGACAAGCATGAATCTTATGATATACCATGCCAAATCAACTAAGAGATTTCATCACTTTATACATTGAAAATGAAAATTCATTACCCTTAGGAAACATATATATTAGTACATTTAATAATTCTATGAATCCCTTGTTAGAAAAACTAATTCTCTTTACCAGCAATATTAAACCCTTTTGGATGAGACATATAGATTTTCTCTTCTAAGTCACCATGTAAGAACATGGTTTTCACATCAAGTTGAACTAGTTCCAAATCTAACTATGCTAACAAGGCCGACAAAATTCTAATGGAGGAATGTTTTACAATTGGAGAAAATACCACATTACAATGGATTCCTTCCTTCTGAGTGTAGCCCTTAGCCATCAAAATTTCCTTGTAACAAACACCATCTTTGTTAGGAAATATTTCTTTCTTTATAAACACTCATTTGTAGCCAATTTTCTTCTTGCCCTTAGGTAGTTGTGCAACTTTCATGTCGTAGTCTTCTCAAGGGACATAAGTTCTTCGTCCATGGCTTCCTTTCATCTTTTAATTTATGGGCTTCTGATTGCTTCTTTATATATGGAAGGAACATCATAATGCACAATTGAAAATGCATGGATTATCGTATTCTTAAATTGAGTAGGTATGTCTTCGAAATCTTTGTATCGAGCAGGAACCTTGACATTTTGTCGTCGTGGCCTATCAACTACAGTTTCTTCTTGTTGTTATGGAGGTTCTTAGGTTAAAACCCCTTCATCTGATTCATCTGATGTCAATAGAGGATCAACTTCTGTCTTATTTTCACTAACTGGATTAACAATTCTGCTTTCAAACTCCATCTGTTTCAGAGTTTGTTCCACCTGTTTCAAAGTGCCATCAATCTTCTTAGTTACTTTTATCAGCAATGTATATTCATCAAAGGTATCATCTCTACTGAAGATTATCTTCTTCGTTTCAAGGCACCATAGTCAATATCCCTTAGAACTAGAAATGATCCCTAAAATAATAGATTTCTTGGCTCTTGGATCCAACTTTGATTCTGTTACATGGTAGTATGCAATAGAACCAAACACATATAAGAAATAGTAATCTCTAGCAAGTTTTCCAAACCATACTTCCATAGGCGTTTTTCCTTCAAGAGCATACGATGGTAGACAGTTGACGAGATGACATGCATATGTCACAGCCTTAGCCCAATACTACTTACCTAACCCAACATTTGACAACATCCACCAAACCTTCTCCAATAAAGTTCGGTTCATATATTCTATAACTCCGTTCTCTTGTGGTATTTTTTGAATAGTGAAATGTCGCACTATCCTTTCTTCTTCACAAACTTTCATAAATGGATCTTTTGTGTACTCAATGTCATTATCATACCTCAGACGCTTAATCTTTCTACCAATCAAAGTCTCGATCATCTTCTTCCACTTGAGAAAAATTCCCAACACTTCATTCTTCTTCTTCATGAGATACACTCAAACTCTTCTAGAGAAGTCATAAACGAAAGTGACATAATAATATTTTCCACTCATAGATGGAGTTCTTATTGGCCCTCATACATCAGTATGTATGTAATCCAAAATGCCTTTTGTATTATGGAGTGTAGTGCTAAAGCTTACTCTTTTCTGCTTCCTCAATACACAATGCTCACAGAATTGCAACTTGTCATTTCTTATGCCTTTTAACAGGCTTTGTTTTACAAGTATCTGTAAAGTTTTTTCACCAGCATGTCCCAAATGCATATGCCATAGCTTGGTAGTTTCTGAATCTCTTACTTCCTCTGAAACTGCTACTGATGTTGTCCCAATAACCATACTACCAAGGTATTAGTACAAGTTATTTTTCCAAACACTTTTTACCGCTACAAGTGCTTCAGATGTAACCTTTAATGCCCCATTTTGTATGGTCATAGTAAAGCCTTTTGATTCTAAGACTCCCATAACAATGAGATTTTTCTTCATATCTAGAACATAATGAACATCCGTCAAGACTCTGGTTGAACCATCTTGATTCTTCAAATGAATTATACCAATCTCCAAAACTTTGCATATATAATCATTACCCATGAAAATAAGTCCACCGTCTAGTTCTTCAAAGTTAAAGAACCATTCCTTTTTAGGAGACATATGCAAGGTACATGCTGAATCAAAAATCCAATCACCAGGATGAGATACTATTGACGAACCAACCAATATAAAATCTGGATTTGAATTACTTTCAGCTACATATGCATCAGGCAACACATCTTTTCCTTTCTTATGTAGCTTCAAACAATTTTTCTTTCAATGACCTTTTTCATGACAAAAGGCATATTCATCTTTATCGAGCCTTCCTTTTGAATGAGATCTAACTCTTCTTCCTTTTTGTTGAGTTTGCAGACTCCTTATATAAAGCAATGCAAACTTCCTCAAAAGACATTTTATCCTTCCCAATGAGTAAGCTCATAATTAGGTGATCAAACTCATCAGAAAGAAAGGCTAACAATATCAAGGCTAAATCTGCATCTTTAAATTTTTCATCCATATTTAATAAATCTGCTACTAATTGATTAAAAACAATAATGTGATTGTTTATTGTGGTACTTGGAAAGTATTCAAAATGGAACAACTTCTTCTTCAAATAGAGATGATTCTATCCGTTCTTCTTCATGAACTTGTTCTTCAACGCCTTCCACAACTTACTTGCGGATGTCTCCTTCATGAACATGTACTTTTGTTCTTTTGAGAGACACGCACGAATTGTACCACATGTCAATCAGTTGATATTTTTCCACTCAATTTCGTTGCTCCATCTGGTATCTCTTCTTAAATGAGGATGTTTAGACCTTGTTGAAACATAGCATCTAGAACTTTGCCTTACCACATGCTAAAATGACCGATTTCATCAAACTTTTCCACCTTAAACCTAATATTTATCACCATAGCTCTACCTGAAGTGGATGATTGACTTTTGTTTGAAAAAAAAACTGTTTTCCGTCATTTCTTTAAATTACAACAACTAGGAACTATATCCCAATAACAAACAAACGAAATACAAATAAATATCTAGGTAGAAATCTTCAACTCTGATACCAATTGTTGAAAAAATCGGGTATATTTTTCCTATTTTAAGCAGTTACTATTCACTTATGATTTAAATGAATAAAACACAAACTAACTCGACAAAATAATGTTATTGAAAATATAATGTTAAAATAAACTAAAACATAAATTGAAGTAGAAAATTAAAAATACCATAAATTTAACGAGTTTCGATATAAATATTATCTAGGTATTCGGACATCATTAACCACTTTTACTATATTCAAATGGATAAACTTTAAAATTATAACTAATTAAAAAAAATTGAGCTAATCAATTACACTTATAAAAGAAAAAAAATTTACAAATTTTAGAATATTTATAAATGGTAGATATTTATTTTATTTATAGTTAAAAATATAATAAACATCTTTATTTCTTATAAATGTAAGATTTTTTTAATAGTTCGTTAAGGAGTTATATAATAAATTATAATGGTAATATAATTAGGATGAGTGTGCAGTACGTAATCTAGGGACGCGTATGAAATATTTATATTTGGTCCCCCTGTCTCAGGCTTAGCAATTGAATCTCAAACAAAAAAATGGCAGGTATGTCATTATCGATTTCACCACTGTTTAATCACTGTCATAACGATTTCATTGAACCTTGTACCACCAGCACTCCAATATTGTTTTAAATAAGTTATATATAGAACAAAGCCAGAAGAAAATGCCGATTTATAATGTATAAGACTAGAGGTGAAAAATGGGGAGGGTATGAGTTATTATATGTTCAGCCGAACAGGATACCCACTGGGATAACTTTTGAAATTTGTTGGATATTAACTCTTAAAAAACGTAAGTTAATTATAGTTTTCGGGTTTTGAATAAGACTTCAATTTGTTTTTTTCTTTTCATTTTGAACGTGTCATTACATATATTAATTATAATTGGTATACATGTCGGTAACGGCGCCTAAAAAAGATGATTGATATATATATATATATATATATATATATGATATAATTTCACTTTTAACCTATACAAAGTCGACAAAAAATTGATTTATATTTTTATTTATTAAAATTTAATTATAACACATAGAATAATACATAAAAAAACAGAAGAATTAACTCTTAATGCCATAATACTAGAGGATCCAATTATGATGAGATAAATATTCCATCATTACATATTAACGTTTCTAAAGATTTTAAATTAAAATTATTAAAACGATTATTTAATATTTTAATTTATTTCAGTTATTTATTTTGGTTTCATTTCCGTTTCTCTTTTCTTTATTACAAATTTTTCGCTTCTCTCTCGTGATTATATACATAAAGAGAAAATCGAGAAATGCAAACACCGAAAAGAAAAGAAAGAGAGAGAAGAAAACAAACAAAAAGAAAGGGAAAAGAAAGAAAGAAAAACTGTCAGATACAAAGTGAAAGAGAAAGGAAATAGAAGAAGAAGAAGAAAAAAAGTACTAAAAACAAATCTTTTTTTTGGATTTTATATATAGAGTTATTTTGATTTAAATAGAGATAAAATACATTAAATTTGATGAAATAATAAAATATAGTGTAAGTTATATTTTTATAGATAAATTTTCATAATTTTCTAAAAATTATAGTTATTAAATTTTTTTATCTTAATTACATTATATTATACACAAATCTCGATATTTTAATTTATATGTATATTTATATTTGTTTATTTTTAACTTATTTATTTATATATTATTTTCTATAATCTTAAAATAATTTCTCTGCTTGGATGAACAAATAATTTTTCTTGATATTCTTACCCAACTAGATTTTTTTTCTTCTGTTATTTTATTTATAAGCAATTTAATTTACATGCTTAATTAGTATTTATTTATTTTCTTTTATTAGTTTTAGTATTGTTTCCATCGGATCCTAATTTCTTTTGATCGTTATTGTTTATTAGATTATTGGCTTTTCTTTTAAAGTTTGTTTTGGTTAATTTGCTTATTTACCTGTCTAATTATTTCTATACTATGTAGTTTTGGTTTTTGAAGGAACTCTATCCCTAAAACTGGTTGATTTTTGTTCTGTTTATATTATGACTTATGGAATTACATTACCAATAATAACTTCGTTATTATTAAAAAAATTCAAAAATTTACCCATAGTTAGAAGATTACAAAGATCAATAAAAATCAAATTTATCAATTAAAGATGATAAATCTTTTTAAAATTGATTACATCATGAAAGTTAAGAAAAAAATCTTCAATTTTCATTACCTTTTGAATCAATTTAACTTCTTTAAAAAGAATCAGTACAAAAATATTTTGATAAACAATTCAAGTATGTTCATTTCGGCTTAGTCTAGATTGGATTAAGACCATTAACCCGATTAGGGTTAAGTTCATCAATTCTAAAAATCTTAAGGGATGTTAGATTAACAGATTTTAAGGAATCTTTATTAAGAACGGTAGAAACAGGCTTAAACCTAGGACCGATATCCTTTAATTGTTTCCCAAACATCAAAGTATCTCTAAAAGATACTCAAATATTAAAAACATTAACACTTCAAATCCAAACTCATAATATTAACATTTTATCAGGAACAATTCCAATAGCTTTATTATATAGAGTTCATTACAAAATTATGACGTCCACTTAGGACACTAGGAATATTCATAACTCCGAAAAAGGAGAAACTATTTTATTACAAACTAATTTGTCTAGATCAAATATTACCATCCCTAGGCCAATAAGTTGAGATAATGTAATATACCTAGATAGATGGCTTCTAAAAGGATTTTCTCAACCAATATCTAAAACTCATCAATTAGAAGAACTTGTACAAAATATAGAACTTATGGAAATAATAAAATACAAAAATGAAAATATTAAAATAGGATTCAATAGATCTACATCAATGAGATGCTCTTCAAGTGCCTCAGAGTTTTCATCAATGGATTTACTATTCAAAACAAAACTCAAAGGAATGGATTGTAGTACACCAGTACCCAGACCAGTCTACACTATAGACAATTATGAGATGAGTGAATCACCTCAATTATCACCCATTTTCCCCTTATCACCAACTCAATCCAAAGCCCCTAGCGAACAAGTTAGGACAAATGAGTTAAATGTATTAACAATGGAAAATAAAATATTAGACATAGAAATACTACGTCTAGATATAAATTATCCACATAATAAAAGAATTAAACATTGGTTCTTTAAAAATCACTCAGAACACTCTAGAGCTAGCTGCTTTAGAAAGCATAAGCGTTATGTTAAAGAACATAATAAGAATATAGAATTCTTCGAATAGTTAGAAATCTATAGGGAAACCAAAGGATTAGACTCCTCATTCGTATATCAAACAAAACACACTATCAAAGCACATAGGACACTCCGTAAGCCATGTGAAACATTTCTGGATCATATTACTACCCTAATTTAGGACTGCCCAGTTAGGACATCACTAGTAGTTAACAATGAACATGTTAGCTTCGTATCACTAATGGTCAAACAGTTAGAAACATTACCATATCACATTGTTACCCTTACCCAGGATAGCATAGTTAAATCATCATCAATAATTACCCCCAAACTGGTTAGCAAAGTATTACCAGTTGACCTTAAGTCATACCAAACAGTAGAACCTGTTGACTTAGTCAAACCATCAATGGTATTAATAGGTAACCTACCAATTACTATACAAAGTCCAACACCAGAATCAATAGTTCCACATTATAAGATATCCCTATCAATTAGTCTTTCAGATGTCACAGAAGATGACTTCGATATTAGTCCTAGTGATGTCAACGAAATAGGCTATTAGAGGAAACTGATGAACCATTTAATACAATTAACATGGTTAATATTAAAAAGAAGTTACATGGGAAACTTCAGATGGTTCAGTTGAAGCTGAACATCTTCCATTAAGACTTATTACCATCTCTTACCAGGATAACCAGGTAGAAGCCTTCCCTCTTAAGAACCCTCAAAAGAACTAGGCAACAAACCTTAAAAATATTATTACCCAAAATAATTTTACAAATATCAACCTAAATACTTTAGGAAAACAACTTATAAGGATATAGAAAAATCTAAGAATAGATATTCATTCTACCTCTTATCGAACCTTAGATAGCAGGATTAAGAACCCTATCTTTAAACCTTTCCAGGTCTCCAAACCAGCCCAAGAAGAAATAATATCAAAATTTAAAAAACTTCAAAATTGGAATAATACCGTTAGGTCCCAATTAGAAGACCCGTTTTCAAACAAAATAGGACTAGTTGTTCCTTAGACTCCAACCTCAAAATCAAACCAAAAACCATGACATGATCTTAGTATTCTTAGTAAATTAGGATATGATATATCATATGAGAAAAGTTCCCAAGGAACCCTTTCTGAACCAACTCCTCATATTCAAAAATTAGCTTGACAAGAACCTAGCACAGTTAGGTACCCACATACCAAAGGTACCCAGCCTAATCAGGTAATCCAATATAAGTATAACACATCTTCTATCTATGTTTGGAACATTGATGGATTGATTGATCATGAGATATTAAATATCTTACAGCAGATGACCATGACGTTAAATGCTTATAAAACCTAAATTGGTAAACTGATAAAACAGTTGTTGAATTATTAATAACTAGCTTTCTAAGCCAACTAAAAGGATGGTAGGATCACCTCTTTCAAAACAACAACAGTCAGATATCTACAATGCAATATTGACTGATGAGTGTGGTATACCCATACTTTCACATCAAGGAACTTCTATACATGTTGCAGTCTCCACATTATTCTTTATCATATCACATCATTTTATAGGGATCCATCATATTTAAAAGATAATCCCCATAAAATGATGTGATATGGTAAAAAGTAATGTGGAGACGATATCCTGTATAAGAGTTCCTTGATGTGAAAGTATGGGTATACCACACTCATCAGTCAATATTGCATTGCAGATATTTGACTATTTGACTATTATTGTTTTAAAAGATATTGATACTATCATCTTTTAGTTAGCTTGGAAAGTCAACTATTAAATAATGTTTTAATAATTTTAATTTAAAATCTTTAGAAACGTTAATATGTAATGATGGAATATTTATCTCATCATAATTGGATCCTCTAGTATTATGGCATTAAGAGTTAATTTTTCTGTTTTTTTTTATGTATTATTCTACGTGTTATAATTAAATTTTAATAAATAAAAATACAAATCAATTTTTTGTCGACTTTATATAAGTTAAAAGTGAAATTATATCATATATATATATATATATATATATATATATATATATCAATCATCTTTTTTAGGCGCCGTTACCGACATGTATACCAATTATAATTAATATATGTAATGACACGTTCAAAATGAAAAGAAAAAAACAAATTGAAGTCTTATTCAAAACCCGAAAACTATAATTAACTTACGTTTTTTAAGAGTTAATATCCAACAAATTTCAAAAGTTATCCCAGTGGGTATCCTGTTCGGCTGAACATATAATAACTCATACCCTCCCCATTTTTCACCTCTAGTCTTATACATTATAAATCGGCATTTTCTTCTGGCTTTGTTCTATATATAACTTATTTAAAACAATATTGGAGTGCTGGTGGTACAAGGTTCAATGAAATCGTTATGACAGTGATTAAACAGTGGTGAAATCGATAATGACATACCTGCCATTTTTTTGTTTGAGATTCAATTGCTAAGCCTGAGACAGGGGGACCAAATATAAATATTTCATACGCGTCCCTAGATTACGTACTGCACACTCATCCTAATTATATTACCATTATAATTTATTATATAACTCCTTAACGAACTATTAAAAAAATCTTACATTTATAAGAAATAAAGATGTTTATTATATTTTTAACTATAAATAAAATAAATATCTACCATTTATAAATATTCTAAAATTTGTAAATTTTTTTTCTTTTATAAGTGTAATTGATTAGCTCAATTTTTTTTAATTAGTTATAATTTTAAAGTTTATCCATTTGAATATAGTAAAAGTGGTTAATGATGTCCGAATACCTAGGTAATATTTATATCGAAACTCGTTAAATTTATGGTATTTTTAATTTTCTACTTCAATTTATGTTTTAGTTTATTTTAACATTATATTTTCAATAACATTATTTTGTCGAGTTAGTTTGTGTTTTATTCATTTAAATCATAAGTGAATAGTAACTGCTTAAAATAGGAAAAATATACCCGATTTTTTCAACAATTGGTATCAGAGTTGAAGATTTCTACCTAGATATTTATTTGTATTTCGTTTGTTTGCTATTGGGATATAGTTCCTAGTTGTTGTAATTTAAAGAAATGACGGAAAACAGTTTTTTTTTCAAACAAAAGTCAATCATCCACTTCAGGTAGAGCTATGGTGATAAATATTAGGTTTAAGGTGGAAAAGTTTGATGAAATCAGTCATTTTAGCATGTGGTAAGGCAAAGTTCTAAATGCTCTGTTTCAACAAGGTCTAAACATCCTCATTTAAGAAGATAAGGAGGAGTGAGATGATGTTCTATCTTACCACCTTTAATTTGGTAAGGTTCTTGACTGAAGAAGGTCCTATTTAACTTGAGGGTGAATAAGATTTTCAATTTGTTAGTGTTATTGAAGCATGGAAACATTCTGATTATCTATGTCAGAACTATGTTTTGAATAGTTTAACTAATTCATTGTATAATAAAAAGAAGAAAACTAAAGACTTGTGGGAATCATTAGATCGAAAGTATAAAACTGAAAATGCATTTACTAAGAAATTTTTAGTTGCTCGCTTTCTTGAATATAGGATGGTGTACTTTAAACTTGTATGTATTCAAGTATGTGAAATCTAAGATATCTTATCAGATATGTATGATGAAGGGATGGTACTTAGTAAAACCTTCCAAGTTGCAGCTATTATTGAAAAGTTGCGTCTATTAAGGATAGGGTTCAAGGCCTACCTTAAACACAAGCGAAAGGACGTTTCTTTGAAAACCTTGCTAATAAGATTCAAAGTGGAAGAAGACAACATAGCTTCTTCTAAAAGAGAGTATATCACATCAGCACCCAAAGCTAATGTGATGTAGCATGGTACCCAAAGCTAATGTGATGTAGCATGGTACCCAAAGCTAATGTGATGGAGCATGGTCAAAGTTCCAAGCATAATAAGAATAAGGGTAAGGACAAGCTAGGTAAAAGGTCTAAATTAGGACCTAGAGAAACAACTTTTAAGAAGTCAACTTTTAGAGAGATTTGCTTTAACTGTCAAAGGACAGGGCATAAAGCCCCAGACTGTAAATTTCCAAAAAGAAAGGTGAACCATGAGGTAAATATGGTTGATGATATCACCCATGATATCTATGATATTGACTTGTGTGTAGTCATTTTTGAGGTGAACTTGGTGGGATCAAATCCAATGAAGTGGTAGATTGATACTAGTGCAACAAGGCATGGATGCTCGGTTAAAGAGCTTTTCACAACTTCTAAATTAGTGTAAGATAGAGAGAAGCTCTTCATGGAAAATTCTGCCACATCAGCCATTCAAGGGCAAGGCCAAGTCAAAATGAAGATGACATCTGGGAAGTTATTTACATTAAACAATATAATTTATGTGCTAGACATTTGTAAGAATCTTGTTTTTAACTCATTGCTAAACAAGCATGACTTTCGGATGGTGTTTGAATATGATAAGGTTGTTGTGACAAAAAATGGAATGTTTTTGGAAAAGGGATATGTATATGAAGGGCTATTCACTGCTATAAAAATGGATATTTAAGTCTATATGTAAAATCGGTTTGGTGTAGAACCGACGCTATCCATATAGTTCGTAGCGTCGGTTGACGTATAGAACTGATGCTATCCACATAGTTCATAGCATCGGTTGACGTGTCAAACTAACGCTACACGTGGACGTAGCGTCGGTTGACACGTAGAACCGATGCTACACACGTGGATATTTCCTTTTCTCTTCTTTCTTTCCCAGACAGAAACTATTCTAAGTGTTGCATAACTCTCAAAAACCCAAAACCTCCTCCACTTTTTCTCATTTTTCGGCCATCTATGACCATCAATTTCAGCGCCGGTTAGTGGGTTTTCTTCCTCTATAACTTATCTTTTAGATCTCCTATTTTTTTGAACAAAATACTCAAAAATAATTATACCCATTTCTCATTTACAAAATACCATTTTTTTTCATTTCCTTCATTTTGTCACTTGATTTACTCTTGTAAGTATTTTTATTAATCCTACGCACTTATTATTCATATTTTTTCTGTTATTATATGTTATTATTTATGTGTATAGATTTTTGTATTATATATGTAGGTTTTGTATTATAACATTAGAAGAAGAATATGATGATCTTGAATAACATAGAACAACACTATGGTAATTTTTTTGCTATTAATTAATATTTTATTTTTCATTTATTTGTATTATTTAAACTATTTGTTAAATAGATTTTGGTTTTTTTCTCTTATTATGTAGTGATCAAATACATATTTTAATTTGAGTATAATAGAAAATGAGTAAATTTTGTAATAAAAAAAATTAAAAATTTAAAGTCGGTTCATGCATTGAACCGACTTTAATAGTCCGTTTTGTAGTAGTAATTTAGTTCAATGTAATGACTATAAAAGCTAAGAATATTAATTATTTTGCTTATTTTCTTGAGTCTTCAAACTTGTTGTATGGTAGACTAAGTCATGTTAGTTATGATACATTGCGTAGACTAATTAACATGGAACACATACCTGTATTCCAAATAAATTCAAAGCATAAGTGTGAGACTTGTGTTGAGACAAAAATGACTAGGTCATCATTTCATTCGATTGAAATAAACACTAAACCCTTTGACTTAATCTATAGTGATCTATGTGATTTGAAATTTCTCCAAACAAGGGTGGTAATAAGTATTTTATTACTTTTGTGATAACATAAAATATTGTTATGTGTATTTGCTTAAAAACAAAGATGAAGCTATAGAGAAATTTATTCTTTATAAAACAGAAATTGAGAATAAACTCAACAAGAAGATCAAGGTATTACATAATGATCATGGTGGTGAATACGAGGTATCGTTTGGTAAATTCTGTGCACAACACGAAGTTATTCATGAAATCATAGTGCCTTATTCACCTTAGTAAAATGAAGTTGTTGAACGTAAGAATTGTACATTGAAAAAATTATCTTAAAGACGTTGTGTGATACACAGACTTCGATCCTTTAATTTATACATATATTTATATTTATGTATTTCTAATTTTATTCTTAACATGTTTATTGATGTATTATTTCCTACAATTAATATAGTAACATGATTATAATCTCAACTTTTTGTACAATTTTTGCACTTTATTGTGTGAACGTGTGAGATACATAAGGGTGTTTGAGAAAGAATTACTCTTATAAATATTCTCGTTAATAGCTGAGAGTAAAAGATAATAATATTTTATAACATTTAATTTTGTCTTATTAACATAACGTTTTATTTATATGTAAATTTTATAGTAAAATTATTTATATATATATATATTCATTTTTTATACAACTAGTGTATTTGTTATACTTTGTATGTAATAATATATACTTATTGTAGGCTTTAAGAAGAGGTCAATTTGAACCCGTATTATATGTACGGTAAATACATGACTGCGTAAATGTAAATGAAGTCTCCAGTTTGAAAAGAATTTCACTAAATTCCAATTCCAACTCCTTGATTAAAAAATAATTTAAAATGATAAATATGCCATATTATTTTTTATAATAAAAATAAAAAACTGAGTTAAATGAATAATAAAATGAAAAGTCATGTTTTAAGCTAGTATAAAAAAATATAGTTGAAAATATTAAGATTAAAAATTAAAATAAATCATTAACCTCTCTCAATCATTTATAACTTTTTCCCTCTTTTATATGTATATCTCAATTTCTTTATTCTATCTCTCATTGCTCTTTTTAACCCACTTTCTCTGTGTCACTCTCTTATTTGATTTTAACCCACTTTCTCTCCATCTTGACATCTGTGTCACTCTAGATTAAGTTGTTGGATTTTTAATTCATAATTTATTGATTTCAATGTATATTCAATTTTTAGTATTTTTATGGATTTATTGACATTTTATTCATTTAGCATTTTCTTTGCAGAGTAGTTGGTTAATACAAAGAAAACTAAAATTATGATATCCATACTATTTGAATAAACCTCTAGGATTTTATCGATATGAACTATTGTAGTTTTTTTGTTTGGTCAAAATGTTCAAGGTAAAAAAAAAAAGAATAATATTATTGTTAAATTAAATTAAATTATTAAATTATGAAAAAATGAAAATATAAAATAAATTAAAACAATACAAATATTGTTTGTCCATGTTACAGACATACAGTGGATAGCGCGTCTTTGATGAACATAAATAATTGTGGATGGCATTACAGGACCACTTGTGATTTCTGATTACATAAACATGGTGCCTCCATGCAAAAGATGGGATGAAATATAATTGTCTCATTTGATAATATTAATTTTATTTGTATACATATGGTCCAACCATGTATATCTGTCTTTGAAAATAAAGGCGATAGATAACTATTTTTATTAATCAACTTTATTCCACTAATAAATATAGTCCAATTTATGTGTAATATATATATATATATGGTGTGAATTTTATTACTTTTATAATTTTACCTCCTAAAAGTTAAACTCAAAATTAATGAAACTATTATAATATGTTAATGTTTTATTAAGTTATCACTTTTAATAATATGCAAAAAATTGGATCGGATTGAATTGGATGATAAATTTCACTATGTATCATCTGATTATATCAAAAATATTTAAATATATATTTATATTTTATATATTAGTTATATTCGTATTGATCATTTCTATATTAGTTATATTTTAAGGTTTTTTTATTCAAATGAGTTTATGTTATGTCAAAATTTAAATTTTTTATTTAAAAATACAAAAAAATAGAGTTAATTAAGTTTATTAATCGGATTGATCGGATTCAACTTATCCAATTCGAATAGGTTATCGATTCAATCCAAATAGATTACGTATCAGATTTAAAAGGTGATCGGATCGGTTGCGGATTAGAATGTTTCAATCCGATTAGATAGTCAAATTAGATCGAATGAATATAAAATTAACAATTTCGATATGATGTATACCATAATCACTATGTATATCAATGTCTTATTATGACATATTAAATTACAAATGAGGTATGCAATAAGTTAATGTCTATTCACGTTATGTTCATACTTTACCACCACATGTTAATTTCTCTTCACGTTATGTCAGCACTTTTAAGATAATAAGGCATTATCATAACATGTTAATATCTTTATTATGTCAATGACTTGTTAAAACATATCAATATCTTGATACATTATATCAATATTTTACCACAAAAAATTCTTTAAGATGCAATGGCTTATGATGGGAAACCCTTACCATTAAATATATAGTAGTTAAATCCTTCAAGACTATTAAAATTTTAAGATGTTATATGAAATAATTTTCAAAATTAATTTTGAAAGATAACTTATTAAATGCGACCACAGTTAAAATTTTAATATTTTGCAAGAAAAAATTATATTTTGTATATCATTGTAAATTTGTTTTAGTTTTTGTTTTGTTAAAAAAATATTTTTAATTGAATGACCGTGTATACTTAAGAAGTTTCATCCATTATGTAAACAAATTTAATAAAAAACGATCACATAGTGTTCAATTTTACATGACACATATCATTTTATAGTATATTTATTAACATTATGAACAAAAATTAGATGGAAATCTTTAAATCCAACAAGGATTATGTTAGATCATAGTGATATTTTTTAACAAATCAAAAATTAGAAGAAAATTATTGGAGTCATGAAACATAATTCAACAGCAGCACAAATTCTGAAATGTTGGTGTTGGAGCATCTGCTACTTGGGTATGATTTCCCATCTTTTCAGGATTTTCACGTTTTAATTATAAATATTAATGATCTATGGACACAAATGTCATTTTTAAGTAAAGTTATACATTTTTTTATTCATACCTTTATTTTAAATTATAAAAAATATATAAACGTTGTAAAATAAGTATATAACATATATGAAATATTGAAGATGAGCGAAAAATACATAATAAAAAAAACCTTAAAATGAGGGCATTTTAAGCCATTCTTACCATCATCTCATGTGAGTTTTACAATGATTAATAGTTTATTCTTAATTATTATCAAATAACCTTTTAGAGAAAATTGTGCTTATCAAAATTAATAAGGAGGAGGTGTTTAAAAAATATAAATCCCTTAATTTTCGAGAAACTATAAGTTCAATCTCTCAATAAAAAAAATTACATGCGTTAATTTTTTAAATTAATTATAATTAGTTAATTATAAATAAATTAAACTAATGAGTTTATTACTCAACAACATATAGTCTATTTATGTACGTATAAGATTTGAGATTCAAGTAAATAATATAATTATATATTTAAAAAAAAACTATGATCAACAAATTAGTAAAAATATTTTTCTAATAAATTTTAAAAAGCACATGGTGGGTTAACGAAATTTATCAACATTTTCATCCACTATAATATCTTATCAAAAATACAGAAAAAAGTTGGACTCAGCTTGTGAAGTGGTTCTATCAACATGGAAAAGATGGGAGACTTAATGTATAGGGACAACAATTAGGAACATGCATGCAATGTTAAATCTTGCCGATTATAATCAATTACTTAAATTTTGAAATTTAACACAAAGTTGAGAGTGTGATTAAAATGTATTGTTTCATAGGAAGGGGAGGGAGTCAAAGGCTTTAATTTGCAGGAGAGTTGTTTGATGCATTGTCAAATGATTGTGTGGATACTATAAATTCTTCCCAAGAGGAATAAATGACTATAGACACTTAAAGTCGTACTAAAAGACTGCAATCAACTTCCGTAGGTTGTCGTTTTGTAATTTTAATTTGAAACAGGGATGTGTCATTCTTGTTGTTAAACTATTAGGTAATTGTACTTTGTTTTTCATTAATCAAGGCATCTAGAAGATCTTTGTTTTTTGGGAGATTTTATTGATTGAAATTCAAAGTGCATAGATATACGTTAACAAGATCACTAAAAACAACAAGAATAACACATATAATTGTTAACTATTTATTACTTACTTTAACTCTCTTATGAATTAATGCATTATAAACAGGACAAAAAGAAGGAATAAAAATTGATCATCTAGAAGGATATTTTCTAAGTTTCATTGTTCAACGAGACTATATATTAGCTTATCCATCAACAATCCTATAATAATCAATAGAATTTGCAACTTAAACATAAAAAAACCGTTTTGAAATTGATCTCACACCTCTTTACCACAACTAACACCAACTAGAGTCAACTTCTTACCCCCTCGATTTACATCATTGTGAAGCTGTACTTCACTAAAAAACACATACTAACAACCAATCAAACTCTTCCGGCCTCAAATTATCTTCCTTTTAACCATACACAAGCAACACAATAACTCAAAAATTATAATTTAAAAACTTCATAGCATTCAACTACATAAGCCAAGAAAGGACCAAATAATATAGTTTGGAAAAACACTCACTTGCCAAAACAAACACAGATTATGATCTAACAAGCAACCGGAGAAATGATCCATTGAAAAAAATTTATTGAGAGAAACAAAACTTTAGAGAGGAGATGAGAGCACTCACCAATCAAAGGAAGATCACAAGAAATAGGCACAAGCAAACTCACATAAATAAGCATAAGCAAAATAAAAAAATAAGTATAAACAAAATCAGTATAAATAACAAAATTAGCACCAAAGGACTAGTAAATTATCAAGTCATCTACCAGAGCTTCAAGCAATGAGGCAAATCCAAGAGCTTCTACACTCTCAGAAAGCTAAAATATTCATACTCGAAAATCACAACACCAATATTCTGCATCAATTTTGACACATTTATTTGCTTTTTAGAATCAACTGACAACGAAATAGAGAAGAGGAGAGCTCAGTCGAGGACATGGTAACTCACGAAGGTGCAGGTGAACGAATATTGCAAGTGATTATAAGAAAAGGAAGATTAGTAAGATGACAACAATGATTTAATCATTATAATTTTGATGTTTGACATCTTCCAAGAAACAAGAATATTTTAACAAATGCTTTTACTAGAGAATTGATACCTTTAATTATTTTTGTTCTTATAAGAATGAAACATCTTGATATAAGATCAAGATAAAATAAAAGTGATAAAAATATTTCAAGAACAACTCGAGCTTTTATACCTCGAGAAGTCTCTTATGGAGATAAGAAATAAACATGAAGAATTTAATTGTTCAAAACGGCTCTTTTAAAAACTATAAAAAGGAATCTTCATCAAAAATTCAATCTAAAGAAAGTAAAACTTCTAATGAAAGAATTCATTATGAAAAATGAACCTAATAGTTTAAAAGAAAGTAACATCTTTAAAATAAAAAATAAAAAGTTCAATTAGGCTGATAAGGCAGACAAAGACTTATGTGGTCTATAATGACCCAAAATCAAGAATCTACAATAACTTGACAAAAACAAGTACGTATATTCTTGAGTTTAGTGAAATAACTCATAGAGCATTTACCAACAAAATAGAGACTGAATGCAATTATGCTAATTACAAAGTACCAAAACTAATAACTCTAGAGGGGATAGTAAAGAATTATTCAACAACACTACAACAATAACCTGCACATCCAACATGAGAGTAAGGCATTTAGTGCTATTTAGGGAAATATATCCTCATAAATTCATTAGTCATTGAAGATGAAAATGACCAATATTAAAATCTTATTAAACTATAATAGTTGAATTTCTACAACTTAGCAAGAAAATCTACCCATAAACACATAGAAGATATGAAGTTATATATTACATAAAAGGAATTTCCTACAGGGAGTAAATTCAACATTTTGAAAGGAGATGATATAATATTTGTTTACAAAGCTTTCCATATATGACTAATATAAAACATATATCTAGGAATTAATTTAAGCGAATTAAATTATTTTTTGAAATTTTTTAAAAAAGAAATCAAGAACTTTAGAAAGAAGATAAAAACATGTGACAAGCTTGTTTATCTTAGATTTTTTTAGTTCACTAACGGACTGGAATAAGGAAGGATGTATCAATCCCTATCACTTTATCAAGATAGAGATTTTTAATACAAACAGAGAAGTTTCCAAACCAAGGACACTTTAGAAAAAGAATTCAACACGGATGAACTCTATGTATTAAAAGGTTAAATGTTAAGCCAAAAAAATTGATAATTCTACTGAGATCAAAGTAAACTACTCAACTAATAAATTTATTGTCACTTCCCATAATAATATAGCTCTCGTCGAAGATAATGGTGAAAAAATCACCAAAAAAGAATAAAAAAGAATTGTCAATAAAAACGACAAAGAAAAATAAAGATGTAATATCTAGATATTTAGTCAGCATCATATGCCAATAAAAATCAATGGCTGAAATTGATAAGACAAAAAGTAATAAAATAAACAAATTATTAAAGTAAAGATAAAACAGTAATTCTCATATTGTAAATAGGGATTCCTTATGCTATAAAAAAAACTCTTATTTTCATTTGAAAACACATGAAAAAAATAGAACACATAGCTTCTAGCAAAGTAATCTCTTTTATCCATAAATCCTAACCAACAATTATGTATCCAGTAATTATATGCAGTTAAGAATCTCTTCAAAGTTATTAGTTAGTCTTAAAATTGTGATAATTATTATATTATGAATAAAATAAAATATAGTAACTCTTTTTGAGTAAGTCTAAATTAAACACTATAATGTATAAGATTCACCATTATCAAAAGGGTATTAAGGTTTGAGTAAAACTGAGATATAACCGATATAATAATAGAAGACAAAAATAAGGAAAGACAATGATGAACCTATTAAATTCAAGAGAGTATTAAGGCTTGAATAAAAATGAAATATGACCGATATAACATGAAAAGACAAACATAAGGGAAGTCACTGATGAACCTATTAAATTCAAATATAATAATTATAATTTTAAGTTAATTAAGGATCTTAAATATTTAAATATTTTCTTATCTCATTTTATAATACTGACAAACAAGAAGATGAAAATAAAAATAATACAATGTTATGATAAAAAAATTAAAAAATTATCTTTAATCAATAATATACAAAAATGATAGGAATTAACAACTAACGTTAAACAACTAGTACTAATTTGATATAAGAGTCATGAGATAAAATATATTTATAAAAAAATATCAAAAAAAGGCCTACAAGAATAGAAATATCAAGCAAAAACTTTTAAAACCAAAATAATAAATCTAAGACTAATTTATTATGATAAAAAAACCTATAAATTTTAGACTATTTAAGATAAAATCCGCAAGATAGCAAGATTTTTCAAAAATCAAATGCACAAAATCAAGAAGTCTATATCTACTAAATCCAGATCTCTCACTCCATCACTACTGCACTAGATATGTATTTCAAAATCACCCGCCTTCAAACCTACCGCATAGTTTCACCCGACCTTCGTCTTGCTGCCAATTCCCCACCATCCCTTTCAATTCTAGTGATTCTCCACCATCGATTGTAGCTGCTCTCAGAGGCTTTGACCTCGTTGGATCTCCCTTCTCTTAAACTAGTAGTGGACTTTCTTTTGGTAGTATTGGTGATTTTGGTGCTACTTTGATGAAGGATTTTGACAAAGATGAGCAAAATTGGTAGTGATTGGCTATAATTTTTAAGTCGGATTCTCCAAACTTCTGTATTTTTATTTGTGGGGTTGATGTTTTTATAGTATCTATATTTTAACGAAAATATCATAAATTGAACCCATAATATTAAAAAGTTTTTTTTTTAAGTATCTATAATATTAAAAAAATTCACCTATAATGTTTTAAAATATTTTAATTAGTTCTTTTGACAAAAAAAAAAGAATCATTTTTAACTATTCAAAAAGACAAAATCAAAACATTTATAACTTTTCTTAATATTAAAAATACAATTTTAACTTTTTAATATTATAAATATTAAATAAAAACCCCAAATAAATAATTTTATAAAGTACCGAGTATCAATTTACTTGGTGAGGTAGCTTTATTCTGTTGGTTTTGGTTAAATTTGAGTTGATATAACAGCCCTTCCTAGTTTAATTTGGGTGCTAACGATCAGTTTACTAGAGGCCAGAAGTGATTTTTCTAAACATTATTTCTTCGATAGAGAGATGATCCCTTCGTAATTCATACCTTAGAGAGATGATCATTTCTAGTTGACAGCAATCTGTAATTTCACGTTGTATGTGTTTAGGATTATGGGTTATGTTCGGGGCGTATTTTTTGTGGCTTTTTGCTTAATGAGATCTCACTTTTAGCATTCAAGCCCAGAATTATGTAATGGTTTTCTTTACTTTTAATACCACGTGAACACAACGTACTCAATAAAATCTCTTTCCAATTGAAAATGTTTTCTTGCCATTGCATTTTGCAATCTTACATGGAATTTTGCAAATGAATACATGCCGCACTCCATAATAGCTACAATGACCTCATCAGGATTTTTCCCATGTATAATAAAAAACTGAACCACACCAGTAGCAACCAGTCTAATAACGCATGCTAATGCCGACCCAACATTGATCTTGTCCCTATACTCTCTTTATATCGTCTCAGTAGCCGTATCCTGGCAATAGAAAGCCAAAATTCAGCTTGCAACAATGGCAATTTAGAAAATAAATGAATAAAGCAATGGCATACATTATGATAAATCTGAGTCCTAACTACTAATCTAGAATGCGCTAATAATTCTTCGGACTCACCTGAATTGTCCATGGGGTTTCCGGATGGCATTGGTTCTGGCTCTTTAATCTCCACAACCACACAGTCCGACATTAAGAAAGTCTTCGCAACTGAGGATGCATGCTCTAAGCAACATCTAACAACCTGAATCATAAATGAACAATGTAAATGGTACCTTACACAAATGACGAGACAGGAGCATTAGAAGCCACAAGGAAAGGAGTGTTACAATCCCAAAACAACAGCTAACCTTGGTTGGATCAATTATTCCAGCAGCCATCAAATCCTCATAGTTTCCAGTCGCTGCATTGTAACCATACTTGGCATTGTCGTAGGAAAGAACCTGATGGAAAACTTCATCACTAAAAAGCACAAGATACAATTTTTTATAATAGACCATCAAGGATGAATCACAAGGCAAAAGGAATACCTTCTCACTGACTACACTTCCATTGACACCAGCATTCTTAGCAATCAACTTAAGAGGGTAACTGAGAGCTCTTTTCACAATGTCAGCTCCAACCTGGAATTTATGTGAAAGTAAAACCATTGAACTACACTTTGGAGACAAACGACAATAATAACAATGCCACAATTCAAGATCCAGAAGCAGATTCAAGCATTATCATACAAATAAATTACCTTCTCTTCATCGTTTTCAAGGCTATCCTTGATTGCATCTACCTTAGATGCAAGCCTCAGCAAGGTACATCCACCACCAACTACAATACCTTCCTCAACAGCTGCCTGAAAGTCAAAGGTTGGAAAGGTTGCTATTACTTTGATTGGCCACGTCAAAGAAGGTGGAGAAAATAGCCTAAACATTGATATTATACACACAATGAATCAGTATCTCTTACCTTTGTGGCATTAAGAGCATCTTCAACTCTCAGTTTCTTTTCCTTCAGCTCTGTTTCAGTTTGTGCTCCAACCTTAATATCCATAGAAGCAAGCGACTTTTAAATACATGTAACATGGCATTATAGAATGATACTTTATGCAAGTACCTCAATGTTTACCTGTATCACAGCAACACCACCAGATAATTTTGCAATTCTTTCATTAAGTTTTTCCTTTTCATATTCCTGATCTGCAGCCTGCTCAACAGATTTAACTCAAATTAAACTACCATTAGCTAAAAGAAAATGATCAAAAAACCTGTCACAAGAATGCCAAAGTATTTACCACAAAAAAATGAACTTCAAGTTCATACCTCAATTAGATTTCTAATCTGTGTAACTCGCTTGTTAACTGCTTCCTGAGTGCTACCATCACCAACAATAGTAGTGGTATCCTTGGTAAGCACCACCTTTGAAGCATTGCCAAGGACTTCCTTACCTACTTTGTCTAATGAGAGCCCCACCTCTTCTCTGATTACAGTTCCTGAAAGCCAATAGAAAATTTTGAATATGAAACGATAACAAGGATGTTAACAAACGATTTTTTTTTTAAATAATTATGTCCAGGGGTATTTTAGCATTTTTGCTCCCTAGAGTTTACCGAAGTATTTTACCATGAACTGATCGCAATTAGGATTTGAGTAAAATACTAGGGTAAATTCTAGGGAGTTAAAATACTAAAATAACCACCATTTGACACCCCGTCCTGATATACACAAACAGGGTGCAAAATAGTAAGAGATGTCAATAACCTCCTGTTAGAATAGCAATATCATCAAGATACTGGCTCTTGCGGTCTCCAAAACCAGGAGCTTTCAGGGCAGCAATCTTTAAGGCCCCTCTAAGCTTGTTCACAACAAGGGTTGCAAGAGCTTCCTGCTCAATATCTTCTGCAACAATCACAATGGGATATCCACTTCTAATTGCATCTTCTAAAACATTGACAAGGTCCCTAGCATTTGTAATTTTTTTGTCAACAAGAAGCAACTGCACAAAAAAGTCTCATTAACTAGATTGCATAAAATATACAAATTATCTTATTGAGAAACAAACAGGTAATAATTTATTGTCAGATGAATTACCTTGCAATTCTCATACTCAACAGCCATTTTCTCACTATCAGTGACAAAGTAAGGGGAAATGTAACCACGATCAAACTGCATTCCTTCAACAACATAGAGACTGTTCTCGGCACTTTTTCCCTCTTCAAGAGTCACCACTCCCTTCCTACCCACTTTACTCATGGCTTCAGCAATCATGTTTCCTACTTCATAGTTGTTTCCGGCACTAACAGCAGCCACATCAGCCAATTCACTGTCTTCAACCTGCATTCACAAGTCATTCAGCATCATAATTCCAACCTTGTGCTTGAAAAGAAGCACCAAATACTAATCAATATACCTCTTTTGACATTGACTTAAGTTCAGACACCAAAGCTTTTGTGGTCTTCTCAATGCCTCGTGTGATCAATACAGGATTTGCTCCAGCTGCTACAACCTGAAAGATTAAACTCACTTAACAACATTGATTGGAATATAGTATGAATCAAATCACAAAAACATCCTTTGGAATTAACTTCCCAAAACATCAAGTCAGATTTTCAGCTACAAAAACAGCAATACAATCACAATACAGACCTTGACACCTTCAGCAATAAGACCTTGGGCGAGCACAACAGATGTTGTTGTCCCATCACCAGCCAAGTCATTGGTCTTGGCGGCAGCCTGTCTCACTAGTTTAGCTCCAATATTCTCCACAGGATCCTCCAATTCAACCTTTTGCAGAAATTCAAATAATCAAATTCAAAAGATATTAATCATGGATAACGACTTATGTTTAAAATTGAACTGAAAACTCAATCCAATGAAACCCAAAGCAGATGAGTGCAACTAGGATAAGCTCCATATGTCTTAGACATAGGTTAGGTTCGTGTACTTGGTACTTGGGGATCTAATTGAACACGAAAAACCAAACAATCATGTTGTGTTCTTGTCTCAATAACAATGTTTCTCCATACAAAAATACAAGAGATAAATGTATTACCTCCTTAGCCACAGTTACACCATCGTTGACAATTTTGGGGGAACCATACTTGCTCTCTAAGACAACATTCCTGCCTTTAGGTCCAAGCGTAACTCCGACTAAATCTGCAAGCTTGTTCACACCAGTCTGAAAATTTTCGAACAAGTCAATTATACAAACAATTAAAAAAAATTATAAAACATTCAATAGATAAACGATTAATCGTCAATACAAATACCCACTTGAAGTTTCTTAATGGCAGTACCATCCTTGTTGAAATGTAACTCTTTAGCCATGGCAGAGATCCTAGGAGAAGGTGTTCTTCTTAAATGCACATTACGCCTCCTACCAGTGAAAGAGCAAGAAGAAATTGAAGCAGAGGACGACAAACTCTGAAATTTCTTATCCACTACACGACTGCTTGGAGCAGCCAAAGAGCCAGCCGATGTCATCCCCGTGAAAGTAGATGCCATTAACTCCTTCAAAAGCTGCAATTTCATATAAAACAATCAATCATTGCATCTCTTTCGTCTTAATCCACCACAGAAAAAATTCAAAAACCACTACAAAACGGTCATTCATTTATATTAAAACCAGATTCAGTTCCATCCTCTCTACCCAAATGAAATACCCATTGAAAAATATTGATTTCTGAGCACATAGTCCAACTGTGTTTCGTTTAACTACCTACGTGTATGTACGTGTATATATATATATATATATATATGAACTAAGAATATCTGGAATGTTTTATGCAGAAACGAAGAATTTTAACTCAGTTGGAATAATTTGAATCGATAAACGGAATGATTGTACTAAAAATGAAATTCCAATTATATTATCGAGGCTACAAAAAACTGAAGCGAAAAAGTTTAAAACGCCTAATTTTCAATTTCAAAACAACATGAAAAGCGAAGAAAAAAAACAAAGCGTATAACAACACATGGAACCTTGACTTACATGAAGAAAAAGCGAAGATACGGAAATTAAGGTGTTTAGGGTTTAGAGTAGGTAGAGAAGTCTGAAGGGTACTTCTTTGAGTTTTTTAGATAAGAAACGCAGAGAGTGTTGATAGTAAAAAACTGAGAACGGAGATTGGTTAGGTTAGGTTATGATACCAAATCCCGTATTATATTGGTGGGCTTCTCTTGAAATTTCGAGAGTAACTGACCCATATTTCTCTGTTCTTGTCCTATTTTAGAACCATCTAGAACTCGTAACATTATTCACAATTTCCTAAATTATTTATTATGTATATTGATTTTTTTAAAAATAAGTTAAAAAAATAACTATAAAATAATATCTTTCTTTCAATTTTTATATTTTTATCATTAAAAAAAATTAATCCATTTTAAATTTAAATTAAATTATAATTATTTAAATATAATCATTATTAAATTTTATCTAATTCAATTTTATTTATTATTATTTTGATTATATTTTAAAAATATTATTTCATATAATTTCTTAAATAAATTTTATAAAAACACACATGGAATTCAATAATAGATAAGCATGTGAAAATGTCAAATGATTTGATGCGGCACTTTTTGGGAAAAATAGTATCTATTAATCTTAAAAATTTAAAAATTGTTAAAAAATAAAAATTAATGTGAAAATTGCGAATATTTAAACTTTATAAATAAAACTGTATCATTTGTGTATTATAAATTAGTTATTATGACTAACTTATAAGTATAAGCAAAATATGTAGCCTAAATTGAAGAATTGTAACAATTCTAACATTTGGGTTTTAAATATCAATAAGTAGGTATAAAGAGTTGTTCTATAAAAAATATATTTTATCTCTCTATTATTTCTCATAAATAATTATGCTTAATTAATAACTATTAAGAAATTGATAATTTATATTTAAATGTGAAACTATTTAAAATTAAGTAAATTTACATCTTATAAAAATGGCTATTTTAAAAGAAGAACATGACTTTTTTTAACAATGTAATTACCATAAATTGTTTTTTTTTAATCATTTTAACGAACTTTGTGTTCATGTTTTTGTTCTCCGTATAACATATCTAGATACTTATTATTCTAAGCAACAATATTATAATTAATATAAACTTTGTTTACTCTTTTTTATATAGATTAATTATTATATTTTTTAACCTAATTTCATATATCTGCTTAAGTTTTTCATTCGAACTATTATGATTTCACCTATTTAATATACACAGAAGACCAATACCAAGAAAGATAACGCATTTTTTTACTCTCTTTTAACTATTCAATTAGATCTTAACCATTTAAGACTCTAATATGAATTAAGTTGGTACTATAAGTAATACTTAGTCCAAATGGTACCAGCTTTTAAGAATCTATGTCTAAAAAGATCTAGGTCACAAGTTCGAGGTGGTCAAAAAAACCCAACAAACTAACCAATGTAAATTTCAACCAGAGTCTAGGAAACCCCTAAAGATATTATCTAAAACCCCAATACAATATGTTGATAAAAAGATGTCTTTTAATGTTTGAACATATGTTAACATATTTTAAGAATATCTATGTAGGTTTTTCGTTTGAGGTATTATGATTATACTTAGTTGATAAACACAAGAGACTAATCTCAAAAATGTGAAAGAATTGTGTTATTTGTTTTTGAGGTTGATCTCCTGTATATATCAATCAGGTGCAACCATAATACCTCGGATAAGAGACCTACGTAGATATCTTTAAAATGTGTGAACCCATGTTCAAACATTATATATTTTTTCTTTTAATTATTTCTCGACTTCGCTACCTTTTATATATTTTTAATTTTTAATAATTTTAAAACAATAAAAACTAAAATTTCATAAATATAATACATTAAAAATTGAATGATTTTATCATTTTGAGGTAAACATTAGAACATCAAGGTTAACAAAGTTAATGTACTTAATATGTATAAAAATTCAAAACAATAAGTATTTTTAACATTGTTAAACTTATTACATATAAATACATAATTAATTTTCTGCTAAACTCTATGAACTCTTTACATGATAGTTAAATAAATTATATGTTATGATACAATTCTAATATTTTAAATTAAATTTTCACTTTTCACTTGAAGTAGTTTTTTATTGATCTTGATAACAATTGTGAATATTAGTATTGATAGATAATAAAATTTTCCAAATATTATTAAAATATACGTATTAAAATAATTTGATGAAAAAAATTAAATATTCATATGGTTTAAATGGACCGCATGTATTAATCATATTACAATATCTAACTTTATAGTTTTATAGTTAGTTATATTATTATGAATTTTGGTATAGAAAAATTAAAATTAGCATTTAGTTAATAAGAAGGGTTGTGACCTGTGCTATTATCTTCTTCGTACAATTGTTTAATTTGAAAAAATAAGCTCTAATTTTTTTTTGCTATTTTTAATATTTATAACTTTATCTAGCGTTTAATTAAAATTTAAAATATCAATATTGATAAAAATATTGAGATATAATTTTTATAAAAATATTGAGATATAATTTTTATAAAAATATCGAATATAATCGTTCAAACAAATTATGAAACTATTAAAAATATGATTTTTTTTATAAAATTTTATAAAACATAAAAAACAATCAATTATTTATATATTAAACTAATTTTTTATTTAATATATATATTTTTAAATATTTATATTAATCAATATATTTAAGTGATTAGTTTTTAAAATACAAAAAATATATTTTTTAATCCCTTTCAAACTTGATATTTTTAATATTTTGTTAGACATTTTAATTTTATATGCATAGAAAACATGCTATAAATAAGAAAAAAAGTATTTTATCTGTTGTGAAAGTATGAAAAACTCATAAAAAGAGAAAAATAAATCAAAAATTGATATTTTTTATATTTTTTTCAACATTTTAAAGACATTATCCATAACATTCAATACATTTTAGCTAAAAAAATACATTTAAATAATATTTAAGCGATATTTTAACGAATTCTTAATAATTTCACAACAATTTGATCAAAAGATATAGATATCACATTTTGATATCAAAATGTGTAAAAAAAAGATATTATCATAATAGTATTGATAATATCATTCACATTTTTATCATTATATTTAATAATGTATAAAATAAAAATAAGTTAAGAGACTAAAGTAAAAAAGTGATAATTTTAATACCTTATTAATGACTCTTCTAAAAATTATAATTCTTATACAAATATCTAACAAAATTATTGATAATTTTTTTGAAAACTTATCAATAATTTTTTTTAAACAATTCAATGATATTTTGACAATATTATTAAGAGTATACATATTTTGATTATATTTTCATCAAAAAGTATTACATGCTATTATCCGTATTTATATTTATGTATAGATAATATTATAAATATATATCAAGTCAAAATTATCTTCTTATTATCTAGACTTTAATCTTATTATTTTTACTATTGAATTGAATGAGTACGCTGTATCATGAAGAAATCATGAAATTAAATTCATTTATGAATTATTCTATTTTAAAAAAATCTATATCATATTATTGTTGCGACAATGTACTATGTACACTGTGCACTCTATCATGCAAAAATAAAAAATAAAAATAGGCATCAGAGAAATTTAATAATGCAATATCGAAGAACAGCTGAAACAATCTTCTTAAAAAAAACATTATTAAACTAAGCCAAAAATAGCAAAAGAGAAAAGTTACAAAAAGTTGCACAAGCCAGAATACCAGGTCGGATACAAAACAACATAGACTATAAAACCTCATTTTGCTTCTACCGACTACAAGCAATCTTCAATAATTAACTGATGATGAAGATCAACCCCAATTTTTACACTCAAAGGAGGTTGAAAGCTAAGCACCTTCCTGAGTTGTCACACTTATTTCAGTAAGTGATGCTCAGTTCCACATTTATACTCAAACCTGCAAAACTACATATGACCAATGCTGAATCAAGCGTGTATGCATAGATTTTTTTAAAAAATACTCCCGGGGTACTGAGAAGTGAAAAGAGAGTTGGAGAAAAGAAGACCTCTTAGAAGACATCTATTTTAAGATCCTGCAACTCAGGATTCAGAAATTTAGCTTCCTTTTCTGCTTCAGTTGTGTTTAAAATTGGAGCATCAAGCTCAGGAGGATTCTGCACATAGATAATGCATGTTTATTAGTACTTGTGATTTTTGGAAAGAAAACAACAATGGAGGAGTCATAGGTAGCCAAGCTTAATCAACAATATGAAACTAGAGTTCTCATTTCTAATTCATGCTAGAAAGTGCATTTCATACTTCATACAATTTGAGGATGCTCATTACCGTGCTGCGAATTAGAGCCCAATTGACGCCCTGGAAGAAAGGGTGCTGCTTAACTTCATTTGCTCCTTCCCTTGAACCCAATCTGTTTTTGGGATCTTTATGCAGCAACTTATATATCAACTGTTTTGTTTGGAGACTTACCTAACCAAGAAATGAAAATTGCATAAAAATAAACATACACTTTTAACTCTGTTATAAAGATTTATTTCATAGGATCATATATACCTGTATACTTCCTGGAAACTTAATATCTTTCTGAAGAACATTGGCAAATGTCTTTTGCCTTGTCTTGCCCCTGAAAGGTGTATATCCATAGAGCATCTCGTACAGAAGGATGCCTGGCAGATCCATGAAGCTTGTTATGAGTAATCTATATGATTCTTGTAACATACATTAAATCTATATGATTCTTTGTGCTGATTAATGGTTCATAGATCTTGTTTTCTTGTTATGAAGGGAAATATTTATATTTATGCATTTCAAAATACAAATTTATTGCAAAACTAAAATGACCACAAATTACCAAGAGCCCACCAGTCCACTGCACTGGTATGTCCTGTCCCAGTTATGATTTCCTGCAAAATATTGGATAATACTTCAATAGGAAGAGTCGTGCAATCAGTAAGTAGAATACATAACATATAACAAAGTACAAATTGCCACTCTTTCAATTAGTGGAAGTTTGTGTTGAATGAGAAAGTTCACAAAGATCAAACCGGAGCTATGTACTCTTCAGTGCCAACAAAAGAATTTGATGCTCGCATGGGTTCAGCCACAAAGATTGGGTTCTGTTGATGATGTTTCTGTTTCTTTTTCTTTTCATTTCTGCTTGGTATTAAAAGCTGGTTGGGGAAATATTTTGTCAAATAACAAAAGCAGCATAAGGGGAAGAATCAAAATGTTAACATAGAACCTTTTGATTAATTCATATGAACACTTGACAGAGCTAGGGTATCAGAGAAAACTGATATCTTTTCAGTTTTGTGCCAAATCTAACTAAAAGGTTCTTTTTTGTCAGTAGTTTTAAAAGAAAGAAACTACTGAGAAAAGTCATTTTGGGGGTAACAAAATATGTTAGATACCTGTGGTTTACAAGATGTCAAACATGACAGATCAAAATCAGTCAAAGAGATATGTCCACAGCTCTGGAGTAAAACATTTTCAGGTTTCAAATCCCTATATATTATCCCTGTAAAATATGAATGTTACTTAGATGGGTTAGAACATGTTGAAAGTGTAATGTTCCAGTGCAAAGTGAACCTTTTTTTATTTGTAGGGTACAGCTTAAACAAGTATGTTATATGAGTCATAACTGTGTAGGATATATTGATCATTAGTTTGGAATGTAACTTATGTATGTGGATGTTATTCATAGAAAGATGATTAGTAATGTTTGTTTTATTACCTTGACAGTGAAGATATTCCAAGGCAATTACTACCTCTGCAGCATAAAATCTATTAATACACATATTGAACAAATCAAAAACTATACAAGAAGTCAAATGAATAACTAGACTCTAAGTGGTTTGACATAAAAAAGATCCAATGATCACAAGATTAAGATATTTAAGAAATATATTCGTAATTGTGCAATATTTAACTAAAAAAAGAAAAGGATACACAAAAGAAGAAGAGGAAAATATCCCTTTAGGGTATGTAATGAGATGGGTTAAGTTTGCAGATTCTACTTGAACAATGATCTCTTTGACTCTTGATCATTTAATAATAAGTTTCAAAAATTGAAGCGACAGGTTGAAAATGAATTTGTTCAAATGCACTCAGAAAAAAAAGAAAATAGCATTCAAATTACTTCAGATTTATGAAAGAAAAAAAAGGCATAACAGTGCTAGTAATTATACTCTAATCATGCTCAAACATTCGTACATTATTTCACTTGATTTTGCACCTTTTTTACTGGAATCAATTCTCTTTGCACTGTGTTATGACTAGTAATAGAATATACCTGACTGCATCTTCCTTCAGGACCTTTGTGGGTTGTCTGTCCAAAAGCACGAAGAGTTCTCCCCCAGAATAGTAATCAGTAATCAAACAAACATGTGTTTTGGTCTGTGAAGAATACGTATATGAAGATCAAAACAAATATTGTGAAAGTAAAGATGCACACTGAGAATAAAAGTGCCCCTAGTAATATTTCTTCTGACATATATAGTTCCTCATAAGACAGAGTCAAAGGCATGAATAACAAAAGAGACAAATCACAGAAGTTCTACAATGGAAAATCAACAGGCCTGCCGGACTCTTTGTCCTACTCATGACAAACTCAGTTAGCATATGTACTTCGTATTGAGTTTGAAACACTATTTCAGCCAGCTATGCTCAACTTTAACTAAAACGTTGACATTTTTATCTAAAATCCTTACCTGAAATGAAGCATAAAGTGCAGGCAGAAAAGGGTGGTCCAACATGTCAAGAATTTTTCTCTCTGCACAGGCTCTATGCACCTAAAGTGAGAAAAAGTGATATGAGAGAATGGCCGGTTACGTAATTATCCCAACTGAAGATCAATTTATGGGACATTAGCTTGGTGGCGCTACTGCATTCCAATCTCAGTAGAGAGATGTATATATATATATATTACTTCTATAGCAGTGTTATGTCTAGACAGAAGCTACCCCAATATATTCCCTAGTAAAAACTCACGGAAACAAACATGTGGCAAGTGAAAAGTCAATCGAAAGTAATAAAATGATTGTTGAGTTTTAATTACATTAGAACTACAAACAATCTGTTGAATAACAAGGTTAACCTGGCGTCTCTAGCTTCAAGCTGACAGATGCATAAACAATCCTTTTAAGGAGAGAAAAAGGTGAGGAAGACTAGAAAATTCATTGTCCATACCTTGTTTCGGTTGAGCATAACATTCTTATCCATAGCCTTCATAGCAAAGTATTGACCGGTTCCACATAATTCTACCAGGTGCACACTGTCATCCCAGTCAAAAGTGAAAATTTTTAAGAAAGCCAACAAAAGCTTGGTGTCATATAATAATGGAGATAAGGCTTAAGGGGAAGGCACTTTATTCTAGAAGGCATGGAATATCTGTTAAAGGAATTCTTAACACATTCTCTAGGTATATAATCTTGAGTTTAACAGCACTTACAAACTCAAACTTATAATTTTTCAGCATCTTACTTAAATCTATAGCCTTTATTTGATTCAGTTGGAGACTTTGGGAACTTCCTTGTTTTCAGAAGTTGTATTGTACATTGTAAAAAGCCAGTAATTATTTTGAAGAGCTTTTTACTGCAACTATTTTTTTATCAGTCTCAATGTAGTAAGAAATTAGTATTGTTGCTAAGCTGCTATAGATGTCACAGCAGTGAGACGGACTAACCTTCCAGTATCGCCAGAACCCAAGGGTTTAACAGGCTTAAAATGTTTCAATTCTATCTCTTCTCCACTGTTTAAAATCTGCAGAATTGGAGTTTCATAAGCAATGAAAAGAAAAGAAGACAATAAACAAAATTCAAATACATCCACCCATAGCAAGGAATTTATAATGATTAAGCGTATTCTTTCAACTTTTACAAAACAATTTAAGACCACACATGTACAAGTTGGATGATTGATGACTCTATAAAAGTAAAGTCATTAGCGCACTTTTTACTTAATATTTTCTTGTTTTATTCAATAAATAGTATTTTTAGGGCTAAAAATATTAAAATATAAACTTTTTAGTGAAAAAGGGTAAAAATATAATTTCTTGAATTTTTTATAGATTTTTAACGCAGGACCAATCAAAAGATACCACGTAGCCTACCACGCAAGCAGAGAAGCTGATTAGGCAGGTCACGTGAACCCATGCAAGCTAAGACAATGAATCGTAAATCTTCGCGTGTGAAGACGAACGCAACACATGACACGTGTCAACACGACATTCAATCCGAGTTCAAAGCGCGGTCAAACAACACTGACACATGTCGTCATGCGATTGTTCCCCGCGATCCACCAACGAGCCACACCATCTGCAAATTCTGTGTGCCACGTGTCACATTGTAATTGGATAGTGCTGTTAATTTTGCTTGTTTTAATCTCAACCCTTGATCTGAAGCTGATCTGACGGTCCAGATTGCACCCAAGTTATATTTAAACCCCATAAAGCCTAATGAGCTGCCATTAGTATAATTTTGAATTTTTGAAGCTTAAAAGAGAGAAAAATTCAAAAGAAGATACAATTTTGGTGGAGATTAAAGAGAAAATTAGTACTACAATTCAAAAGATTGATTGTATTTCTTGTTCTACTCTTTTCTTTATCAATTTTTATGTTTTTATTTATGAAAAACATGAGCTTTATGGACAAAATTATGTCTAGTTAATTTATTAATCTAAGGATCTTATGAACTCAATTTTCACCATGTGATGATTTAATATTTTACCCCAATTATAATTTTAATTTAATTATATTATTTAATCTGATTTTTATGTTATTAATTGTTTGACCAACAATTTATCTGTAAAGACAATTAAATAGATTTGAGAGAATTATTTAATTGTTTATCTTGATTAAATAACATGCATAGTTTCTAGGCAGAGATGTATGATTTTTATGTATATGATCCATAATTGATGAATTTAATGAGTAATATGCAATTTAATTAGCATCAGAGTGTGATTAAATTAATTACTATATGGTGTGTAGTTTACTTGAGAGAGGAATACATGCTAAGTTAGATTCAATTAATCATGTAATTAATTGATAATTATATTGGGGAGATTTTAGTTATTCACATTGTTATAAAATACGGGGATTAAGTATTCCTAAATATTTTCTTAGTTACCAAATATGATTTAATTAATTATTACTATTTATTTTTAGTTATGTTAATTTTTCTTCCTTAAAATATAAAAACACAAAAAAATTGATTTTTATTTTTTCTAGTTTTAAAAATTAGTTTTTAATAAAATAATTTTCGTGAGAACGATCTTTTCTTATCATTATATTACTTGTTGTGATACGTATACTTGGTTATTTATTGCACACATAATTTGTATGACTATCTTATCAATTAGTCAAAAAGGGCACAAATTATGGTAACTGTATACTTTTAAAGCTTGGCTGACATGAATGTTGACTGTTGAACTACATGCCTATATTTATATGAGTTCAGGAACGTATTAGAAGTAAATGAAACTTAAGAACAATGTCTCTATTTTTTACTAAACTCTATTGTACTGGAGTTTTTCCATCTTTTGCATTATACAAAAAGGTTAAAGGAATAATACCTTTTGGATAGCGATCCAAGAGGGGCTATCTTTCCTATGGGGTTTTGGGAAAACAATCTTTGAATGATTCATCCATAAGTCTTCAGGTTTCTGCAGTAGCAAAATATATTGTTAGAAGTGGTCCTATAATCACTTTCAGAAGGCATGCAGAAACCAACATTACTTACCAAATTGGCATCTGGAAGTTCCCTGACTGCTCCATCAACATTCTCTGCAGTTTCTTTTACCTGAATAGACATCAAGCATATTTGTCACTAGCACCAATAGACATCCAAGAGCAATTGTTAAAACAAGATAAACATGAAACTACTATAATACCGGTAAAAAAATTAATTTTGAATTCTCTATATCGATAAGCTAAGTGATAAAAAAAAACTTGAGGAAAACATAATTCGTTGATGGAATAAAGACAAACTAGGAATTTAAAGAAAGTAAAAAACCAGTTTTTCGCTATCTTTTGCAGTGTCTTCTGGAATACAGTTGTGTAGTGGCTCAACATGCTGACTTCCATCTAGTTGTACCCCAATAAAATACTGCACTTCTCCCTGTTAAGCAGTTAAATAGCATAGGTAATTATTTTCCATTTCTTCTCAATTTATAAGTCTGGTTTTCTCATCTTTTCTGGTATGAAAAATACAGAATATAGAAACATGGTGTGTTATCAATTGTCATCTAAGAACTATCTAAGAAGAGTACCTTTTGATCACGCATAGGCTGCAGATGAAACAGATTCCAAAACTTTTTGCCTGGATTAATTTCATATGACTTTAGGATATCATGAAGAGATGAAAATTAGATTCCTATCTAGCAATATCAGACTGATAACTGCATTACTATAGATTTCTCAATTTTGCTAATTACTTTCATTGTATAAGATACATATATATATGTTCGGGTAAATTTTTTTGAAAATTCTATCACAAATTCTGTGTTTGAACATATAGCAATTACAGCTTTCTATTGATTATTGTTTCTACTATGCTCCAAAAGTATTAAATAGATCTATTATATATGCAAGACTCACTTATCTCAAACTTTTTTATTCTGGCATTCTATATGGATTTAAAAAAATGATAAAGAAAACTTACCGCTTTTGGAATAGTTTATGAGCTGAACTGTAATTTCTTTTTGGTTGTCAATTGCATCTCTTATTTTTCTGACAGTCGCGGGATCAGTTTCAGGTCCTTGCAGAAATCTACAAAAATGAAATGAAATTACGATAAGAAGTCTAGAACCTTTTTATATTGTATATCATGTACTGAATACAGCAATCCTGGACAATTCCTGATAACTGTTTTCATGCCATAATTGAATATGAATCACGAGCTACTAAAACAATTTCAAAAATTTGATATTGCTACTAATGGCACTTTGCTACTGAAATGGGAATTTGGAAATCTAACGGTAGTTAGCATTGGTTTTTTTTTTCCTTCTTATTTGCCAAGTACATAAGTCAGAAGAAAACTCATAACCATGCTAAAAGTGAACTCGATATTAAAGCGCACCTGCAATTTCTTCCCAAGATTTCTTCACGACTGTACTCCGTGAGCTCTAAGAAGCTATCAGATGCAAATATCTGAAAAAATACAGTCATTTTGGAAACATCTCTATCTTATATTTTGCATCTGCACTTTAACTTTCAAAACTCAAATAATGGGATATAGATGAAAGTAACAAATATAATAGAGTAGAGATCCTTACTATGGGATTATCAGGCAGTCGTGGATCGGTAATAACAAAATTTTTTTCTATCCGTTCTAGTGTGGTTGCTAGATCAATACCCTTTCTCATTTCCTTTTGTCTATCTTTGTCATCAATACTGTCAGGTCTGTCATCCTCTTCACTCTCGTACTCATCTTCAGCATCAAAGTTTTCATTACTGGATTGACTTTTTCTAATAAGACGTAGAAAGTAAGTGCAAAAAGAAATTTAAATTCAATGGTGAAAAATTGGAGTCAAACATAGATGAAATAACTTATTAGCCATAGCAGAGCTGCAATCATTTGAAATAAAAGATTATACCTCATCAAAGAACGACGTCTGGATTTTCCCTGTTTCTTTTCAGGTAACTCATTTATAGACTGCATTGAGCTTCTAGTAACTCCATTCAAATTATGTCTACCTGGAGCTGCACTCTCTGATTTTCTCCTCCCATGAGTCTCAGCTCCTTCCCCTTCTCTGCCACCTCCTGATTTTCTGAATAAGGGACGGTTTGTTGATTCGCTAAGTGCCCTTGGTCTTTTGACTGCCTGCACTAGTTCAGTTACTGAACTAGCTGCCATCTCTTTTTGACGTGCTGTAATAGACCACTTATCAGTTAACTCAAACAAAACTAACTCAGCATATTTTGGGTGGAAAAAATATCAAATTCTCAACGTTAAATTATGTCATGACAGAGAAAATTTATCCTATGGCATCGATGTTCTTTTTGTTTTCATTTTCGTTGAATATGTCCCAGTTGCTACAAACTCATGCATAAGGCTTACTAAATCTTTAACAGCAAGAAAGAAACTCTTTTAGATAATACGAATGGCTCCATTTCATGCTGGTACACTTCAGTGGAACCAATTGCTTCCATGTATTATAAGCAACTTTTAATTTGCTTACCACTATTCTATGAGCAAGCTAAACAAGTTAAACAACATAGTGTGGTTATAGAAGATAATTATGACGTATAATAACAACAAGGTGAAATATCTTAAATATAAAGAGTTTAGGTCTCGCCAGGTGAAGAAAAAAAAAATCAAGTACAATTACATTTTACAAATTTATCAAATAAAAAAATAATATATTTTTGTGGCTAAAATTTAGCCAGTTAGTAATTAATTTCTCACTACATAAGGGATAGACAATGTTTTTATCTTAGAGAGACGCAACAAAAAGAAGAGAATAAAGCAAAGACAAAGAAATAATTTTATTTGATAAAAAATAGTGTTTTGTATGTTAGAAAGTGAGAAAGAACATTTTAAAAAAATATTTGGGATATTTTTCTAAAAAGAGAGTGACAAAATAGTAAGTTTAAAAAATATTTGTGTGTAATTATTTTAGGTTTATCTCAATTTGTTGCATTGATTCTCTTTGTATCCATTAATTTTATTAATCAAAAAAATATTTTTTAAAATTTTTCATGTAAAGATGATTCAAATTAAATGATAAATCACGTTATCATTATTTTATTATATTAAATTTATTTTATTTTTACCCGCGGTAATTAATGGATCCGAATAAAAGTATATGCTTACCAACAAATGTTTCTATAATAATTTTTAAATTTAATGTGATACTTTAAGACTTGATTGATAGTTTAATAAAGCACTTAGGCGAGTGTCTCAAATTCAGTTATAAATTATACGTACTATTTGCACCACATATGATCCTGAGTTTGAGTTAACTATTTCAATCTTGTGGAGATACAGATAGAATTTGTTTTATACATACCATCATATCGAATCAAAGACTCTGGCAATCCATTAGGACGGACCATCTTATCCTTGAATCCTTCTGTGTGCTTGCTCACTTCCACTTGCATGCTGCCAAATCAGCAAAGCCAAAGATTAGCATTCTCATTATTTGCATATATAGATTCTTCAGTATAAAATTCCCTCCTTTATATCCTCATCGCAGGTCATTAACTGTGGACTGGTATTGGATTACTTTTATGCTTTATTTGTTACAAAAAGGCCAACTTTCCATCAAGATCACAAAACTGAATCTAGCCACTGACATTGATAGGTTTTGGACACCCAGTTGGAGAAAAGGCCAGTAAATTATTGGAGTTGCAAAAATTCTCTTAGGTCAAAAAGCAATCATCGTGGGTACTATTTTTCTGTAACAATTCTTGGGTACACAGAAAAGGAAAAAAATAACAATTATTTTGTAAAAAAGGAAATAAAAGTTATACTAATAATCATTACAGCAGACTTAATGTGACTAAACTCAGATAAATTTTTTATTTGACAAAAAAATAAAAATGCATTATTAAAGCACTTTGATCAGCTTGCAAAAACCAGCTCTGCCGTGTTGGCAAAGGCTAACAGAGTCACTGGAAAAGTGAAAAAATAAAATTGAAAATGCTTCACGGAAATAATAAGCTATACTATATATAGCAAGGTTTCTTTTGGGTTTTATAAAACAATGCAACACCTATGACCTAACGCCTTAGTATCACATATTAATATTCTTTGTTCAAGTACTGTATCTGTCAAAATCTAATTCTCCTCGTTAAATACATAAAGATTAAACTGTACAATTTATCATACAACTATCATAATTAACTCTTGTTACACAAGTACAGAAACCAATTTCCATTGCATAAATACAATTATTTCATGAGAGTTGTTACTTTCAAAGCAGAAAACATTAACGTTAAAATCATTATAATTTTTTTTTAATAATTTAATACTGTAATATATCTAAAAATAAAAATATTAATCAACTATTAACAAAATTTGCTCTAAAAATTAAGCTATCTTTTTCCGTTAATGGGTAATTTTATCAAATATGACACAGAAAATAAAAAAATAAAATCAAAAAAGAAGACTAACCCAATAAACTTGAGTACTTTTCCAGTTTCATCCTTGATGGGTGAAATAGTAAGCAAATTCCAAAAAGGGGTCCCATCTTTCTTATAATTCAATAACCTCCCACAGTAGCTTGTACCCGATTTCAAAGCCTCCCTGATCTTCGCAACATCTCCCGGGTCCGTATATGATCCCTGTAGAAACCGACTGAGCCCAAAACCAAACATTACGATGTCAAATATTAAAATTACAATTTTAGTCCTGTTACAGTTAGAATGTCACTTGAGAAAAATAATGAAAAGTCAATATATGGAAGAGATGTTTATTAACATTCTCTAATCCATTCCATTATACAGTTAACTAGTTAATAGTTTGACATGTATTATGATAAACAATTTTAAACATAATGGATTAATTTTCTTTATCCTCATACATTACATATGTCAAGCTGTTAAGAGTTTGTATAATAGAGTATTACTAGCAGTCTATACATATAAAGTATTTTTTAATATATGCATACAACTGTGTACAAATTGAAATGGTATTTGTGTTATTTTTTAAGTTATAAAAAAATATATGTAAAATGTATTTTTAAATTAATATACATAAATTTATGTCTTTTCTGCTTTAAAAAACATGTAAAAATGAAACTAAAAATAGTTATAATATGATATATAGGAGGTTAAATTAATAAATATATCATTAAAGTATCTTCAAAGTTAAAAATATATTATTTAACTTTTTTTCGTCATAAAAATAACATTAAAATATCATAATTGTTACAAAATATCATCAATATAATTTAAATGGTATTTCTCTAACATTTTCGTATTATAAATATAGTATTAAAATAAGCAATTAACTTGTGATGATACTTTTATAATACTTATTGGGATAAACTTAAATGTAATGTTTACAATTTCTATGATACTTTGATGATATATTTGTTAGTTTATACTTTATAATAGACTTAATTATTTCATTAGTTCTTAAACTATAATCAAATTCATATTTATATCTTTAAATTTTTAAATAGTACAATTTAGTATTCAAATTATTAAAATTTTACTTATAAGTACATAAAATTTTAAATTTTAGAATTTAGTAAAAAAAAATTGAAATTGTACATATAAATTATAAATTGCATATTAAAATATATATTTATGAATCAAAATTTTAAGATTTATGATTGAAATTTAAAAAATTTAGAAATTAAATCATATGATTAAGAATTTATAAGTAAAATTTAAATATTAAATTATATGTTTTAAAAATTTATGGAAAAATTTAATTAAAATTTGAATAGAAAATATCAGTTAAAAAAACACTAGTGAAAGAAAGAGTTACCAGTTCCGGCCCACGACTTCCTTGGAAGTATAACCGGTCATCTTGAAGAACCCGGCACTCGCATACATTATCGGGTAATCGGGTTTGGTAGCGTCCGAGACCACAAACGTCTGTTGGAATGTCGACAAAGCGTTCTTAAGATCCTCAGATACTCTAGGTAGCCCCCTTTCCTTCCCTCCATCGTCGGACAACTCGCCAGAGCTCCGAACTGAATTGTTTGAATTCCGTCGGGAATTTCCGGCTCTGTTACAATTATTGTTAATCGGGTCGTCTCCGCCGGAAGTTCTAACACTCACCCCTTGTGGCTTCCCGGTCTTAGTATCGGTTTTTAGGACCAAACCCCATTCGGAGGCTCTCTCTGCTGCCGTACCAGCTTCGCCGGAGAGTTCCACGTTGGTTGATTTCTCGCCGATTACGGCAGCAAGGGTCTTCTGGGTGACTGGCAGCAATTGCTCTGACAGTAGAGTAGATGGGTCGGGTTCTTTGAGGGCCATCCATGAAGTAATCTCCTCAGACCGGCCAGACTTGGAGGAAAGCATTGGTGGGTCGAACTCGGATTCTCTGACATTCGGGTCTATCCAATTCTGCCATGTTGGGTTGGAGCGAAAAACAGGGTTGATTGGTCTGGTAGAGAAGGTGGAGGGATTAAAGACCTCAAGAGAGCCCCTGGAGTCTCTTGGTAATGGTGTTATATGTTGAGAAGCTGAATTATCTGAAGGATCCATTACTGCATGAAAAAGAAAGAAAGAAAGAAACCGAAACTGTTCAGAAAAGCTTGTACAAGTTGTTGAAGTTCAACTCCAAATTTGATCTTTATGTCGAGTTTGGAATGAAGGGTTGCTTTAATATTAATTACACAATGATGATATTGATCGATGAACGTGAAAAGTTGAAAACTTGATAAAGGTTGGCTTTTCAAAATGAATGAATGAAAGGCATATATCGGGCATATAGTGGGACTTTAGAAGGTGATGTTTTGGCATTAAGATATGAAAATAGAAAGAAGTTTTCTGATTTTATGTGTAATTTGATAAGAAGGAAAGATAAGTTGCAATGAGTAGAGCCTTAGACTCTCCTTTTCAGAACTTTTAATATGTTCATAGTTAATTTGTGGAAATTAAAATCTATTAAAAGGACTTGCAAAACTTGAATTGACTCAATAGTTATAAAAAAATAAATTCTTGTTGTTTAAAAAATTAGGGGAGAGACGATAATGATGGTATACAACCATAGGTTCTTTGAGGTGGAAATTAAACACTAGAGTGTTTTAGGATGTTCTAGATATAGATTCATGGATTGATAAAAGCACATGGAGGTGTGAAGCTAAATACCAAAATAGGAGAAGAAAACTCCTACTTGGGCTCATTTAAAACCTAGAATTAATCGGGGTAGTATTGTAATGTGGGGGACAATTTTTCTTTTTGGTAATGAAGACATGAGGGCCAACTTTGGGGACTGAAGTAACACTAGGCAAATGGGTTATGTAGTATGACAACTCGAGGCCAAACTTTTGTCGGCTATTACAGCATTGCAATTTACAGCAAAATGAAGAGCTAGTTGTCTGTACGTGAAGCTTATTTCTGTCATTCAGGCTGGTCGGGAGGGAGCTGGACGGGTATCTTTATTGAGCCGGGGCCGGGGGGAGACTTTTAAATTATAATTTATAGATGCTTGTAAATTGCTTCATATATATATATATACCACACAAAAACATATTACAAATACTACTAAAAACTATCAAACAAAAGGTAAACTAAGAAAAAAGAACAAATGTTTTATGGTATACACTGATTTAAGAACTGAAAGTGGTGAAGAGAACTTAGAAAAGTCACACAAAATAAAGTACCTGATTCAACTAAGTGGGCTGAAGAAGAGAACGTCTCTCTTTTAACTTTATTGTGTCTCAATTCAGCAGAAAACCAAAGCTTTATATATACTCTGAGAGAGAGAGAGAGAGAGAGAGAAAGAGACGACTACGACGACATATAATGAAATGAAACGAACGACACTTTTTAATGGGCAAAAAATATTAATAATAAGAAAATGAGAATTACAAAAGATAATTAATGATTGTTCAAAAGGTTTGGCTTCCCATCCCTGTAGAACAAAACCTCACATGGCTATTGCAAGGCACTACACATCTCTTCATCTCTTCTTTGTTTTATGATTTCTACATTTACACTTTACAGACTGGTAATAATGGGTTGGCACAAAAAATAATGAAAAAAAATAATTGCAGCGATCAAATAAGAATATTGATGATATGTGAAGAGAGACTATCGGTTTATACATTACATGCGTGACATACTTTGTTTCTATTGAAAGATAATCGAAAACAACTTATAACCATTTGTTTTTATTTATTTAATTTTCAAATAGTGTAATTTTCATAGTAAATAAATTGAAAGAAATGTTGAGACGTAATACAAATAATATAATGCAGTATTTACGATAATTATAATTGAATTATAAAATTATATCAAATAATAAAAGGTTTACAAGTTAGCTAATAATATTTAAATTCAATTCAATTGTATTTGTACAATAGAGATATCTGAAAAAAGATATAAAATCCTAGCCCCACCATACAAGCGGTTAGGTTAAGAATCAGTCTCTGGTCCATGCTGTGTGATTTGTGAAATCTCATAATTGTAGATTGGGACAACTCTTTTCTCCCTTTACTTAATAATAGTAGAAAAGTGAGATATACGTATAGAAATAGTAATCAAATTTTGAAATTATCAGTCCTCAACGGTAAACGATTGAAAATTGCAAACATTGACAAAGCAAGGAGCAAAGGTAATTTGTTTCAAGAGAGAGCCTCTCTCTATTTTCTTATTTTTATTTTATTTTCAATTTCATTTAAAAAAAAAAATTCGTTGTGTTTTCTGTTTTTTAAAATATATAAATATAGCACACAGGAAACTTGTTTGGTAAAACTGTGTTATGCATTTTGTTTTCTGTTTTTATTATTTTGTTTAATACTTATTTCTGTTTTTTATATTCAAAATTTTAAAGTTATTCTGTCCAAACGTTCACTTTAGTTTATAATTTTTAAGTTGTATATATATAATCTTCTTATTTATGAAAATTAAGTATTATAAATATTTAATTTTAATATTTTTGATGAACTAAAATTGTTTGTTTAATAAATTAATAGTATTTACTTTTTATAAAGATTTAAGTTGATTATTTTAATAATTTAAAGACTTTTTATGTATAAATAATTAAGTTATATAAAAACAGTGTGTTACATATTTAAAAAAAATTATTTAACTTTGCTATATAAAAATGTTACATATTATTAAGAAAAAAAATAGTAACAAAATGTGATATCCTAATAACAGATAATTAACTTGAGAAACGGGGCAGTATATGTACATAAAGAGCTAGCAAGTGAAAGCTAAATCCCAAAAGTGGTAGGTCCAAAACCACGTGAGCTATCTTTATACAAATATATCTTATCTACTCACGGCAATAGAAAATGAGAGAGAGAGAGAGGGAGAGAGAGACACATCAGACACTGCCTCCTTGCTGTGCTATCTTTAGTACTCGCCTTTGCCTGATGTATTAAAGTAAGATGTTACCCTTACGATTTAATCGGTCATGGTGTTGTATTGTTGGCCTCTTTATGAATGCGTTAGTTTTTGTTAATATGAGCAAATTATGGGCTGGATTATAACTGTTAATATTTTTGGTTGAAAGTTATTTTAAATAAATTAAAATACTTTGAACACATTTTTGATAATCTAATTGAGAAATTATTTCAAAATTTTAATAAATATTATTTATATTTTTAGAAAAATAACTAATATTTATTTATTTTTAAATAATTTATGATAAATACTTTTCAATTAAAGTAATTAATTAAATATCATAATATTTAAATACCACTTTTAAGAATCTTATGTCAAATATATTCTAGTTAAATTACTTTTAATCAAACCAATAGTGTAGCGGCTTTTTATATTTTGTCTAAAATGACTTATTAACCTCTAAATTACATATATATTATATTTTTTCTTTTATTCTAATAAAATTAAAGGTAAATTCATAATATGTAGAAAATAATTACAATTTTTTATATGTTTAAGGATTAAGAAGTCACTATTCTTATGTTTTAGCAAAAACTATTTTTTTATAAATAATTGTAGTTTATTTCTTCTTAAATTTGTAAAATATAATAATAATTTAAATTATTTTGATTCTAAAATTTAAAACACAATAATTTAAATTTAAAACCATAAATACAAGATAGGTATTAAAAAAATTATATATCTAATCAACATTATTGATGATTATTTGTTAGCATATATTATATTTTAGCTCTAGATTATTTTAATTAACGATACTTTTTGACTTTGAAATATTACTTTACACCAACTATTATTAAAAGATGACATTTTTATTCATAAAAAATAATGATTATTGATAAGTGATATTTTATACACATTTTTATATCAATTTTTTCATTTATATATTTTATTATTATAATGAATTAAAATTATATTTTTATATTTATTGAAAAAATATTAATTTTTTAAATTTATTTGAATTTTTTATGAAATTTTTACCATTTTTATTTAACAGATGGATTAACTTATAAAAGAACATAAATGTAATTAAAAAACCAATATAAACTATATCCACCTCGTAATCTTACAAGCACCTGTGGTACATCCTTTTTGTTCATTAGTGTGATTTTCTCGACTTTACGTGTGAATTGTGATCTAATAATCCTAATAAAACTCAAAAATATATTAATTTTTTCAATATAAATACAAAATAATATCTCATAAAATACAAACACTATTAAAATGGTATAAAAATTAAGAAAAAGATAATTTGAGGAGCAATTAAAGACATTGAATACAAAATTAAAGACAAAAATCCTAAAATTTATCTCATTTTCTTTTATTGTTTTCATGAAATGATTTTTTTGAATCTATTGTTTACTATGAACATCTAATTTTATAATGGATCATGAGTGATTTCAAAATCCTAGACTTGGATTGCAATATTTAGTAAGATTTGTAATATTCAATCCAACGATTTTTTTTATTATGTATTAATTTTAAGTTTTAATAATTGTATGAATTTATTTGATTATTTAGGGATACAATTAAATAATCAAATTAATTTATTGTTAATCAATTTAATTAATTGAGTACGTAATTGCTTAATCAATTTAAATAATTAGCGATAAATTGCTTACAATGAAAATTAATATTCAAGATAATTAAATCGTGTTTGTGTGTTTAACCTTAATCCAATTTACTTCTTTAAAATTAATGTTTTTGATATATTAAATTTAGAGAGTTTATTATAGGTTATCTATTAAAAAAAGTTTGAATTAGGAGCTTGTTTAGTTCAACAAGTTTGTAAGAAGATGTAGAGATTTTTGTATTAATAAATTTTTCTAAGTTGGTATCATCAAATAATAAGAAAACAAGACATGTTCTTGTTAATTAATAATGCATGCTACTGATAGAGAATAATCCTGCAACTTTTTTTTATTTGAATCTTTATCATAATATTTATATTTTTTTTCTTATTAATCTTTAATTGTTAGATCAATTTATAAAAACGAAATCTTATGTAATTTAAAATAAGTTTTAAATTGATTGTTCATTTGAATCGCTCAATTTCTGGTGCCGTATTATTATGAATTTTCTTTAAATTAACTCTTATTTACTTTTATTTATATTTAAGTATTTTATATTTAAAAATAAATAAATAAAAATAAAAAAAAAATATTTTCTTTATTTTCATTTAATTTATACCTAATATGTAATTTTTTAGAGTCACAAGTTCACAATTTCTTAAGGAAACAATTCAGACAAATCTAAGTGTAAGCAACTTATTTGACGATTCAAATCATTCCATCCACGTAGAAATGGCTGCAAACGATCCCAATCAAACTCTTAGGGAGATGGCATCACCGACTTTAGATCAACAACCATTATGCATTCAACACGATGACAATGATGATGCTCTTGAATTGAAGCCTAGAATGATTGATCCCTTACCTACTTTTTGAGGTCTAGTTGGTAAGGAACCAAACACGCATCTAATGAAATTTCATGTGGTATTTTCTAGTATGAAACCTAATTAGATTATTGAAGAATAAGTAAAACTTAGAGCATTCATATCTTCTTTAGCAAATAACACGAAAAAGTGGTTGTACTACTTACCATCTTGAACTACAAATAGTTAGAATGAGATGAAACAACTCTTCTTAGAGAAATAGTTTTTAACTTCTAGGGCCACTCTTATTACAAAAGAAATTTATGGTGTTCAACAGTACAATAAGGAGAATTTATATGAGTATTGAGAACGATTCAAGAAATTATGTGTAAGTTGCCCTCATCATCAAATAAGTAAGTAGTTATTAATCCAATACTTTTACGAGGGAATGATACCCATGGGCAGAAGCATGATTGATGTAGCAAGTGGTAAAGCTTTGATTAATAAGACTCTTAAAATTACATGGAATTTAATTGCCATTATTACTACAAATCCTCAACAGTTTGGCACCTATTCTAACCCATCACAAAAGATCAATGAAGTGAGAGTTCTTAATAATATTCAACAACAAATGAGCACCCTCACTACAATTATGCAATAATTAGCGACCAAACAAGTTCAAGCTTGTGGAATTTGCACTAATATTGGAACCCAACAAATATGTATCCCACTATTCAAGATCCTAATTTTGAACGAGCAAATGCTATGGGAGGATACCAAGGACAACTAAGGCAAAAGTATGATCCTTACTCTAACACCTACAATCCTGATTGGAGGGATCATCCTAACTTTAGCTATTCTAAAGGCAATCAAGCAGCTGCCATGGTAATCCACCGAGTTTTTCCTTTCTAATAGGGAAAAAACCTTGCAAGTGAGACCACAAAATCCTCATCCTCCTCAATATAAATATTTAGAGGATTTGATAAATACGATAAAAATTTCTCAATTCCAACAAAATATTATCAAATTCCAACAAGAATAACTCAGGTTTTAGTAAGACACAAAATCTACTACAAAGAACATTGAAAATGGATTCATTCAGCTAACTACTACCATTGGGAGACTAGAAACACAATGACCTATTAAACTTCCCTCTCAACCAATGGTCAATCCTTGGAAAAATGCTTATACTATATCTTTAAGAAGTAGAAGCTCAGGAGGAACATACCAAAGAAAATAAGACTAACAAAGAAAAATATATCAAGGATGAGCTAATTCGAGAAAAAACAAACAATTTTTACAAAATAAAAAACAAGGAAACCAATACAAGGAAGAAAAATAATCACCTAAGATACAATCTAAAACTCCAATTTCTACTTATAAACCCTTTATTCCTTTTCCTAGTAGGTTTGTAAAATCCAAAAAGGAGGTACACGAGCAAGAAGTCTTGGACACTTTTTGAAAAATATAGGTTATTCCACTATTAGATGGCATCAAGAAAGTGTCACACTATGCTAAATTTCTAAAGGAATAATGCATCAACAAGAGGAAGCTTAAATGAAATGAAGTAGTGAACATAAGAGAGATTGTGCCATAATCTTACAAAGGAAACTTCTACAAAAATGCAAGGATTCAAGTAGTTTTACTACACCATACGTTATAGGTAACACTACATTTGAAAAGGCTATGCTAGATCTAAGAGTTCAATTGATGTTATATCTTACTTAATTTATGCTACTTTAAATCTGGGTCATCTTAAAGAAATTGGTGTAATTATCCAACTCACTGATCGATCTAATGCTTATCCAAAGTGAGTTTTGGAAGATATTTTAGTGCAGGTTAATGAGCTTATCTTTTTGGTCAATTTTTATGTGCTTGATATGAGAGATGGTTTCACTATTAAGTCCATACCCTTGCTTTTTTTGTAGGCCATTCATGAGAATCGTCTGAACAAAGATAGATGTGCACACCAGAACTCTCACTATGAAGTTTGATGGAGAGGTTATTCACTTCAATATCTTTGAAGCAGTGAAGTGCGATTATAATTCTTGCTTTTATGTTGATGTACTTGACTCTTTAGTGTAGTAAATGATTGATGTCAAAAATACAAACCTATTAAAGGTTGCTATAAGAGACAACATGAAAAGAAAATATTTAAGTGATGAAGAATGAGATATTGATAGAGTTGAGGAATTGAAGGAGATTGCCACCTCTTTTGACTATTCTTTAGAGATAAATCTAAGGTACAATTTTTCTATATTTGTCTTCACGTATCTAATGAGAATTTTTATCCTTCTATTGTGCAAGCACCCACTTTACCTCTCTCAAAACATCTCAAATATGTATACTTAGAAGATGGAGGTGTACTTCCCATGATTATATCATCTAAGCTTTCAACTATTCAAGAGGAGAGTTTAATAAGTGTTTTGAGAGAATAAATTCAGCGATTGGGTGGACAATTGCCAACATTAAGGAAACATGTAAATGATAGTTGTGATCATAGCTTTTAAATTCATTCCTACCTTAATATAGGTACTGTTTGGATTTGTAAAGCTATACAAATCATTAATCTTCTGATGAATAGTATTCATATTCTGAGTGTTCATATTTTGAGTCGGTTATTTCATCAGTTTACTCTAATAAATAAATATTGTAAGTATCATTTATATCTGATTTTTCAATTGGTTTTAACTTCATCTTAAAAGTTTTTTTTTCTATGAAAATTCTTTTTTAATTTTTTTCTTATGTTGAAGCCCGTTAGGGTATTCAATGGCATAATGTCCTTTTTTCATTGTAAATTCAATGTTTGCATTTATTTTTCTCTAAAGGGAAATAATTCTTGTTTTTAGGAGATTTATAAATTTTCTTCAAAAATATTTTTTCAATAGGTTTTCCTATTAAATCTTCTTTTATATTTTGAAAAATATTATTTATTCAATTTATATCTTTTATATGTCTTGTATTTTTATACTTTCTATAATTTTATTTGTAGGGTTTTATATTACATCCATATTTTTTGATATTTTAAAATCTCTTGTATCTAACAGATTTTATCATGTCCTCTTATTTCTATATATTTCTTTATTTCTTAGCATTTAATGATTATCTAGCTTTTAAGGCTCTTATTATTTCTTCTAAGATATTTGGTATGGTTTCCTTATTTATCTTATTCTAGCCTTCTATTAAGATCTTATGCAACATTTCAGGTAATTTTCAGAAAATATTTCCCTATAAGTTGTTTACATAGAGGGTGAAAATTTATGATAATACATTTCATATTTACAAATGAAAAAAATCTATATAACACATCTTACAAATTTTCATATTTGTTAAATGCATTTGACTTTATTGATTTCATTTTCGTTGGATTTAGTGATAACTCTTCCTTCATCTTTTATGATAAATTCTTTGTATATTTCATTTACTACAATATCCATATATTCTCTTTATGTGAGAGCATTCCCTTACATTAATAAATGTTATTGATATGTAAATTTTAAAACAAAATTTCAATATTTCTTGTCATTTTATGAGCTACTAATAACATATAGATTGAAGGGTTTATTTATGTAATTTGAAAGGTTTATATGAGTACATTCATACTACTAGCCCATTCATATAAGAATTTTTCCCTATCTCTAATACAATATAGATCTAAGAGATCACTTCTATAATTTTCATAAAGCTTAAATTCTGGTGAGATATTATTTCTAGTTTTCCAATTTAATCATTTTTCCATTTTTAGTGGTTGTTTTCTTCTATTGGAAGTATTAGGTTTTCCTGACCTTTCCTTATTTCTTTCTTCTATGTGTGAATGAATTGTTTCTTCTTAGTAAGGAGCTAGTAATGAAATTGATTTTATATGATCTTTTTGGGTCATAATTTTTGGTTCATAATCAATATCGATGATTATTAATAGTCATATCATCTTCCTATTTGTTTGTACAAAACTTTTTATCGTAATGTTTTTTTTAGTTCTTCTAATGTTAACAAACTAATTAATTTTTTTATATTCTTAACTTTAGGATTCATAAATTGTTCTTCTAATTTGTTTCTATATTCCATTAAATTAGAATTGTATCTTTTTCTTTATATTTTTCTTCTTTTATTTATAGGTATCAAGGCATATGATCTTTTAAGTGGTTCTACTTTTAATACTTCTAAGGGATTGTATTTATAACCTATGATATCATTGTTTCTATGTATATTATATATATCTTTTCTTAGTTCTTTAAATTTTATATGTATATCTTGTTGTAATTTATTATAACCACGTTTCTTTATTTGTTTTAATAATTCTTTTTTGTGTTTCAGTTATACCTTGGAGATACTTCATGTTTGATTCTTGGACTAAGTCAATTTCCTCGGTTAGAAATCTTAAAGCATTTATTAATATTACTTGATTTTTTGCATACCTACTAGACTCCCATCTATTTCTAATTATATATTTTTTATTTTGTATTTAAACATTACTTTCTTTCTAATATGATATCATGAACTAACGCTTTCATGACTTAAACTTCTTTTAGTTATGTAAACTTTTTCTTTCTAATATTACATCATGTACTAATGCTTTCATTATTTTAACTTATTCTTTTATTTTTGTAACTTCTCCTTTGTTAGAAGTTTTCCTTAATGAGCTATAAAAGTAAATCTTATTATTTTATTGTTTTAACTATATTACTTTTTCTTTCTGGTATTAGAGGTTTTTTTTCATACTATCTAAGTCTCATTCCTATGTTATTTCAAAGTCTGTTAGTATTTTTGGTTTTGTTATTTGTCTAAAGTTCTTGAAAGGTTTTATCTATTCCTATAAATTCATTTTGTCCATATATTGAACTATTATGACTATTTGTTAATGAATACCTTATTATATGGTGTATTGAAAGTGGATGATTTTCTTTTTTCATTAATTTTTTTTTCAAATTCATAAACTAAACTTAACATTTTTAAGTTTTTTATTATAAATATTAATAGCAAACATTGTAAATTTTAGTTTATGATATCCTATGTTATCATGGATCATTCCTAATAAATAATATTTTCTATTTATTATTCTATTATTTAGTAATGTTAGTTTTATTAGTGTATTAATTCATTATCTAACATGAATTTTTATTAATATTTGGATTCCTATTAGATAAATGTATCCAATTTTTTTCTTTATCATTTTGAGGAATTTTTGATAGCTTATTTTTTTTTGTCAATTAATGGTACATTATACATTTTTTTTGCACCTGTAATATTAATGTTCATTTCTCCATTACTTATTTCATAATAAACTATGCCTTTTCTTGGAATTAATTTTTTTAATGATGAAAATGATAGATATTTAAATCTATCTCTTTCTTTAAGATTTAATTTTACCTTTTGAGTTTCTTTAAATTTCTTTTTACTGATTACCATTTTTTTATGTTCTTCTATTTTTAATTCTAATATTTCTTGATTTCTTATTATTTTTTGTTTCTCTATTATTTCCTCTTTCATTTTTATAAATGAAAGATTACTATTTAATTTTATTAGATTTAATTTCTATTATATTTGAGAAATATTTTTGAATTTTTTAAAATCTTGAGAATATTTTTAAAAATATCTTAAAATTTGAGAGTATTTTTAAAAATATATCAAAATTACTAATATACTCTTATAAAAATATAAATATAAATATAAATATTTACGTTTTAATTATTGAATATGTATAATAAAGTACCATACTTTAATCCTTGGGTAATAATTGAAACCTCAGTTGGGTTTGCTCTAGTAGGGTTTGCTTCCTCCATTACTTATTTGCCAGAGAGATGAACTCGCAAAGCTCTAGTAGGGTTTGCTTCCTCCATTACTTATTTGCAATTTCTACTAATTCGTTTGCAATCTTTGCTAGATTCTCTTCCAGATCTTTTTCTCCGATTTCGCCTTTTCTTCCATAAATTATGGCTTGGTTCTCATGCTTTCCATGAGCTATTATCTCTTTGGACATGTTTCTAGTTGTGCAACTCTTGGTATAACTTTCTATTTTTGGATCTGTTTCTGGTTGTGTATCTTTGGCTTAAATTGTTGTCTTTTTTCTTAGCTCAAACATCGTCGTTTCATGCTATTTGTAATGGATGATATTTTTAATAATTTGGTGATACAGGACGGTTAATCCGTCCGATTACAGAGACATGACCCATTCTTTGTTAAGGAGGCACTCAAAGATAAAGGGTAGTATGCAGCAATGAAAAATGAATCTGATGCTTTCATTAAAAACAAAAAATGGATATTAGTTCCACCTCCAAAAGGAAGAAATATTATTGACAGCAAGTGGCTCTTTAGAGTAAAAGAGCTATTTGATGGCACTTTAGATAAGCTAAAAGAAAGTGTAGTTGTCAAAGTTTTTGTACAAGTAGCTGGATTTGAATATTATTTTTTTGGGAGACATTCCACCCAATGGTTAAATTTGGAAAAATGAGAATTATACTTACTGTGGCTATAGCTTTGACATTTCACTGATCTATACGTTACAATATCACAGAAGAGGTTTATATGCATCAAGTTCCTGATTTTATTGATAATTTGAAAGTTACAAATTTTAGTCTATGGTTTAAAGCATGTACCAAAGGCCTAGTTCAACTAATTGAGTTCTCGCTTGTTAAAGTTTGGGTTTTCAAAAGGCAAGTATAATGATTCTTTATTTTATCTTCTTTACAATTCATACTAAATATATATTCTGGTATATGTGGATGATATAATGGTTACTAGATCAAATAATGTCAAGATCGATGAGTTCATTAAAATGAGTGATGAGTTTGCTCTAAAAGACATGAGAATGCTACACTTTTTTCTGGGCATTGAGGTGGTGCATTACTCAATGGAAACTTACTATTGAGGTAGTCGAAGCACATCAAAGTTTGTTGACTAAAGTCAAGCTATCTGAAGCCAAACCAACTGACTCATCTATGGTCACAACCATTCAGTTGTCCTCTATAGTCCACAGGAGGTGAAATGTATGTTTTTCGGATTGAAATGCCACAGGTTTTTAATCCTAAAAGAAGTATCTTGTATTGTACCCTTGTACTTGATTTTGACTTCAAATGAAGTACAACTTAACTTTGATGGGAAAAAAATGTAGATTAAGAAATATATAAACAAATAGCAATGTAGTATTTATTCTGATAGTAAAGGCTGATTAATAAAATGGATAAAATAATGCTTCTACAAAAAGGCATCTTACATAAATACAAAGACATACAACTGGAGATTAGAGGTTTTGTTTGTAAATTTCTTGTATGTGAAGGATTGAGAACATGAGAATCACCTGTTATCTTCCATGTCTCAAAATTTCATAACTAGGCACATCTTGTGTTAACCAGATGAGGGTCTTCACTGCTTTGTTGTGATGTAGAGGGTGTTAGATCAGCCACCATCTCCTTCACAACCCGCGGTACTTTGCCTCTTTTCGATTCGGGAGAAGATGGATTATTTCTTATGTCTTGCAATGGAGGGATTTTTGCTTCATATTTTTGAGAAGCAAGGTAATTTAAGGCAGTCACAATATCAGATGTAACAGGCCGCATGTTAGGTTGCTCTTGAACACACATTGCAGCAATGGCAAGAGCTTGATACAATCCTCTTACAGGATATTGGCCTTGGAGTAATGGATCAACCATTCGCGAGAACTTTTTTCGATCTCTAAACAAAGGTCTTGCCTGCAAACAAAGTCAATAACTCACATTTAGAAAAGCATTCTTAACTATCTAACAGTTATAGCACTCTTAGCTATCAGAAAGCATCAGGAATGTAGTTGATACTTGACAAGTGAATTGAGATAATTGGTTTATCTTACCCATGCAACCAGGCTCTGCTCCTTTAGAGATTTCCTTTCATCAATGGCTTTCCTACCAGTAATGAGCTCCAAAAGAACAACTCCAAAGCTATAAATGTCTGATTTGAAGGTTAGTTGACCCGTCATTGCATAATCGGGTGCACAATACCCATACGTTCCCATTACCCGGGTAGAAACATGGGTATTGTCCCCAATGGGGCCAACTTTTGCCAAGCCAAAATCAGATAGCTTGGCATGATAGTCCTCTCCAAGCAAAATGTTTGAGCATTTGAGGTCACGGTATATAATGCTCGGTTTCATCTTGTCATGCAAATACTCTAAGCCCCTGGAAGCACCAGCAGCTATCTTCATTCTCGTGTTCCAATCAAGCACTTTCCTACCAGGGATAAGATCTATAAGGGAGTAAAACAAAATCACATCTCAGGCATCCAAAACAGATAGGAAAACCTTAGCATATGACAGAGAGTGAAATAATGAAAGAATGAGACACATGGTTGTTCAGTTGCATACCATATAAATGGTGTTCCAAGGATCCTAATGGCATGTATTCGTATACCAAAAGTCTTTGATCTCCCTCTGCACAAAACCCAATCAATTTAACAAGATTAGGATGATCGGCAAGACTTAGCGTCATTACTTCCACAGCAAACTCATTGATCCCTTGAAGTCCATTGCGATCAAGTTTCTTAATAGCTACAACCTATACCAAAAACAATAATTGAATTCACATCTCCCCATTTCATCTCAGACCTAAATCTAAACAAAATAGCTGTTTTCTAAGTGGAGGTTACAAATGTTTTGAGCTTCAAAGCATGAAATAGTTTCAAGTAGCAATAATAAAACTAAGTAAAAAATTACATATATACCTGGTTAATTTTCTCCAAGTGACCCTTGTAAACTTTTCCGAAACCTCCTTCTCCTAGAAAGCAATTTGACCTGAAATTGCCAGTAGCATCGGCAAGTTCTTCAAATGTAAACGTTTGTGCACGCCTACCACTGAGTTTTTCATCTTTAGAACTCTCATGGCTCAAGTTTGAATCCTTAACATCCAAAGAGAATTGGCCATCCTTAGAGATCATCTCTTTCTTTACACCCAAATCACTTTTTACATTCAACTTTGAATTCACTTTCACATTATGACCTATATTACATACAAAAAGGACTTGTGAGAAAGACTATGCCAAAGAAAAAGACATAATACAGATAGATATAAGAATAGACCAAAAGAATATTTTTGGCCATATTCCCTCAAATATGATAAAGAAACAAAATCATCAAATCAAAAAATATAGAAAGAGATGACGAAATTCGCCAAAAGCTGTGAGCTTGATAGGAAACTGAACACTTTGAGAAAGTAGGTTAAAGATAAATCCAAATCAAAATAAAGGATGAAAATTAAACTACGAAGAATCCAACAAAAAAAAAGTATGGAGAATCTTACAATATTGTTGAAAAATAAATTCAGAGTTTGCCCATAAAAGTTCCGTGTAAGAATAAATAAGATAGGTATAACGACACTCAAAATGAACCGATAATTATGAGCCATTGGAGCACAGAGAAAAATTAAAAGAAAAAAGAGGACAAAAACGATTGTTTATTTGAATTCAACAAGAAACCATATACCAAAAACCACAAAAAAAAGAAGCCCAAATTTTAATTTTTTTTTTTTTGCATATTAATAATAAAAGAAAGAAATAAAAAGGAACGATAAACAAAAATGGGTTTTAAATTCTTCGAAAAACTTACCTCGACCATTTTGATTTTCTGGTTTATTGATATTTTTCCTACTAATGTGGTTGACATTATGGCCATAGCTCTCTGATTTCCTGCTTGATTTCCCAGTGCAACAAAAGCAACTCATGAATGAAAACACCTTTTTCTCTTCTCTCTCTCTCTTTAGCTGCCTCTTATTTCCTCAGCTATAAAAACAGAGCATTCAAGCAATCTTGAAATACAGAGGAAATAAGTGATACTTCGAAACAACACGACACGACACAAAAAGAGAAAGACACAGAAAAGCCATAATGGAACATGCTCCGCTGTTTCTTCCTCTATTTTTAATGTTTATGAGGTCCTATAATCTTACACTGACCACAGATTAATTTTAGTCACAACAAATAATAGAACGCCACGCAACAACGCAAAGTACTGTTCGTCATTTCAGTTTCGTTAATCAGCTGTTTGTGTACTGTATACTGTATAGTTCGTTGAATTTAACAATTTAATAATAATTCTCAATTTTGACCAAAACAATAAATAATAATAATTCTCTACAGAACGACACGTCGTATAAGTGAAGATGAAAAGTACTGGCGCGCTGTCTTAGTTCAAACCGCATAAGTTGAAAACGTGGCCCTTTTTTTAATTTCCCAATAGCAAACGCCTGTAGAAGAGCTGTTCCGAGATCTTTGTCCTATGACTGAATAATACCTATCTTACTTTTACTTTAATATAAAACGTGCAAATAGGTTATTTAATTTTATACTTTTAACATTGAAATATTTTTTTAATTATAAAATTAAAATATTTAAATTAAAAGTAATAAAATTAAAACTCTACCTTTACCCATTAATTATTTAATTATTTAAGTTTTTAATTTAAAATATATTATATATTTTAAGTTATATAGGAGAAGTTATGTATTAGTTGTTAATACAGTTAATTATTATTTGTATATAAAATTAAAAATAATAAAAATAATTATGATATGATTTATTATTAATAAATTAATTAAATTGTATTATTATATGCAAATTGTTATGAAAATAATTATTTTTCATCCAAATAATATAAATTTTAAAGTTAACTTATTTATTTTTTTAAATTAAATTTGTTAGAATTAAAAAAATTAAGAGATAATAAAAAAGATATTTTATTTTTAGGAGAAGTTATCACTCAAAATTATTTTAAAATTTATCTCTTAAAGTTAACCATAACGAAAAAAATAATATTTATTTTTAAGAGAATTATTGAATTTATGTCCTTCTTAAAATAATTAATAAATTATAACTTAATTATCTTTTTAATATTTACATCTTAAATATTTAAATATTTTTTAAAATCAATTTTAAACATAATATTTAATCATAAATTATTTTTTAAAATTAATAAATAAATATAAAACCCTTACATTAAACAACTTTAATTAATTAAAATGATGTATATTTGGATAATATATAATGAGAACTTTTTCAATTTAAATTTTTTATAATAAAAATATATTATTTTTATAATTATAATTTTTAAGAAAAGTTATTTTAAAAAACAAAATATTTGAACACATCACCGGCTGATGACGATGGTACCACAAACGGCAGACATACTCATTTTTAAAGTCAAACTTTAAAGTGAGCACTTATTAGAACGCTTATTTAATTCAAATTTTAATTTTTCTGAGATACAGGTGTGATGAATTCGAAGGCATCACGGTAAAAACGCGATAAATATAATACATTATTTTAAATATAAATAAAATGTTATTTCATTCCAAATAAAAATAAAAACTTATTTAAAATGTATTATATTATAAAATAATAATATTATTACAATAATTTTTATTATTTTATTATAATAAAAAATAAAATATTCACTGTATCATTATTATTAATTATACATTAACCTCATTTATATATATATATATTATATAAAAATTTATTTTTATTTTTATTATTAATTATATTTTGTTATTATTGCTATTAAATGACTTACATTTAAGAAATTACTATTATAATAATAATAATTATTCGTCACAATAAAATAAAAACAACTTGCAAGATTATTGAAAAAGCGATACAACCAATAACTTTGTTAGCAGGAGAAAATTTTACATACGCTTGTTCCATGAGGTAAAAAAAATTTCTATTTATTTTATATATATAAAAAAATTATTTTAATATTAATATTAATAATACATTCTATTATTACCTTACTTGTATAAAAAAATAGTTACTTATGGCATAGAAAGAGTTCCTGAAATTTGGCATCAAACGATAAAGTTATATATATTTTAACTATAAATAATTAAAATTAAAATTATTTATAAGAATTTGAAGGTTTTTTTAATAATGGTAACTATAAGATGTGAGACATGAATATTTATTCACTACTATAAAAAAAGGTATATAAGTCGATATATAAAGTCGGTTATTGGAAAAAATCGATTTATAATGAATTTAAAGTCGATTCGGTGTAGAACCGACGCTATCCAAGTAGCGTAACGTCGGTTGACACGTAGAATCAACGCTACACACGTGGATAAATTCTTTTCTTTTCTTTCTTCTCCAGACAGAAACTATTCCAAGCGTTGCATAACTCTCAAAAACCCAAAATCTCCTCCACTCTTTCTCATTTTCTCGCCACCTACGATCACCATTTTCAGCACCGGTTACTGAGTTTTCTTCCTCTCTAACTAATCTTTTAGATCTTCTATTTTTTAAAGCGAAATACTCAAAAAAATTATACCCATTTCTCACCTACAAAACACCATTTTTTATTTATTTTCTTCATTTTGTCACTTCATTTTACTCTTCTAAGTATTTTTATTATTCATATTTTTTCTGTTATTATGTGTATAAATTTTTATATTATATAATATAGGTTTGTATTATAAACATCAAGAGAAGAATACATCGTGATATTTTTTCTGCTATTAATTAATATTTGATTTTTCAATTATTTGTATTACTTAAATTATGTACAAACTTATTTTGGTTTTTTTCTGCTCGAATACAGGTTTCTATTTTAGTATAATAGAAAATGAGTAAATTAAAAAAAAAATTAAAGTCGGTTCACGCGTTGAACCGACTTTAAATTTTAAGTCATTTAATTTAAAGTCGGTTCAACGAACCGACTTTAATGCCTCTTTTTATAGTAATGATTATAATATAAGATGTAAGATGTGAATATTTATTATAATATTAAAAATATAGTATATTAAAATCGAATATATATTAATATTTTTTATATATATAATTATATAAAAGAAATACATTTTTAATAATAAAACATACACTAAATCTAATGTCTTAAATAATTTAGTAGAATAAAAAATATTTTAACATTTATTTTTTAAAACTAAATATATTTTTAGATAAATACTAAAAAATAAAAAATATTACCAATTTATAAACTATGTTATTAATTAAATATAATTAAAATTGATAAGTTAGTTATAATTATTAATATAGTTATTTATGCTCATCTGGTGTGATTCTAACCATTAACTATTGTCATTCTGAGAGCAAAAAACTTGATTGAAGAAATTTTTTATTTTTTATTTTCTTTTACATTTTTACTAAACTAATAACTCAAAAAATTGTTCATATCCATATTAATGAATTCTTTTTATAAAAAATTGAAACTTTTAGGAAAGTTATAGGCTTACACACTCGGCCAAACAACGATTGCTAGAGCGTTAGTTTAATTGGTTATTGTTTGGCCAAATTTTAAAAACGAAAAAGTGTGAAAACCTTTAGAAATAAGCAATAGTTGTATACCTAATAATATCCCATAATTACTTAAAAAATTAAAGTAGAAAAATACTATTCATTCATTTATAGTTGAGTAGATAACACATATCAAAACAAGAGTTATGAACAAATGGAAAAAACACATTGTACCAAAATTCCCGTTTATTTTTCTTCATGAACTTCGTAAATAGAAGTCACTAAAGAAAATAAATGCAAATACAACATAATGAGCTTATTCATTAAAAAAAATAAAATCATGTCACTTATTACAAACATAATTAGTATTAATATAGATAATGTGTATATATTTATATGAATTTAAATTTTTTCATCGAGATAGAAAGTACTAAGAGATTTTCTTCTAACAAGAATACTAATAACTCATTGCATGTACACATGACATGTTAAGTCACACATTGGTTAAGAATAAGACAATAATATTGTTTATAAATTTAGACAATCTTCTAATTCACAAAATAGTTTTTGGGTTCAGAATTAGACTTGATTTTCTAAAATAACACGTGAAATATTATTTTGAAACATAAGTAATTTAGTACGTAAAAATCACATAACATTAACATTTCTAAGTACACCTTAATATCTCATCTTGTAAAATAAATAATTTTACAGTTTTTACTTATTTTATCACATAAAATATTATAATTAATATAAATGTACATATAAAAACATAATTTATGTGTTAATAACATTATGTTCTTGCCTATGAGCACTGAAATTAAAAATCAACAGAATCATGAACTCCCGTAAGGTAATTGAACCAGAGTAATAAGTAGCAAAAGAGAGCGTAAATTGATGATAAGAAAAGTTACATCTACATAAAAAAATTAGGCACTTTTCTCCTATGGACCCTGCCATTTTCAGGGGATTTTAGTCGGAACCCATCAACCACCGAAGCGATTGATTGATATAAGCCCTTTTAAATCTCTCTTTTGACTAATCCCCATCGGGGAGGAAGGCTTTGTTTCTGCTTGAATTTGGAAGCTGATTTTTCCATTTTTAATGAATTGGGTACAAAGATATTAACTCCTTTGTGATCGGACTTTGAAAAAAAAAAACAGAACAAGAGAGTTGATGAGTGAGACCGAAGAAAATGAATACCACGAATTGATTTATAAAAGCTTTTTTTGGTTCAAACTTACTTGTTGAGCAAGACTTGGAGAAATTATATGCCAAGTTTTGAAGCGAGCTGAAATGTTAATCCAAGGCTCCAAGTAGAGGAAGTGTGATAAAAGATATTGTTTGGTGCATCAAAGTGGCAAAGGAGCTGATCAAGTGTTCAAACTTAGTGGGACAAATGGACTGATTTAGCGAGATCTCATTACAACCTGAAAGTGACGAGATCTTTCAACTAAGTGGTGAAGATGACCTCTGACGCAGGAAGAAAGCCTAAGTGTATTAATAATATGTATCACTTAAATTAGACTAATTAGATTCACTCCTACAAGAGGTCTTTATAATTGTATTATTCACTACTACAAAACTGGGTATATAAGTCGATACGTAAAGTCGGTTCGATGTCGAACCGACGCTATCCACGTAGGACGTAGCGTCGGTTGATGTGTCAAACCGACGCTATGCGTGGGCGTAGCGTCGATTCTAGGTGTTAACCGACGCTACGCTACGTGGATAGCGTCGGTTCACCACGTCAACCGACGCTACGTCCAGGTGTAGCGTCGGTTGACGTGGTGAACCGACGCTATCCACGTAGCGTAGCGTCGGTTGACACCTAGAACCGACGCAATCCTACGTGGATAGCGTCGGTTGACACCTGGAACCGACGCTATCCACGTAACATAGCGTCGGTTCGACACGTCAACCGACGCTACACACGTGGATAAATATTTTCTCTTCTTTCTTCCCAGATAGAAACTATTTTCAGCGTTCCAGAACTCTAAAAAATCGAAAACCTTCTCCTCCATTTCTCCTCCACTCTTTCTCATTTTTCGGCCACCTACGACTACCATTTCCAACATCGGTTAGTGAGTTTTCTTCCTCTCTAACTAATCTTTTAGATCCCCTATTATTCATATTTTTTTCCTGTTATTATGTGTTATTATTTATATGTATAGATTGTTGTATTATATATGTAGGTTTCTATTATAACATAAGAAGAAGAATATGACGATCTTGAATAAAATAGAACAAAACCATGGTAATTTTTCTGTTATTAATTAATATTTTATTTTTCAAATATTTGTATTATTTGAAATATTTGTTAAACTGATATTGATTTTTTTTTCTGCTCGAATACAGGTTGAATATGAATAAATTAAAAAAAAAAAAAAAGTTAAAGTCGGTTCACCGCGTGAACCGACTTTAAACGTAAAGTCGGTTCACACCTTGAACCGACTTTACACTTTAAGTCATTTAATTTAAAGTCGATTAAAACCCGACTTTAATGCTCTTTTTTGTAGTAGTGATTAAACATGCACAAAAACTATTTTCTTGACAATTATTCTAATAAATTTAAAATAAGATAAACTTAAAAATATTTTTCTATGTTACGAATAATAGAATTTCAACGATAAAACGAAATAAAAAAATTATTCTTGAAATATTAAAAATAAGAGAAAAGGAAAGTTTCTATGTAGTTTTCTTGTTATATGTAATTCAAAAATCTCTAGATTAGTTAACAAAATTTTTAAATAATATTCTAATAAAAAAATTCTAAAAGAAAGGATTTTTTTTTTCTTTTTTCCTATACCTATTTGGTATTAGTTCTCTCTGTCTATTTTAAACTTGTCTTGAGTTTTCTTTTAAATAAAATGATTTTAATAAATAATAGTTATAAATATCTGACACATTGATTATTATTGAGATAGTCATATTTTTGGATAAATCCATTATGTATGCATTCTTATTAATTTTTTTCAGTATTTGAAACGACTTATATTTATTATCCTTTATCTCGTTATATGTGCCAATAAGAGGGCATTATTTTTGGAAAAATACCATCAGCATGTATCTTTCATGATAAATTTTCTTTCTTCTATTCTTTTTTCCAATTGCTTTAAATTTGGCATTAGACTCTGTAAGCTTTTGTTTTATTTATGAATGAATAGTTTGAATATTATTTGTCATTTCTTTGACAACCTTGCTTGGGGTCTTGCTAGTTGAGTTAAGCATAGTGTTATTGAAGGCAAACTCATCTTGTGCAAGAGTGAGATCCTATTGCTTTGGTTTGTCTCCATAGAGACAACTAGTCATGCTTCCAAGTGTTCGATTCATTACTTCTATTTAACCATTATTTTGAAGATGTGTAGTGCTAATAAAATTTAGTGACATATCAAAACATGCTTACAATATATTTCAAAAATGAGAAAAAAAACTATCTCAATTTGACAGTGATTGATCGAGGAACTCCATGTAGATGAACACTCTCTTTATAATAGAGTTTAACAACATTTGAAGCATCTGTAGTTTTGCAACAAGGGATAAAATGCACCATTTTGGAGAACCTATCAATAACAACAAAAAATGAACTACATCCTTTTGAATTCTTGGAAGTTCTAACACAAAATCCATGGATAAGTCTTCCCAAATGATTTTAAAGATGGGTAAAGGTGTATATAATCCAATATTTTGAGCTCCTTGTTTGGACATATGGCTTACATAACACATTTGGAAAAACTTGCTAACATCTCTTTTTAACTAAGGCTAGAAATACCTTTCTTCAATGAGACTGATGGTCTTGTCTCTATTGAGATGTCCACTTAGTCCTTCACCATGTAAGTCTTAAATGATTTTCTCCCTTAGTAAAGTCATAAGGATACAAAGTTGAGTACCTCGAAACAAGTAACCATTATGTATGTATATGTTTCTTATATCTTGTTTCAATTGACACTTTTTTAAAGGTTATTGAAATCTTCATCTCCAACATATGTATTTTTAAGACACTCAAACCCTACAATTTTAGTGCTTAAAGTGACCAATATCGTTGACTCATGACTCAATGCTTCAACCACCTTATTTTGTTAACCACACTTATGTTTTAGAATAAAGGAAAAATTTTGCAAGTAGAAAATCCACCTAACATGTGTCCTGCTAGGCTTGGTCTAACAGTTGATAAACTTCATTGCCTCCTGATTAGTGAACAAGACGAACTCCCTTTGGATGAGATAGATAATGATCCTAGTATTTCAAAATCAAAAATAATGCATAGAACTCAAGTTCATATATAGTGCACTTTCATCATGCTTCGTAGAGTTTTTCACTAAAGTAAGCCAATGGTTGCCCTTTAGGAGATAGAATAGCTCTAATACCTACTGTCAAGACATTATACTCAACTCAAAAGATCTTATCAAAGTCTACCAATGTTAGCACTGGTGCATAAGTCAACTTCTCTTTCAGTAACTAGAAACTTTTTTCAGGTTCTTCTCCAAGTTGAACTTTCCTTTCTTTAGACATTCGGTGATTGGGGTGACAATAATGCACAAGTTCTTAAGGTTGCTAACCCATGAAAGCTTCAAACTTCAATTATGGTTTTGAGAGGTCAATCTTGAATAGTAAGTACTTTCTCCTCATTAACATCAATTCCATTCGCAGTGATAACAAAATAGAAACACCAATTTATTGGTCAAAAAGCTGCATTTTTTCAAATTAAAGTACAAATTGTTTTCTTTTAAAATAATGAGTACCTTTTTCAAGTTCCCCAAATGTTCTTATTTTGTTCGACTATAAATTAGGATGTCATTAAAGTAAATAACTACAAACTTATCAATGTATGACTTCAAGACATGGTTCATGAGTCACATAAATGTGTTGGGTGCATTTGATAATATAAAAGGCATCACTAACCAACCATACAATCTTTCTTTTATCTTGAATACTATCTTCTACTCATCTTCGATTCTAATTCAAATTTGGTGATATTCGTTATGTAAATCAATTTTTGAGAATATTGCTACTCCAGAAAGTATATAAAGTATGTCATTAAGACGTGATAATGGAAACCTCTATTTTATCGTTATCTTATTGATAGCTTGATTTCCCATACACATATGCCAATCTTCATCTTTCTTTGGAACTATTAATATTGGTACTGTATATAAACTTATGCTTTCTTGAATCATCCCTTTTGTAGATTAACTCCTCAACCTTTTGTTGGAGAATTTAGCTCTCTTTTGGACTTGGACGGTAATCAAGAAGGTTAGGTAAGCTTGCTCCTAGAATGAGATCAATGTTGTGTTAGATATCCCTTATTAGTGGTAGCCCAATTGAAGTTTTTCTAGCATGAGTTCTTTAAACTCATCAAGGATTGTTTGTACATGTGTAGGAATGGTTAAAGCCAATATGTCTTTTCTTTTGACTACTAAGACAAATATCTATTTATTTTGTTTCACTTCAGCAAAGAATAATGCTCGATATATTTATCGACATAAATTGTGTGCAATAGACACACAAGTATAGGTATCGTAAACAAATAATATAATGATAAAAAAATATTGTTTATATGAAGATTATGTTATTAAAAACTAATTTTTAAAATTAAAAAGTCAAGATCAATTTTTTATTTTTCTTATTTTACTTTAAGAATCCAAATTAAAAGAACTTAAAATAAATAAAAATAATTAATTAAATTGGAATCGACAACTAAGAAGATATATGAGAAATATCTATGAATACTAAATCCCTCAACTTTTTAAACATGTGAATCACTAAAATCTCTATAATATAATTACTAATCAATTACATGATCAATTGAATCTAACCTAGATCAATTGAATCTAACATAGCTTGTATTCCACTCTCAAGTAAACTACACATCATATAGTAATTAACCTAATTACATTCTCATGTCAATTAAATTGCATACTACTTACTAAGTTCATCAATTATGGATCAAATACATAAGAATCATACATCTTTACCTATAAACTATGTATGATATTTAATAAGGAAAAACAACTAAATAATTCTCTCAAATCTATTTAATTATCTCTATAGATCAATTGTTTGCCAAACAATTAATAGTCTAAAAATCAGATTAAATAATATAATTGAATTAAAATCATAATTAGGGTAAAAATAATCATATGTAGAAAATTGGGTTCATAAGAACCTTACATTAATAAATTAGCTAGATATAATTGTGTTTATAAAACTCAGATTTTTCAATAAAAAAGACATAAAAATTGATAAAGTAAGGAGAAGAAGAATAAATACAATCAATTTCTTGAATTGTAGCACCCATCTCCTCTTGAATCTCTACCGAATTTGTATCTTCTTTTGAATTTCTTTTATGTTTTGTCTCTTTTTGGCACCAACGATAGATAAAAAATTTCAATTACGAGGTTAAATTAGGCTCAAATGAAATCTATATCGTCAGATCAGCTTTACATTAAAGGTGTAGATGAAAAAGCAAAATTAAATAGCACTGGTTAATGGGATTGTGACATGTGGTAAAAGAGAAATATGAGAGCAATCAACTCGCAGTAAGTAGTGGGAAAATTGGTTGTGGTCAGTATATGTTGAGTTAGCCTGACATGACATGCTATGATTCACCGTTATAAATTGTGTAGTGCCTCAGTGGAAAGAAAAAATCAATCTCGTAATGATGCATGACGAAACGTGAAATGAATATTTTTTCAACATGTGGTAATGCTTGCATCACCTAATACATGTGATGTGCTTCAATTGGCTCCCTTTTCTTGTTTGGCGTCCATATGGAATAGATGGGTCAACTCTCTTGCTTACATGGCATCCACGTGTTTTGTTGTGATTGGTCTTACATTAAAAAATTCATAAAAATTTTAATTTTTTTTGAAAAATTCTTGAAAAATATGATTTCACCAATTTTCAATAAAAAATTTATATTTTAATATTTTTAACCCCAAAAGTACTACTTATTAAATAAAATAAACAAATACTAAGTAAAAAATTATATCAATGACTCTACATTCATAGAGTTATCACATATTGTAAGGAATGATTTTCTTTCCACTTTAGAAGCTTTGGGTACATCTTCTTTCACAAGTACTAGAGCCAAATCAATCTTCTTTTCTCTCTAATAAAATAGATAAATGTTATGTCTTCCTTTATGGGTTGCATTCATGTCGTACTGCCATGTTTCCCCAATAATATTTGACATGCATCTATATTAACAATATCGCATACAACTTTACCCTTGTATAATTTTCCAATGGAGAATGGGATTTGATATATGCTATTTACTTTTATTTTCTCTCTTTTTTTATCAATCCAATTCGATAAGGTGATGGCTATGGTTCAGTTTTTAATTTGAGTGCTTCCAAAAGAGCTTTAGAAATAATATTTTTTCTATTATTGCTATCAATAATCACATCACATAATTTATTATTGATTAAGCAGCAAGTACAAAAGATGTTGTACCTTGTGTGTCTTGTTTTGGTGACAAAAGGAGTCGGCAAACCACACAATTAACATGTTCCCCGTTACCCACCTCAATGAACTCAACACCTTCATAGTCACCATATTCAGATTCTTCCTTAGGATCATCATATCATTTCTCCATTAGGTTTACTACTCCTCTCTTTTGGTATTGATTAGAATGATAACCAACTTTTCTACATGGATAATATTTTTCTAGTATTGGGTGACCATAGGGGTTCCATGGAGGATTACAAGCAACATTTTACTCTACTTGAGTTTTCTTTACTATTGATGTTCTGTTCTTAAGGGATTTTCCTTTGTTATATGTTGGCTTAGTTGTTTCAACTGATGGTCTTGGCAGAATTTGTGATCTTGTACTTGAACTATCCTTCCTAACTGAATCTCCACTTTGAGGGCCATGTTGTAGGCATTAGTGCCTGACCATACTAGATACATGGATACTAGATCTTGTATTGGTAGATGAAGTCCATCAATATAGCATATAACTTATTATGTTTTAGAGTTCACCAAATTATTTCAAGAAGTTAGTAGTGGAATTTTGTGATACACTCTTAAACTAAAAGGTTCCCTTGCTTACAATTTTGATACTATTGAAATAATATTTGCTCATAATCAGATGGAAGAAACATACACATTAGATATCACTTCACTCGAGGCCATGTTTTGATTAGAGCTTTCCTTTGTCTCAATTTGTTTTTTTAGAATTGGTCATATCATGCTAAAGCTTCCATTTTGAGTCTCTAGGCTACTACTTGACTTGTTTTTCCTCTAGAATTCTTATAACTTCAAAGAATCATTCTACCTCTGAGATCCAATCAAGGAAATACTCCATATTTATGGTGCCATAGAAAACAATAAGGGTAATTTTGTGACGATAATCTTATGGTTCTTTGTCTTTTTGGTGACGTATTTCTCTGGTTCAGTCTTCAAAATATTTTTCTTCTAAATCTTCATCACTAGAACTATTAGTAAGCGTAGTGTGTCTTCTTGAAGGTATTGGATCAACAAGTCTTCTTGTGGGGTACTCTTTCAACTTGTCTTATGGGCAGTATTGCCTCGACCTTATCTTCATATATATCATCTACTTCTTGGTCTTGGACTTGAGGCCTATTTTCATCATTAGTTTGATATCTTCTGAATGCTAGTTGAGTAATGGTCGTAGTAAGCTCTTCCATTTTTTTGTCGAATCTCTTCACAAAATTGTTGAAATTATTTCTCGTGTTACTTGATTATACTCCTCCATACTCTTAATCTAAACTTGGCTCTGATATCACCTGACGTAGGACGGAAGTACAAGTGCACCAATAATATGACAACACTTATAAAATAGAAAAAATAGACGAGTAAAGCTTACACTAAATAGACTTACTCTCTAGTAAGAGATAATTATATTTGTGTTATAGAACAAAAATATGGAAGCTATTATCTAGATAAATACTCTAGCAAATGTAGAATAAAACTAACCTAAAGATATTTTTTTTATCTTACATATAAAAAGACTTTAACTTTTAAACGAAATATAAAAATTATTTCTAAAATATTAAGAGTAAGACAAAAAAAAATTAAAAGAATTTATTTAATATTTATAAATAGGTTCTTTTCTAAGATGTCTCGTACAAGTAAAGGGCTTGCTTATATATAATTTAAAAATTCTTAGAATAATTAATAAAGTTTTTATATGTAATTCTAGTTGTACATAAAAAAAAACTCTAAACAAAATGAAATCTTTTTTTCTTTTCTTACTATACCTATTTGATTTTAAGCTCATTTGACAAACTGGTATACCAGCACCTAGAATGGGAACCCATTAATGGCCTGATAAGTCCGTTAGCAATTTTTTTTGGAGCCCAATGGCCTACTGGTGGCAACTTAAAGTAATAAATAGTCTTATATCATGTACACCTCTTTTAATTATCACATTCTAAATTGAATTGAACACTTTACATATTTATTCATACATGTGTTAATATATTTATTTTTAAATGATCTAATTTTACCTTTTTAAAATCTTACTAGAATTTCTACCGTACAAGAAAGTTGCTTATTTTCTCTTTTTATTTAATCTTTCGTCATTTTCTTTTTATTTAATCTTTCGTCATTTTCTCTTTTTATTTAATCTTTCGTCATTTTCCTTGTATTAATAGACATGTACTAACATGTCAAAATGTCAACGTGATCTAGTAAATAATTTCTTTCTAGACTTGTATTTTTCAAACGGACAACCAGCGGTAGGCTAGACATATCATCATATGGGGAAGCTCTTGACGATGTCGTATATGAGACATCGCAAAAGTAGAACGACTTTGGATGGATTGGTGCTTAATCTAACCGATATCCTGATAAATAAATAAATAATATTATATATTATAAATATATTATAATTATCAAATTTATTGATAAAAATATAATAAATTATTTAAAATTCGCCTCAAATTTAAAATATAATATACTTTTCATTACTTTATTACCTTAAAATATCACTATCTTCAATTTCTCACCTGGCATAATGACACACAGGACCATTCAAAGACTTTCTTAAGAAACTCGTTGATTTCCTACTAGTTATTATCCTTAAATTTGAGCTCGTCATAGTCCACTCAGCAACTTAGGTAACAGGGTTTATTTTATTGGTGATAAAAAAAACAAAAAACTTGTCGGACTAATTTGGCCGTGCTTTGTCTTTAGACGCGGTTTCTTACTTATTAGTGTTATATTTAATTAGATTTTAGCACAATTATGTGAGGAGAAATTATTTATTATTTATAGATCATGTAATATTGTGATATTTCGTGGTAATAAAATTTTAAATCGGTAAAAAAAATAAAAATAAAAATAAATACTCAATAGAAAATAGAGAGAAAAAGACAACAAAATTGATAAAAAAATATATTTTAAGAACAATAGATACTATTTCATTATAGGCACGTGTAAAGAGAAAATACATGAAAAACTAAATTGTATATTCATTGATTAATATTCAATGTAATGATATATAATGATTATGTATGTTATACAATGTAACTAATTAGATAGTTCGCCATAACTAAGCTAACAATATTCATTAACTATTTTCTTACCAACTAATTATACATAACAACTGCATACATCAGTTTAATATCTCACCACGGAATTATGGTAGTGAAAGTACAATAAGTTTGGTCCTCAAAGAATAAAAACACACTTCAACTAGTGGCTTTGTCAATATATCTATGAGTTATTCCTCACAACTAAAATGACAAGCATTGAGTTGATATTTGGCAACCAAATCTCTAATAAAATGAAAATTGATCTCAAGATGCTTCATGCGAGTATATAACACATGATTAACAACAAATAGTTTTGTGACAAAAAAATAAGAGGCATATGGGTCTATGAAACCTAAAACTTCTATAACACATTATTAACAACAAATAATTTTGTCACAAAAAATAAGAGGCATATGGGACTATGAAACCTAAAACTTTTTTAGCAAAGAAGCAAGCCAATGCATTTTAAAGGCTATTGTAGCAAAGACACACGATACTCAACCTTAGTGTTGGATCATGACAACATACTTTGCTTGCCTAATTTCTAGGAGACCATATTATCACCAAAATAAACAATAAAACCACCACTACTTTTGTGATTATTAGGACAACTAGTCCAACCAAAGTCAATGAAACCAACTAATGTAAGAGAATCTAATCTTTCAAGAAGAATGCCATGATTTAGAGTACCTTTTAAGTACATTAGAATTCTCTTGGCTACAAGCCAATGCACATAAGTTGGAGCATGAAGAAATTGACATAGTGATTAACATATTAAGCAATCTCAGGACGTGTCATTACACAATATTGAAGAGCATCAATGATAGAATGAAACATAATGTCATCTTCAAGAAAAACATAAGTTATTTTAGATAACATAGAACATGACCACATAGGAGTAGACAAGCTTTTTGAGGACTCCAACCACTTCGTTTGAGAAGTTCCTTAATGTACTTGCCTTAAGATAGATGCATAGTATCATTACTGTATGTAACCTCAATGCCAAGAAAACAATTGTGATCACCTAGTTCTTTTAGAGCAAACCTAGAGTGCAAAAGTTGAGTAAGCTTGTGAATGGCTTGTGAGTCACTTCTAGTGATTATCATGTCATTCATATAAACAAGAATAATCAACATAAAAGAAGAGCAAATCTAGAGAAAGAGAAAAAACTTGAAGGAATAATTTTTTGAGTTTTCAAAACCCAAATCAACCAACCTTAAATTGAATTTTAGAAACCAAGTCCTTAAAGCTTGCTTGAGTCCATAGAGGACCTTTTTCAATTTACACACCAAATTAGGCTTTGATTTATATTCAAATTCAGGGGTTGCTTCATATAAATAATTTCTTGCAAATCTTCAATGAAATATGCATTATTTACATATAATTGTCTAACAGTCCATCATCTAAACAAAGTATGAGTAAATATAACTCTGATAGTCTGAAGCTTCATTACTAGTGAGAATGTTTCAAAATAATGTATCCTTTTTTATTGATCTTAACCCTTAACCAATACACATGTTTTATACTTGTCAAGATTGCCATTTTGTTTCACATTTATTTTACCCATTTTGAACCAATATGATTAGTATTGTTAGGAGATTTAACCAATTCTCAAGTATTGTTCTTCAAGAAAGAATCATACTTTACTTTCATAGCTTTCTCCAATTCAACAATGCCTTTGGTTTCCTTGTAACACTTTGGTTTAGGCAACAAATTTCCACCAAATACTTTTGTGGTAAGAACTTTGGATTTGAAGATTTTTGACTTAGAACATATGGTCATATGATGATGATTTCATGAGAAATCAATAATCAACTCAAGTTCTTCCTCATGAGGTGAATCAGGTTCCTTAGAAGAATAAGAAGAAGGTAAATGAGAGGAATATGAACTTGAATGAACATTAGGACTAGTAGGGTGAAAATGAGGTTAAGATAATGAACGAAAAAGAATTGGAGAAACACGGGTAATAAGGCATTAGGGTGACAAATAGGAATCTCAGGTAACAAGGTAAGATACTAAGAAGTAGTACCATGTAAAATAGGTTTAGGGACAAATAAATGTGAGGTGGAATGGGTTACAGTTGGTGTAGGATAAAACAAAAGTAACTAGGTCAATAAATGGAGTTGAAGTAGCAGTATTAAAAGGCTATTTATCAGAGGAAATAAAAAGAAAGGTAATGTTATTAAATGTGACATGTCTACTTGTATATAAATTTACAAACATAGCATCCAAACAAAGATAAACCATGTTGTTGTGAGGTATATCCCAAAAAAATACACCCATAAACCTTGCTTGTAACTTTTATATGTTATAAATCCTTAAACAAGTGAAGCATTATAATCCGAAGACTCTTAGAGAACTCTAGTCAAGCATTCTTTTATACAACAACTCTTAAGAACTTTTCCAAGCAAACACACGTGTAAACAACCTGTTTAAAGTATAGACATCAATGCAAAAGGCATAGACCATGTATTTTGCAAAAAAATTACTTTGAAACAATAAGGCCAATCCTAATTCCATTACTTTTATGTTCCTACTTTCAACTATCATATTTCGCTCAGATGTATAGGGACATGTTTTCTATGTATAACACACACATAACCCAACTAGGAAATAAGAAAATGAAACTCACCCTACCATTACTCTGAAGAGTCTTAATACATAAAGAATAAGATCTCTCTTAAGAACAGGTTCACCAATTTTTACAAGATGATCTACATTTGTCTTGATTCTTTACACATAATCCTCACAAGACAAAGCATCTTTCTTCATTGTTTGCAACTACAAATGAAGATCCATAACATGAGCATTGGATGATGCTAAAAACACTTTCTATAAAGTTTGCTTCATCTCTAATGTAGAATTCTTGCCAATAATGTGTGTGACAACAAAACCATATATCTAGTTTTTGAAGAGACTACTGATGTGATTCCATTGTATATACTCAAAGGTCAAGATACGAGTACCTCAAGCAAACTTTTGTGATGAATCAACTGAAGAATCTATAAGATCTTTCGGTCCATATGTTGTGGTGATTAAGAGCATTTATTCCTTCCAAATTAAGTAGTTACTATGATCTAACTTCATTGTAAAGTTAAGATTCACAAAAGGCAAATCAATTGTAGAGGAGATCGATTGATGATGCTCACTTTGCATGCATGAATTATCAGAGTTTGGTGTCATCATTGTTGGATGCACAAGGTCTTTATAATCGTGTAGCTCTAATATTATAAAGAAAAAAATATTGAAAACTAAATTGGATATTATTGATTAATACTTAATGTAATATTTACAACTTATTTATAGAAAATGATTATGTAAGCTATACAATGTAACTAATTAGACATCCCAACATAGCTAATTAAGCTAAAAATATTCCCTAATTATTTTCTTAACAACCAATTATATATAATAGATGTAAAAAATAGGGAGTATTTGGATCGAAAAAAATAGGTAGATTTTTTTTAATGATATTATAGTTTAGTAGTAAACTTAAAATAATCTTAATAAAAAACTTGGGTTGAAATAATAAGTATGTCTAAATCCTAACAAAAAGAATTACATCACTAATGGCATCATCTGACATACATTATTTTGAGAAAATGGGTAGTGTCAAATAAGCACACTTAATCAGAACAATTCATTTTCCATGTGAAATGAAGTAGTGAGTTAAATGTTGGGTTAGTTTTCTAAACCTCTCTCTTAGATGTTGGGTAAGCTTTCTAAACCCTTCTCTTGTTTATCTCAATTTTGAAGATTGAGTTCACACACATTTTGGAGACTAAGAACAGTTTTTCTGCTTATATTTTCTACTTCTTATTACATTAATTTATAGGAAACAAATTGCTAAAATTTCAGCAGTTTTACAGAATTTAAGGAGTGGAAAACACCACTCCTTAAAACTAGGAACTCATGCTCACACCACTCATAAAAATATGGAATACTCCACTAATGAAAACATGGATTGCTGAAAGTAATCCTAAAATTAAGGCAGTAGCAGCAGCTACTTTCAACACCCTCCCTTAAATTGATTTTTATGTTGAAAAATAGTTTAGGGTTTTCTTGATTGGTTTTCAACTTTGAGCAATCTTCCCTTGTTTGAGACTGAGGAATGAGCACATTCCAAGCAACTTCCTAAGTTTCTCAAAACTTGGTTTCTTGGAAGGTTTGGTTAGAATATCTGCTACCTCTTCTGAACTTTTGCAATACTTCAACTCAATAACTCCATCTTGACATAAGTCACGAAGAAAATGAAATCTAACATTTATGTGTTTGCTCCTCCCATGCATTACTGGATTTTTAGACAGTTTGATAGTAGACATGTTATCACAATAGATTATCATAGGGTCGTCTTGCTTCATTCCTAGGACTTCAAACATTTTCTTCATCCAAATCCTTTGGCAGGAGCTTGATGTTGCTGCCACATACTCAACTTCAATAGTTGATAGAGTGACTATAGGTTGCTTCTTTGAGGACCATGAGATAACTCCTGAGCTTAACATATAAGCATGGCCTGATGTGCTCTTTCTGTTATTTAGATCTCCTGCATAATCACTGTCAGTGTAACCATAGAAATCTGAGTTATCGCCTTTCTTATAGAACACTCCATAGTCTAGTGTCCTCTTCATGTATCTTAGAATTCTTCTTGCTGCATTCAGGTGCAACTCTGTTGGATTTTCCATATATTTACTTATCAGGCTTACACCATACATGATGTCTGGTCTAGTTGAAGTAAGATACATGAGACTTCCAATGATTTGTTTGAAGAAAGTGTTATCAACCTCTCTTCCTCCTTCATCCTTGTAGATTTTTAATCCAGGTTCAACTGGAGTCCTAATGGCTTGACAATCTTCCATCTGAAATCTTTCAAGCACCTCATGTGCATATTTCTTTTGGTAAATGAAGTTACCAAAAGAGTTTTGAATTACTTCTATCCCCAAGAAGTAGTGCAGCAGTCCTAGATCTGTCATCTCGAATTCTCTCATCATTGAGTTTTTGAACTCATTTAGCATTTCTTGATTGTTTCCTGTATAGATTAGGTCATCAACATAGAGTGACACGATTAGAAGTTTACCTCCAGTTCCAGCCTTAGTGTACAATGTATGTTTTGAGGGACATTTCCCAAAACTTAACTTGGCAAAATAGGTGTCAATTCTATTGTACTATACTCGTGGAGCTTGCTTCAGGCCATAGAGTGCTTTCTTCAACTTTAACATTTTTTCTTCTTTTCCCTTTTGAACAAAACCAGGAGGTTGTTCAACATAAACCTCTTCCTGCAATTCTCCATGGAGAAAATTAGACTTTACATCCATCTGTAGAATCTTCCAGGATTTCTTTGAAACCAAGGATATGAGCATTCTTATAGTTTCATGTCTTACTACAGGTGTAAAGACTTCATTATAGTCTATGCCTTGCTTTTGTTTGTATCCTTTAGCCACTAAATGAGTTTATATTTATCAACCTCTCCTCTTTCATTCACTTTTGTTTTGAGTATCCACTTTACCCCAATCTGCTTTTGCCCTTTAGGTAAATCCATGAGCTTCCAAGTGTTATTCTTCTCAATTGATAGTATCTCACTATCTATTGCCTCCTTCCATTTATCTTCCTTCACAACTTTATCAAAGGTGATGGGATCACTGCCAATGAACAAGGCAAAGTTGGTAGTGTCTTCATCTAAACCACTGAAAGTTGTCTTATAGTTCATCATCTAGGGAGGCCTTGTCAGCGTTTGAGGGTTTCTCAGATTGTAAACCTTCATTTCTTTAGATTCCTCGTCACTTTGAGGCTTCTGTGGCGATGTTAGTGGCTGAGGGATTTGAGTCTCAGTCTCTTGAGTTGTCATTTCATCATCTACTTCACTTTCCACTGGCACATTCTTTGGTATTTCTGGTTGTTCTCCCCAATTCCACCTTTTGTCCTCATCAAACACCACGTCACGACTTATCACTATCTTTCCTGAAACTGGGTTAAATAGTTTATAAGCTTTTGACAATTCACTTACCCCTAGGAACACACATTTCTCAATCTTTTCATCCAACTTTTTTCTTGTCTGATCAGGTATGCATGCATATGTTATGCAACCAAATAACTTGAAATGATCTACAATTGGCTTCTTTCCATTCCATGCTTCTTTTGGAATCATGTTCTTAACATAAAATGTTGGACTTCTATTAAGAATGTGAACTGTCCAACAAACAGTTTCAAGCCAAAAAACTTTGGGAACCTGTCATGTTGTGTGTAAATTCCTTACCATATTGACTATGGTGTATAAGTTGTTGTCAATTGTCTCCTAATTCCCTTTTCATTGCAAAACTCAAAAAAATTATTAGAACAAAATTCTCCTCCTCGATCTGTTCTTAGACATTTGATCCTTTTTTTCTGTCTGTGTCTCCATTAGATAAGTACAGTTTTTGAAAGCTTCAAAAGCTTATGAATTTTCCTACAAGAAATACACCAAACTTTTCTGTTGTAGTCATCTATGAAGGTTATGAAAAATCTTTTACCTCCATTAGATGTAGGGGACATTGGACCACAAAGAGATAAGTGAATTAACTCTAGGATCTTATGAGCTCTTGTTGATTTTCCTATAGGAAATATATCACGATCATGTTTCCCTGTGATGCAGTTCTCACATGTTGTTAAGGAAGACATTGTGATTTTAGGTAGTCCTTCCACCATGTGCTTTTTTTAGTCCTAAGGCCGTTGAAATGAAGATGCTTATATCTCTCATGCCATCTTCACACTAAAACATTTTCTTTGGCCATCAAACATGTTTGCACTGATTTAATTTCTTGTCATCTGCACCACTGCAATTGATCCACGTTTGGGATCATAAATCTCACACTCTCCCTTTTTAATTGTGATCGTGTAACCTTAGGCCAGGTATGTAAAATTCATTAGATATTACCTCAATGAACTCACTCTTAGTTCTTATCTGAATATCACCCCTTCCTTCAACCTTCACATTTGATCGATCACCAAAACTAACAAAAGTGGTGAAACTCTAATCTAGATTAGAGAAGGATGACTTACAACTGCTCATATGGTTACTACAACCTGTGTCCACGTACCAAGTGTCTTCATCCGTGTATTCCATTGCATGGAAGGCCATCAACAAAGTCTCCTTCTCTTTCTCCTTTCCCTTCTACAAAGTTGGATCTTTCACCATTTTCTTTGGTCATTTTTGTAATGACCTAAGTTCCCACATCTGTAACATTCAACCTTTGATTTGTCGAAATGTCTCTTCTTGTTTTGATCATCATCCCTTTGAGTTTGAGAAAATGATTTAGTTCCTTCTTTGCTCCACTCCCTATCTTCATCTTTTTTGTAGTTTCTGTTGTAAGAGTGTTGTCCTCGACCTCTTCCACGTCCACCATGGCCTCTACCTCTTCCTCTTGTGTTTAAAGACTCATTAAATACGAAAACCTTCAGTGCATGCATTTCTTCAACTGCACTGGTCCTGTTAATTCTTTGTTCATGCATGAGCAAGGAACTTTGCAATTCATCTATGGACATATCTTCAACTATATTAGACTCCTCAATTGAGCAGACCATATAGTCAAACATGGGAGTCAAAGACCTTAGTATTTTCTTAACCACAATGTCATCTGTGGGTTTCTCACCGTGAAGATGCATCTTTTTTGTCATTGTCATCACTTTTCCAAAGTAGTCATTTATTGTTTCTCCTTTCTTCATTTGAAGAGTTTCAAAATCTCTTTTAAGAGTTTGAAGTGTTGCCCGCTTCACTCTGTTGGAGCCCTGGTACTTCTTTTTCATAGAGTCTCAGATGTCCTTAACCATATCCTTGTTAAAGAGTGTCTCCAAAAGAGACATGTCGATTGCCTAAAATAGATAATTCTTTACCTTCAGATCCTTCAATTTCAGTGCATCATTTTCTACTTCTGTTGAGCAGAAACCTCTGAACTATCCAGTTTAATCTCTCCATTCTCAGTTTCTATAAGATCTTAGGAAGTTTTCCATCAGCATATTCTAGTGATCGTAATGACCGTCGAATCTGGGAAAAGCTGGTTGGATAAAACTTCCATTTTCTGTAGCCATTTTGCTGTTGTGATTTTTTTCAGCTCCCTTCTTGGCTCTAATACCAAATGTTGGGTTAGTTTTCTAAACCCCTGTCTTAGATGTTGGGTAAGTTTTCTAAACCCTTATCTTGTTTATCTCAATTTTGAAGATTGAGTTCACATACATTTTGGAGACTAAGAACAATTTTTCTGCTTGTATTTTTAGCTTCTTATTATATCAATTTATCGGAAACAAACTGCTCAAATTTCAGTAGTTTTACAGAATTTCAGAAGTGAAAAACACCACTCCTTAAAACTAGGAACTCATGCTCACACCATTAATGAAAACATATAATACTCAACTCATTCAACAATCCTAAAATTAAGGCAATAGCAACAACTATTTTCAACATTAAAAACCATCATAATGAACGGGTTATGATATTTATAAAATTTATAAATTAGTAGTGATTATATATAATATGAAATAATTTTTTTTCCTTTAAAAAATTATATGAAATTATTCATTCACTTGTATGAAATATTTTTATTATTTACATAAAATATTATTTTAAATATTTATGTTTATTAATATTATTGTTTTAAGAAATTCCAGTCTAAAAACAGACAAAAAAACCCATTTTTTGTCAATTAAAAATCGATAAATTACAATAATATTGTAGTAATTGTAAAATAATTTATTTCCTAAAATCTTGCCTTATTGTAAAAGGAGTCTTATCAATATTTTAAGTGAGAATTATAAAAATTGGACTGAAGAGCTTGAGATTTTTAGTACGTTGTGTGGATTAATTTTATATTAAGAAAGTCATATATATTTTATGAGCTAGTATTCTCCTATTGTTTTTGTCTTTTTTGTTTTTTTTCCTTGCCTGATCTGATATTGTATATACAATTTTAAATGTTAAGTAATTTAAATAATTTTTCAAATATATATTAAATATTAATAATTATAAATTTATTTTGTGTATTGAATATGAAATAGAAGAGTGAGATGAAAAATAAAAGAAAAACAAGTATTAAAAATAGAAAGGGAAAAGGGAATAATCTAAGTCAGTATTTTATATATCATTACTGTTAAGTTAAGTCCTACATTGACCAAGAGTAAGTCAGAAGTGTTGTTTATAAGTCTGGACAATCCTCTAACTCAGAAGTTGGCTTTTAAATTCAGAGTTAGGCTTGAGTATCTAATTTGGTATCAGAACTAGACTCTTGGTTTCTTCACCCCCATCGGTTCTTGTATCGTAAATCTGGACTGTGTCGTAAATCCGAACTCTAGCCGATGTAGAGGGAGGATGTTAAGTCTCACATTGGCTAAGAGTAAGCCAGGAGTGCTGTTTATAAGTCTGGACAACCCTTTAACTCAGAAGCTGGCTTTTGAGTTCAGAGTTAGGTATGAGTTTCTAAGTATTACTGTTGTAAATGAATTTAAATAAAAAAATATTTTTTATTATTTTATGACCGTTGTTTCATAAATTATGTAACTGTCATTTTCATAATTATATAGTCGTTATTTTTATGACCGTTATTTTCATAATTATGTTACCGTTATTTTTATAATTATGTGACCGTTACTTTTATGACCAACATCTCCCTGACCTCTACTCACGCCTCCCTCATGTTCATCATTTTTAGCTTTTTACGACAACCACCACTAGACAACATCTCCATCGACGACATACCCAGCTCATGTTCATCATTTTCATTTTTTCACATGTGTTGGGTGAGATTCTTTCTTTGTTTTTTGATAAATTAAATTCATGCCCTTATTTTTTTCTTTGCATAGAGAAACAAATAATCATCAGCTCATAATTTCTTTGTTTTTTTTCATGTTCATATTTAATTGTTTCCTAGTTAGGTTAGAAATAACAACCCGTAATGGAATTTGAATATTTAGGATTGAGAGTCACATAAGGGTGAATGAGTTGGGTTTGGTTAGGTTAGAAACAAAAATACACAACAACAAACCAGATAGATAGGAATTGATTTGTTATTTATTTAGTATAAGATGAGAGAGTGAAATAGATGTGGTTGAAACACATATTTTAAATATTTGGGTGAGACATGTGAGGATATGGGTGATGAGTCTTTTGAGTTTTTAAGTTAGTGGAAGGTGAACTCATCGAGGTACAAGATTCTTTCTAAGATTGCAAAATATGTTTTAGCTTTACCTATATTAACAGTAGCTTTTGAGTCCGCATTTTCTACTAAAGGAAGAGTTATTAATCCTTTTAAAAATTCATTGTTCCCAAAAACTATATAAGCATTTATTTGTACTCAAAATTGGATTCGATTATCACCAATAATTAACATTCATGAGTCGCTTGGTGATATTAAATCAATTAAAGTAGGTAATATTATTTTAATTTTCATTATTAATTGATAACATTATTTTATGATTGATGTTTTAATATTTTTATCACTTTCTTTTGTTTTCTATTTTGTAGATATGTTGGGAGACATTAAGGATATTACTCTTGATTGAATATGATATATAATTATTATATTTCATATATATTTCGTTTATTATTGTATATATATTTAGTTATCAATTTACTAACTTTTTGTAAAGTATGGCTAATATGTAATGAAACACTAAAGTTTTTTGCTATTGTTCTCAAGATTCAAGACCCAAGATTATTTTCAAGATGTTCGATCGATGTTAAGAATAAAATGATTAACTTAATTTAACTTTAAATTATTGTGAACTATCATTTTGTTTATTGTTTGAATGAATTGTTAACTTTATTAAAATGACTATTTTAATTGGTATTGTATTATTTTTATTTTATATAGGTTTGACAGTTTGAGTTGTATTTTAATCTTTTTGTTTGGTATTTTAAGGTTTATTTTCACTCAAATAAGTTTATATTATGTAAAAATTTAAATTTTTTATTCAAAAATACCAAAAATAGAATTAGTTAAGTTTATTAGTCAGTTTTATCAAATTTAATCGATTTAATCCGAATATATTACGGATTAGACTGTATAGAATTTAAAAGATAATTGAATCGGTTGCATATTGAGATATTTCAATCCGATTGAAAAGTTAAATTCGATCGAAAAAGTATAAATTCAATAATTTCGAACGGATACATGCCCTTACTTAAAATAGTGAATTACCGAACCCCATGATGAAATACAAGCTACCAAACATTTTAAACATGCACACGACTGATTCAGAAACCTTTAGAACTTTTCCAAGCATACGTAATCACTATTGAATGTCACAACAATCTCTTAGATTCAATTAGAACAAAGGGAAATTCTGCGATATATCTTCCTAAGATATATACTAATTTTTTAACATTTAAATTTACCATAAATTTTTTTACATTATTTAAAACAAATACATATATATCATATTTTTAAACTTTAAAAAATTAATTTTTTTATAAATAAATGTTTATCAATATACAATTAAACCTTAAATTTATTCAAATTAATTCAAATCATCTTAAAAAATTACTTAGAAAACATTATTACTCGATAAGTGTGTCCAAAAATTGAACCGAATCAGATTAAATCGAAAAACTGGACTGGATCAGATCAAATCGAATGGTTTTATAAATTAAACGGTTTAGTCTGATTTGTATTATATTAAAACATTTTTTCAAATGATATAATCCGATTATATTAATTTTTAAACCGGTCAAAGTAAACCAGATCGATTTAATATTATATTAAAATTTTCATATTATTTCTCACTAATGGTGCCCAAAAACCATATCGAATTAGATTAAACCAAAAAATCGGACTGGATTAGATTGGACTGGATCAGATCGGATTGAACGGTTTTATAAATGAAACAGTCCAATCCAATTTTTATTAATTAAAATATTTTCAAACGATCTAATTCGATTTATATTAATTAAAATAATTTTCAAACGATACGATTAAATCCGATTAATTTTTTTTACAAACCAGGACCTGTTATACATCCGGATGTTTAATGTAAATTTTCTCATCTTAATAATTTATTAATTTATCTATTACATTGTTATGCTTGTCAGTGACAAGTTGTCACTACCTTCATCTTGCAACTATTATTTTAACGAGTAAATCTAATTATACAATTAAAAAAAAATGTGTGAATAAATTTGAATTAAAAAAAATGGTAATTCTCTCACCTTGGAAAATAAATATGGCTTTCTTATTCTAAAAATTCAAAATGCCTTTAATCGACACAAAATTAACACATATTAAATAAAAAAGGTAGTTCGAATATGCTATTTTAAAAGAAAATATAATTTAGTTTCTTATTTATTATTTTTATAAAGATTTATTTTATAAAGTAATAAAATTACACTGCAGTGTAAAATAAAACAATATTATCTATACTATTTTATAAAAAGCTCAGAATATTACATACTTCATCCTTTTAAATAACTAAGTTCGAAATGAAAAGAAAAGTTACAATTATTGATGTCCATACAAAATTCAGAAACTTTTCTCCTGTGCGATACAAAAACAATTATGAGCAATCAGATGAATACCCAGATGGGGTTGCAGCTGAGGTTGGAGAAGCCGTGTTTAGCTTACCTCCATTTTCAGGGAATTTTCGTAGGAACCCATCAGCCACCGAAGCGATTGATCGATATAAGTCGTTCAGAATCTTGATTTTGACTAATCCCCTTCGCGGAGGAAGACTTTGTTTCTTGTTATGCTTGAATTTGGAAGCTGAGTTTTTCATTTTTCTGAATTGGGTACAAATATTTTTGAATCTAGAACGATATGGACTTGTTTGAGCTCGGACTTTGGTTATAAAAAAAAACACACACACACACACACAGAGGAAAGGTGGAGAGAAACAGAATAAGATAGTTGAGGAAGTGCGAATAAAAAGTGAGCTTTGAGTGGTCTTATATAAGCACCTTTTTTTGGTTTCATAGTTAAGAAAACCTGTATTTATTATTGAAGGGAAAAAAAGGGGGGAAGGAGAAGAAGAGAAAAAGAAGCAAGACTTTTCATTTTTTTTTTAAATTGACATTTATATTATCTATCACATCTGACCTCCCCGTTTATTTTTATATTTTTATAAATAAAATATTTAAATTTATATCATTTTAACGCCAGCTCATAAAAAATAACTAAATTAAAATTTATAAAAATAATATTAAAAATTAAATGTTTTTCAATATTCAATAATTTTAATAATATTTAATTAGATAATATTTAAAATAAAATGTTATTATATTTTTAGAAACTCATTGGTTTCTTATTATAATTCTAAATAAACCCAGATGTATGAGTTATGACATTGTATATGCTGGTTATTATTCCGAAATTAATTTGGAATTGGTATAATTAGATTACAGGGTCTCTTCTTGTTAATGAAACCAAGAAACAAAAACGTATAGAACTCTACCCCTATGTTAATTGCTTTTGGACGCCATTTATATATATAATGTGATTTTAAATTTCAATATATGAATATATAATATGTTATTTTATAAAACTAGTTTTATTATTTCATGAAAAATTAAGGACTTTTTTTACAGCTTAACTTGAAAACAGTTTTTATAAATTATTACCAAAAAACATTTTTTTATAATTTTTTAAAAATAATGAGTTGTTTGGCCATTGTTATAAAAATACATTATAAAGAAAAAAAAACATAAAAACATATTTTTTTTTGTATTTGACAAAATTATTTTTAACATGAAATATTTATATTTAAAATCTTACATTACATCTTTTTTATCCAATAACTTTTTATCATAATTTTAAGTAGTTATCAATAAATTTAAAAAATTAAATAATATTTAAAATTAATAATTTATCAAAATAATATAATATATGATAACATGTATTTATTTCTTTTTTTATATATATAAAACATACAATGATATATTTTTTTTAAATTAATATATATATGTGTGTGTGTGTGTTTTTTGATAATTGGTTATGAATTTTAGTTTATTATAAGTGTAATATTTGATATTTTTGTTACGAGTTAAATCTATTTAAATAGTTTGTTAAATAGGTATAATATGATATAAAATTGTAACTAAAATTATTAAATTAATATTTTAATAAAATTACACGAGTTCAAATCCTATTATATATGTATGATTATATGTAATTATCAAAAAATAATAAAAATTAGAACAAAACCTAAAGATCTTTTAAATGATGGCAAATAAAATATGTAATAATATAATGGCAACAATTTTATTATTATTATAATAAAAGTACATAAAATGTATATTTTATTAATAGTATTAGTTATATTTGAATGCTACTAATACTTAAATAAAATTATTATTAATGAATATTTTTATTACAATATTAATTTATATTGTGTTATTATAACTATTCATTAAAATAAAAACAAATTAAAATGGATAATATCATATTATCATTAAAATAAATGTTCAAAAGGTACAAATTAGGGTATAGTCTAGATCGTGTATACCAACTAAATATTGACTTTAAAGTAGTGAGATTAAATTCTATTAAAAATATACGTGTATATATTTCTTAAATAAAATTAAAAAATATTCAAATTTATATTTCTTAAATTGTAGGATGAACTCCATTGTATATATTTTTAAAATAAACTTTTTTTAAAAAAGTCAAAAGTTACCTAAACTAAACTAAGATAATATTACCTAATATTAGCAAAATAAAAGGCAAACGTAATACAAGGGTAAGGAAAGAATTACATCCGGAAAGTCGTCAGTGTCCGGATATTAATTTGAGGGAGATTCAAAATTAAAGTCCATGTATAGGATTTCTGAGCTCAAGTCTAAATCCTATTTTATCTTACCAATTATTTAATAAAAATTAATAGTATAACCATAATATTCTCTCTACAAAACTAATATTCGTTTTGTATTGCTCCATTCTTTTATTTAACGATTATTTATAAATTAAAAAAAATACGTATAAGTGATAAAAAATTAATCTAATTATTAAAATTATTTTTAGCTTATATTAAAACATCTTTTAATATTATATATAAATTAAAAAACAATCATTTTTAAAATATATTTGATTTTTTACTAATATATGATTTTAGATGCGTCAATTTTCTTTTTTCATCAATTAGATGTGTCAATCAATGACCATCGTTTCCTTGCTTTAAGATAAAAAGTCGTCAAAATTTTAGCAAGTAATAATAATTTTAAAAAAATCTAAGCATAAAGTTTTTATCCCTATGCCGAGTTTATTATGAAAAACACGGAAAACATTATTATTTTTTAATAATAAGAGAGATAAAGTGGGTGAGAGGATGGGGAGGGATGCTGTCTTTTTTTATTTTTTTAATATTTTTTATTAAAATTTGTAAAAGTGATCTAATAAATTTTAAAAGGATGAATAAACTATTTATAAATTTTAGTAATTAATAATTTAGAACATAAACAAAAACGGTTAAATATTTAATCGCATATAAAAAATAAAATATGAAAATTAAAAACAAAACACCATATTTTTAAGTGTAAAAAACTATTTCACGATCATAACATACATAAGGAGAAAAACATCGATTTACGGAATAATTTAACTCTTCAATATAAAACCAATATTTAAGTACAATTTTGGTCTTATGTTATTCTCCTAAGTATACTGTCTCAATGTATCTAACTTATGAGCATCTGCTTTGTTTTAATAGTTTTCAAGATTAGCATGAGAGGTGTTTAGATCAACGTTCTAATTAGCTTATCATTAATCAAATACGTTCATGGATCAACCTGCAATCAGGGTTAGCACAAAAAATACAATTTTTTGTGTTCTATTGTTTTAATAGTTTTCAAGATTAGCATGAGAGGTGTTTAGATCAACGTTCTAATTAGCTTATCATTAATCAAATACGTTCATGGATCAACCTGCAATCAGGGTTAGCACAAAAAATACAATTTTTTGTGTTCTAGAACAAATTTAATAATGAATAATCTTAATTAGATGATGTAAAATATTTATCAATTAAATCAAATCAACAAGTAAATCTTAGAGTAAAAAGATTAAACATAAGTTCAATAAAAATAAATTTTTTATAATTTAATAATTAGATCAACTAATCATGATCATATACAAAATTATTTGATTTAAATATACAAGACCCTAATCAAGAATAAATTAAATGAACATGAAAATATGGAACAAATAGGCTCGTATCTATGTTAGGATAATCATATGAAGATGTAAGATTATGAAACTAGGCCTAAATAAAGAGGAGCATAAGAGAAGAAAGGCTGACTATAAAAACAATATGCTCTAGGAAACTACTATTTAGTTGTGTGTGTGAATTATGGGAGCCAAGTGACGTATTAAAAAAAGTATATGAAAAAATGTCACTCATATGATGTAGCAAAATATAATAGGAAGTTGACAATTAATTGGAATTAAAAAAGTGTAAAATAAGGTAAAATTAGTTAATTTTTGTGATTAGGATCTATCCCTCTATAAGAAGTATATATCCTTCTCAAAAAAGTTACACCAACATAACATGGGATCGATTCATCCCAAGGGGAAATCGATTCATCCCAAGGGGAAATCGATCCTTATCTTCAAATCTCATTTTTTCAAAGTTATATAATTTGACATGATCGATTGAGAATCATTTAGAGATTGGTCCAAAGTGAGATTGATTCGTCTAATAGGGGATCAATCTCTATATCTAAAAAGCTTATAACTTAATCATACAATATCAAAATTGATTCAACTAAAATCTTATATTAAATGCACTTACATATGTATGCAACACTATTGAATATGAGTCATTTGAGCACTAAGATTTCAATGAAATACATGTTGTCTTGATTTATGTTGTGAACATGTGCGAGTGAATGAATAAGTATAATCATATATGTGATTATTTGGAGAGAATTTACGTGTCTTATTTAATGATTTTTAGTGAAAAGTAAAAAATTGTATATTTGAATATATCAATTATATTCTCCTCATTTGAATATATCTTTATGTACATAACGATTTGTGCATTAAGCGATCTGGATAGCCCAAATTAATTAACATAAATCAGATTGTTACAAGTATTTACAAACAAGAGAGTGTCTATAAGAAGGTCATTCATGGAAGACGACCTTGATCACCTCAGGTTATCATAGCTTCATTAGATCCGGTCATCCATTACCTTGCTATTTGATGACGAAATACTTGTGTGCCTTACCAAGTTGTTGGGTGCAAGCCTTTTGACTCGTTTCTATCTCTATCTTATCATATCGGGGTACCTACACTTATTAGGTCGTATATTTGTTACATCATTAATTTTATGTCAAACAATGATAATTATAAAAGATATACCTGAAATATGACTATTCGAAATCTGAGTGTTTTTTTGACTTTTGTTGATAAACTTGATCGCGAGCTTAAAAATTAATTACATGCAAATGTTTTATCTATGAAAATAATCAATACTTACAGTCCTTACAAAAATCTTTTTTAGTGTTTTGTATGGAAAACCTTTCACTCACTATATGGCACTCATAGGCATAAAGTAAAAAATACATTGATATCCTAGATTTTATAGTGGCATTATTCTAAGATATGATGAAATCATCTTCACTGCAACTCGATAAGCTTGTATGTAATTGAACCCATATAGACTAGGCATACAATAACTTAGCTTAGAAGTTTAATGTATATTAATTCAGTTTACATAAAACAAGTGAAATGAGCAAGAAATCATGTACTACATGCATTCACATCAATCCAGCTCACAAATGAAATATATAATGTAAGGCAAAGAATTCTCCCCCTATATGAAATCCTTCTCCCTATATATAATGATCACTCCACTCTTGACATAGAAAAGGATAAAGTAATGAAGATAAATTATACATGTAAGAAATAATTGAAATGTTTTTATACAAAGATTTTACAAGGCTAAACTCACCCTAAAAGTAAATGTGCAATGTAAAAATAATAATAACGCAAACTCCTTCTCAACACAATGACTCTCCCTAAGTCGTATGATTATTTAAATATAAAGTTAATTAAATAATTAATAAATAAGGAAAAAATAAAAATTTGAATTTTATTTCTTTATTTCTTTATAAATAGCAACATAAAATAATAAACTCATTTAATCATAAATAAGCACATAATCAATTGAAATACTATTTTTGTTCAAATTTTGATTATCTATTGTAAAATAAGCAAGTTGAGAAGAAGAAAAGGCACACTTAGCACATATAATAATATACTGAAATTTACTTAAAAATAATATACATGTTTGAAATTCACAAATGTGCTAATGAAGTTATTTATGATCAATCAAGGACTCAAAGAAAAAAGTATCACTTATCATGTAACATTATAATTTTGTTTTTAATCTCACAAAAAATAAAATATATCTACCAAAAGATGACTTAATTTTTTTTTATTTTACAAATGAGACATATAATTATTTATTTGTTTTTAACACTTTTTGGCCTTTTCTTTTTGTGTATAAAAATATATTCTTTATAAGTATAGTCACTTTTTACACAATCTTTTTAATTTATTTTTTCACATACACAAGCTATAACCTAACATGATAACTTTCACACTAATTGTAAGGTAGTTCTCTCTGATAACTGTGATAGTTTCACACATCACAACATATAAGCCCCTCAATACTAGGTATATCTCTCTATAGTAAAATTTTAGAAAGTAAGAAATATAACTCAACATAATTTTACAATAAAAAATAGTTGAAGTCTTAGAGTTTTTCAAGAGAAATCATAAACTTTAAGCATAACATATATGTGTGTTCGTGAGTGTGTGAATAAGTTTATATCAACATCAATCATCACATGTAAAAATATATGTGCATATATAAGTCAAAATTGAGAATCATTTATACAATAAACATCAAAACGAGTTAAATTATTAAAAAAAAGGTTATATATGTGTAAGTGTTGAATAAGTCTATTACCTTCTTGGCCAACAAAAGGATTCTACTTATCTTTTTTATTAAAAAAAAGTTTAACAATTAAAAAATAAAATAAAATAAATGCAATTCTATAAAATTGATCATTTAGAGTCATTTAATAACTCTACCAGAAGTACCTAAGTGAAACAATAAAAGATGATCACATAACTTGAATTTTGGTTTCTTATCTTTGGATTATAACTTAACTACCTTAGGTTTTATAGGCATATTATTGGACTAACATGTACTTTTCACATTCATCCCAAATAAAGATGCAATATGCATAATAAGATGATGATATGAGTCCTAGAATTAGATGTTTTAAATTTCACTTGACTCTTTGAACCGAAGATTTCATTATTCTTAGTAGAATTTTTGAACATATCACTATAATTTTCATTTATCTTTAAATATGATGTAATATGTATAGATGTATGATGGTTATGAGTCTTACTGTGTAAGAATTATTAAATTTAGGAGCATTCTTTAAAAATCTACATTTTGTTCTTATGTAACCTTTTCTACCACAATGTTAATAGACATGAACAATCTTAATAGTTTTTTATTACCATAAGTGTAACTGTTTTTAATGCATACGAAATAATAGTAGGAATAAAGTTATATGATCTTACAAATATGGTTTTTAAATGTTAAAAGTGTGTAACTCTCATCCTTATAACCAAAATCATGTGTATCATCATGTGACTTGTTATAACCTAAAATTTTGTTTAGTTTCTCAACACCTAATGTTATGTTCTTCATTATTCTTTAGTAGCAACAATTTCTTCTTTGAATTTATAATTTTTATTTTATTTTATTTATGTAAGATTTAGATTAAGACTATCAATCTTTTGCTAATTTTTGTCGTTTCGTTTCTTGACGTTTCGTGTATCACTTTTGTTAACTTTTCTAAGGGAAAATAAGTTTTGGTAGATATCAATTCCAAGGAATCAAATTTGATAAGAAGTAACTCGAGTTTTGTTTTCTAAAGGTAAGAGATAAATAGTTAAATGTCTCCTTTTAGCTATAAGACAGTCCTGAATTGTTTCAATCGCTTTGGGCCTACCTGTTTCACAATATGACAATATTGAGTCAACGGACTTAAATATTTCCGATATAAGTTATTTTGCTTTAGTCATTTTTTTAATATCTTACCGCCAATTTTACGTAATAAATTTATTTTAATATATATTATTATATTTATATTTAAAAATATATACATATAATATTTTTTTAAAAATTAATTTTAGCAAGATAATATCATATTTATAAATATCTTATATTTTATACAATTTTTTTTAACTAAAAAACTTCAATATAGCTACATGAATGTTAAAAAAAATGTTTTAAATACCGATTAAAAATAAAATAAAAATTATTTGATTGTTAATAATTTTGTTTATTCTGTTGATATTTTTTTAATTTAAATATAATAATATAAATTAAAGCACATTTATTTTTTAAAAAGTATATTAATTTGAGATATTAAAGTGATCTATATACACAAAGGACTGCAACCAATATTTTTCTATTAGAATGAAAAATTAAATAATAATAATAATATTTGAACAAAATGGTAATTATCCTAAGTTTTAAAGTATTATTATTTTTAACTAAAAAAACATAACAGAGAAAAATGGGGATTACCGATTACGACAGTGTCGGCCATCGATACAGCATACCCAAACATCACCAAATATGCTGCCAGATGAAGAAGAAAGTAGGCGGCGAAGAAGAGCATTCAACTGCGAACTCGATGGAGTTGACAAAGCAAGGTATTAGTGACAGGTTGAGGAGAGCTCAACGTCTGCCACAAGCAATACTTTTATAGTAAAAAATAGAAGAAAAAAAAATCTAAGAACAAATGACAAAATAAAAGAGGTTTTCTATCGGCAAAAAAAAAAAAAATAGAAAGAAAAAAAAAAGATTTTACTTTAATAATTTATCATTTCATCACATGTTTTATTTTCTTTTTTCTTTCCTATTTCATTTTATCAGCGTTCTTTTATTTTTAGTATTTTATTTTCCTCATGTTTTGTAAGTATAATTTATAAAAATAATATTACAAGTATTTTAAGGTTTAAAAAAAATTATTTTTCAACAACTTTTAAAATAATATCAAAATTAAATATCATGTGTTCAATCATCAATGACCTCAATTATTAATTTACACATGTTTATTTTATATAGTAAGTGTAGTTAACATTTATGACAAAATAGTAATAAATGTATAAAAATAATATTAATACTTCTTTTAATATCAAATTAAAAAATTAATTTTATCACAACATCTACGCCAACTAAATAATTATAATAATTAATCAAATTAAAAAAATAATTTTTTTACAACATCTACCACCAACTAAATAATTATAATAGATTGTAAAAGATTAACTAAGACAATTAAGCATGTAATATATAGACATGTTATTTTACACACTATAAAAGTATTTTACCTTCATAAAATATATTTAATGATATTATATATTTATATAATTATTTTAAATAATTTTTTTTAATTTTATTCATATATTAATGTATTTTTCACAAAATATTTATTATAATATAATGAATTCTTACTCTTTCGATTATCATGATCTTGCTAGTTGGATGTTTAACTTCTAAAATATTATTGGTACTTAAAATCTGAAGTACACGGTACACACACTAACAATGTCATAACAAAAATATTTTCCATTTGTGACATATATTTAATAATATTATAAATATGAAGTACACGGTACACACACTAACAATGTTATAACAAAAATATTTTATATTTGTGACATATATTTAATAATATTATAAATTTATATAATTATGTATAAATAAATTTTTTAAATTATAACTTTATATTAATATATTTTTCATAAATATAAATATTTGTTGTAGAATATTTGCAATAAAATTATAGTAGTATTTTTTCACTTGATCACTTTCTTTCTTGATGGTGAATATATAGACAAATACTAATTGAAACATATAATATTAATTCGTTTCAAACTAAAAATATTACAATATATTATTTTTAAACATTATAGAACACATGTATAATGAACCAAATGATCTAGAAAGAAAATACCTAAACAACTGAATATCAATGCTGATAAAAATGATTATTGTTAGAAATTTAGTTATAACTCAACCCAATAAGATTTTATTGAGTTAAAGTTTATTTAAATTTATAAATAATATTGTTGCTAAACTCCTGACCGATATTGGATTGAAGGAAATTAATTAACAACTCTCTTTCACACGAATATAGGTAGTCTCACAAAACCACGGTGAGACTATTAAGGAAAAAACGTAAGTCAGCGATTAAGTCAGGTCTAACTCTGATACCATGTTAAAAACTCAGATCTAACTCAAATTAATTTAATCTCGTTGGGTTGAGAATTGACCAAATTTATAAACAAAATTGTTAACAAACTCTTAACCGATGTGAGATCGAAGGAAACTTAATAATCATTATCATAGATTAGAAGAGAGGAATTAAAAATTAAAAATAATGTTTTTAAGAGTTTTAAGGAGAAAGTCAAATTAAAAATAAAATTCTTATAGTTAATTTTTTTATTCGAATCTAGTCGACCGAATTTTAAACTCAGTTAGCTTATTTGGAATGTAAGGTATTAGTTAATTAACATAATACATATTTTGTTATAGTGTGTATATATATGTTACTTTATTTTGTTTATTAATTTTCTGGTACTAATTTAATTAAGCTTTTCAATAAATAATATAAATATATTACAGGTAAATTTTTTACAGGACTAGTCTACATTGCTCCTACGTAAGTAGTCTTATAATTAAATTGTAAACAAATTCACTAATTTGATTCTCTGTAAATTTTAATTATTCAAATTAATTAATGTGATTTTTTTATTTTTTTTATTATCATGAATATTATCAGTTTTGTGATATCTTAAGATAATAACAACAGTAGATTATGACGGCATTACATACTTAAGCAAACTTAATACATAATAAGATTAGAAGAGAGGAATTAGTTTAATTTGTTTAGAATTTTTGTTTAGATTTATATTAAAATAATAACTTCTTTTATTTAGAGTTATTTTTTGTTTCACGTGTAAATTTTATAAACTATTTTAAATATTTTTTAACTATAAATAATTAGACCTTATTTTTGTATAAGTCATCTTAGAAAATAAACAATTTAGTTATATGAAAGAAGTATTTTTCTTTCTCTTTTTTTCCTTATTTTTAATTTTTAAAAATAACTCTTATTTCTTTCGTTTGGAAGTTGAAGTCATCTTATTCGTGAAATAAAAGATTATCTTTAAGCTAGTTCTACTATATAGTTGCTAGAATAATCGTCTAAAGATAGATAACATAATTATGTTTGTCCTATTTTAGATTTGTTAGAGTGTTTGCTTAGATAATAATTTCTCTGTGTTTGTTTCATAACACAAATGCGAGAACCTCTTATTAGAGGTTGAGTTTGACTAGTTTAAACATTGCTTATATTTTTCTTATTTTTAAGTGCTTTCATATTATTGATATTTTCGTGTTTACGTGGTGTGTCAAAAATATTGAATGCATTGTTTTGGGTTTACTATGGAGTCATTAAACCTTATGTGATCATTGCTACTATTAAATTTTTTGGAGTTTGTGTGGAGATCGTTTTTCTCACTATATTCCTAACCTTTGCACCATCAAGAGCGAGAGTATGTTTTATATATAATTTAACCTGATTAGGAAAATACTATATAATTATGTTATATATCTAGAGTTTATATATATTTATTTGACCATCATTAATATATAATTTCAAGATTATATTAATGCATATTATGTTGAAAGTAGCTGCTCTTATTGTCTTAATTTTAGGATTGTTTTCAGCAATCCATGTTTTCATGAGTGGAGTATTCCATATTTTTATGAGTGGTGTGAGCATGAGTTCCTAGTTTTAAGGAGTGATGTTTTTCACTCCTGAAATTTTGTAAAACTGATGAAATTTTAGTAGTTTGTTTCTTATAAATTGATGTAATAAAAAATTGAAAATAGAAGGAGAAAAACTATTCTTAGTCTCCAAAATGTGTGTGAACTCAATCTTCAAAATTGAGATGAACAAGAGAAGGGTTTAGAAAACTTACCCAACATCTAAGAGAGGGGTTTAGAAAACTAACCCAACATATGGTATCAGAGCTAAGAAGAGAGCTGGAAAAAAAATCACAATAGCCAAACTTTGCAACAACAAAATGGCTACAAAAAATGGAAGTTTTTTCCAATAAGCTATTCCCATATTTGATGGTCACTACGATCATTGGAATATGCTGATGGAAAACTTCCTAAGATCTAAGGAATTTTGGGATCTTAAAGAAACTAGGATTGGAGAGATTAAACTAGATAGTTTAAAGGTTTATGCTCAACAGAAGCAGAAAAATGATGCACTGAAATTGAAGGACCTGAAGGTAAAGAATTACCTAATTTAGGAAATCTACAAGTCTATTTTGGAGACAATCCTTAATAAAGATACAACTAAGAAAATTTGGGACTCTATGAAAAAGAAGTACAATGGCTCCAACAAAGTGAAGCGAGCACAACTTCAAACTCCCAGAAGAGATTTTGAAACTCTTCAGATGAAGAAATGAGAAACAATAGAAAAGATGACAGTGGAAAATAAGATGCGTCTTCATGGTGAGAAAACCACAGATGACATTGTCTAAGGTCTTTGACTCCCAAGTTTGACTATATGGTCTGCTCAATTGAGGAGTCTAATATAGTTGAAGATATGTTCATAGATGAACTGTAGAGTTCATTGCTCATGCATGAGCAAATAATTAATAGGACCAATACAGTTGAAGAAATACAGGTACTGAAGGTTTCCATTTTTAATGAGTATTCAAACATAAGAGGAAAATGTAGAGGCCATGATAGGCGTGGAAGAGGTCGAGGACAACACTCTTACAACAGAAACTATAGAAAAGATGAAGATAGGGAGTGGAATAGAGAAGAAACTAAATCATTTTCTCAAACTCGAATGGATGATGATCAAAACAAGAACAGACATTTCGTCAAATCAAAGGTCGAATGTTATAGATGTGGGAACTTAGGCCATTACAAAAATGAGTGTTACACAAAAATGACCAAAGAGAATGGTGAAAGATCCAACTTTGTAGAAAATGAAAAGAAGAAAGAGGAGGAGACTTTGTTAATGGCCTTCCATGCAATGGAAGACACGGATGAAGACACCTTGTACGTGGACACAAGTGGTAGTAACCATATGAGCAGTTGTAAGTAATCCTTCTCTAATCTATATGAGTGTTTCACCACTTTTGTTAGTTTTAGTGATCAATCAACTATGAAGGTTGAAGGAATGGGTGATATTCAGATAAGAACTAAGAATGAGTTCATTGAGGTAATATCTAATGTATTTTATATACCTGACCTAAAAAAAATCTGCTAAGTGCTGGCCAGTTGCAAGACAAAGGTTACACGATCGCAATTAAAAAAGGAAAGTGTGAGATTTATGATCCCAAACGTGGATCAATTGCAGTGGTGCAGATGACAAGAAATCGACTCTTCCCTCTCAAAATTAAATCAGTGCAAACAGGTTTAATGACCAAAGAAAATGTTTCAGTGTGGAGATGGCATGCGAGATATGGGCATCTTCATTTCAACGGTCTTAGGACTCTAAAACAAAAGCATACAGTGGAAGGATTACCTGAAATCATAAGATCCTGGAGCGGATTCACTTATATCTTTGTGGTCCAATGTCCCCTACATCTAATAGAGGTAAAATATTCTTCATAACCTTAATAGATGACTACAGTAGAAAATTTTGGGTGTATTTCTTGTAGGAAAAGTCAGAAGCTTTTGAAGCTTTCAAAAACTTCACTTCTCTAGTGGAGAGAGACAAAAAAAAAAATGATCAAATGTTTAAGAAAAGTTCGAGGAGGAGAATTTTGTTCTAAGGAGTTTTTTGAGTTCTGCAATGAAAAAGGAATTAGGAGACATCTGATAACAATTTATACACCACAACAAAATGGTGTATGTGAGAGGAAGAATCGTACCATACTCAATATGGTAAGGAGTTTACACGCAACAGGATAGGTTCCCAAAGTTTTTTGGCTTGAACCTGTTTGTTGGATAGTTTACATTCTGAATATAAGTCCAACATTTTCTGTTAAGAACATGACTCCACAAGAAGCATGGAATGGAAAGAAGCCAACCGTAGATCATTTCAAGGTATGTGGTTGCATAGCATATGCACACATACCTGATCAGAGAAGGAAAAAAGTTGAATGATAAGAATGAGAAATCCGTGTTCCTAGGGGTAAGTGAATTGTCAAAATCTTATAAACTATTTAACCCGGTTTCAGGAAAGATAGTGATAAGCCGTGACATGGTGTTTGATGAGGACAATAGGTGGAATTGAGGAGAACAACTAGAAACACCAAAGAATATGTCGGTGGAAAGTGAAGCAGGTGATGAAAGGACAACTCAGTTGACTAAGACTCAAACCCCTAAGCCACTAACATTGCCACAGTAGCCTTAAGATCACACATCAGCTCAAAGTGACAAGGAATATAAAGAAATGAGGGTTTACAATCTGAGAAATCCTTAAATGCTAACAAGGCCTCCTTGGATGATGGACTATGAGACAACTTTCAGTGGTTCAGATGAAGACACTACCAACTTTGCCTTATTTGTTGGTAGTGATACCATCACCTTTGATGAAGCTGTGAAGGAAGATAAATGGAAGGAGGCAATGGACATTGAGATACTGTCAATTTAGAAGAATAAAACTTGGAAGCTTAAGACAAATGCAAATTGGGGTAAAATGGGTATTCAAAACAAAAGTGAATGAAAGAGGAAATGTTGACAAATATAAAGCTCGTTTGGTGGCTAAATGATACAAACAAAAGTAGGGCATAGACTATAATGAAGTCTTTGCACCTATAGCAAGGCATGAAACCATAAGGATGTTCATATCCTTAGCTGCAAAGAAATCTTGGAAGATTTTATAGATGGATGTAAAGTCTACTTTTCTCCATGGAGAATTACATGAAGAGGTTTATGTTGAACAACCTCTTGCTTTTGTTCAAAAGGGAAAAGAAGAAAAAGTGGTAAAGTTGAAGAAAGCACTCTATGGCCTCATGTAGGCTCCACGAGTATGGTATAACAGAATTGACACCTATTTTGCCAAGTTAGGTTTTGGGAAATGTCCCTTAGAACATACAATGTATACTAAGGCTGGAACTGGAGGTAAAATTCTAATCGTGTCACTCTATGTCGATGGCCTAATTTATTTAGGAAACAATCAATAAATGCAGATTGAGTTCAAAAACTCAATGATGAGAGAATTCGAGATGATAAATCTAGGAATACTGCACTAATTCTTGGGGATATAAGTAATTCAAAACTCTTTTGGTGACTTCATTTACCAAAAGAAATATGCACAGAAGGTACTTGAAAGATTTCAGATGGAAGAATGTCGAGCCATTGGGACTCCAGTTGAACCTGGATTAAAAATCAGCAATGAGGAAAGAGAAAGAAAGGTTGATAACACTTTCTTCAAACAAATCATTGGAAGCCTCATGTATCTTACTTCAACTAGACCAGACATCATGTATAGTGTAAGCCTCATAAGTAGATACATGGAAAATCCAACAGAGTTGCAACTGAATGTAGCAAGAAGAATTCTAAGATACATGAATAGGACACTAGACTATGAAGTGTTTTATAAGAAAGGTGACAACTTAGATTTCTATGGTTACACTGACAGTGATTATGTAGGGGATCTAAACAGAAAAAGAACATCAGGCTATGCTTATATGTTAAGCTCAGGAGTTATATCATGGTCCTCAAAGAAACAATCTATAGTCACTCTATCAACTAGTGAAGCTGAGTATATGACAATAACATCAAGCACCTGCCAAGGGATCTGGATAAAAAAATGTTTGAAGTCCTAGGAATGAAGTAAGATAGCCTTATGATAATCTATTATGATAACATGTCTATTTTCAAACTATCTAAAAATCTAGTAATGCACGGGAGGAGTAAACATATAGATGTCAGATTTCATTTTTTTTGCGACTTATGTCAAGATGGGGTTATTGAGTTGAAGTATTGCAAAAGTTCAGAACAGGTAGCAAATATTCTAACAAAACCCCTCAAGCAACCAAGTTTTGAGAAACTTAGAAAGTTGCTTGGAATGTGTTCAGTCCTTAGTCTCGAACAAAAGAGGATTGCTCAAAGTTGAAGACCAATGAGGAAACCATAAAATGTTTTTTCAGTAGAAAAATCAGTTTAAGGGAGGGTGTTGAAAGTAGTTACTATTACTGTCTTAATTTTAGGATTGTTTTCAACAATTCATGTTTTCATGAGTGAAGTATTCCATGTATTTATGAGTGAAATATTTCATGTTTTTATGAGTGGTGTGAACATAAGTTCCTAGTTTTAAAGAGTAATGTTTTTCACTCTTGAAATTCTATAAAATTGTTAAAATTTTAATTTTTTTTATATTATAAATTAATGTAATAAGAAGTTGAAAATAGAAGTAAAAAAACTATTTTTAGCCTCCAAAATATATGTAAATTCAATCTTCAAAATTGAAATTAACAAGAAAAGGATTAAAAAAACTTACACCAAGTATAATAGAGAGGTTTGGAAAATTAACCCATAATATTCAATATCTAATATCTAATATATATCAAATACGACAGCAATTGTTGCAATTATGGATGTGACATTTCCCTCAGCAGCAATTTTGCTTACTCAGTTTTTTCTTGGCCAAGATGTAAGAATCAATGTTTCAGGATTCTTGTGTTCTGCCTTCAGCGTTATTGCTTTTGCTTCTCCACTTTCTGCCATGGTGCGTTCCTAACTCATACGAATTATAAAAACAAAAACTTATCAGTCTAGCTTAATTTTAAGTATGAACTCAGTTGGAAATTTAGTGGTATTGATTTGATTATATGCGATTCTCAAAACAAGTAAACTAATGGAGGCAAAAAATTCGTGTGAAAAAATTAATGCCGGTTAAATTACCAAATCAATTTTTAGAATCGATGGAGTTAGGTAGGGTCAGTCTTGACCTCCGTTTCAATTTTTGATAGATTACAGGTTAATTATAATATTTATATAATCGTAAATAAATCATATCCATTGATATTCTTTTAAAAATTTTATTTTTAAGATTTTTATATAACTTAAAAGTATTGAGTTATAACAATTTTTAAACTACTTTTAAAATATTGAGATCTATCGTGGCTTGGTGGAGCAAATTTCATCATTGTAATATATCATGATTATTTACATAATTATAAAAATAAATATCATAAAACATTGTTTTATGTTTTTCTCCAAAAACGCTGTTTTTCCCCAAAAACGCTGTTTTTCATGCTTTAATTGAGCTATAACAATTTTTAAACCACTTTTAAAATATTGAGATCTATCGTGGTTTGGTGGAACAAATTTCATCATTGTAATACATCATGGTTATTTACATAATTATAAAAATTAATATCATAAAACATTGTTTTATGTTTTTCGCCAAAAACGCTATTTTTCCCCAAAAACACTGTTTTTATGCTTTAATTGAGCTATAACAATTTTTAAACTACTTTTAAAATATTGAGATCTATCGTGGCTTGGTGGAACAAATTTCATCATTGTAGTACATCATGTTTATTTACATAATTATAAAAATCAATATCATAAAACATTGTTTTATAAATGGTGAATGTTAATTGAACATTTCATTCGTATTATTAAAGTTTTAGTTATATTATATATAAATGTTCAATACATATTTTAAATCACATGAAATTAAACATGTCCAACATCACCCACATCTATGTGCACATTTTTACAATTATTTATTACAAATGTCTAATATTTTTTTCTACAACTATACAGATGGTTTTAGATAAAGATAATGATACACTTTATGTAATTTTTTTAATAGATTTAAATTAAAATTTCGGATTTAATAATTTTCGAATTGGATCGGATTCGGATTGACTTAAAATTAGCAAATTCAGATTTGTTCGGATTGGCATGTACAACGGATTGGTTTCAGATTGAATAATTTTTGGTTTAAATAATTTTCGGATCGGATCGGATCGGATTCAAATTGACTTAAAATTGGCGGTTTTAGATTTGTTCGAATTAACATATACAACGGATCGGATTCGGATTGAATAATTCATAATTTGCTTCGGATCGGATCGGATCGGATTCGAATTGACCTAAAATTTGCGGTTTCGAACCGATGCTCACCCCTACTTAAAACTTACTAAAAATTAAATAATATGAATATATTTATTCTTAAATTAGATAAATATAATATTTTTAAATAAAAAATAAGTAATATTATTTTTTAAGTTTATAATGTATCCCGCCTAACTAAACTTTTGGATTTGCCGAACATACTTTAGTGACTTGGAAAAATGTAAGGGAAATAATCTGTGTTAGTTCCCTTTCGATACTTTTAATCTATTCTAACCCACACGTACTTCTTTAACTGAATTGGTCAAGACTAATTAAGATTTAAATTTAAGCAGTATCATTCTATAATGAACACATATTATAATATATGTAACTAAATACAATAAAATTGTAAATATTTTCAACTAAAAATTATAGAACTTATTTTGGTTACATGTATTCAATTATATATAATAAAATTAGACAATTATTTAATCAAATATATGAACAAATGCAAAAAATATATCTATAATTAGTTATTTAAATACATATTAACATAAATCGAATTAATACATTATTATGAATTATACTCTATTATTATAACAACTTACTAATTAAATATATACATGTGTTGACATTATAATTGTGTTGGGAACACAATATGTATTTAACATATAATAGAATAATCTCACGTATCATTATAAGTGAATAAATAATTAATTAACAAGATTTGAATTAGACTAATATCTCAACATAATGAACATATAGTTAGACATATGTCTAATTCAATACAACAAAGTTGAACATATGTACATAGTTGGACATAAAAAATAAGAAATTTCATATTCTATCCGGTTATTTAATTTTACACAATATAATTAGACAATTGTTCTACCAAACATATGATATTTAAAATAAACCATTTTAAAATCAAGTGATAGATTTATGAAAATAATGGTATCAAATTATTTTCAAAGAAAAACATCAATTAAATTTGTTTGAATAAAGAGATAATAAACAACGAGACTTTTCGATCTTTGGTACTAGTAAGTCACTTATTTTATCTCTACTAATTGATGAGTTTGTTTGTATGGAAAATCTCCTCGAAAAATGTACGAAACAAATTGGACTTGTAGTCTTCGAAACATTATAATTTCATAGCATTTTTATGTAAGATTAGGTTAAGAAGTTTGCTTAATTTGGGGATGTCTTATTGTTTTTTTTCTTTAATATCTCAAATTTTCTTTGATTTCTTGTTAGTCCAATTTGGTTCTAATTAGTAGGGTTTTTTATCGATTAAAGGAAAGTTGATTAGACACTTATTCATTTGAGTTAACATGAGTTGGATAAATTTAGTTCTATCAAGTATTAACAAGTTGAATGATTGTCTAGTTTAATTGAACATGTGTCCAATTCGACTTCAGTAATAAGGATCACATATCGATTAAAATTTGATAAGTTGATTATGTGTCTAATTTTGTCGTGTTGAATAGATCATCGGTCAATCAAATTTCTACTAGTTGCACAATTTTTTAATTTAGTTGGATATGTATCTAATTCTATTCTGACGAGTAGGATCATTGACTGACCAAACTCTATCCAGTTGGACATGTATCCAATTCAGTTCCAATGAATGTGGCCATCGTTAGAACAAAATCCGACCAATTGAACATGTATACAACTCGATCAATTGAACAATTATCCAATTCAATTAGACATGTGTCCAACTCGACTCTAGCGAATGGAGCCACCGACTGACCAAACTTCATCAAGTTGGATAAAAGTCCATTCTGATTGGCAAGTAGAATAAATATCTAATCAAAATTAAATCATAATTAATTAATAAAAAATAATAATCGAGTGTGATTTTTTATTAATATAAGATTCTCAAGTCATATAAACTAATGGGATAAAATGTAACTATATGCTTATTTTTCCTTTAATTGAATTAATTGAAAGCGGTGATTAATTAATGGTGGAGTACATGCCTTTCCTTCTCTCATTAATCCTCTTCATAAATGCAGTTGTTTGGACGGTCTATGCTTCCATAGCAGAAGACGTATATGTTCCTGTAAGTTCTTTTTATAACTACAACATGTCTGAATATTAAACCAAGTTCGTGATAATTAATTATTTTTTAAAAAGGCAAGCAATTAAAATTGAACTAATTAATTAATTCTACTAATTTGAAAAAGGTACCAAATACGCTTGGCTTACTACTTGGAGCTGCTCAGCTGATTATATATGCAACGTACTGGAAGCCTCAAACATTGGAGGACTTAGAGGATGAGCACAAACAAGAGAGAAAAAAAGGGATCAAGATTTGGAAATAAGGGAATTGATTAATTAATCAGCTTCACAATTTTGTAACATGCACTCACTCTTAAATAGATATACTATGTTTGTTTATGTGTTAGAGACTCTACAAAAGCGCAGTGAAAAAACACTTGTACATAAAGTGTTTTCAGGTCTCAAAAAGGTACAATTTTTTTACTTGTTTGATAGAATTATGTGTTTGTTTCTTAAACTAATTTAAAAGAAGCATAATTTGTTTGTAATACAAGAATTATTCATACAAAGGCAAGGGCATGTAATTAAAATCAAGGATCGAATTACTTTATTTCTTTCTAAATTTAGAGTTCATAAATCTAAACTCTTCCAATATTTCTCATTCTTCTTGGTGATTGCTATTTACTCATGTTGTTATTCTGTCAGATGTAATAATTGGCACTAGTAAAAGACATGTAGCTTTCAACTTGGTACTGTTAAAGCGTAAATTCAGTTTTTGATATACATAAAAAAAAAAAACCAAAACAGTAAAGACAATCTACTTATTCTTATTTAACTCGTCTCAATATCTATGTTACTCGGATTTGGGTACGAGTTTCAAATACAAATTCTGAGATTCGTAAGTTTTAAAGTTTGAACACATAGGAATATATCTCCAATTTTTTAACACACACACTAAGAATCTAAGATACGGCAATTATTACATAATTTGTTTAATGAATATTATTATTTATGTAGATAGTTATATTTATAAATTTAATTTAAATAAAAAAACCAAAATCTTATGGGTAAGTTTTGATGAAGATATGACTTGAATAAAACAATCATACATTGATTGACATGGTAAAAACTTCATAAGTCAAAAATTTGGGCTGAGGTTTTAGAAATTTGGCCTTATTTAATCAAATTTTGGTTTAAAAGTATAATCGGAGGATTTTTTAAAATCAAGATTCTTTGGTACATAAGGTAGGAATTAGCGTCGGATGTTCAGAGTTAGTTATGATAATATTCATAATCATTTTGTATAAATTTTAGATATATTTGGGTAATAATTATCGGTTATTTCTGTAATAATTTCTTAACAATTTAATTATGTTTCTTATTTTATAACATTTATTTAAAAATATATTTATTTTTTAAAAATTAAATCTTATCATAACTCTACTATATTATTTAAAATATTTATATTAATTTTATTATTTTAACTAATTTAGCACATGTTTTTAAGTAAAATAAAAAATATAAAAGTAAAAATAAATAAAATTCTATCTAATTATTACAAGTATCGTATGTTTTATTATTAAAAATATTTTTTTTTATATAATTATATGTATATAAAAAAATATTAATATATGTTCGATTTCGGTTAACTACATTTTCGGTATTATAATAACTATTTCGACTTAACTGCTTATCGTTTATGGTTATTTTCGAAAAAAAATGTAGGATTAAAATAGTTTCAATTATCTGTAGTTAAAATATAAATCTTTATCGTAAGGTGCCAAAGGGTAAGTATTTCTCATAGGGACATTTCTTGATATTGGAATTCCTTATCATGCTTCCTATTTGTGGAGAAGCTTGATTTAGGGAAGATTCTTGTTTAAGAAAGGGATCAGATGGAGGACAGGTAATGGTATGCAGGTTAAAGTCTACAAGGATAATTGGTTACCATATTGTGATAACTATAAATGTTTCTCCCCTCCTATTTTGAATACTGATATACGTGTTTCTAAATTGAATAATGATACTGGCCTATGGAAAAAGGAGCTAATTAGATCCTCTTTTATGGATGTTGAGGCTGAAGCAATTTTGAAGACTCCATTGAGCAGATCAGACCATGAGGATAAATTGATCTGGTCTAGGAATCATAAAGGTTTTTTTTTTGTGAATAGTAGTTGCTAGATGACTGAACAAGTGAGAAGAGTTTCTGTGAAACGTGATCATGTAGCTGGTACTAGCATTGCAAGAAATCAAAAATGGTGGCAAAGAATATGAAGTTCATGTCTTCCCAATAAGATGTTTTTTGTAGTGGGCTTGTAAGGGTATCCTACCCGTGCATTTAAAGGCAAAGATGATTATCCAAAAACCCTAGTGTTGCTTATATAATGGTGTTGTTGAGGACATTCCCCATGCCTTGTTGGGTTGTGCACTCCATTTTTGCAACTCATATCAAGAATAATGTGGCATTGTCTTTTGTAGAAAAGTGAATAATGGGAATCCGTTGTTTTTGAATCAGATTTTTTACAATCTATTTTTCATTAATAGTGATAATGGAAGTTTGCACCTGATGGTTGCTGATTGAGGAAATATGGAAGCTCTCTTGTAATAAGAATTTTATCTTTTCATTATAGGAACATAAAACATAATAAGTGGGCTCATTAAGCTGCTAAACTTGTCATTTCTTATTCTGATATGAATGTTTTTGAAGGTTGAAGAAATCAATATTTGAAGAAATAATCAGAAAAAGAAATAAACGCTTTTCTTCGTATATTTTCTTAATTTGTATCGGATATGTACATTGTTTATATAGACAAATATCAATTACTATTTCACCAACCACCATGATTGAATTACATGGTTTACAGCTGCTTGGTAGGCGTCGTGTATATTGGTAGGCGTTTGGTGTCGGTGTAGTATTTTTTGAATGAGTTACAGTGTTTGTTGAATTCAACACTCCCCCTCAAGTTGGTGCATAGATTTCTTTCATGCCCAACTTGACTGAAACTTCAGTGAATACTCGATATGAGACTGCTTTAGTGAGGATGTCAGCCAATTGATTTTCTGACTTAATTTTTGGCAAATCCAATGAATTTTCTTCTAACTTTTCCTTAATAAAGAATCTGTCAACTTCAACATGTTTTGTACGATCGTGTTGAACTGAATTATGAGCAATATCACATGCTGCTTTATTGTCACAAAATAACTTAATTGATTCTCTAGCAAGATATGCCAAATCTTTTAAGACAGATTGTAACCATAAGGCCTCACAAAGCCCAAGTGTCATTCCTCTATATTCAGCCTCTACGCTTGAACGGGCAACAACATGTTGTTTCTTACTTCTCCATGTTACAAGGTTTCCCCTTACAAAAGTGAAGTAGCTTGATGTGGATCGTCTATCATTTATTGATCCAGCCCAATCAACATCAGTATATACTTCAATTCTAGGAAACTCTGAGTTTTTAGTGAACAATACTCCTTTTCCAGGAGCAGACTTTAAATACCTCAAAATACGAATAACTGCATTCATATGTTGTTCTCCAGGATTATGCATAAATTAGCTGACAATACTTAAAACATAGGCAAGGTCTGGTCATGTGTGTGCCAAATACATCAACCTTCCAACAAGCCTTTGGTATCTTTCTTTATTTGTTGGAACTTGATCAACCTTGATACATAACTTTAATCCTTCCTCTACTGGTGTATTAGCTGGTTGACATGCCGTCATATTGGTTTCTTTTAATAAATCTAAGGCATACTTTCTTTGAGATAAGAAGATTCATTCTGTTGATCAAGAAACCTCAATCCCAAGAAAATATTTTAAGGAACCAAGGTCTTTCATTTCAAATTCTTTGGACAAATAAGTTTGTAGCGCTCTCCTTTCTTCAAAATCATTTCCTTTTACTATCATATCATTAACATATACAATAAGTGCAGTGATCTTACCATACCCTTTTTTTAGAAACAAAGTATGGTTTGAATTGCTTTGCTTGTAGCCAAATGCCTTCATTGACCTTGTGAACCTGCCAAACCATGCTCTTGGGGATTGTTTTAATCCATACAGTGATTTTTTTAATTTGCACACATTTTCATCATGGATTTTGGATTTCTTGATTCCTAGTGGTAAATCCATGTAGACTTCTTCAATTAAATCTCCATGTAGAAAGACATTTTTTTACATCAAATTTATATAATGGCCAATCTAAATTTGCAGCTAGACATACCAAGACCCGAACAGTGTTAATTTTGGCTACAGGTGCAAATGTTTCTGTATAGTCGATCCCATATGTTTGAGTGTATCCTTTTGCCACCAATCTTGCTTTATAGCGTTCAATCATACCACCTGCTTGATACTTTACTGAAAAAATCCATCGACATCCAACAATTTTCTTTGTTGGTGGACGATCGACAAGCTCCCAAGTTCTATTTATTTCTAAGGATCTTAGTTCTTCATTCATAGCATCTTTCCATTTTTTGTCAACTAAAGCTTCCTGCACACTATTAGGAATAGATACAACAGATAATTGGTTCACAAATGATACGTTTGATTTTGAAAAACGATGTTTAGACATATAGTCACTCATGGGATATTTGACTTTACTAGAAATCTCAGGTTCATACACGGCTTTAGGAATACTTCTGTTAGGACGTGATGAAAGTATTTTTCTGACTGGTTCAATAGTTGGAACATCCTCTAGAAACGATTGGTTAGGTATATCAGCAGCTTGTGGAGAAGGAAACTAGTACTCACTTAGTTGTAGTAAGGAACTTGCTTGATGATCTTGAAGTTGATGAGGACTTGATTCCATTTCTCTTGAGTCTTTTCTATATTGAGAGTTATTACCATCTGAATTCAAGTTATTTGTATTTTCCTCACATATAATTTGTCTTTCTTCATAAGGAAACAATTTATATGTAAGGGTCTGAATTTCAGCATGGTTGTACTCCCCCTGAAATTCAGGTGTAGAAGAAAAAATACATTGTATCTTCATGAAAAATAACATCCATAGTAGTAATCATTTGTTTTGTAGGAGGATGATAACAACGGTACCCTTTTTGTTGCATGGCATATCCCATAAAAACACAACGTATTGTTCGTGGATCCAACTTGCTACGTTGTTGTTTATGTAGGTGTACAAATGCCACACAACCAAAAACATGAGAAGGTACATTGGGAACACTTGGTGCAACAATTGCTTCAGTGATGGCTTGTAGTGGTGTTTGGAAGTTAATGGGACTCGAAGGTATCTGATTGATCAAATATGCAGCAGAAGTAATTGCTTCTCCCCAATAAGATAATGACATATTAGCTTCGATCAATGAGGCACAGATAACTTCCAACAAGTGTCGATTTTTTCTTTCTGCAACTCCATTTTGTTGAGGTGTATCAACACAAGTAGTTTGATGAATAATGCCTTCAGATTTAAGATATTCTTGAAGCTCAAAACTTTTATATTCTCCTCCATTGTCACTTCTTAGAACTTGAATCTGTGTTTTATATTGAGTACGAACCATTTTATGAAATTTTCTAAATAATACGTTTACCTCACTTTTAGATTTCATTAAACAGACCCAAGTCATTCTACTAAAATCATCAATAAATGTAACAAACCAACGTGATCCTCCCAAAGTAGAGACTTTGGAAGGACCCCATACATCAGAATGTATAACCATAAATGGAAATGGACTTTTATTTAAGGTTACAGGAAATGAGGAACGATGACTTTTTGCTAGTTCACAGACATCACACTTTAAAGTAGAAAGATCTAAGCTCAAAAATAAACTTGGAAATAATTTCTTTAAATATCCAAAAGAAGCATGACCCAATCTCCTATGCCATAGCCATATATTTGATTCATCCTTGTTAGATCCAGTTGCTACCAATGCATGATTTGTTGAATCCAAGTCTAAATAATACAAGTTTCCTTGCCTAACACCACGACCAATCGTTTGTTTTGTTTGAATGTCCTTGAACACACAAAAATCAGGCCAAAAAATAACAAAACAAGATAAAGTAGTGGTTATTTTAGAAATAGATATAAGGTTATACTTTAAAGAGAGAACAACTAGTATTGAGTCTAAATTCAAAGTACTAGTGAGAGAAATATATTTCCCCAATGACTGGGGTTGTGTTACCATTGGCAGTGTAAACAGTTTTATGTGAGGATGGTTTTGAGATTTGTCTAGAATCGAATGTCATATGATCAGTTGCACCTGAATCAATTATCCATGTATTATTAAAAATAGGAGAAAAAACTTTAAGCATCTTACCAACATTTGTTGAGGAGTTTGCAACATGATCCTTTGTTGTTTCAACAATGGTGGCAGTAGACATCTGTCGTGGATTTTTCTTTTGAGAGTCACGGTTATGATCCCACCAGTCAGGATATCCCACCAGTTCAAAACATCATTATTTTGTATGACCCTTTTGATGACAATGGGTACATTTAAATGATGATTTATCAGTCACCCTTCGTTCTTGTTGATTGAAAAAAGAACGATTTTTAGATATCATGGCAGAAGCGTCAACATCTCTAGATTTTTCCTTCAATGAGATTCGACATACTACCTCCCGTCAAATCAAGGAATAACAACCTTCTAAATCTGGGATAGTTTCTTTTCGCAAAATTTCTCCACGAACCTGCTCAAATTCATCATGTAATCCAAAAAGGAAAATATATATCCTTAGTCTTTCAACAGACTCTTGATATGATATTAGATCATGAGGGTCTTTCATGACCACCTTATCACGATGGTCTAGCTCTTGGAAAATTTCAGTCAACTCTCCATAATACTCTGAAAGTAATTTTCCATTTTGTCTAGAAGTAAAGACTTTTTGGTTTAAGACAAAAACTTGTAATTCGTCACTTCCATCATAGAATGTTTTTGCCAAAGCATCCCAAATTTCAAGAGTAGTAGGTATGCGTAAATATCGCTTCATGATTTCTGGACTCATTGACATAAGTATCCATCTCTTCACTTTTTGATTTTCAGCATACCACTTGTGATAATTGTTTGATGTTTTTTCCGGTTGCAAATTTTTGTCATGAATATAAGAGAGTTTTTCTCTCTCTACAATATCCATTTCTAATATTTGAGACCAAACATCATAATTAGTCTCAGTGAGAACAATTCCAGCATTAAAAACACCATCAGACTAAACAGATTGTACAACAACTGGAGTTGATTGCTCCATAGGTAATGAAATTATACCCTCTGTCCTGATATTATGGTAAACAAACTAGAAAATAGTGTAATCATTTGAGGACTAAATTTTTTTTAATGTACTAAACCGGATAAAAAACCACAAAATCGGGTAAAAATTGGTTTAAAAACTTGAAAAACTAGACCAAACCGGTTTTAGAAATCCAGAACCGGAAAAAAAACCGGGTTCAGGCCTTTAAAATGGACCGAACCGGCCAAAAATAGAAAAATTGTGAAAAACCGAGAAAACCGGGTTCAACCGAACCGCTGGCCGGACCAACCTGAGTCGAACCGAGGTGCGGGCCGGCTACGCCCTCAAACCGAGCCACACCGCACCGAACCGAGCCGCGCTGTGCCGAGCCGAGCTGAGCCAAACCAGTCGAGTCGAGCCGAGTCGGATGACACATCATCATCTTCAACCTCCAGACAGCGCATGGAAAATGGGTCCTTTACTTCAGGTGGTGCGTGGGGGCGCATGTGGAGCTTTTCTTCTACTCTATTTTTACCAAAATGTTCAAAATTGTGTTTAGAGTAATCTGGTAAAATTAGGTGGGACAAATATCGCTTCAAAAATGATATTTGTAATTAATATTTATACAGGTGTTTGAATGAGATTTTTTTTCACGAGAAGAAATATTTTCAGAGAAAGAAATCTCTGTTTTAGAGAACAAGAGTTTCAAATTTGTATAAAGCAACGACTTGGCTCACATTCTATGAAGAAATCAATATTTGAAGAAATAATCAGAAGAAGAAATAAACGTTTTTCTTCGTATATTTTCTTAATTTGTATCGGATATGTACATTGTTTATATAGACAAATATCAATTACTATTTCACCAACAACCATGATTGAATTACATGGTTTATAGCTGCTTGGTAGACGACGTGTATATTAGTAGGCGTTTAGCGTCGGTGCAGTATTTGTTGAATGAGTTGCTGTGTTTGTTGAATTCAACAAAGGTTATTGTCATTTCTTATTTTGGATGTACCTGGTTTGAACCAGATATCCGATTATGTACTCGATTTGGATTAATGATAATTTGAGGGATTTTTCAACCAAAAAACAAAATTAAATATTAAATTCAAATACCAACACTTATTAGTAATCAATACTAGAATCAAAAGTTTTAGAGTATAAAAACAAAGCAAAACCAACGTAATTCAACTAGGTAATAGCTGTAGATTATATCCCGTATAAACATACTCTACAAACTTCACAAAAAATATCCAAACACACAGACAACAAAAAGTAAGACATCCAACAGAGACAATACACAACCAAAAAACAGAAACAATTTACACTAAAACATGATTCATCAAGACAGAAACAACCATACCCAAAGTCATCCTAAACAACCCAAATGAACATCAATACCAGCACCCATCAAAACCATATTAAAAAAAAACGCAAAACAACACTACCAATCTCACTCAATCAATTTTGCAACATAAAGCGCATGGAAACATCCTCCAAAAACTGCAGAAAATTGGACCAGATCAAGGAGAACCTTGGTGGAATTGTAGAGACTATTAATCAGCTGAAAGACTAGGTGGGAGTGCACAGAATTTCAAATTCTCCGTTTTTATTATTGACACCTTCACTACAAGAATATGTCTTTTGCTGCATCAAATTAAAAAGCAGCATTGGTATAGTTAGTTTCTGCAATTTATGTCTACTTTTAGGATAATTTGAAAACTAAAACTAATATTATAAATATTTTTGAGTAAAAAATAAATTAAATACGGGGGCTGACATAGGAGCTATTGTGAATGTATGTTCTTTGTTGCTCTCCAGTAATTTATAAACCAATACCAATAAGTTATAGGAAGTTGATCAGGGACAAATAGCATTGGTTACTACTTCCTTTTGGGAGGGAAACTAACATGAAAATGGAATGTTTGGTTATGAGAATAAGATTTAGGATGTTTGAATGAGAAAAATTTTAAGTCATTAATTAGATGAGTAGTACTATATTTGTCACAACTATTTTTTAGAATAATTTGTGTGGGAACTATCCCGTAATACTAACAATAATAATAGCAGCAATAACTTTCGTGTTTTCGATGTCACATGCTGATCACGAATCTCTCCTCTAATAGTTTAGTATTGTGGCTGGTTGGCAATGGATTCGTCGTATGCAACCTTACATTTAACTTGTGAGAAATTGTGGTCATATAGGCGATCCAAGGTGCGCTTTCATATTATTAGGTGAATGTCCATATCAATTACCTCTTTTGTCTTTCATGTTTTTTTGTAACAATAATCTATTATTAATTGAAGCCCTACCACGAAATATGTATAAATGGGCATTTATTTTGGGAATCTATATTGTTCATTTTTTTTCAAATATATATAAACTATTGTTAAAATATTTTATGCTTACCTGCTATTTCTTAACTTCTTGAACAGCTTGGAGTTTTTCTCTTCCCCAGGTGTTCCAAGAATTTCCACGAGATAAAAGAATCATGTAAGGTTCATGTGTTTTACTTTTGTTAAAGTAGAGTAATATAGAATCAGTTTTAACTCTAGTATTGTAAATTAACATCATTACTAATTGGTACTGTGGATATGCCTATCCAATATTTGAAGAGCTTTATTCCTTTTGTATTTGTTTCAAAACAATCCATTATTAATGTGTACATGCATGCATGTGTAGCCAAATCCACCAAAAATTTGTCAGCACCATTTTAGGGCACGATATATTTGATAAAATTGGAGAATCTTGAATTGTTTGCTTGCTCGATTTTCTTCTCTTTTGCTTCCAGATTTCATTCTATATCATTCCTCCTCTTTGCTCCTACTTTCGGCCATTCAATAACTCACATGGCGTCAGTTTCATTGTTTGTTGTGTTTATGTAGTTTTGTGATTTTTGTTGTGAGTGAATGACTTTTATTTCTTTTATTTAGTAGCCACTTGTTGCTTGGTATTGTTTTGAATCATTCATTTCTTTTGTTAGGGAAAAATAAAACAAAAGGCATAAAGGGAATAACCAGAAGAAGATTTGATCCTTATTCCCCTTTCTTTTGTGCATCAATCCTCAGATGTCACATTTGATGCAATTTTTGCTCAACTTTGAAAGAAAAAAAAACTTAAATTAGGTTTCAATAATATGATATAATTTTATGAGAATAATTTTCGTGTTCATTTGTTTGTGGTTTGGTGGTTAGCTCAGTTATATATCATATGCTTTGTTACATTCATATTTGTAATACTTATAAATAAAAATAAGAAAATTTGGCAAAGAAGGGGATTCTAATTGATTTTACAGAAAAACCCTATGACTTAGCCATTAGATTTGACACCAATACCTAAGGCCGGGAAATTAACACTTACATTTGTATCATGTTTCTCATTACTTTATGTAATTTCTTATAGTTTATTTTTCTAGCTTTTTTCTTTGTTGTTGTATAGTTAATTAAAATGAGAACTCTTGTTTGCTCATGGGTTAGATATAAGAGTTCACTCTTTTTCTAGATATAGTACTTGATTTAAATGATGGTAATATTAATTAAAAATAGTGGATGGTCTTACTTTTAAATTGCCTTTTTAAAAGTGATTTTTTTTTTTGGTTCAAAATGTTCAATGTTATATTCAATTTTCAATATGTTATATTCTAGATTTATCTCTTCCAATGCAAGACAATTTTATTATGTTTTTTTTTATTTCCATTATTCAAAGAAAATGTTTTTTTTAATCTTCTCTCTAAGTTTATGTAAGGCTCTTTTTTTGTTTTGCAGGCAACTTGAAAACCATTCTTAAGATTGGGAGTATATTTTCATATTCATAAGGCAAACAGGTCTAACATGTTAATTAAAAGTGTATTTTTTGTTGTTGTTATACTATCTACTTATGTCTCTTTAGAAGGTAATGGTTGTTCGGATTGCGAGAAGTTACATTAAAAGAACCATTATAATTTTATTTGATTATATAAAAAAATAGCTAAAACAAGATCAATTACACTGACAATCTATTATATAAGACAAGCTTGTTTGTCCTTGAAAATTACAATTTCGTCTTAGAAACAATTTAAAGATGAAATATTTTTTTTCATTTTTTCATGAAAATTAAAATGGTCAAGTTCTAAAAAGAATTACAAGGATGAAATAGGCTTTGTCTCCAAATATTGAATGGAATTAGGGAAAAATTGTCTCATAATAAAAAAAAACTGTCACAGAAATATGGAGATGGATATGTTTGGAGTGATTTCAAAGACAATTGTTGTCCTTGAAAATTAAAAAATTATCTCAAAAGTTTTGTTCTTGAATTTAATTTTCAATAACTTTTAGGACAATTTTTTAGTTTTAAGGAAAAAAAATTCTTTAAAACAACCCCAAGCATACTATCACTCTACTTCAGTGACAATTTTTGTATTATTTAGAGACAAATTGTGTCCCTAATTTCATTTATTTATTTTTTTGGGACAAATTTCATTTTGGGACTTGGTAATTATGATGAAATGATAAATTTTTGATGAAATATTATTATTCTCTAATTCTAAATTGTCTAATTGTTTTTTTTATTTGTTTTATATCATATATGTAAATGGGATGATTAGTAAGAGACATTGATTCAAAGTAACATATGAAGTTAGGTTTAACTTAATCATAATATTGTTTATATTTTGTTTTTGTAATGGAACCAAAGAAGAAAATGTGATATCGACATTGTTGATGATAATGTCTATTTTACACATCCTCATATTAAAATATAATATTCATATATTTTGGTTAAATTTTAACTAAGTGTTTTTTTTGTTAAAATATCTTAAATATTGTAGATATTGTAGTTAAAATGTTAACAAAAATCGTTAAAATGTTGATAAAAATTGATATTTAGTAATTATTGTAATCATCGCATACATGCTTCATTTTCTTCTATTTTATATTAATGTTATAACATGTATATTGCATTAAAATGTCGTGTTTATTATATTCCTCCTAACTATGAGTACTTTTAAAAATAAATAATAAATAATTTTTTTTTCATACTCACGAGATTTAACTTTTTAAATACTTATTCTATAATATTTTAATTAATTATTCAATTTATTGATTAATATAAATATTATAAGTATTTAAAAATACATATGTTAAATAAAATATTAGTTTAAAATATAGGTAATTGATTATTTTGATATTTTATAAATTTTTTATATTTTTAATAAAGTTTTTATAATTTTCGTGATTTTTTTTAAATAACAACATCTTCAATATTTTCTTAAAAATTGTATCTTGATATCTTAATCGATATTGATATTTCAAGTCTTAATTGGAACTTAGATATATTTATACGTATGATATGCTTTGAATTAGTAAATGATGTTTATGTTTTAGATTAGTAAACGATGCTTTGGGTTTCTATTAATTAATTATATGATATGGATATATATTATTTGTGTCATTTTATTTATATTAATAAACAAATATATATATATATATATATATATATATATAATTCTGTGTAAATTGCAAAAAATTGCTATAAAGTTGAGACATTACTGACATATTTCTTTTGAAATTTTATAATATATGTTACTACAAAATTATTATCTTTGTAATAATATTTCTATTAATTTTTATAGGAAAAGTTGCTACGAAATTAAAGTATTCGTTGAATAATATTTTACTAAAAAATTATTTTGTTTTTAGTCAATTTGATACAAATTTTTGTAATGAAAATTGTTAAGAATTTGTAATGTTCGAAGTAAATTTGATATAAAGTTAATGAAAAATGTTTAATTTTATATATTCATGTTAGTTATATTGAAATGAAATTTTACTATAATTTTACTACAAAAATATCATGTTCGTATAAAAGTTCTTTAATTACAGAGTTACTTACGAATTTGCTATAAACGCGTTTCTTAGTTATTAAAAAATTTGTTACTAAATTATCATCTATTATTACAAAAATCTTTGTAATAATTATAAACCTGTTTTATTTTCAGTAATTGCTCCGCATTTATTTTTCTACCAAACTTAAAAGTGTTCTACTCTTTCCCACAAACAAAAATGTTTATAATTTATAACAAATTAATATGAGAGCATTGGTTATTCTGTTATTTATTGAAACAGATCAAGTTTATTCTTTTAGATTTATTTTGAGCTTCTAATTATCTGATTGTTTTTATATTTTATAGATTGTGCTTAGCTTTATTTAATATCGGGTTTTTTATCATGACGATAAAATATGAAATTGATAAATTCAATGATAAAAATGATTTCAATCTCTGACGAATGAAGATGTTAGCCGTATTAGTTAAAGAATGACTCATTATGACACTTGAATGCAAAGATAAATTGTTAGAAAAATTGAATAATGAAGAAAAATATGCATTGATAGAAAATGCTCTCAATTCAATTCAGTTATCCTTATCCGATGAGGTAATATGCGAGATTGGTGATAAGGAATCTCCCACTGGGTTAAATTGGAGAATTTGTATATGACTGTCTTTGACAAGTCGGTTATATTTGAAGCAGCGTTTGTATACATTCAGAATGTCAAAAGGTACACTTTTACACGATCACCTTAATAAATTCACTAAAAGTATTCATGATCTAAAAAATGGTGGTGTTAAAATTGATGATGAGGATCATGCCTTAGTTCTATTATGTTATTTACCTTATTCATTTGAACATTTTGTTGATATCATGATATATAGGCGAGACACTATTTCATTGGAGGATGTCACATTACTATAAAAATGGGTATTTAAGTCTATATGTAAAGTCGGGTTTTGAAAAAAACCGACTTATAATGAATTTAAAGTCAGTTCGGTGTAGCGTCGGTTGACACTTAGAATCGACGCTATCCACGTAGCATAGTGTCGATTAACACGTGAAACCGATGCTACACACGTAGATAAATTTTTTTCTCTTCTTTTTTCCCTAGACAGAAACTATTCCAAGCACTTCATAACTCTCAAAAACCCAAAACCTCATCCACTTCTCCTCCACTCTTTCTCATTTTCCGGCCACCTACGACTACCAATTTCAGCACCGGTTAGTGGGTTTTCTTCCATTCTAACTAATCTTTTAGAACCTCTATTTTTTTGAGCAAAATACTCAAAAAAATTATACATATTTCTTATTTACAAAACATCATTTTTTTCTTTATTTCCTTCATTTTGTCACTTCATTTACTTTTATAAGTATTTCTATTAATTTTACGCACTTATTATTCATATATTTTTTCTTGTTATTATTTATGTGTATAAATTTTTGTATTATATATGTAGGTTTGTATTATAACATCAGGAGAAAAATATGATGATCTTGAATAATATAGACAACACTATGATAATTTTTCTACTATTAATTAATATTTTATTTTTCAAATATGTTTATTATTTAAACTATTTGATAAACTCATAATGGTTTTTTTCCTGCTATTATGTAGTGATCGAATACAAGTTTTAATTTGAGTATAATAAAAAATGAGTAAATTTTGTAAAAATAAAAAAAATAAAGTTGGTTCACGCGTTGAACTGACTTTAAATTTTAAGCCATTAGTTGAACCAACTTTAATACCCCTTTTGTAGTAGTGTCAAAGTAGCTTTAATTCCATAGAGTTGAATAAAAAAGGTGTTTACAAGCAATAATGATACTAATAGTGATTTATTTGTCGGAGATAGAAATCAAGAAAAATACACAAGAAATAATAGAGGCAAATCAAGATCCAAATCTAGAAAAAGAAAAGATAAATGCAACTATTTCCATCAAGAAGGGTATTGTAAAGTAAATTATCTGAAACTCAAAGGTAAAGGAAACTCTACCACAACCTCGTCTAGTACTAATGATGTTGCTGGTGTTGTAGATAGTTCTAGTTCTGATGGTGAAAATGTTCTAGTAGTATCTAATGGTTCTCCTAGAGATGTTGGAATTCTTGATTTGGGTTATACTTACCAGATGTGCCCCAATAGGGACTGATTTTCTTCTTATCAATCTATTAATGGGTGTGTTGTCTTGATGGGAAACAATGTGTCCTACAAGGTTGTTGGTATTGGTATTGTTCGAATTAAGATGCATGATGGTATTGTTTGGACTTTGAAATATGTTCACCATGTTCCAGATTTGAAAAAGAATTTGATATCTTTGGGTACTCTTGATTCACAAGGCTATAAGTATGCAACTAAATGTGGAGTTTTAAGAGTTAGTAAGAGTGCTCTCGTTGTTATTAAAGGGAAATTATCGTGTGGCCTCTATGTTCTTCAGGGTAGCACTACTATTGGTAGTATTTTAGTTTCATTCTCATCAGATCAAGATTCAGATACTGCTCAAATATGGCATATGTGGCTAGGGCATATGAGTGAGACATGAATGTCTATTTTGAGCAATATGATTTGCTTGGTGGTTAGAAAACTAGGAAGCTTGATTTCTGTGAGCATTGTGTCAATGAAAAGCATCACATAATCAAGTTCAGTACATCCATCCATAAAATGAAAGGTATTTTTGATTATATTCATTCATATCTTTGGGGTCCTTCTTGTGTTGTGTCTAAAGGTGATGCCCGATATATATTGACTTTTATTGATGACTTCGCCCGTCATATTTGGGTGTATTTTCTGAAAAAACAAGAATGATGTGTTCTCAAAATTTGTAAAATTCAAGGCTTGTATAGAAAATCAAACAGGTAAGAAAATTAAGCATTTTAGGATTGCAAATGGTCTGAAATTTCGCGAAAGTTAGTTTAATGAGTTATGTGAAAGAAATGCCATAGTGAGACACCATATTGTGTGTCATACACCACAGAAAAATGGAGTATCAGAATGTATGAATAGAACTCTCTTAGACAACGAGCTCTTTCAAGCTTATTTGGATAAATCCTTTTTTGGATAAAGCTTGTAATCATGCCTGCTATTTGGTAAATCGGTCTCTATCAACTGCAATTGAGTTGAAGACTATGTTTTAGGTATTCTTTGGTACTCCTACTAATTATTCTAATTTGAAAGTTTTTGGTTGTTATACTTATCCTCATGGTAATGATGGTAAACTTGAGCCTAAGGCATTAAAATGTATATTTTTGGGATATCCTCATCGGGTGGAGGGTTATAGATTATAGTGTGTTGAACCCAAGTCTCCTAAATTTTTTTATTAGTAGAGATGTTAAGTTTGATGAGTTTTTCATGTTGAAAAAGAAAAAAAGGAGTCTATTGTTATAGGTAAAGACCACAGTGTTAGTGAGCAGCTGAAGCTTAAAAGTAGAGCTCCTAGTCAAGTACAATAGGGTACTTCAGATTATCTATTTGTGGATGAGATAGATGATTCTGCTCATGATGTAGTAGAAGAGCAACATGAGCAACCATATAGTATCACTAAGGGTAAAGGAGTAAGAAAGATTCGACACCCTCAAAGGTATACAGATGTAGACTTAGTTTCTTTTGCATTGTCTGTGGTAGAGTCTATTGAGGTACATGAACCTTCTAGTTATAATGAAGTTGTCACTTGTGATGAGTCTGTTCAGTGGTTGGTTGTTACAAATGAATAGATTGAATCACTTCATAAGAATCATACTTGGGAATTGGTGAAACCGCCTAAGGGTCAGAAGATTGTTGAAAATAAATGAGTCTTCAAGAAAAAGGAGGATATACCTGAGGTTGAAGTAGCTAGGTTCAAGAAATGTGTTGTTGCAAAGGGTTATTATCAAAAGGAGGGTATTGACTTCAATGAAGTATTTTCACTTGTTATGAAATATAGCTCTATTCGTGTGTTACTTTCTATAGTTGCATTGTTTGACGTGAAATTAGAACAACTTGATGTCAAGACAACCTTCTTACTTGGTAAGCTTGAGAAACAAATATTTATGCATTAACATAGAAGTTTGTTGTTTCAAGTAAGGAAGATAATGTTTATTTATTGATTAGGCCTTTATATGGGTTGAAGCAATCCCCTAGGCAATGATATAAATGGTTTGATTCTTTTATGATTGATCATGGTTACTCTAGGAGTGATTATGATAATTGTGTTTATCATAAAATATTCCATGATGGTTCATCTGTATATTTGCTACTTTATGTTGATGACATGATTATTGCTTCTAAGAATAAGTTTGAGATTCTGAAATTAAAGTCTCAACTTGATGAGTTTGAGATGAAAGATTTGGGTGTAGCGAAGAAAAATTTAGGCATGAAAATTTATTGGGATAAACAAGCGAGCATGCTTTATTTGACTCAGAAAATTTATATTGAAAAAGTCCATGAATGCTTTGGTATGAAAGAGTCTAAACCTATCAGTACGTTGTTAGCTGTGCATTTCAGGCTTTCTTTGGATTTGTCACCACAGACAAAGAAGAAGAGCAATACATATCTCAGGTTTCATATGCTAGTGTCGTTGGTAGTTTGTTGTACACTATGGTTTGTACTCGTCCATACATTTCACATGTAGTTAGTGTTGTTAGCAAATATACGGGTAATCTTGAAAAGGGTTATTGGCTAGTAGTGAAATAGATACTTCGATATTTGAAAGGCATATCTAATTTTGGTTTGATATATGATGGAGGTTATAATACTAGTTACATGCGTGTTATTGGTTATGTGGACTCTGATTATGCTGGTGATTTGGATAGAAGAAGATATATGACAGGTTATGTCTTCACTATTTCTCATTGTGGCATTAGTTGGAAGACTACTTTACAGTTTACAGTTGCTTTGTCAACCACAGAGGCATAATATATAGCAATAGCAAAAGAATTAAAAGAAGCCATTTGGATTAAAAGTTTGGTTTATGACTTAGGTTTACAATAGAATACTTCTATTGTATTTTGTGATAGTCAAAGTGTGATACACTTGATTAAGAATACTATGTATCATGAAAGAACCAAATATATTGATGCCAGATATCACTTCGTTCATAACATTGTATCTCAAGTTGCTATTGTTGTTAATAAGAAAGTCACTACATAAAATACAACTGATATATTAACCAAATTAGTTTCATTTAACAAGTTTAAGTATTATTTGGACTTAATTGGTGTTTGCAATAGATGATCACCCTTTAGGGTTTTAAACCATGGTTATTTGATAATTAGAGGAATTTTATATATGAAGAACTTACTTCCATTTTGAGTCAAGGTAGAGATTTGTTAAATTGTGGCCCAAAAAACTTCAAATCCAAAATTCATTAAAAACCCTATCTCTCTACCTTACTTATATATATTTATTTATTTTCTACATCAACTGTGTGAATTGAGAAAAAAAGCAAAGTGATGTTTAATAGAGAAGAATAGTAGAAGTTTCGTGGGATTTCCTACTCTTTACTTGGTGTTTTCTAATTTACATTGTCATCTCTTTCTAAAGAGGGGTAACTTAGATGGGTTTCCAACTTTTATTATTTCCTTCCTACATATTCACCATTGTTTGTGTCTTCATTCTTCAAGTCTTCATCAAGAGCATATTAGAAGAGATGTCATATGCAATAAGCTCATTTGTATGGTAATATTTGATTAAATAATAAATTTGTTAATTTATCTTGTTGTATATTACCAGTAAATTAAATAAAGTTATTTTATGAGTTTATTAGGGTTTTGGTATATTTTGTAAAGCTTTCTAAAGATTGGTGTTTATATCTCTATTTAATTATCAGTAGATTTTTCTCAATATGTCATCGTCAATGTACCGTCGTCAGTGTAGTAAACTTTTTACATTTAAAAGTTGAACCATTTAAATTATTGTGTACCATTTATTTTTCTTATTATTTATTATTTTACTGTTATCTATAATTATATATTCATGCAATAAAATTATACTTAAATTTTGCTTTTATTATTGATAATTTATAATAGTTTGAGTTTGTATATTCTTATAAAATTAGAGTCTGACCATATGAGATTGAGTTAAGACAGAGTTAAATACTTGATTTAAGATTATTACTTTCTTTTTATTAATTTTGATATAAAATATCATAAGCTAAGGCAATTGAATAAGGTTCACTTCAATTTTGAATCTCTTACCCCACACATAAAATGAGTGCATTGTTTGTAAATTAAAAATAACAAAGTTGTGGCTCCTGTCTTCTAACATAAATAAATATATATATATATATATATATATATTTAATGATCTCCTATGAATTCATCTGGGTAGATTAGCTTTTCACATTTTTTTATTTAATTATTTTAAATATATATATATATTGATCTTATGGTGTAGGATTTTTTTTTCTAATCGAGATATTAATATAAAGTGATTGATGTTATGCTTATGTTCGCTTTAATTGTATTTCTTTAAAAGATAAGATCTAAAATACGTTGATTTTAAGATTTTAAATATTAAAATATAGTATTAAAATTCAATTATTTTTAAAGAATATACAATATATAAATTTAAATAATAAAATATTTGGTTGAAAAACCTTACCAATAATTCAAATTCAAATTTTTTCCATATGTCAAAAAATATTATTAATTTTAATTTATTAAATTTAATTATTGATATATATATAAATGAATGGATTTTAATTTAAATGATGTCTTTTATATTTATTAATAAAATTTAATTTTATATAAAAAAAAGTTGAGCCATTTTAAAAAATAGCCAAGACAAGTTGGAAGTATGGCTGAGGATCGGTTCAAAACCGTTAATTTTTAGGCAATCTGAATCTGATCCGCTGTAAATATCAATCCGAAAAAATCTAAATCTGCTAATTTTAAAGCAATCAAAATTCAATCCAATCTGAAACAAATTATGAATTATTCAATCTAAATCTGATCTGCTATAAATGATAATCCAAACAAATCTAAATCTGGTCAGATTGATCGAATCGAATATGGTCAAAATTGTAATTCAACCTATAAAATAAAAAATTACATAAAATCAAAGAAAAATTTAAAATAAAAATATTTTCTATATAGATTCAAAAGTAACTTACAACATAATTAAAAATAGTTCAACAAAAATGATCTAAAAGAAAAAAATCAATATCAATTACATGATTTAACTGCAAATATCCATAGTAATAATTTAACTCCAAAAAATTCAATATCAATTGCATAATTTAACTTCCTATTAAGTATGTTCCAAAGCCTGAAATGTAAAATCCAACAGCAAAGTTCATGTATTCTTTAGAAGACTTGAAAGTTTCAATGGCATCTTTAGGAGCATCCTTAAGCTCATAAGTTAATTTCTATACATCAGCAATGAAAGTAGGGGAAGCACAAGTGGTTCTCAACTTCCTAGGAAATTTAAAAGGATAGTAAGGAATTACTTTATTTACACAAGGTTTATTGGCTTGGGCTTTGCTACGTTCGGACTTGAAAAAGTTTTCATCCTTTTCAAATTTAAAGTGAAATTTGATACGTCTTTTTCATGACCTTTTTTGTCCAATTTTCTCTTAATTTCCTTCTTCAAACCTTGGTAACATTCTTCTCCATCTGTAATTAAAGAGTTAGGGATTAAACACATAAAGCATTATAAACCAAGAAAATAAAGTGATATGAGAGATGCATGACTCACAATGCATACAATGTCCCATTTGAAGCATATTCAAAAACCAGTATATTAGCCACAACCAAAGGCACTAAAGCAAGTTCTACATCAACACATTATTGCCGAAGTTCATTTTTGATGAACCATGCTACCATATTGAGCCTATTCTAAGATGCATTCAAGTCATCATGACTCAATGAAGAATTCATAAATATACACTACTGCCAAAATGATGAGATATCCAAGGCAAATAAGGAACTACGCACCTAGCATGACAATAGAACATAAATGGCAAAAAATTGAAAAGGAAATCGATCATGTGAAGTTAGAATTGCTACAGATCAAAAGAAAATATAAAATTACCTTGTAAGGCATCCATAGTAGTTACTGCATGAGTTGGACTCACAAAATCAACAAAGCAAAGTACCAAAGGATCTCTTTCTGGCTGCACAGTTCGCTTATCAATGAGACCCAACGACTAGATAAAATGAATTATATTTGTAACAAAATAATTTTTTCAAACAAAATCAATTATATCTGTAACCTAGATAATCTTAACATTTGCAGCAATTATTAGATCCATGAAAATTTTCATACCAAGGGAGGTTCCAAATGTCATAGAAACTCCAGAGAAACAAAAGGTTGAACTAATATATATATTTTTAATCAAATCCGGCATATAATAAAGAACTTGTAATTCGCTAAGTTCACTTTGTATTTTCATAACTCTACATCCATTTCAAGTAAAAGTAATAACTATCAATAGCAGTCAAAAACAAAGCATTTGAACATTGGATATGAAATCAAAATTCAAAAAAAGAAAAAGTTCTAACAAATTTAACCTTTCATCGAATGATGATAAAGAACAACGAACAATAATAGGCAAACAATGACTGGAACAAGCGACTCGAACGATCGAACGACGATGGGGGAATGACTTGAGTGAATGTGAGAGTTGTGGAGTCAATGTCGAGTACGAATCTATGAGAGACTGAGAGAGATGACATTTGAAAAAATTTCAATTTTGTTACTTTGGAGACAGATGACCAATTATTAATATATTAACCTATTATGTTTAAATGTTTAATTATAATATTATATATATTTTTAAATAATGTATTAAATATATCGATTGGATTAAATTATACAGATTTTAATATTTTTAATCTAAATCCGAATTTAAATTCGAGGGAATTGATAAAATCTAATCAAAATCCAGTCTCAGTACTTTAAATCGAAACTATTTAATTTTTTTAAATTTGATCAAATTTTTAAATTTTTTGAATTGATAGAATATTTTATTTATTTCTTATTGAAAACACTACTGTTAGAGAAGATAAGCAATACTTAAAACCTCGAAGTCAAAATCAACTTAGCTTGCGGTCGGTTGCACTTTTTGCAAAAAAAGGTCAAAGACGCAATCAAAATTTCTCAGTTCCTTCTGATTATTGTATTGACTACCATCTCATATTTAACACCATACATCTAAATAAATTTCCATTTCAATAAAATTCTAAATTAAAAGAAACAATTATGAAAGCTTCTCTTAACTTTTGGTTTATATATGAATAGAAATAATGATATTATAAAAAAATATATATATAAAATATTCATTTTTATTATTAAGGATTAATTATAAATATATTCTTTAAAGTTTTTTTTATATAATATTACTTATTTATTACAAAAATAACACTCAAATTTTTAACTCTTTTTTATAACAATTTAATTTTATTGTTATTTAAAAGTAACAATAAAGATAATTTTTTCATTTTAATTTTTAATTTTTTTAACTAAATTAAATAAAGATTGTTATAACTTAATGAATTATAACTGAAAGAATTGAAAAAAAATATATAACCATAAAAATGATTATTTTTCTTTATGTAATTAATTTTTTATAATAATAAAACTAAAACGTTACAAAAAAAATACAAAACATAAGCATCATTTTTAAAATAAATATATAATCTTTATTATTACATTTTTTTTAAAATGATAATTATTTAATTTCTTGTTACTATTTCAAGGGAATTATTTATTTGAGAAATGATTTTGTAATAAAATAATTATTGAGGGTATATGATTATCTATTTTTTGAAGTTGAAAGGTGTTTTTGTTATTTTTGAAAATTTAAGATCATTTTTAGTCATTAAATTATTATTATTATTATTAATAAATTATTATTATGATAATAATAATAATTTAATTTATTTATAAAAATAATATATATTATAAATAACTTGAAATAAATCACATTCATATTCAATTTTTTGTCATTTCATTTATATAAAGATAGTATTTATTATTTTTAAGTTTGTGTCGACATCATCTTCTATATTTTTTTAAAAATTATATTTCAACGTCTTAATCAATATTTATATTTTAAATCTTAATTGGAGTTGAGATATATTTATATGTACGATGATGTTTATGTTTAGGATTAGTAAATAATGCTTTTGGTTTCTATTAGTTAATTATAATATACATATATATTTGTGTTTCTTCGTATATTATTTTTAATTTAGATATTAATATAAAGTGATTTGTATTATGTTTATATTCTTTTTACTTGTATTTCATTAAAATACAAGATTTAAAATATGTTATGTTCAAGATTTTAAATATTAAAATATGACATCAAGATTCAAATATTTTCAAACAACATACAATATATAAATTTACATAATAAAATACTCAGCTTAAAAACTTTACAATATAACGAATAATTAAAGTTTATATTTTTTTTCATATACCAAAAAATATTATTAATTTTAGTTTATAAAATTTAATTATTGATATATTTAAATAAATAGATTTTAATTTAAATGATATCTTTTATATTTATTAATAAAATTTATTTTATATAAAAAAAGTTTAGCCACTTAAAAAAACAGCCGATGCAAGTTGGAAGCACCGCTATTACAAAAGATAAGCAATACTTTAACATCAAAGTCAAACCAACTAAGCTGGCGGTTGGTTGACATTTTGCAAAAGGTTTATTAAATTAATAAAAAATGACTTTTGTCTAAATACAACCCAATAAAAAAAAGTCAATAACACAATTAGACTTTCTCATTCCTTCTCTTTATTATATTAACTATCACCTCATATTTAACACCACACATCTAAATAAATTTTCATTTACATAAAATTCTTAATTAAAAGAAATAATTATGAAAGCTTCTCTTAACTTGTTTTATAGATCAATCAGAATAATGATATAAAAAAATTATATAAAATATTCATTATATTATTATTATTATAAATATATTCTTTTTTTATATATAGTTACTTGTTTATTATAAAAATAATATTCAAATTTTATACTATTTTTTATAATAGTTTAATTTTATTGTTATTAAAAAGTAATATATAAGAATAAAGATATTTTTTTATTTTATTTTTTTATTTTTTCAACTATATTAGATAAACATTATTATAACTTAATAAATTATAATTGAAAAAATTAAAAAAAAATAAAACCATAAAAATGATTATTTATCTTTATGGGATTAATTTTTTATAATAATAAAATTAAAATATTACAAAAAAAAAATACAAAACATAAGCATTATTTTTATAATAAATATAGAATCTTTATTATTACATTCTTTTAAAAATGATAATCTTTTAATTTTCTGTCACTATTTCAAGGAAATTATTTATTTGAGAAATGATTTTGTAATAAAATAATTATTAAGGGTATATGATTATCTATTTTTTGAAGTTGAAAGGTGTTTTTGTTATTTTTTGAAAATTTAAGATTTTTTTTAGTTATTTTATTATTATTATTGTTAATAAATTATTATTATGATAATAATAATTTATTTATTTATTATAAAAATAATGTATATTATAAATAACTTGAAATAAATCACTTTTATATTCAATTTTTCGTCATTTCGTTTATACAGAGATAATATTTATTATTTGTGAATTAATGAGAAAATCAGCTCACCAGAATACAAGTAACTTAATTGAGAAGAAACACAAAGATAAGGCAATGCCTTATCATAGATCAATCAATTTGAGTCTAACCATGAAAGTCATTGATTAGTACTGCATGATATCAGTATTACGTATGACTTGGAAGTTTGAAATCAGAACTGGTCACCATGAGCTTAGAAGACCGAGTTGACCCTTGCTGATCCCGATAGATCGATAGCCTTTGAATTTTTCTTTGTTTCTCTCTCGTCTTTTCATAATCCAAGACCCTATGAATTTTTAACCTACAAATGAAACCCCGATTGATCGGATTGGATTGGAATTCATTTGACACAAACTTCAGGGATCGAATGTTTAGAGAGGAGAGAGTACGAGTTTTTTTTTTTTTTAAATAATTTACATTTATAAATTAAATATATTTATTATTTTATTTTAATTTATTTATTGATACATTCATTACATTTTAGTTATTTAAAATTAATTTTAATGATTTCAATAGTATTAATTTTCATTATTTTTTAATTTTTTTGAAATATCTTTCTTTTAAATATTTAACCACTCTTTTCTTATAAGGTTAAATTAGACTCAATTTAATTTAAAAATAATAATTCAAAAACTTAAAATTGATAAAATAATGACTTATATATCTAAAATATAAATTAAGTAATTAAAATATATTAATTTTAAAATTATAAAAATAAAATAAAGTAAACGTCATAATTAAATATATATATCAAACATTCAAAAGCAATAGAATTCCTCGTGTCATCAGATTCATAACCCCGCCGGCCATCCATCAAGTCTCGATAGCTAACAAGTTGTTGTTTTTTGTTAACTTTATTAATAGTATTATAATTTTGTATTAGTATTATAAATACCCAAGTTTTGAGATATCTTCGAAAATATTTTAAAGTGTTAAAAAATTCAAAAATATTTCTGAAAAATAACAATAATTAAACAAAAATAATTAGTAATATTCTTAAAATAGAAAAAGAAAAAATAAACTAAGAAATAATAGAAATAGAAACATAAAACATCTCATATTGTTTTTCACAATAAATGATAACAAGTAAAAAAAATTTAAAAATCAAAATTAAATATTAAAGAATGAGATAGATTTAAAGACCTATCATTCTTTTTAAGAAAATTATTCTCTAAAAAACATAATTTATTATGGCATAAGTAATAAATAAATAAGTATTAATATTATAGATGCAAAATGAATGTATAATATATCATTAATTTATCAAGAAACTATATTAAACAAGTTATACAAAATTTCCCAAAAAGATGAAGAAAAAATTGAATACATCAATTTAAGAAGAATTCAAATATTAATAAAAACTCATTTCAAAGAATGAATAGATACACTAATAAAAATAGCATTACTAGGTAACAGAATAATAAATATGAAAGATGTTTTACTAAGAATGATCTATGATAATTTAGGATACCAAAAGTTAAAATTTACAGCATATCATAAATTTGCTATTAATATCTATGATAAAAATCTAAACCAAGTATTAAGCCTTGGTTATGAATTTGAAATAGAAGAATTAATGGAAGAAGGAAATCATACATTTTCAATACACTACCTAACAATATATTCTTTAACAAATAGTCACAATAGTTCAATATACAAACAAAATGAGTTTATAGAAATAGACAAAACTTTTAAGGAACTTGAATAAATAATAAAACAAGAAATATTAGAAGATTTTGAAATATCAGAAGAATAACAATTAGATATAAAAAAAACATATGATAATAAGAAGAAAAAGTAATGTTGTTAGAAATAATAGTATGCTGAGGTTTACTTTTATTAACCATGAAGAAGATAACTTTAACCAAGAAGAAGTTAAAAAACTAAAAGATGAAGTTCAAATAATGAAGACATTAGTTCATGATTGTATATTAAGAAAATAATAATGTTTAAAAATAAAAGAAAAAACATGCATTTAAAAATAAATTAAAGCCTATGACGCATAGCAAAAACTCATGTAACATTATTTAAAACTGTGCAATTATTAACATAGGAAATTGATTTATTCCAATAGTCAAACACAAAATATCTATAGAAAATAACAGACGCACAAAAATAATTATTAAAGGAAATAAAGAAATTTGGTTATAATAAACTACAACAAAATATACAAAAAATTTATTATAGAAGATAAATGAAGAACTATACCGAATCCAGTGAAAATGAAATCAATGAAGTTAAATGACATCTAATTAACAAATATAAAAATTTATGACATGTGTTACATAGATTATTTTATTTGTGAATATGAAATGTACTATAATAAATTATCACTCTCTATGCAAACAACTTATAAAGAAATATTTTTCCAAAAATTACCTAGAACACTACATAAAACCTTAATAGAAAGTTGGGAACAAAGAAATAGAGGAACTATACCAAATATTATAAGAGAATGAATAATAAGCCTTAAAAGTTGAATAATTATTAAATGTTAAGAAAGAAATGAATATAGACAAATAAGAGGAAATGATAAAATTTGTTGTGATATAAAAGATTTCAGAACACTAGAAAAATATGGATGTAATATAAAACATTACAATCAAAAATATTAAAAATTTAAAAGATACAAATTCAGTAAACAAGATTTTCAAAAATATAAAAATAGATTTAATAGAGAAACTAATAAGAAAATATATTTTAGAAGGAAAAGGTATAAACATTCTAAAACAGAAATTATTGCCCTCCAAGAAAGAAAAAATGTAAATGTTAGATCTATAATGAAAAGGATATTATGCCAACGAATGTCCAAACAAACTTCAACATAGAAACAAATTTAAAAAGGACTTTCCACAAAATGTAAAAATCTTGGAGAAAGCTTTCAAAATGAAATTAGAACTAATCGAGAAATCTGATATAGATGATACTTATTATATATATATCTATTGGAAGAAATTGAGGAAGAAATAATTGACTCAAAATATGAACACTCAAATTATGGGTATTCTTCATCAGAAGATGAATGATTTGTAATGTAGTACAAATCCAAATAGGACTAAAATTTAAAGGTTATACCACTTATCATTTACATGTATATATAGATATATGAGCTAGTATGTATGTAGCCAGTAAATATGTATTTCAAGAATAAAACTGGAAACAAGCACTATAAGATTTAATTGTAAGAATTGATAATAATACTACAATGAATTTTAATAAGGTATTAAAAGATACAGATATAATGATAGGATGAGAAAGGTTTCACATTCCCACCATATATTCACAGGAAACAGGAGTTGATTTATTAACAGAAAATAATTTCCTAAACTTATATCAACCTTTCACATAATATTTAGACAAAATAAGTCTCACAACTCTAGAAAGAGATAACATCTGTCTCAAAAATAAAAATAAAAGTCTTAGCTGTCTCAAACCCAACTTTTATACAACAACATAAAAAGTGAAAACATGGTGAGATAGACCAACAAAACCTTATTTAGAAAATATTTCATTAGATATAAAAGAGAAACAAAACTCTTTTCTCAATGAAATACAGGGGAAAAAGCCCTAACAAGCATAAAAAACTATTAAAAATAGTCAGTTCAAAAAATCTTTTAGATCCAAAAATAAATAAATCTAAAACAATAGTCAACATAAAACTAAGAGATCCTAATAAGGTCGTAAAAGTAAAACCTATGATTTATACTCTAGAAGACAAGATTGAATTTGATAAACAAATTCAGGAACTTTTGGAGTTAAAAGTTATAATATCAAGTAATTCACCTCATTATAGTCCAACATTCTTAGTTGAAAAATAAGCTGAGAAAAGAAGAGGAAAAAAGAGAATTGTAATAAACTTTAAAACATTTAATAAAGAAACCATTGACGATTGATACTTTATTCCAAAGAAAGAAGAACTATCATTAATAAAAGGAAAGAAATACTTAATGAGTTTTGATTGCAAATGCGTATTTTGGAAAATAAGACTGGATGAATAATCTCAAAAATTAACGGTATTTAGTTACTCCCAAGGATAATTCCAATGGACTGTTATACCATTTTGATTAAAACAAGCTACAAATATCTTTCAGAGATATATGGATAACATTTTCAAAATGTTACAAGATATTTGTTGTGTTTACATAGATGATATTTTGGTTTTTAGTAATGAATTCAATAAACATTATTTGGATATTATCAATATTCTACAAGAATGTAGAAAATAAGGCATATCCTCTCTCAAAAGAAAACAATACTTGCATAGTAAAAAATTAAATATCTGGGGTTGGAAATTGAATATGGAAAACATAATCTTTAACCTCATATACTAATTAATATTCAAGATTTTCCTAGTGAATTAAAAGACAAAAACCAATTACAAAGATTTTTAGGATGATTAACATATGCAGAAGCATATATTAAGAAACTTACAGAAATGCAAAAACCTTTACAAGAAAAATTGAAGAAAGATCGTATATGGAAATGGACAGAAAAAGATACTCTTTATATGGATAAAGTAAAAAAAGAAAGGTAAAAACTTTTCCAACTTTATATCACTCGGGGCCAGATGATAAAATGATAATTGAAATGGATGTTTCACAAGAATATTGTTAAGCATATCTAAAAGCAAGAGCAGAAGACAAAGATGAATATCTTTGTAGATATATATCAGGATCTGTCCAATGTTCATAATTAAATTGCAATAGCTGTGAAAAAGAATATTTAACTGTCAAAAAAGCCATTAAGAAATTTAAAATATATGTTATAAGTTTTAGATTCATTGTTAGAATAGATAACAAGAATTTTGGTTATTTCTTTAAGAATTAATATTGTAGGTGATTACAAACAAGGAAGATTAGTCAGATGGAAACAATGGTTCAACCATTGTAATTTTGATATTGAACATCTTCCAGGACATAAGAATAGCTTAGTAGATGCTCTTACTAGAGAATTAGCATATCTAACTATTTTTATGCTTTCAGGAATGAAACATCTTGACATCAAAATTAAGATAAAGGAAAAAGAGATAAAAATCCTACAAGAACAACTCCAACTGTTATACCTCGAGAAATCTCTTATGGAGATAAGAAATAAAAAGGAAGAACTTAATTTTGCAAAACAACCTCTAGAGCCCAAAAGCTCAAAAGAGGAATCTTTATTACAAATTCAAACTAATGGAGATGAAAATTTTAAAGAAAGAATTCAAAATGAAAAGGAAGAATCTAACAGTTTTAAAGAAAGAAAATTTTCAGAAACCAAAAAGCTCAATTGGACAGACGAGGCAAAAAAAGAAGAATAGAGAAAGGTTTATATGGTCTATAATGGCCCAAAATCAGGAATCTATAACAATTGGACAGAAGTCAGTAAATCTATTCTAGGAATTAGTATAGTAACTTATAGAGCCTTTACTAACAAAATAGAAGATGAAGGCATTTATGCCAACTATAATACACCAAATTAATAACTCTAGATGAGGTAGTAAAGAATTATTCTGCAGCATTACAACAACAACCAACAACTCCAAGCAGAATGAAAAATCTAGGAAAGATAGTAAGGCCTCCAGTGCTATTTAGAGAAGCATCTCTTCTAGAAACATAAAAAATAGTAAAGCAATCAGTGTTGTTCAGAGAGACATTCTCTAGAAATACTCCAATCATTAAAGATGAGAAAGACCAATATAGAAACCTCAGCAAACCACAATGGTTGAGTCTCAATAACTTGATCAAAAAGTCTATCGAGGAACATATTGAAGATATGAAGTTCTATATCATAAACAAGTAGTTTCCTATAGAAAGTAAATTCAATATCTTAGAATGAGCTGATCTAATATTTGTTTATAACGCTTCATCAAGATAGGGATTTCCAACATAAAAAGAGAATTTCTCAAACCAGGGGCATTTCCAGAAAATAAATTTAATACAGAAGAACTCTGTGTAGTAAATGTTAGGCCAAATTTACTATGAACTCGAGAAGATTGAAAATTCTACTAAGATCAAAGTAAATTATTCAACTAGTAAAATCATCATCATTTTCCACAGCAATAGGGCTCTATTAGAAGGAGATGGTGATTTTTTGCAAATATGAAGCCAATTTTAACAAGACCAACCTAGAAATTGGTCAAGAAACAAGAAAGATATTATTCTTCTATGCCAGAAAAGCTACCAAAGACCACAGATGCATTCTCTGCATCAAAGATAAAAAAGATGAAGATGTGTCATCATCAACATCATCAAAAGATCTGTCGTCAGAAAATGACAAAGAAGAATAAAGAAAGGAACTATCGGTAGAAGACGATAAAAAAATAAAGATGTATACCCTACATCTTAGTCAGTAGCATATGCCAAGGAAAACAGAAATGACTATCATTTAAAGCAAAAAGAAAACGAATTGTTAAAATAATAGTAAAATAATAATTCTAGTTTTGTAAAGAGGGATTCTTTGTGCTATAAAAGGAAATTTTATTTATGCTCATTTCAAAACACACGAACACACATAAATCCAGACTCTGAAAAACACAAAAAAACTCTAGAATAGAAATCCCATATATCTAGAAATACTAGTAATGTTATACCCAATAGGCATGATAGGCTAAGAATCCCTTCAAGGTTCTTAGTTGGCCTTAAGTTGTAATAATAATTATCTTATGAATAAAATGTAATTATGTTACTCTTTCCTAGTAAGTCAAATATTGGACATCATTTATGTACCGATGTAAAAGGCTCACCATTAGCAGGAAGGCGTTGAGGTTTGAGCAAATCTGAGGCGTAAGATGTGTAACAAAATGAGACGAACAGAAGGGAAGACCATGGTGTACCCATTAAATTCAAGCATAATAATTATAAATTTAAGTGAGTTAAGAATCTTAAATATTAAATATTTGCTTACATGAAGTTATAATACTGATAAATAGGAAAATTGAAACTATTTTTTAAAAATAAACAACTAACTTCAAACGAAATTAAAGATAAAAATCTAATTCTATTAGAAAAGTTTGACAAAGGCTATCTCTACCATTTAAATGAATACTTTAAAGATAAGGATTATGAAACTTGTATTGAAAATTTTAAAAGATTTAACACATTGTTAGATATCTACACATATTATATTAAAGTTATCATGAGCATCATAGACTATCATATTTTAAGGATATTAAGAGACTATTTAGTCAAAAATATGTAAAAATAAAAGAAGAGAAATTTAACAACTTAATGTTTGGAAATTACTTCCTTGAAGATTATAAGCACACTATATATACACAAGAAAAGAATATTTGTATACTACAAATAGGAAAAAATAATTTATATTTAACACATATGACATAATACTTTATGAATATCGAATCATTAGTATATAAATTAGAACTATTAGATTTAACAAATGAAATAATAATTTAAAATTTTAAAAAATAATTAATAGATTCAGGATTAAAAATAAGTAATCAACATAATGAAGAACATAATATACTCTGTAATTGTAATTAATATAGAAGAAAATTAGATTTATATAAACAAATAATAAGATTTTTAGATAAATTATTGTCTTCTTCAAATTGATAAAAACCATCAATTAGGTTAATTTAGTCAATATTAACCCTCGATTAAAAATTAATCTGATCCATAAAAATTGATATCAAAGCTAATAAATAATACTATGAATAGTAATGAATGAAAAATTAACACCATATTAAAAACACCAATGATATTAACCATAAAATCTAGAAACATTCTAAATATTTTTATAAATCTCAAAAATACAAGTGAAGATATGGTAAACTTTAAAGGCATTTAAGATATTATCCCAATAGTTTTTGGTACTTTACTCAAAAGTTAATATAAAATAAAAGTATTATATATATCGATAATGTAATAGATAATTATTACTTAAAATATTAAAATTTATTTTTTTAATTTATAATTAATTATTATATTAATAATATTATAATTTATAATAAATATATTTTTTAAATATTGTTTTACTTGAACCTTTCCGATATAATTGATTTTTTTTCCTTCTTTTCTTCTAGTTGCAGCTCACAATTCACTTTAAGTTTATATAACATCATAATTTGTAATAAATAAAAAATTTGAATGCTATTTTACATTAACCTTTCCAATTCAGAATATTAATTGAGTTTTTCTTTTAAAAATATATATATATATATTATTTTTTAAAAAATCAAATGTAATCCTAAATTATAGACTAGTATTTTGCTATCAATCTCATGTTAATAAGATACATGTGCTCATAGTTTGTACTAAAAGGTTTACACCCATTAATAAAAAACATACATATGACTTCGATTTTTAATCGTGATCGTAGACATATATGATCACGGTTATAAGAACCGAGGCCTAAGTGAGAGAGACCATAGACTGTTACCTATGATCATAGGGTATGTCTATGGCCTTAATTTTTCAATAACCGAGGCCATAGAGTATGCATAAAAAATAAAAATACAATTAATAATTATAATATTAAACATCAATATAAATTACAATAAATTTATTGATTATAATATTAAAAATTATATTATATTAAAATTAAAAGTATAATTACATTTGAGAGCTTATTATACATTAAAACATAATAAAAACTTACTATTATAAATTGTTTTTTTACTATTAATTACAAGCATTTATAATTGTACTTTAAATAAACATAGATCCTGGTGCGCTGGGCTGATGCCTTGGGGTGTTGCGTTGGGGTGCTATGTTGGGGCTGGTGCTAGTACACCTGGTGCCTAGTGCACTGGTGAGCTTGGTGCTGATGTATAAACAGCCTCTGGCTGTTTTCTCAACAAACATGAGAAACTGCACAAATGAAATGATACAAAATCAGATCAATTGGGCATAACTCTTCTCCAGGATGGGATTTAATAAGATGCTTCCTGGCATCCAAGTGTGTCAATATGAATTGGAAGCTATACAGTGTCTCCGCAAGGGATAAAGTATGCTTATAAAATAGATCATCACCATTTCTCTAAAACTTGGGATGCTCTAAAATGTTAACTTCTCAAACTTAGTCAAGGTTGCCAGATCAAAGATATCATACAATTAGTTGAGCTTCTAAATTAACGTCGTCAATTGTAGTAAATCTGTAATAACTATAGCAAGACTGCACATTTTATATTAAAACAAAACAAACAATTATACATTTGTGCATCTTCCTTAGCATCTGAGAAGCTCAAAGAAATACAATCCACTAGGAATGATGCACCAACATTTATTACAGACCAGTTGCTTAGGACCAGTATCAGCACAATGTAGCTCACGGCACCAGCACCAGTGCAGTGCACTAACACCATCGCTAAAAATGCAGGCAATGTTGGAAGCCACCCGTAAGGGATAGAGTATACTCGTAAAATAGATCATCACACTTTCTCTTAAACTTGGGATGCTCTAAAACGTTAACTTTTCAAACTTAGTCAAGGTTGCTAGATCAAAGATATCATACAATTAGTTGAGCTTCTAAATTAACGTCGTCAACTACAACAAATCTGCAATAACTACAGCAAGACTGCACATTCGATATTAAAACAAAACTAATAATTATACATTTGTGCATCTTCCTTAGCATCTGAAAAGCTCAAAGAAGTACAAACCATTAGGAATGATGCACCAAAAGTTATTATAGACCAGTTGCTTAGGATGAGTACCAGCACAGCGCAGCTCACCGCACCAACGCAGTGCACTAAACCCAACGTTGAAAATGCAGTCAATGTTGGAAGCCACCTGTAAGGGATAGAGTATGCTCATAAAATAGATCATCACATTTTTCTCTTAAACTTGGGATGCTCTAAAACGTTAAATTCTCAAACTTAGTCAAGGTTGCTAGATCAAAGATATCATACAATTAGTTGAGCTTCTAAATTAACGTCGTCAATTGTAGTAAATCTGTAATAACTATAGCAAGACTGCACATTTTATATTAAAACAAAACAAACAATTATACATTTGTGCATCTTCCTTAGCATCTAAGAAGCTCAAAGAAGTACAAACCATTAGGAATGATGCACCAATAGTTATTACAAACCAGTTGCTTAGGACCATCACAACGCAGTGCACCAGCACTAGCAACAACGTAGTGTACCAACACCAGCACCAGCTCTAAAAAATGTAGTCAGTGTTGGATACCCAACCTAAAATCCCAAAAACCACCAAGTTAACAAAGAGTTAATGGAAAGAATAAATCAAATAATTTATGTCCTATTAAAGAGCTTATACACTTAGACATGTCATTGGGTTAAAATAAATAAATGCAAAAAACGACCCCAAATAAGTCAAAAATACACCTTTAGAACTTACATGAGAGCCAACTGATCTATTTTCACCATTTGCACTAGATAGTCGTTGCACACACCTTTTTGACTTACCTTGATCAATTTCTAACATTTGGAAAATTCCATGCTTCCCACAAGACTTTGGATTAATTATAGAATAAATGAAATGATGAATTTTCTATCCACCATAGAATCATTCAAAAATCAAAATACATAGTCCACATTCAAAAATATATAGCTTAAAAAATTACATTAAATATATTATATAATATGTGTATGCGTATATATGATCCCTCTTGAACAGAAATTTGAATTCACCCATTTGCAAAAATAGAAACCTTTTCAAAACTTGTGCAAGAGCTAGCTTCTGAAGGGAAAGAAATACCAGAGAGATATGTTCACAGAGATGGTGATTGGCAATTCCAATCTGATTTACCATTGATGGAGAGTCTAGTTATTGATCTTGGTCTCCTCTTGTTATGTAAGAACAAGTACTTAAAGGGTTGCATTTGATGTTGATCCAAATAATAAATCATGAAATGGAACTTGAATTTCTTGATAAAGTGTGTCAAATTACAAAACAATTTTTTAAACTTCCCGTGAAAAAGAAAAAAAAACACTACAGAGAACCCAATGATATAGAAGGATATGGGACTGAAATAGTTATTTCAGAAAAACAGAAGTTTGATTGGATTGATAGGTTTTACCTTACCATATATCCAAAATAAGAAAGGAAGCTCAAATTCTGACATCAAGACCCTCTCCTTCTAAACCTAAATAAATCCAAGAGGATTGTATAAGGCAATATAAAAGGCAAACATCACCTTTTGAACAAAAGCATTCTTGGACTGCGTCTTAACCTGAGTAAAAAATTTAACACCTTAAGACAAAAAAAGAAAATTAAAATTCAATACAAACTTATAGAAAGGTTTATTTAAAAATATGGTACACATAACCAATACTCTAAGATCTTATATCAATCATAAATGTATAGGACTTATGTGATAATAGATTGATAAAAATTTATCAAAACTTTATCATGCCCACTCATACAGGTAGAAATATCAAATAAAAGACGGTGAGAGAAAAGAGCAATAGTAGCAACCCCATAGGTGAAAACATATTTAGCATAGTTCAGATTCTTAGTACATTCTTAAAAAATAAGGCATTTTCTAAAAAAATTCCTATAATATACTTATAAGTAGACTACAATACGCCTACACTAGATATCACCATAAGAAAATAAAACCAAGGCCAAACCAAGCATATCAGTAACTACAAACCTTTCCAATACAGGTAATGCATTCTTCGCTTACCAGTTACTTGAAGCATGAACATGTGTTGTTTTGATTCTGGTATCACGGGTTACGATCTAAGGTATAGAGCACAGAGAAAGTTAAAGTCTTAGTTACGATCTTATTTATAGTTCGAGAATCTCCACTACTTCAAGAAGTGAGAGGTCGAGGTCGTTGTCGTTGACGGCGACACACGTAGAGCGAAAAAAAGGAGACTATTGGAGAATCTTCACTGCGTTGACGAAGCTAGGTCGCAATGAATGGTTCGTGGTGGGGAAAAGAGAGAAAAAAATGAGAGATGAAAGCACCGGGGAAAAAGAGTAAAAGAAAATAGAGGAGGGATAAAGAAAAAGAAAAGGAAGAGGGAAAAAGAGAGAAAAAAACGGGAAAAGAAAAATAAAAAAATTGCTAAAAAATTTGGTATATATGGTGTAAAAAATTGATAGAATATACATATGGTCTCGATTTTTAAATAACTGAGGCCAAAATCCTATAGCTTAGATTTTTAAAGAAACTGAGACTAAATGTATATATTATAATAGTTAGCATATTTTTTTAGTTTGTATTGAGAGATTTGTAAGTCATAAAAGAAAGTGTACACTATCCAAAGCTCAAATCGAAAAACTCTAATTAGAGTAAGAGTTTTCTTAAAAATAATAAAAAAATAATTTAATTTTACAAATTAAATTTATTTATCACTTTATTTTAAATTATTTTATTGTTACATTCGTTGCATTTTAATTATTTGAAGTTAATTTTGATGTTTTCAATCGTATTAATTTTTATTATTTTTTTAAATATTTTTTTTCAAATATCTAATTACTTTTTTCTTATAAAGTTAAATTCAATTCAATTTAAATTTAAAAAAAATCTAAAAAATTGAAAATTGATAAAACAAAATGGCTTATATATCTAAAAATATAACTAAGATAATTAAAACACATTAATTTTAAAAATATAATTAATATATGAAATTTATAAAAATAAAATGAAGAAAACGTCATGATTAAAAACAAAAACAAACAAAAAAACTTTCAAAAGCAACAGAATTCCTCATGTCATCAGAGTCATAATAACCCATTCGGCCATCCCTCAAAAGTCTCGATTGCTAACAAATAGTCCATTTTATTTATTATTGTTATTAATTTTATTTATTATTGTTGTTAATTTTATTAACAGTATTATAGTTTTTGTTACTTTACTCAAAATTCAATATAAAATAAAAAAATATTATATATAATCATAATATAATAGATAATTATTACTTAAAATATTAAAATTTATTTTTAAATTTATAATTAAATATTATATTAATAATATCATAATTTATAATAAATTGGCTTTTTTTAATGTTATTTTACTTGAACCTTTCCAATTCACAATATTAATTGACTTTTTTCTTTCTTTTACTTTCAGCTCACCTTAAGTTTATATAATAACATAATTTATAATAAATAAATTTTTTAAATATTATTTTACGTGAACCTTTCTAATTTGGAATATTAGTTGAGTTTTTTTCCTTCTTTTATATTAATCTCAAGTTAATAAGAGACCTGTGAAGGCTGTGATCATAGTTTGAAATGAGAGATTTTTTTTAGGTTTTATAAATATATATATATATATATATATATTCATTGAAATTATATCAGATTTCCAAATGAGAGTATATTAATTTTGAAGAATGTTAAAAAAATCCATCAAGTGAGTATAGTATTAAGACCTAAACGATAATTAATTCAACTCTCAACTGGTTAAGCTTTAAAAAAAAATTGTTACGACCATACAAATATTTTTCTAAACAAAACACAATAATTTTATTGCCACTGCATCTCATATAAATTAACTAAAAAGTACAAAGCCAAAAGACCTTAAACACAAATACTGCTATTTCCAAATTGTTATCTCCACTGTAAAAATTTGCAGAGACAAACACAAATGGAAGTACAAGGTAAAGACCTAAATGAAGAAACAGAAACATCAAGAGATAGACACCGATGACCCATCTTTCTTAGTCTTGCAAAACTAGCTAAAACATCAGTTTTGCAAAACAAAATCCAACCCATTACTAATTATCCCTTACACCTTTAGAGAAAACAAAAGGCTATCTAAAGCTCTAATAAAGGAAAAACTTAATTAGAAGCAAGATCAGAACCTAAAACACAGATCTGCTTCTCATAACACACTAACTTATGCAATTTAAAAACACAATCATTTGAAAAGGCTGCAGAGGCTAGAAACACACGTAGTTCAGAAAACTGAAAGATAGATTATGGTGATGAAACACCATTATGACTTATGAGGATAACCCAGTTGATCAACTTGTGTAAGAGATCTATTCAAGTATTACCATCAGAGTTATAGGCACTTGCTGATGGAGTAGTAGAGGCAGAGCTTCCACCATTGTCTCCTTTGTTATTTCCACCAGATCCATCTTTGGAGACAAAGGAAGTCACAGTTTTGATCAAGTTCCCAATAATTTGAACCTTGATCTGCCCTCTTTTTGGTGGAAGACTTGTCTCTTTCTTTTTCTGGGTTGTTGAAGAAGTTGTTGCCATGTCGAGGGGATAAAATAACAGAGATGAAGCAGGGGAAACAGAGAACGGTGTGAAAATCAAAAGAGAAAAACAGGAATCTGACGGTAGAGAGATGAGAGGAAAATTGCTGTTTTAGTTTTGATGGAAATTAAGAGAAATGATTGTCTTATTTGTTTGGATAGAAAATTAAAGTACGGAAGTCAACAAGGATTTAGAGGCTCTAGTACTCAGAAAATAAAAGAAACAGGAAAGAAAGACACTGTTCTTTAACAGAGGCAAGCAAAGAAAGAACAGGAGGTAGGGAACTAGGAAATAATAGATGATGGCGTAGTCATTTATAGAAAAAGAGTGACCTTGTTTTCCAATAAATTCCATCTTTAAAATTCCTATATTTTAATCATACCATTATATTTATATCTATTTTAATTATTTTATATCAATTTCAATTATTTTAATAAAAAAATTCAACTTGTTTTAAATTTTTATACCTTTTTTTTCTTTTTACGTCAATTGAACCTTTCATAAAAAAATTTAATTTGATTTAACTTAAATTTTTTAAAAATATAACCTTAAAAATAAAAATTAATAAAAACATAATTAAAATATTTAAAATGTAATAATAATATTATTAAAATATATTAATTTAAAATTTTAAAATTTTAATAATATTATTATTAAAATATATTAATTTAAATTTTTAATATGTTGATACGAAATCTTGATAGATTGTATTAGGAGTTAAGAAGATTTTTGTAAGATAAATTTGTTTTCATGAGATAATCTTATGATTAATTTTGTTTAAATTTAATTTAAATGTCAACTAAAATACTTAATCTACTTCAAATAAAAAATTAAAATAATTAATTGAAATTAAATGGAAAACTTTTAGCTTATAAATTATTAATAAATATAGAGTTCATAAAGTTTTAGGTGTTTAATTTTGAAAATTGTTATAAAATAATATTATTGAATTTTTAGATTTTTATATTATTAAATTTTATAAATGTAATAAAAATATCGTTAATTTTTTATTGCTTCTATATTATTAATTTTTTATAAATTTTAATAATGTCAATCAAGGAAGTTGACAAAAAGTTAGATATATAGATGATATATTTTTAATGTTTACATAATTTAATAGTATGAAAGTAAAAAAAAAATATCAACTGTATTTTTATAATATTTATAAAGTTTAATAATATGAAAATACAAAATAAATTTGATGATATTTTTATAACGATAAATGTATAAAATTATAATTGATTTTTCTCTCTATTTTTTAATAACTTTTAACATTATCATAGTTATAGATTATGTATTCAATACTTAATAAAATGTAATTGTTAAATTATAAGTGTTTAATTTGATGATATATAAATACTTATAAATAAGTGATAAATTATAAAAATATAATTTATCATGCTGCTAGTAAATTAAACTTTCTAAAGAATATTGATTTTCTCAACACTTTTAACATTTAATAACCCAAAACTTGTGAGTAAAATTTTTTTTTTTACTGATAAATAATATATGTAACTGAACAAGTAGCCTGCTACCCCATAAAGATTATAAAAAGAAAAAAACTATTGTTATATAGAAACAAAAGCAACCGATGGTAGGATAAGAACAAAAATTTGCACCCTTTTATGGATACATTAATTATATAATACTTTTTATTAATTCCATTATCTTTTTATATTCAATTAAATATTTATTATTTTTTAAAAAATTATAATAATTTTAATTTTTATTAAAAGTAAATATAACATCATCACATGTTTTAAAAATAATAATAATTTCTCTCTTTAATTTCTATCATTTTCAATGACAGACAAAGAACACTACATAAGTAATTTTGCAAAGGTATAAACCATGTAATTTTAATTATTTACGGACTAAGACAGAGTTCAAGTTGATACTTCTTCCTTTTTGGTGGGATTGAAGCACTTTTGAGGTTTTAATTTTTTTTCTTTTTAACTTCTTCTTACAATACACTTTTTGCATGGATAACTTCGATCCAACGAATTTACTCAAATAGTTGAATATGGTAAGTAATTGATTCCTAACTTAGCAATTATAACGAATTAATTAATGCATATACTCCCTTATTTAGAGGATAAACTCTCAATTATATGCCTCTAAAAGTTATAAATAATAAAAATAATAATATGTATAAAATTTATCATTATTATAAAAAAATTGTTGTTATATTTTTTATTATTGGTAAAAATCTACTACCAAACTGTTTATTAATGTTACTAAAAATATAATATAATTATTAAAAAAATAACATATTATTATACTTTTTATTATTTGTAGAAATCTATTACCAATTTTTTTATTAATGTTATTAAAAATACAATGTAATTATTAGAAAAATAACATTTGATTATAGTTAATATTATTTTTATGATTCGATAAAATTAAACTTTGTAATAAACCTAAAAATAAATAGAGGGGTGGTATTTCTACTATCTATATTATTATTATTAATAATAACACTTACTTATAATTAATCGTAAAATATAATAAATAGTGTATACATTATGTTATAATGATATAAAAAATAATTATGATGATAATATTAGTGAAAATAAATCCTAAAAAACAGTTTTGACTTTAGCTTCATTTCAAATTGCATTTATTTAATGGTTAAAAATAATATCTTATATTAATTAATATTAAGTGTAATATTTAAAAGTATTATAAGATTTATATTTCTTTAAAATTGAATATTTTATATTATTTATATATTATAAAATTTTATATGATATCAAAATTTTAGTCGATCAAGTAGAAACATACGAAAGATTAGATCGAACTTCAACTTCATTTAATATTTTATCCAAAATTTATTAATTTTTAGTCTACATAAGTTATTTTTCTTTGTTTTAATAAAATTTAAAGGTAATTTATAAAAAGAATTACACTTTGAGTCATTTTAGTTTCATAAAATCGATACATTGGTAACTTTACTTTAAATTAATTTATTTTAATCACATTATTTTTATATTTGTAAACACTTTAGTTATTTTAAGTAAATTATGATAATTTTTATTTTTTTTATTTTTTTATTTTTTTTAACTTTTAAAATGTTTTTATCTTCAAACATTTACTTATAGATCATACTAATAAGAGTTATTTTAATTCAACTTAAATTTTAGTAACAAAAAATATCCTAAAAATGATAAGAAATGACTAAAATGTCTAAACTTCAATAATAACGTGACTAAAGTATAGTATTTTAAAGAATATGACTAATGTATCAAATTTGTGAAAGTAAAATCACCAAAAAAATCATGTTATTCATTCATTATATTAGAAACAACAGTAACTTATTTTGGTAATGCTTGAAGATGAAGAAGTTATTATTCTTATTTTACAACACAATTAATTTCTTAATGTAAAATAATTTGACATATTTTCATTTTGTCAATTTAATTATTTTTGTATTTTTCGTTTAAGTTAATTAAATATTTTTTTTAAATATAAAGAAGAATTGAATTCTATAACTTCAATATGTTAATATGAACTTCATATTATTGAGTTATAATTCATTATCTTTAATTTATGAATTTTATATTTAATATTTAATATATTAAAATATATACGATTTAATCTCATTTATTTTTTTTCCTTGTTAGGCCACTAAATGATCCTATTATAAAAAATCTAAATAAAATTAAAATACATTAAAAAATATATTAAAATTAAATGTTGAGTCAAACCATCTATATTTTAAAAGGATATTTAATGTATAAAAATAATATCTTAAGTTGATTAAAAAAGTATTATTATAATATTTATAGATAGTATAAAATTAATTTTTATTAGATAGTATAATACATTTTATTTCAAATTTAATTTTATAGAGTATATAAAATTTTATTACGTGATAGCATACATAATACATTCGGATAAAGCATATAAAATTAGATGTTGACATTTTGCGTGAACAATTAGTTAATTTTTGCACTTCCCTCTCCTCTCAACTTCTACGCACTTTCTTGCTAAATGCCTCAGCCGCCTTCTTTCGTTATATGCCTAGTCTAAGCTTGCTAACTAACCTTACATGAATATTCATTTGATGCATCTAGGTAGCTTTGATAGTATCAAAATATGTGTGCAATCATGATAAGAAGAATATTCTTTTCGATTTTAAATATCATTTAATATATAAAAAATATTAAAAGTACTAAATGTTCTGAAATTAACACTCTATTAATTATTGCATGATACGTGAAAAAAATTTATTTTTTAAAATTATTTTTAATATCTTATATTATAATTAATATAAATGTAAATTTGTATTATTATTTTTAAATTTATAATTATTTAAATATCACACAAACCCTTCCGTATATTTCTAGAAGCGATAGCAGCCCTTCGTAAAAATATTAGGGAACTTAATTAAATAAAGAAAGAAAGAAAAGTAGTTTAGGCAATCACAGAGGATTAAACAGTGAATATATCTTTAAGTCAATCGCTTTGATCGTCAAGTCCATGAGATTGGGGTGCCACTTATCAAATTTCCACCTCCTATATTTATGTTCACATTTTAAACAATAAAAATTATATTTTAAAAATAAACTCATAAATAAATTTAAATTATACTAATATTAATAATTTAACTTATTTATATTTAATAATATGATTAAGTACACTCAAGTGTATCGTAAGAGAGGCATGTATCCATTATCAATTTTTAAAAATGTATTTTTTACTTATAGTTTATTATTTTTCAAATACTATATATTTTATATATCCAGATAGTTTTTATGACATTAAGCCACAATTAGTTAATTAACTAACAGCAAATAAAAAGAATTGCGTATATGAAATGTTATGTGATGTTATATTGATGCAAGTTGGACATAGTGGTAATATAATATGAAGGTGTCAAATAAGGGGTTTAAGAATATACACACATTTTTCAAATATAACAAATAAATTACTTTTATATAAAATAAGAAGTAAAAAAAAGTGAGAAAGAAGGGAGTGGAAAGAAAAAAGAAAAGAAAATTAGAGATAGAAAAAAAAAACAACAAATACAGTTACGTGATAAAGTAAAAAAAATGAAGAGAGAAAAAGAACAAAAAAGTACTTATTTACTAATTTCTATTTTTTATAGTATTATTATGATGATATTCAAACAAAAGATACTCAAAACTTATCCTATAATGAAAGTCCAAATTCGAGGTCAATTTCTTTTTAAGAAGAAGAGAATGTTATAAATCCAAAACTGAACATATTCCAATGAGCCAACTACAAACTTCAAAATCAAGCCGCTCAAAGAAGTATTAAATGGGCCTAGGGATGTCATAAAAAGAGCACAACTTGTGTCAAGGGATAGACAAAAAAATAAGAATGTTAATTTTAGAAAATGGGTCCAATTTTACGACATACGACTCTTGGGTTGTTTTATACTGCGCCACGGCATGACTAAATGCCTATTGTGGTATACATCTCTTGGGATATTTTGTTTTCTCACATGTTTGATTGATTCAAACACTTTTTAGTTTTATTTTTTTATTAGTTTTCTTAGGATTTTAGTTTTAGTTGTATAAATAGATAATTAGTTTATTATAAAAAAATAACTTAGTTTATATATGATATTTATTTTTTAATAAAAGTTGAGAGTTTTTTAACTTCATTGTTCATTTATAAAGAAACTTATTAAAAAATTTACAATCCTTATAGCATTGATTATTGGTACATAATATGTATACGATCAAGGTATTCTTACAATCTAAATATTAACTTTTTGGGATCATTATATGTTATCGTTGGATTTTTGATTGTTTCTTTTAGAGTTCTCAAAATATTTCGTGTTTTTGGATTTCAAGGTTTGAGTTCACAAGATCACATTATATGTAGTGCCCAGATTGAACAAATTTTATGACTACGTCATTGGATACAATGTTTATGTTTTCTTCTTTTTGTACAATTTTTACAAGGAGTACGCAAAGTTGGTTCTTTTAGTTTTGAACTAAATTTAAACCAACATAATCTAATCGGATCTTAAAATATAGAAACTAAACTAAACCAATCCAAACTGAACCAAAAAAATTGGGTTGGCTTAGGTTGGTTGTATTTGTTTTTAAAATTTTATTTTTTTCTCTAGATTATGGTCATAAATTTTTATTTTTTGAAAATAAATTTGATTCAATAAATTTTAATATATATATATATATATATATATATAATTGTTAATATTTAAGTTAGTAATATACGTACATATATTAATTTGAATATCTTTATCTATATCATATATACAATTATATCTAAAAGAAAATAAAATTAATATTATAGATAATTATGATTATATGTTAGGAAAAGATGAATAATATAAAAATAAATAAATAAAATAATATATATATATATAGGTTGGTTTAATTTTGATTGATTTTTAAAACTTAAAAACTAAACTAACTCATACAATTATATCTAAAAGAAAATAAAATTAATATTATAGATAATTATGATTATATGTTAGGAAAAGATGAATAATATAAAAATAAATAAATAAAATAATATATATATATATATAGGTTGGTTTAATTTTGATTGATTTTTAAAACTTAAAAACTAAACTAACTCATACAATTATATCTAAAAGAAAATAAAATTAATATTATAGATAATTATGATTATATGTTAGGAAAAGATGAATAATATAAAAATAAATAAATAAAATAATATATATATATATATATAGGTTGGTTTAATTTTGATTGATTTTTAAAACTTAAAAACTAAACTAACTCATACTTTATCAGTTATTTGAAATCTAAAATTAAATTAATCCAATAATTTTTTAAAGAAAATAAAATTAGATTGAGTTGTTTCGTATTGATTGTGTACGTTTTTTTTCTTATTTCTACTTCTATCATTATACACTAATATAAAATTTCCAAGTGACAATATAAATTTATTTTATCCTTCTAGCACGTATTTATGTCTTTTCACAATTTTACTTATCTTTATTAAAAATTTCTCATAAATTATTTTTAGTTATTTTTAATTAATTAATAAATTTAATTTATGATAACTATTTAAATATGGTTACTATTAAAAAAACCTTGAATAATAAAAATAAATAAAACAATTTTTTAATCTTTTAATTTTTAAATTTTTAGAAAATGAATTATAATTATTTTAATTATTTTTAAAAGTTTATAAGATACAGACTTGATTAACTTAGAGGGTATGAATATATTATTTTTAATTTTTATCAATTTATAATTTGATAACTTAAACAAAACGGCAGTATGTAAGAATAAAGTGTGGAAATCAAAAAATAACACACAATATTTTTAAATTAGAACAACATAAGTTACAACAATGATCTAATAGGGAAACCACCAGTCTACCAAAACACATAACTTTTCATTATGAAAATCAAATGTTTAAGTATAAACTCGTTTTTATGCTACCATCTCTAGGATACTGTCCTAATAAACTTTACTTATGAGTCATTGTTATGTTTTCACAGTTTTTAAAATTAGTGAGAGCGATTTTCAGACCAACGTTCCAATAAACTTTCCGCTAATTAGATCGTTCACAAATTAACTACAAATGGGCTAGCACAAAATACACAAGTGCTCGTATGTGTTCTAGAATGGATTTAATAATAAATAATTATAACTAAATAATTCAAAATATATATCACTTAAATCAAATATCAAATTCTAAACCAAAAAAATTAAGCAAAAATCAATAAAAATAAATTATTTAAAATTTAATAATCAAATCAAATAATTATAATCATATAAAATTATTTAATTTAAATATGTAAAAATATAATCAAGAGAAAACTATATAAAAATTAAAATACTAAACAAATTTATTAATAAATATCTTAATTGATAAATATCAATTTATTTACTACCTTATTTTTTAATTATGAATGAATCAGCAGCCACTCTACTTTATCTTATCTATAAACAAACAAAGCATCGCAATTAAACACATTTACTCATAAAGATCAAATCTGAACAAGTTTATTCCATGTGATTTGCAAAGAAAAACTTACCAATTTTTAAGTAATATTATATAGAGAACTAAACCCACTGTCTGGAACAACCAATACTGTCTGGAACAACCAATACTGTCTGGAACAACCAATAAGAAGATTAGTAACACCAAAAAGGGGTGGGTCGTTATAGTCAAAGCATATCACTTTGTTTTATGCTATGCTTACTTGCTTAGCTTGGTCTCTCTTGAAAAGCTTCCAGCATTCAGGAAAAAAAGGACGACTAGCTTAACGCGCAAAGCATTGGAAACTCTGTCTTTTTTTTTTTTTTTTTGCAGTGATCAAAGTTCGGCTGATTCAGCCTTTTTTTTTTTTTTTGTACTTTCATGTTATTCAACCCTAAAGTATATATATATATAGATAATACTAATAACCTACTAAGTAATATTAGGGTAAAATATTTTTTTTAAGTTTAATTATCTAAAGTTCATTAAAACATTAATATTATAAAAAATCATTTTTAAAAAAAATATATCCTAAAAATATTAAAACACATCTAAAAAAATATTTAATTACTAATTTCATAAATTGAGTCAAGTTCAAATAAACATTTTAGCATTAAAAATAATTTCAAATTTATGATTATTTGTTATTAAATGCAAAAGTACAATCTCATGTATCATAGTTATAAAATATATATATATATGAAGTATAATTATTTGTAATCAAAGAATTTATTCAGTTTTTCTTAAATAATAGATCTAAAAACAAGTTTATGGGTAAATATTTTATGAATAAAAATAATCAACACATATTCCTTACAATTTTTAAAGTATAAATAAATTTAATTAGGATAATTATTTAAATTTAATTACTATTAAAAAGAAATCTTGAATAATAAAATTTAAAAAAATTAATCTTTTATAAGATATTAATATTTTTATTTTTAATGTTTTATATATTTTTTTATGTTACTCTATTTTTTATTTTTATTTTTATGTTATATTTAATTTTTATAATGAAATCAAAAATTTCTTAAATATATTTTATTATTTTTTTATATTCATTTTCTTGACTTAAGGATTCTTTGATAACAAACTAGAGTCATAATACAAATTAAAATTATTGAAACTTCTTTACTATTTAATTAAACCTTATAAATGTAATAGATATCCATAATATTATACCATATATAAAAGAAGTTTAGATGTAACACGTTTATAATTTAATTGGTATAGTCATGTTGGCTTATAGCGTAGTATCTGTTTATTGTTTAAACTTGAAAATTAAAAGTTTAGGTATAATTTAAATCAAGATAAGGATTATTCATCTTATGTTGATAATTTCTAATATAATATGATAATATAACATAAGGTTGATATGGACATAAAATAACCCTACATAATGTATCATTATCCATTTTAACATATTTGTTAAATAGGTAAAACAAGATTGATAATTCATAGTTAACCTATTAAATAAATATATTAATAATAATTTATTAGAAGATGAATAGACCCAACTAAAATGAATTTAATAAATTGTATTTAAATTTTTTTCAAGTCGATAACATGATAATTTGATCCAAAGTGATCCAAACTCCAAATAACCTCGTATAATAATTTCTTATTAATAAATTAACTTAGCATGATCTATTTATTAGATAATTTAACACAATTTTTTATCCTTAATTCTCTTTTATTTATCTGTATATCTTCCGTAATTTTATTTAGTTTTTTTTATTTTATGTAGTCAAATTAGCCCAAACAAACCTGTTTCTTGTAATAGGAGAAGAAATTAATTTTTTTTAATTTCTCATTTTTCTAATGTTGTAATATTTTAGTTTTTTTTATCATAAATATTTAAGGTATTGATATTTTTAGAAAAAATATATTTATATTCATTTAAGTCAATTTGATTACTATAATAATTAAATCAAAAATTAAAAATACATCGTACTATAACGAATATTCTTAAAAATCATATTAAGTATAAGAGCAAACTTTTTTGAGTATTCATCTTTAGTTCTTTGATTTTTGTAACCTTTATGTATGATTCTTGAATTTGATAGAATGTCAGATTTTTAATAAATTTTTGGCTTTTCATGCGTTAGAGATATTTAAGATTTAAATTGAAATAATACATAAACCAAAAACATTAGATCTAGGAAAAAAATAAAACAAAATGTCCTAAAAATACCCTTAGATGTAAATATATGTGAAGAGAAAATCATAATAAATCAAAGTATAAGTTGTTTATTAAATTTAAAAAATATAATAAGAGAGTGTTGATACAATAGAAGACTATGAGGTTTTGTGTCAAAGAAAAGACTCACAAGTTAGTTGGTGATTAGTTATTGTGAATAGGGACAATATGGTATTTACACCCTTTTAGGCTCTTTCTTGTATATGGACTATTATGCACTATAAAAAGAGACATTGATATAAATTCAATGTAATGCAATAATAAGAAAACTGAGAGATATGTAAGGCTTATATAAGGGAATGAAAATCTATGTAACGGAAAGAGGAGTTCAATCTTTTATGGTTTCATGTAGAGAAAGAAGAGAACAATTGTATAATCTTATTCTAAACAATAAGAAGAATCTCAGGGAGTTGCTCTTGGGATAATGGAGTAGACCAAATTGGTTGAACTCTTTAAAATTGAGTGTGACCAATTTTCTTCGATGAAACATTGTGTGCATGCCTTTCATTTCATCATCACAGTTTCATAACAAACTGGTATCAGAGTCATTTGATTGGAGTTCTCACGCAAGGCATTCTTAATGAGTTCTTGGAGTAATTGATACAAGGTCTTGAAGGGCAAGAATGGGGATCTTAAAATTGGATATAAACAAGTTTAATGGCACTGGTGATTTTGATATGGCGGAATAAAATGAGAGTAGTTTTGGTGTAAAAAAAAGATATCCATTGCACTCAATGAAAATGATGAATTTGAAGCAACTGTTATGTCACATAAAAAATAAGAAACTCTTGATACTACTACATTCATAAGAATTATACTCAATCTATATGATTTAGTTTTGAGACAAGTTAATGAAAAAACCATTGCCTATGGGCTATGGAACAAAGTGGAAAGCTTGTACCTCAAGAAATTGTTTGGCTATAAGATGGAACCTTCAAAATCCTTAGATGAAAATCTTGATGATTTCAAGAAAGCGATAATCGAGTTATCAAACATTGGTGAACAAGTGAGTAATGAAAACCAAGTTGTTATGTTGGTAAATTCTATACCAAAAACCTATGATTCTATGAAGGTAGCCATTGAATATGGCATTGAAAGCTTGGATTGAAAGTTGTAGTCTTAACTCTTATGAGCAAGGAACTTGAGATAAAACCAAGAAGCAAAACAATACCAAGAAATGGATATGCTTTTAATGTTAGAAGGAGAGGTGATAATAGAGACTTTAAGGATAAGAACTCATCAAACCATTAAGGTGCTTTATTTTCCACAAAGAAGGACACTTCAACCATGATTATCCATATAGGATAAATAAGTACAAGGATAAAGATAGATAAAGTTCATCTATAAATGTCTTAATGGTTGACGATGGCTATGACAATGATAATATTTTAATTGTTAATGAAAAACACACCTATGAGGAATTGATACTGGATTCTAGATGTTCATATCATATGACTCCATTCAAGAAATGGCTTGATACATACAAGGTAGTTACTAATGGTGTGATATAATGGGAAATGATCAATCATGCATTGTGGTTAGCATAGGTAACATAAAGATAAAGTTCTCTGATGGAACTAGTAGAATCTTATAGGGAGTCAAGTATATACTCTCACTCAAAAGAAACTTAAAGGTTATGAATTCAAGATAATTTGAGGAGACTTGAAGGTTACCATGTGGTCTATGATCTTCTTTAGGGAAGTGAATATGAATGGGTTATACTTCTTGAAAGGTGTGAGAAACAAACATGTGGCTGCTGTGGGTGAAACTAGTGAAGTTTCTCATCTATAAGTATGGCATAAAAGAGTCCCTCATATTAGTAAGAAATGGTGAATTGCAAAAACAAGTTTTACTTAGGGACTTAAATAATGAAAGATTGGATTTTTGTGAGCAATGTGTGATGGGAAAATCCAAAAGGGTGAAATCCTCTAGATCAGATAACAACACTAAGAAAAAACTGGCCTATGTGCACTTAGAACTTTTAGAAGGGCATCCATTAAGTGGCTCTAAATATTTCGTATCATTCATAGATAATTACTCAAGAAAAACATAAGTCTACCCATTGAAAATAAAGGATGAAACCTTTGGAAAGATTAAGCAATGAAAGACTTAATTTGAACTAAACACCTGAAAGAAAATCAGGTACTTAAGGACCGATAATAGGTTCGAATTCTTAATGAAGTGTTCAATAAATATTGAAAAAATTAAGGCATAACCAAACATAGAAAAATGTCATATACTCCTTAATAGAATGTCTTGGCTAAGAGGATGAACAAAACTCTCTTAAAAAGAGTCAGATGCATGTTGATGAGTTCTAAAATTCATAAGAAATTATGGGCAAAGGTTCTCAATATAGCCTGGCACACCATCAATATGAGTCTCTCAACTGCACTGTAATTTAAAACACTAAATGAGAAATGGAGAGAAAGTCTTGATACCTATAGTTACCTAAAGGTATTTGGGTGTCTAGCATATATGCATGTTGGAAAAGAAAAATTGGGAACTAGGGCCACTAAATGCCTTTTCCTGGGGTATCTAGAGGGAACTAAGGGGTATAAATTACGGGTACAAGAAAAATTAAAGTGTGTAATGAATAGAGATATAGTGTTAAATGAATCTATGATATATATAGTTTAGAAAGAAGATACGACCAGAGAAATGGTAACTGACCAAGATAGAAACACAAGTTTAGAAATGAATGACTTCAAAAATGGAGAAATAGAAAGAAGTTGAAACTAAACATGTTAAGCTACAACACCAAGAATATGACCCTATGATGGATTACCAACTTACAAGAGACAAAGAAAGGAGACTAAGCAAGATATCTCTATTAGAGCCACTAAGATTGAGACAAATCATCAATAGTCATCTAACTTGATAGCCTTTGCACTTATCATTACCTTGATATTAGAGGGAGATGAGTCTGATAGCTATAAGGAAGTAATGGATAGAAATAAATCAAAAAAAGGAAGGAATCAATGGAGGATGAAATGAGATCTTTGAATAAAAATAATACTTGGGTTACGGTTTCTAAACCTAATGGTGTTGTCAATTATAGCACACCTTGACCTCAAACTGAAACAATTAGATATAAAAACAACTTTCTTACATGGAAATATAGAAGAGAATATCTATATGGACCAACTAGTTGGGTTTGTAGATAAAGGAAGTGAAGACCTTGTATGCTTATTGAAAGAAATCACTTTATATCTTGAAGAAATCCTCTAGGTATTGGTATAAGAAATTTGATAAATATATGTTAATCATTGGCTTCTTAAGAAGCAAGTACAACCCTTGTGTTTATGTAAAGGGTTCTAGAACTTAGAATGCATTTTATTTGCTCCTATATATAGTTGACATTCTAGTGGCTTGCAAGAGTAAGGTGGAGATACATTGAATAAAAGGTTTACTTAAAATTGAATTTGAGATGAAGAAATTAGGACCAACAAAGAAGATTCTAGGTATGATAATTAATAGGGACAGATCAAGGAGAAGACTGTTACTAACTCAATAGATATACACTGAGAAGTTGATAGAACAATTCAACATGACCTTTGCTAAACAAGTCACCATTCCACCAGCATAACACTTCGATCTATCATCTAGATACTCACCAGAAATTTGCAAGAAAAGCAACATATAAGGTATATATATTATGCAAATGTAGTGGGATGTATAATGTATCTCATGATATGTACAAGACTAGACTTGGCATATAGCAGAAGTGTAGTGAATAGATTCATGTGTAAACCTGGCAAAGCCCATTGGGAGGCAATTATATAGATGCTGAGATTTCTTAAAGACACTAGTAATGAAGCAATATTGTTTGATGGAGCTCAGAAGAGTCTTATAATTAGAGTCTTTGTGGATTTAGATTATGTAGTTGATCTTGACAAAAAGAGATCCCTAACTAGGTATTTGTTTATGTTTAAAGGAGGGTTATCGAGTTGAAAAGAAACCTTACAACATATTATGGATTTTTTCACAATTGAAGTTGAATACATAGCTACAACTGAAGCAATTAAGGAGGCCTTATGGCTAAGAGGGTTGATTGAATAAATGGGCTATGGCCATGACTTGGTAAAGGTGTTATATGATAGCCAATGTGTTATACATCTATCTAAGAACCCTTAACATCGTAAACATACAAAAACATGTTGATGCAAGATATCACTTTATTAGAAAAGTGATTGAGAATTGATAGGTTATACTTGAGAATGTGCATACTGGTGAAAATGCAACACACATGGTTACTAAAGCAATTATACTTGCCAAATTTCAACATTGCAAAAATACGATAAGGATAATTGGAAACATTGGGAACTATGCCAATGGAGATGGCCTTAATAAGAAGACCAAATTTGGAACCATGGTAGAGAATTTGTGAGGTTTTATGTAAAATAAAAAAACTCATAAATTAATTGATGGTTAGTTATTGTGAATAGGGATAATATGGTACTTACACCCTCTTAGGTTCTCTCTTGTATGTGAGCTAATATGTAATATAAAAAAAGGCCTTGATATAAACTCAAGATAATGCAATAGCAAGAAAACTGAGAGATGTGTAAGGCTTACATAGGGGACTAAAAATCTGTGTAAGGGTAGGATAAAGGCTTAATTTTTTATGGTTTCAAGTAGAGAAGAAAGAGAATAATTGTGTAATCCTATTCTAAACAATTAGAAGAATCTCAAGGAGTTTCTATTGGTATTGTAGAGTAGCCAAATTGGTTGAACCACTTTAAAGTCGAGTCTGTCCAAGTTGTCTTCGATGAAACATTGCATGCATGCCATTCATTTCATCGTCATCGTTTCATAACAAAGACTCATCATATGAGACCCACTTTCTAGTACCAAACATACATTAGAAAAGATGCTAAGTTTTTTGGGTAATGATTCTTTGATTAGTTCTAATTGTAAATTCAAGAACTCAATACTACTTACCGTTTTCTGCCAATTAATAATGTTTGAAAGGAGAATTAATATTAATATTAATCTTTAACTCTGTATAACTGCGCTCATAATGCCTAAAAGCCTTTTAGTAAAAGTTACATATATTTCTTTAAAATTTACATCTAAAAAGTATGATGACAACATATAATTCCAGTGAAACTCATTATAGCGTTCAAATATTAAATAAACAAAAAGCATGTGTTCAGAGATGGTTTTGTTAAATGTATGAGAAAATCATCATATGTTTCCTCATTTTGTTTATTTTTAAGGATCTTTACTGACAAATATTGTGTTTATTTCATATTTTTGTATTCTTTAATTTCTGTACAAGTGATCGTATATCTATAATAAGAAAAGGAAACAAAACTAAGCCTAGTAATGTTGCACACATGGGTGCTGCAACACACCCATGCTTCCTTGCGCCAACATGGGTGTTGCTGCACACCCATACTTCACTGCTCCACTACCCATTGTTGTCTGCCCTTTCCCTGCTCCACTGCATACACCAACACTCCCCCTAAAGTTAGTGCATATATGTCTCTTATGCCCAACTTGTCAAGTGAGTTGTAGAAGTTCTTTGTAGACACAGATTTTGTGAGTATATCACTCAATTGATCTTCTAATTTAACAAATGGAAATTGAATAATTTTTTCTTCAAGATTCTGTTTGATAAACTTCTAATCCACTTCAACGTGTTTTGTGCGATCATGTTGAACTAGATTGTAAGAAATGGCAATGGTTTCCTTGTTATCACAAAATAAGTTCATTTCAGAGTTAGGAGCAACACCAATCTCTGTTAGAAGTTTTTTCAACCAAAGAAGCTCACATATTCTCTTAACCATTCCTCGATATTCAACTTCAGCGCTAGATAAGACAACTACCTTTTGCTTCTTGCAACTCCATGTAACAAGATTGCCCCCACAAAAGTAAAGTACCTAAGAGTAGATTTTATATCCTTGATATTCCCTCCCCAGTCTGAATCTGTATATCTGATGACTTCCAATTGACCATTCTTTGAAAACATAAGTCCTTTCCCAGGGGAGAATTTTAAATATCAAAGTATTCACATAACGGCATACATATGGTCTTCACTTGGGCAGTGCATGAACTTACTCATGACACTCACAACATAAGCAATATCAGGTCGAGTATGAGATAAATATATGAGTTTACCCACTAACCGTTGATATCTCTATTTATATGCTGGTACTTTGTCTATATATTCTCCAAGTTTATGATTTTAGACCATTGGAATATCAACATGTTTGGAATCTAGTAATCATGCCTCTGCTAGTAGGTCTAGAGTATATTTCCTTTGGGAAAGAAATATGCTTTGTTTTGATCATATTACCTCAATGCCTAAGAAGTATTTGCCCTCCTAGGTTCTTCACTTCAAACTCATTTGACAATTGTTCTTGAAGCCTAGAGATTTCATCTATATCATCCCCTATAATGATCATGTCATTTATATAGACTATAAGGGTTATTATTTTTCCCAATCGATGTTTTAGGAAAATAGTGTGGTCAGAGTTGCTTTATTGAAACCTATATTTCCTCATTACTGAACTCAACCTACCAAACCATGCTCGAGATAATTCTTTTAGTCCATATAATGCTCATTGTAATCTACACATAGTTTCTTTTCTTGATGTAATAATATATCCTGGTGGGATATCCATGTAAATCTCTTCTTCAAGATTACCATGAAGAAAGGTATTTTTCACGTCAAGTTGGTGCAATGGCCAATCTAAATTTGCTGCAAGAGATAACAAAACTCTAACATTTTTTAGTTTAGCCACAGGTGAGAAGGTTTCCTGATAATCTATATCATGTTTCTGTGTATACCATTTTTCTACTAGCCTCACCTTGTATTGATCAATTGACCCATCTGCTTTATACTTAATGTATAAAATCCACTTACATCCTACCATCTTCCTCCCTTGAGGCAACTCGCTTAACACTCATGTGTTATTCTTCTACAATGCCTTAAATTCTTCTTTTATAGCTTAAGCTCAGTTGGGATCAGATAAGGCTTCTTCAACGCTACTTGGAATTTTACATGAGGAGAGTGTTTGTGCAAACACCCTGATAGGTTCGGATAACCCTTGAGTAGATACATAATTGGCTATTGGATTCTTGGATTGTCATTATTCTCTATCTAGAGAGTATGGATTTGGAGGTTTGCCTCGATTGTGCCTGAAAGGTACAACATAACCAACAAGTGTATCTATAACATTAGTTTGTAAAAGTGTGATAGGATGGCTTACCTTAGGAGTATTCTCAGTAGGAGGATCATTGGGTACTAGAGAGTGGATAAGTGTATCAACCACTGCATCTTATGGAGATTTAGTCAATAGTTCAGATTCAGTTCTTAGAAGTTCAAGTTTGGGTCTAGGTACTATCTCATCCATATTGTTGGCATTATCTGAGTATGTCGGATTGTTACTAATGTCTAAACTTCAATATCATGCCAATTTCGTTCTTCACCATAACCCTCCCCCTGAAGAGGGTTATTGGATACTGGTGATGTGAAAAACCATTCAGATTCTAGAAAAGTGACATCTATGGTAATGTAGGTTCTTTTAGTAATAGGATCGTAGCATCGGTATCCCTTTTTTGTATGACATACCCTAAGAATACACATTGGATAGCACATGGATCAAACTTAGTTCGTTTATTTTTATAGAGGTCGACAAAAACAACACATCCAAAAATTTGGGGCAAAAGCATCAAAATAGTAGGCAAGGGAACATAATCAGATAGCACCTGTAATGGAGTCTGAAATTGTAAGGTTTTTATGGGCATACAGTTCAGTAGATACACAACAGTAGTAACAACATCACTCCAGTATCTACTAGGAATATGTGCATTGATTAGTAAGGTCCAGACAGTTTCTAAAATATGTCTATTCTTCCTCTCTACAGTCTCATTCTGTTGTGGGGTTTATGAACACGAGGTTTCATAGAGAATACCATGGTTGTCCAAGTATGTTTGAAATTTTTTATTAACATACTCCCCCTCATTATCAAACCTAAGGATCTTATTTTTTTTTATAAAATTGTGTCTGAATCATGGTGTGAAATAAGTGAAACGTAGAAAATACTTCATCTTTATGTTTGAGAAGGTAAAGTCATGTCATTCATGCACAATCATCAACAAAAATTACAAATCAATGATGATCTAACGACGTAGTGACCAGGGAAGGTCCCCAAACATTAGAATGTACTAAAGCAAAAAGAATCACACTTTTATGCATGCTCATAGGATAAGATGCCCTATGACTTTTTGCTAAAATACAAGTATCACATTTGAAATCTGAGAGTGTAACATTTGAAAATAAACTAGGTAGTAAATACCTTAAATACCCAAATGATGGATGCCCAAATCGACGATGACATAACCAAATTTGTCGCTCCTTGTTACTAACTGTGTGTTGCATGTGATTGGCTCTTCCTAAACTGAGGTCATCCACACAATATAAACATCTTCTCTTAGTACCACGCCCAATGATCTCCTCGGTGAGAATATCTTGTAGAAGAAAAAAGGTAGAATACATCAATACTACACAGTTAAGATCTGAGTGACTTGACTTACAGACATTAATGTGTTTGAAAGGGAGGGTACAAGTAATGTATTAGATAATGATAATGAAGGAGAAAAATTCATTATTCCAGCCCCTATAACTGGATAAGTGACCTCATTGGCAACATGACTCCGTCTTGGCTAGGTTGTATTGAGAGATATTTTGGGTCAAATGTCATATGATCTGTAGCTCCAAAGTCTAGAATCCAATCTTCATTATCACTATGAGTAGAGATGTGAAATGCTTTACTTGAAATACCTGGATCTTGGGAAGATTCGGCCTGAGGAATAAGGGATAGTGATGCATTGGTAGCCACAACGGATCTCCCAGTGGTTTCCCGTTTCTTCCGTGCTTGAAGATCATTCCACCACTCTGGATACCCATGTAGTTTGAAGCAATTTTCACGGGTGTGTTTGGAGTTTCTGCAATGGCCACATTTTATGTCAATATAAGGTGGATTTCCCATGGATTTCTTGCTACCCAAAACAAGAGTTCCTGGTTTTGATGTCATCGGATTATGGTGTTCCTTGATCCCTTTGAAAGCCATAACTGTTACAAGAGTTGTATATGCACCTGTGATCATTACGGTTTTCCTGACCTCTTCCTTACCGACGAATCCATAGACCTGTTCCACTGTAGGGAATGGTTTTATTTGAAGCACATCATTTTGAGTCTTATCTAGTCTGTCATCAAGTCCATCAAGGAAGGTATAAACTCGATCTTCCTGTACGATAGAGTTTTATTTTTGTATACCAGTCACACACTCCATTGGGTTAGGAAGACGGAAATCAATTTCTTACCACAACCTTTGAAGGTCATTGTAGTATTTTTAAATGGATCCACCCGCCTACTTCATACGAGTAACTCGACGATGGAGATCATACACTTGAGATGTGTCTATCCCATCAAAGTATGTTGTAGTAGCAGAATCCCAAACTTGTTTTGTAGTTGGGAATCAGATAAAATTTGAAATCAAGGAAGGGTCCATCAAATTGATCAACCATCCCTTGACAATGGCATTTTCAATGCGCCATCTATTGAATGAGAGGTTGGTTTCATCAGGTTGAGGAAAATTCTCATTAATATATCTTAGTTTGTCTTTGCCAGATATATACATCTCCACCACCTGAGACCATAAGGCATAGTTTGATCCTCCCAACTTGATATTAATGGGAGTAATCGACGCTTTAGTTAGCGGAGGTTGTGAGGCGGTCTGAGCTCTAGCTAGAACCTCAGTCATTTTTGTAGTTAAATCGTTCAATATAGAATTGGTGGTTAAATTTCTAGAATCTGCCAAGACATTACTACAAAAATGGGTATTTAAGTCGATACGTAAAGTCGGTTTTTGGAAAAAACCGACTTTAAATTGGTTTAAAGTCGGTTCGATATAGAACTGATGCTATCCACGTAGGACGTAGCGTCGGTTGATGTGTCAAACCCACACTATGTGTGGACATAGCGTCGGTTCTAGGTGTTAACCGACGCTACGCTACGTGGATAACATCGGTTCACCACGTCAACCGATGCTACACACGTGGATAAATATTTTCTCTTCTTTCTTCCCAGACAGAAACTATTTTGAGCATTGCAGAACTCTAAAAAATCGAAAACCTCCTCCTCCACTTCTTCTCCACTCTTTCTCATTTTCCGGCCACCTACGACTACCATTTCCAACATCGGTTAGTGAGTTTTCTTCATCTCTAACTAATCTTTTAGATCCCCTATTATTCATATTTTTTTGTTATTGTGTTATTATTTATGTGTATAGATTGTTGTATTATATATGTAGGTTTCTATTATAACATAAGAAGAAGAATATGACGATCTTGAATAAAATAGAACAAAACCATGGTAATTTTTCTGTTATTAATTAATATTATATTTTTCAAATAATTATATTATTTGAATTGTTTGCTAAACTGATTTTGGTTTTTTTTCTGCTCGAATACAGGTTGAAAATTAATCAATTTAAAAAAAAAAGTCTTTAAACATAAAGTTGGTTCATCGCGTGAACCGACTTTAAACGTAAAGTCGGTTCATCCCGTGAACCAACTTTAAACATAAATATCATAAAAATTATTCTATAATTTTTTTCAATTTATTGACATAAATCTAATTTACAGTGATATTAGTTTTTTTTCAATTTTTTCTCATATCAATATTAAACTTTTTATTATTATTTAGAATTTTTTGTGGTTAAAAAAATTAAAGAATTCAATTAATTAAAGATCAAAATTTATCATAAGTAGAAGAGCTAAGCATTAATGTAAAAAAAATACATAAAGAATGTATATCTCGTGAACCAACTTTAAACGTAAAGTCGGTTCATCCCGTGAACCGACTTTAAACGTAAAGTTGGTTCATCCCGTGAACCGACTTTAAACGTAAAGTCGGTTCACACCTTGAACCGACTTTACACTTTAAATTAGTTTAAAGTCGGTTTTAACCGACTTTAATGCTCCTTTTTGTAGTAGTGAGAGATCTATCAATGCTATTTTTTTTTCCAACCAACTACGCACAGATTAAAAAAACCATAGATTAAAAAATATGTTGAGCGTCCGTACACCAGCCAAATATACCAATTTGTGACCTTACACACAGATTAAAAAAACAACCGATAACCTCATGAAGTCTCTTGCCTAAAGGATATTTACTTCAAGTTTGTGAGAGTTATGGCACTGTGTTGTTCATCGCTGTGTTTCAAGTTTCTCTGAGGATAGAGAACTGCCCACAGTGGCAGCTAGAATGATACGGCTCTAGCGAGCGACGTTGGAAGTGGAACGCAGAGGGATTGCGATGACCCCACGAGCAGCTAGAACGGAGGAGCAGCTAGAACAGTGAGGCTTCAACGAGCGAGTAGCGTTGGAAGTGGAACGCAGAGAAACTACGATGACCCCAACGAGCAACTAGAATAGAGGAGCAGTTAGGACGATGCGGCTCCAACGAGTAACCTAAATTTTCCAACTCAAATCCCAACAAAACCTAGATCAGCCAAACCAGGACCCCAGATCAAACCAGTTCAGAGAGGAACAAAACAAACAGCGTAGCACACCAATAACCACACCAGATCGATCAAACCAGCACACCAGATCAATTCAGTGTCAAGAAGAAGAAAAATAACTTTGCTCTGATAACATGACAAATATTGTGTTTATTTCATATATTTTTGTTCTTTAATTTCTATACAAGTTATCGTATATCTATACTAAGAAAAGGAAATAAAACTAAGCTTAATAGTACTACTAAGAAAAGGAAACAAAACTAAGCTTAATAGTACTGCACACATGGGTGCTACACCATACCATGCTTTCCTGCCCCAATATAGGTGCTTATGTACACCTATACTTCACTGTTATACTAACTATTGTTGTCTGCAATTTCCGTGCTCTACTACACATGACAACATTTACTAACAATTATGTTCATTTGAGTAAATATATTAATAAAACGTTACCTTAAACAAAATATTGCATCTTATTAAATTACATGTTTAAGAATTATAGAAATATAAAAAAACACCTGCCTTTAAGAGTTATACTCGACAAACTAAAACCTTCAAAGAACATCCTGGTATTTATAGAGTTATATCTTACAAAAAAACAAATACGAGGATATTTAGATGAAAATGCATCTAAGAGAATTACATAATATTGGGGTCACTACTTTTTTTCTTTTTATCAAACACAGAATTTTCGTTAAAGAAAACCAACAATAGACAACTGTCCACTGCTAGTACACAAATTTTAACGTAGAAAAAGGGGAAAAAAAATTCTGACACATACAAATATACATAACATCTGAAATTCAATACTGACCATCTCCCAAACAGATCCAATTCTCTTTTGATGCGAATAAAGTGAATAATTAATTATTTAAAATAGAATTTAACTATTATTTTTATTTTTTCTCATTATCTAACATTCGAATTTATATTTATGAAATAGTTAATTTATTTATCAATTAAAATTGTATTTGTTGTTAAGTGCTTATCTAATTACTTATTTATTCTTGTTGGGTACAGGATAAATAAGGGTTTAATATTTAAGTGGGTTTATATTTTAAATAATATTATAATTTAAAAGTGTTTATAAATGCTTAGATTATACCTCTTAATAAGATTAATATTTATTTTAATTGTATAAATAATCTAGCTATTTAAAACGATTTTACTTTTAACCCACCTTAATATATATATATATATATATATATATATATATATTTAATAATATAAAAAAATAAAACTCTATATATCAATAGGAATTATAACATACAATTAATCTTTAATATTTTGAATTAAAATTTCATAGTACTTATGTGAGGTCGATTGATCTGTTAGGTTTTTACAAATTAGTATCAGAATTAATGTTTAAGTAATCAACACATACACACGGGCCTATGTTGGTGCCTTTGTTAGGAGATGGGCTTGATAATTTTCAAGTGCACTCGCAATAAAACTTTACTTATTTGTGATGGGTCTAATCAAATGAAGTAAATACAAAGTAATTAGATAAAGAGTATGAAGAGAAAAAGGCCCAAGTGAACCTAGCAAAGTTGTAGAATGAATTTAAAACAACTCTCAATATGCAAACTCGCTGTATAATGATCTTAGAGTATAAGCATATAGTTTTGTTGGGAAATATGATATCTTCACCTCTACGACATGGCAATAAGAGGAATCATTGGTTGAGTTCAAGAAATTTGAAACGTTTTAATTCATGACTCTTTAGTTTCTTATTTTCATACAAATAAATTCAAGGTTAGTCTTATTATTTATTTATTTATTCATCTGATTAAATATATAGTAATTCATTTTATATTTTAAAATCTCTATTTTTTTCTATTTCGTTTAGTATTTCAATTTTTATACTGTACAAATCATATCAAAACTCTACTTTCTTTTTTAAAAGTTTATTTTTTTACTTTTTGAATAAAATCTAAATAAACAGTAGCAATATGATCTTATCACAACTTTCATCGTTGCAACCATTTTATTGGGCCTCAATGAAATTACTCAAGCCCAAAGAAGTGTTTCTTTTTTCATTACGATTCCAAACAAGTGTATTTTTGGACTAAACCCAGGGCAGAGTTAAAATAATAGAGAATTCAGATTTTATTTTTTTTTATTAAAACCAGGGAGGCACAATTAAAATATTAGAGAATTAAGGTAAATAATTTTTTTATAAATATGCATAATAACTATTAAAATTTTGAGAGCGATAATATGTCCGAATCTTATATAAATCCGTCTCATATTAATGAATAACCGAATCCTATTTATATATATATATAAAAAAATATTGATTAGTTTTAAATAAACTCACTTTCATAAAGTTTGGTCATTTTAGTAAATCTCATTGGGTACGCAGGTAGCACTACTATGTTAACTCAACTAACACATGATGTTTGAATGAGTTGAAAATTTTGTTTTTCAAAAGAAGTATGTATCATTTTAAGTTATACAACATTATTCATAATTTTTCTATTATTTTTTTATAAAAATAATTTTTTGATAATTTTTCTATTATTATCCAAAAAAATATAAAGAAAAAAACATTGCTCATGATTTGATGTATATTGAACCAAAAGAAAATATGATCTATAATTTGGTAAAAATCATTCATGATTTAAAATAATAATAATAATAATAATAATAAATAACTCTTATTATCTCTATTTTAACTTCACGTTGCCCCTATTTTTCTAGTAATTCAATGATTCGTCGTATAGTTGGCAATTTATTTTCTCTTTCTCGATATTTCTTATATATATATATATATCCTTTGTATTTCAAAGACAATAAAATATTTTCTTTTTTTTATTATAAAATATTATATATATTTTTTAACTACACGAAAAAAAGAGTACAATAAAAATTTAATTCAAAATTCAAAATTAATCTATAATTATATTATATCATATTTTTGAGCGCTCTATATTATTATTAATTTTAATATTTGATTAAATCAATTGAAATATAGAATTTTTTTTTAAAATATTTGTTAAACTCTCTCGTAATAAAAAAAGAAACATTTATAACATCTTTATCAATAAAGAAGTTATTACCAACATAATCATGACTAATATTAAAAGAAACTTATCTTAACCATACTGGGTATATCTTTTACCATTTGTATCATCATCAACATCATCTTTTAAATCCTCCATTAAAGCGTCCATGGAAGTTGTATTCAAAATGAACGAACTAAAAATGATTTTCAAAATAGGGAGAAATATTACAAACAAATTTAAGGTATAAACTTGAAAAGAATACGAGAAGATTGTTACAATTATTATTTTTAAGTTCTCTCTCTAACAATAAAATCTTTTCGAATAAATTCTCCTTTCATAACACTCTATAGCAGCAAGGTTATTCTTGATATTTGAGAAAAATAATTGTATAATTTGGGTTGAAAATTGCCATTTGTCCTCGAGGCCCATATTATTGGATCCAATGATAATCTGGCCCAAAATAATTTGGATCAATTCGTATCAAAACTTTTGATTCAAAAGAATCGTTAAGCTCAAATTTCCATATTTTTGGGGCCGAAAATTCTTGTTGTCTTTGCCAGCCACAGAATAAAGTTGTTCTCTCTCTCTCTCTCTCTCTCTCTAAGCCACGTAATAAAATCTAAATTTCATAATATTCAGCATTATTAACGTTGCTTACGATTTAAAAAAAAAATTATTCCTTAGAAAATGTCAAACTACATAATTGTTATTGAATTGACACAAAAGAAAATAGAATTGTTATCGAAATGGTAAAGATGCACGTGGATCACGAATTTCCTATTCTCAACATTGTTAATGAAAGCATATTCATTAACCCTTTATTCTATAATACACTTTAACATCAGAATCAACCCATCCTCGTTAACTTAGAAAAGATGTAAAAGGTACCAGCAACTTTAGCCACGTTATCCGTAAGATAATTTAGGAGTCATACAATTTTATTAAAAAAAGTAAACAATAATTAATTATTGATTTTTCAAGTTTTTATTGTTATATTTATTTAAAAAAATTAGTATTTTTATAACTTATTCAATACGTTATGAACATAAAACGTAATTAATTATATTTATATCTTCATAGGTAAAATTTTATTTTATCTATTTACACTGTACATATATTTTTTAATATATAATATAAAATACATGTTTTTTTTTTCTTGTGTTAACAATAAGGGTGTACATATATTTTCTTTTTCACTTAATGAAAAAATATTTGAGATTAAAATGAAATTGTGTAAATAATTGAATGATATAAAAATAAGAGAATTTTTTTTTTCTTTTCTCCCACAAGTACCTAATGGGTCTATTAACATGTCATGCTTATGAATAGTTATAATTAATTTATAATGTTAAGTTTATCATTAATCTAATTTTAAAGTTATATGATTGAGTTACTATAAAAAAACATACATGAATACATTTTTCAATAAAAAAATAAAAAAACACACATGTCAGGACTTTTCAAACTCATATATAGGATAACTAAATGACTTTTTAAATAAAAATATAAGCATAAATTAAAATAAGATTTATGTTATAATTCATTAATTTTTAAAATTTATATTATCTAATCTCATTCAATTTTTATTGAGATTAGAATTAATAAAATAATATTAATTGAGATATTTCATTTATTTTTAATAAGTTTAAATAAAATAATTAAAAATATATTATACATGGTTATTTATAATATAAATTTAATTAAAAATGATAAAATATATTATTAAAATTAATTCTATTAAAACTACAATCAAAATAATATTTAAATTAAATTAAATAATAATATATCATAAAACTATTAATAACACTAAATAAAATATAAAATGAAAGCAGATAAGTTATTCTAAGTCTCCATAATTAAAGTGATTTTAATTATAAAACTAAACTAAAACATAATAATTAATGGTAGGTAGTAACCATGTTTTCATTCAATTCGTTGATAATTGAAATTTCTATAATTACTTTTCCATTTTATGTTTAAACATAATAAAAAAATAAAGAAAATCATCATGATCTGGGACCTAGACATAATTACGTGAAAGGTAAAAAAAATAGTTTTAATCTAATCTAAATATTTCCTTAATGAAATTTCTTAAGATATATACACGAATTGAAAGCTGCTCAGCCTAATGTTTCCTTCGAAATGCGTTTATTAAAAAAGAGGTCACTCATACTTATAACCAACACATTGTTGGTTTTACTAATCGATGTGAGACTCAACACTCTCCTTCACATCGGGCGAGGACACCACAAAAACCGATAACCGGCTGATGACCCACCAAATAACGGGGGACTCAGGGGAGCGTGAAGGGACTCAACGCACTAGGGACCCACTTTGATATCAAATTGAAAGTTGGGTAGCCCAATATTTCTCTTAAAACGCATTTATCAATAAAGAGGATATCAAGACTTATAATCAACACATTGTTGGTTTTTTTGGTCGATATAGAACTCAACAACATGTAAATCTTTTTTTATTTATTTTCACGTGACTAATTTGTTAACAAAAACTTACTTAGATTTTTGTAGTGATCAAAATCTATTTTCCAGCATCGATCAAATGGAAACAAAAAAAAATTGTAATTCATTTCAAAATATTAACTCTTTATTAATATAATCTTATAATTTTTGATGATTTAAGTATGACATATTAACATACCTAATACGATAATCATCTTTTCATCTTATAATATTTTCTCGATCAAAAAAATTATTAAGAGTATTTCATTTTTGTTCTATTATTATAATTTCCACAAAATCATAACTAATGGAAGAGATTTGATTGAAATGAGAGGCTTCTAAGACTTTTAAGAAGGATATATCCTTTGCTTGATCCACATGTTACTCTCAATGATTCAAACGTCCAAATCCTGCATCAACCAGGGTAGCAAATTGTTGTTGATTTCTCTAACTATCTTTTTCAATCGTCAAACAAATCAAAGACTATTAATTATTTTAATAAATTAAAGATTATTTTGCCACGTGCATATATATATATATATGATCCTTTTAAGGTTATATATCAAGATTTTAGTCAGATCTCTCACAACACAATTTCTTAGCATCCACTCCATTGAGATTCAATCTATATATTTTACTATATTTCTTCCTAAGCTTCTCTATAATTTTACGTAGACACAATATATTATTAAGAATCTGACTATACACTTGCTCAAATATCCAAAGAAATTAAACATAAAGTAATCTACAACGTTAAAACTAACAGTTGTGGGACCGAGGAAAAAGCCTAAGATTGCTCTGGCTTTTTAAGGTTTTTTTTTTAATCTCTAAAACTTTTAATATTTAAAATTTGTTTAAACAATTAGGTGAGAATAGACTCTTTCTTCTTTTGTCTTCTGCATCCTTCTACTTTCTCTTTCACAACTTTTATTTATATGCATATAATAATTGTTTGTGTAGGAGTTTCTGGTGTTTTGTTTGCAACGTGAATCATCCACTTACCCCAACAGGCTTGACATTAATTGATTCAATAAAAAATTGAAATTAGTTTTTTAAATGGTGATCTGATTAATATATCAAAATTAATGCATTAATTCATTCATACGTTATAATTTAATTTAATTTAATTTAATTTATTTTAATATATCTAATTAATAACTTATACTTTGTTCAATTATGATACATATAATATTATACTCTTAATATATATGCCTATTATGAACCTGTTCCATTTTTAAGCATAGATACAACAAACAAATTAACTCTCATTAAACAATAATTAAGGTGAGATTATATTCTGATTCAGGTCTGATTACTAGGATATTGGTTATATTTGAATAATTTTGGCATCTTAATCTCCTCGAAATCTTATGAGTACTTTGTTAATTTCCAAAAGTTGACAGTTGCCACATAAAAGGCTTTTTAATATATATATATATATATATATATTTAGTGCAATGTGATTAACCTGGTGTTAAGATATACCCACCTATGTTTGAAGTTTTTGGATCAAATTAAGTATTGTTTTATAAAAAAAATAAAATAAAAAATGTTTTTTTTAATTAGTGCAACGAATCCAGTCACCATTATATAATTACCATTTTGAGATGATATTTGTTTGTTGTTAATTTACTCGTTTATACTGTTTTGTAGTAGTGCAAGTTTGTTCAAGTGGATATTAAATAATTCATTATTTATAGTTGATATTTTTGTAAAAGGTGATTCTCTTCAACTACTTATAATATCATGTCTGCTTGTTGAGTTTTACAATATTACATTATTTTTAAGACAAAAACATAAAATAATTGTCATTATTTGAATCTTTTTTATAGCAATTGAATGCACTGCGTCAATATTCAATATTTAATTTTTATTTTTTACTGGTGACCTAACTTGATTCCTGTATATATATATATTCCTTTTATATAAAATTCATTTTATCAAATAAATATATAAAACAATGATTTTATTTACAGATCTTTTTTTGGGTTAAAAAGACATTGATAAAATAAGAAAAACATTACTCTCAATTTGATAAATAATTTATAAACCTTGAAGTGAAAGAATTATGGTTATATATGAAAGAATAATAATTGATATTCCAATAATTTAAATCACAAAAACTAATTATTGAATAGAGAAATTATGAAGTCATATGCATTAGCGAATTATAATCTAAAAAAATAAATATATACGAAAAATTATTTCTTATTTATGAAGGTAGCTGTGTTTACTCCCTTTTATTCCTTGCTAGATTAGAACCCTTTAAATCTTTAGCAGTCCTTTTGTTAATTTCCTTAAAAAAGTTGATCAAATTATTAAGCAACATGTTTTATTTTATTTTATTTTTATCTTATTTCTTAAAATTTGACTGGTTCGCATGATAAAAGAAATGCAGCACATTTGTGATCTTGATGTTACATGTCGGGTGTGCTTCATGTGAATACTTTACCTCAATAATTATTCCATAAAAATAAATAGTTAAGGTTATATTGCTTATACTATATTTAAAAAAAAAGATAATAATTTAATGAAATTTAATATCTGTAAAACATTAAAAATACTTGCTTAATCGAAATTATGACTTTTGAGACTCAGAAAAAATAGACATACACTAATATATAAAACATTTTTAGTGTCTCTCTCTCTCTTTTTCCTTCATTGAAACATATAATTCTTAGGTGCCCAAATTTGAAGAAAAAATAAACTAAAATACTTTACTTGAAAAGTAAGGAATTTTAGTAGCATATATAAACTTAATTTTTTTTTAAAATATATAGTATTATTAAAAAAGATATTGACCATATATAAAAGAAAAAAATTATAGTTATATATATATATATATATATATATATATATATATATAATACTAATACATATATTTATAATTTAAGTAAATAATATATATAAATTGGGAGAGGTAAAAAAAAGGACCTAAAACTCAATACATTAATTTTAGTTATTGATTTATTTACTATTTTCATAAAACTCATATCATGTATTTGCAAAATTTATAAGAGGAATTTTGATTGATAAACTTCAAAGCTTAGATGAAAAAAGTATTGGACAACCAATATAATGTAAGGTAGGTGGAATAGACAAAGTCTAATATTCAAAAGTTTATAAAATCTTTAGCCCGAAACCTCCCTTTTTAAGCGGAAAAAGGACGCGACAGCATGTTAATCTTTTAATATTATTAGTGCATAAATGTTTCAAAAATATTTTAATGATATTTAAATTATCTAAAATATAAATATTGACAAAAGAATTATGTATACAAAAAATTGAAGGATATTTAATCTTAAATTTTTTATTATTATTTCTTTTTTACTCCCTACCTATCTTCTTCTTTTTCCTTTTTTTTTAATTATTTTTTTAGATTTAAATTTTAAGATTTAATATTTAATGTTTAAAATTTTAGTTTTATTTAATAGAAAAAAATAATAGAAAAGTTTAACTAATTAATAAAGATATATGAAAGATAAAGAGGAAAATAAAATTAAAATTAAAATAACTACATTATTCTTTTTTTATAAAAAAATTATGAATATTTTTAAAATATCAATAATTTTTTAGTAAAAATAAATATTAAACCCGGTAAAAAGCACCGAGCCGTAATTAAATTAATTTTGTATTTGTACCGAAAGGGCACAAACTTCAAATATGGTCTAAGCTTTTCAACGCCTTGATTTTAGGTTAATCATAAAATAAAAATAAAATAACTTTTGAAAACTACACACATGTATTTCTCATGAGAAATATCAATCATTTATTATCCTACTATAGTGAAATTTTATTCAATCATTTCAGTTCAAAATGATACATCCAAGCAATTTTATTAAAAAAAAACAAAAACAATTGTTTTTTTATTTAGTAAAATTTCAAAAAGAAAAAAGCCATGTGGAAATAATAATAATAATAATAGTAGTGGTCTAACATAAGAATTATTTTATTTTATTTTTAAATCATATCAAATATTTATCAAATAAAATAGAATTATAATAAATGCACAGGTGAATATTATACCAATTTGTGTGATTCAAAGAGACTTTTCAAGTATGAATTTAACCAATTTAATATTTAATTTTTTTAAATTAAACTAATTTAAGATCCTAAAGTTTTTAATTTGATCAATTTATTACCCTTAAATTTATCAGTTAGAGAAATATGAATATTTAATTAATTAAAATTAAAAAGTTATAGAAAAAAATTAATCAAATCAATTTTAGAAACTAACAGGATAAATTTGCAAAAGTTACTTAATAAATTGACCATTCAATCTATTAATTATTACATTTTACTTTGAACATTTTATAGGTATATTTTTACTGCTATTTCTAAGGAAAACATATATCATCCTCCCTTTTTACAAGAAAAAATTCAAACCTTAAAAATAATGAGATTGTAAGCTTAATTTTTTTTTTAGTGATATACTTAAAAATTAACGCAATTTTTTAAATTAATGCAAGATACATGATAAAAAATTATCATATTCTAACATTCAAGGGCAAAAAATCATGATACGTGCACTTATTGATATAATATAGCTAGAAATTAGTATTAAATAACATAAATGTTTTATAATTAATTGAAAATAAACTAACTTAACCCATTTCTACTACTTTTATTTTAAGGTTGCCTCGCGTGTTAAAATATGCAAATGGAATGCCCGTATTAAAATAAAAATAATTAGATAGGGTTTTTTTAACAAAATTTAACATAAAATTATTAATTATAATTAAATTAATCATGACAAGTAATTTTATTATTAAACTATATCAATAATGTTACAAAGGCGATGATTTAAAAAAAAATACTAAATAATTTAATGTTTTCTATCAAGTGTATGAAACTAAAAGATAAGAGAATAAAACAACAAGAATTACAAAATCAAGAGGATAAACTTCTAATAATTTAAATATAATATCATAACTAGCAAATAATTAACTCGTACTTCTTGAAAAAAATTTATTGATCCACGTTGAATAAGTGTGAACATAATAAACAATAAATCAATCCATTTAATCAAAATCAAATTAAGTTTTTTTATTTATTTTATAGATTTAAATACGTTATTTTTATTTTTATAAATATAAATATTGATTTATTTGGGTAAGATAAGGTTTTAAATTTTATAAAATTATGTTTAAATGAGTTAAACTTTACATTGATAGTGTAATATTTGTTTTTTAATTTTGTATATTTTTAGATTTATGATTATTTAACCTTAATTAAATTTTTATATTATTATTTTTGTGTAAGGTTCATTTTTATAATATTTATTATACCTATAAAAAGTTCTAAGTTATCTTTTTGTCTCAAATTTTAAACGTTTTTCTCATCTTTGAAGCTCTACCTAAAAGGAGTGTACAAAAATATTAATATATAATTTTTTTAAAAATAATTTAAAAATAAGTAACTTTAAATTATAAATCAAATATATTTAATTAACATAAATAAATTAATCTACTTATGTTTTTTAACTTAAAATTTATATATCAACTTCTATTCTTGATTTAATAATTTAATATATATATATATATATATATCCATTTGATTAATATTTTAGATAATATTCGAGCATAACTAAACCATGTTCGGCCCTAACTTAGAGTAAGGAATAATAAAAACCCTCAAGGACTTTTTTAATCATTTGGAATTATTTATTTTTTTCTTTTTGAGGTTTGGCCATCATTTATGACTATTGTAAACTTAAATTAATTGAAATAATATTTTCAAACTAATGCAATAATTGTGGCGGAAGAGTATAAAGTAATAGCATAAAAAACAATTTTAAATTCAAAATCATCTTATAATTATAATTATATATTAATTATTTATTAGATATAATTATATAAATTTAATTATATTTACCAATAATATTATAATACATTATTTATAAATTTATAATAATAAAAAATTATTAAAAAATATATAAATTAATAAAAAAAATTGAAGACATAGTTGTTATTGGGAATTAATTATAGTATAAAAACTGGGAAAGTTGACTAAGAAGGACAGAGGTAAAAAAATAGAGGCAAAGACTTGTATGAATGGAGAAAGAGCTTCCACGTCTGCCTGGGTCCCCAGAACCTCGTACTGTCGTACGCTTCTTGCCGACAAATATGGCCACTCAAAATGGAAAGCCGGAATCTCTCCTTCTTCTTTTTCTTTCTTTCTTTCTTTCTTTGTTTTTCTTTTTTTTTTTGGCCTTCACATACTTTAATTATTAAATTTTAATCTTTAGACAAGAAAATACTACATTTTTTAATTTGAGGATAATTACAAGCATGTCCAAGTTTAACTGGCCTCATGTATGATTAGACTCAAATATTTATAACTCCACTCGCAAGTAGCATAATACAACCAATTAGCTTTGTTTATATTAATTATGTTTAAGATTAATGTACTGTTTATTAAAAATATAATATGATTTTAATATAAGGTAGAAAATATTGGTATAATTTATATTATTATTATTAATAAAAAATAATTTTATCAAATAAAGTAAGGTGTAGTATGATCAGTGTTTATAAATTGGGTATAGCATATTATTTTGTGGACTACTAATGAATGTCAAGTGATAAGAATTTTTATAATAATTTATAATATAAATATCTCTTTATCCAAGAACCATTGTATGTATTAAATTTTCTTAAAAGTTTATAAAAGTATTCGTGGCATTTGAGCAAACTTTTTCGAGGGAGCTCTTTTAATTCTTTATCTACAGTGACTATTTCAATAAAAAACGTGTCTTTAATACAAATTTTTATTTTATTTATACTAATAATTATGTTTTCAAATATAATTTCATCATTCATATATTAAAATATACTTACTTGAAGTGCACACAATTCTAAAATATCATAACTAGATATTCTTCTTTCTTTTTATCTATGAAAGAAAACAAGAAAAAATAATTTCTTAAAAATAATTTCTATATGCAAATCAAGATGAAAGATATATATATATATATATATATATATATATATATATATATATATACGTGTTAAAATTTATACTTTAATTTATAAACATATAAAAATATACATACAATAATAAGATATTAAAGATCAAAATATGAGTTAATACATATATTATAAAATATGTTTATTGAAAAAAAGTTAAATGAATTTTTTTTTTCATATGACGTGTGTGTATATTTATCAAAAACTTAGCTTTAGATATATATATTATTTTTATATTTAAAAATGTTATTAACATATTTTTTCTATATAACATAAAAATTATATATCTTTAAAATGATTAAAAGTAAAATTATATAAATAATTAAATCATATTAAAGTGGAAGGAATTTTCTAATTTGACTCTAATATGACAAGATGTTATTCACTACTTGTGAACAGATGAGGTAGTATTCATACTAACTTTTTTTTTCTGAAGAAAAAAATAATAATATGGTGCTTGCATTACCTATCCACGAGCAGTGAATAACATCTTGGTTAAAATAGTGTGTAGTTATATATTTTTCGTAAAAGAATTGCATTATTTTGCATCTTATTAGTCTATAGTATCACATCAAGATTACTCTAAAAAAAAAATTCAATCTTAATCTTGAAAATGTATTTGATTGAAAGCATGTTTGTTATATAGTATTAATTATCATGAAAATATAATTTTTAGACATTTGATTGTGATGTCTTACCATATTATATATAATATAAAAATCTTATCACATCTAAAATTTGAATATAAATCTCATTGGATACTTAATTTAATATTTTTAAATTTTAAATTCTAAAATTATGTGTCTTGATTTTTTCTTTCATCTCAATTTTTTTAAGTATAACAAAATATAAAAAATAAAATATTGATTTAAATAGATTTTTATACTGGAATTATTTTGATATGTAAGAAAAATATATAAAATAAATAACATATTATTTTATCAAAATATTTATCATTAATTTTATTTCCTTATATTATATATATTATTATAAAATATTGTGTTAATTAATTATAATATAATTTAGTATAATACAATTAGATTTAATATATTAGTAGTTTTATTTGTTCTCATTTGATCACAAATTAAACTAACATATTAATTTTTGTATTGATTTGAATGAAAATTTAATGAAAATATTTAGAATTTTTCTCAACGTATTCTATAAGATTCAATTCGTCAAATTAAGACAAACAATACAAATAAACAACTATGTGTCTCTAATGTATAGGTTAGCCAAACAAATGGGATACAACTATTAGGTGTGTTTAGTTCGTGGAATGGAATCAGAATCGGAATCGAAATCGGAATCGGAATGAAATGGAATGAAAATGAAACAATGTTGTTTTGTTTGACCACTGGAATCAAGCTCGAAATCAAGATTACAGTGTTTGATTTGTCACTAGAATGAAATAGAAAAAGTTGTAAATTACCTTAATATCCCTATATTCAGTAAAGTTCAAATAATGTTATTTAATTACTATTTTTTCGTCAGACAAAATACATTATTGAAATCATTATTTTTCTAAATAATTATTACTTAATTAAAAAGAAATATATTATTAAAATTATTATTTTTCTAAATAGTGTTTAGGGTTTTGAGGTTTGGGATTTGGGATTTAGGATTTAGAGATTTAGAAATTAAGGTTATATTTGTGGGTTAAGGTTTAGGGTTAAAATAATAATTTTAACCCTAGAGGGTTTAGGATTTGGAATTTGAGTTTTAGGGTTTAGGGTTTAGGGTTTTAGGATTTGGAATTTGGAATTTAGGGTTTAGGGTTTAAGGTTTAGGGATTTGAGGTTTAGGGTTTTGGGTTTTAGGTTTTAGGGTTTATGTTTTAGGGTTTAGGGTATAGGGTTTAAGATTTAAGATTTTTGGATTTATGGTTTAGGGTTTTAGATTTTGGGATTTAGGTTTTAAGGTTTAGGGATTTGAGATTTCGGATTTGGTATTTAGGGTTTAGGGATTTGGGATTTATGATTTAGGGTTTTGGGATTTGAGGTTTAGGGTTTAGGATTTTTTGATTTTGGGATTTTGGGTTTAAGGTTTAGGGTTTAGGAGTTGGGTTTAAGGTTTTGGGTTTTGGGATTTGAGTTTAGGGTTATATTTGGGGTGAGGGTAAAATTAAAAAAAAAGTTTAGATGGGAATGAAATCATAATTCCTAAAGGGGAGAAGGAATTGTGATTTCTTCTATTTTAATAATCGATTTCATTACGTCCTCTCATTTCGCCCAACCAAACACACAAAATGAAAGAAATCAATTATGATTCCTTCCATTCCTTACAAACAAACATCACTTTAAAGAAATATGCTACTTAATTATTCACTAAAAAAAATCCTTAACAAATCATTTATAGACACAATTCAATTAACTGAGATAGGTTGGTCTAGTACGAGAAGTTACAGAAAAAAGTATATTATAATATTTTTAATTTGTGAATTTTTAGGGAGCATGAGTCAAAAGATTTTTTTTCTAAGAAAATTATATTCGAAATTATTATATATCTAAGTTCTGAAAAAAATTTAAAATGTTTTCATTGATTTTGTCGGTGTTAATAAACAATTCAAAATGCTTAACATTTTTAGAATATTTCCGAGTCAAATAATTCAATAAAAGAGTTTAATGATGTATTAACTTATCATCAATGATGCTATCTTTTTCTCTATTAAGTATTGAATTAAAAAAAATTATATTAATTTTAAATTTATTTACATAATTATATATTTTAAAAATAATGAATAATTTTTCAGATAAAAAGTAGATAAAGTTGTTATCTTTTTAAATTTTTTTACGGAGGGAGTTCTTGTTAAAAAGACTAAAACTTACCCCAAATATAAAGTAAGTTGATGAAAAGATTTTAAGGAATGAGGTTTGCCCTAAGAAGAAGGGTATTTATTTTACGTACGCCTTTGAAAAAGAATAGTATTATATTCTATATTTATTTTTGTTGATACTTTGATTTATAGGTTTATTTTTGTGCAGTTTACTGCCCTGCCACTTACTCTTTATTTGGTAATTAAGAAAGGCTAGCAACATCGGTCCCGATAACGTGAATAGAAAAAAATAAGTATAATAATTTTTTTTAAATATAACGGTTCACTATTTTTCTAAATTAACAATTAATAATATTAATAAAAAACATCACATCACATCACATCATATAATGGAGAGTATTATACTCTATAACTCCTTTATATAATAATAATAATTAAAGAAAAATTCTAAAATTAATACCCATAAAATTTATAATAAAAAAACAACATACCTAACATTAATTCATATACCTTTCTAAAAATAAAATAAAATTATTATGACAGATAAGACGTGTTGGTATCATAAATCCTTTCCTTTTATAAATAGAAAAGGCTAAAAAGTTGTATGAATGGTTAAATATTTCTATTATTTTATGTGAATTTTACGGAATATTGTTGGTATATAATTTTTTTAAATAGTTATTGAATGCTAATGATGCTGATTATATATAAAACACTAAAATGCCGACATAAGTATGGTAATAAAAATAGGAAAATAAGATATTTCTCTCGTAATGATTTTGTTTTCTTACAAAAACTAATTTAATAACAAAATTGATTGTTATAGATTGTTTTGCATCTTTAACAAAACAATGCATAAAATTTTAGATTGTTTTGTCTAAGTAACATAAATGATTTAGTAAAAAGAAATACAATGAATTAAGTATCTCTTTAATTGTTACAATGTGATTTTCACAGAATAACAATAATATTTGATTTTAAAATAATTTAAAATATTTTAATAATATTTGATTTTTAATTTTAATATTTAAAATAATCTAAAATTAACATCTCTCCCACCAAAATATTAATTTTGATGTAAAATTACTTCAATTCATTATCAAATTTAATGCGATGAATATTATTACATCAAATTTAGTACGATGTTATTCATCCTACAAACATTGTTCTATTTTTTAGAAAAATTGTAAAAATATTTTTAATTAATTATTATTAATAATAAATTAAAATTAAGTATATGATACAAAATTATTTAAAAAAATTCTAAAAATAACATATAGAAGAGTAAAATAAAAGAAATATTTTATTTTATAAAAATATTATTTTTAATGTAATATTTGATTTTGTAGGTTAGAGAGGAGAAAATATTTAATATAAAATTACGTTAAAGACGATAGTTGATATAACTGATGAATAAATTAGCACCAAATCCAATAAGTAATGCAACGTGGCATTAGAAAAAATGTGGGTAATGCGATCAATAAGAATTTCAAAGTCAACACTCTTATAATGCTTATTTTGACAAGTAAGAAACCCCAAAGTCAATAAACAAAAAATAACGTGGAATACAGTATACTGCGTCTCTTTATTGTCATGTGTTTAAATGAAAAATATATTTTTAGAAAGTTCACTAACATGTATTTTCTTTTTTTTTAGAAAAAAAGAGAGAAATTATAGGAAAGTGTATAAAACAATGTCGTTAGTTTTCCTCCAAAAATATTTACTGGACACAATTAGAAGGCACCGACCTGTCAATTACACTTTCTTTGAAGGCTTTGAGTTATGGACTAATGTCATCTATTTTATCTTTTTGAGTATGAAGTCAAATGAGCTTCCTTATTGAAAATATATTCAGGAAGAAGCAAATAAAGTAAATTATTTATACTACTTAAATTTAAAAACATTCAAAAAGTGAGAAAATTAAAACATGTGATTAAAATAGTACATGATTGTTTTAATAAGAAAAAAAATAGTATATGATTGATCTATTAATCCATGTCCACATTGGTTATATCACAATTCCTATGCCAATCTCTCTCTCTCTATGAAACAAATATAAATTGAACACATCATTAATCATCAAATAAATAATAAAAATAAAAATAATATTTTTATTTACTCTTTACTTTGAATAACCATACCCATATGAAATAATTTTTTTTATTGATCGATATATCAATTCATATATCACAATAAATAAATAAAATTTAAATTTTGAATTTTATTGAAAAAAAGAAAAATTTAAATTATATTTAATGGTTTTGGGTAAATCTCACAATTTATGTCTAAATATGTCAAGGGTCAATAACCATTTGGTTTATTATTTTAGATTTTTGGGTTGCTCCATTTGATGTTGGTACGAATCATATATATATATATATATTATTAATATTACATGATTTTTTACCATTATACTTAATTTTCTCTTGTCTTCTAAGGATCAAATCCATCTATATATATTTCTTCACTACAAAATTATAGAAGAAAAGTAGTGTCATATTTACATTAAAGATTTGTAAACTGATGGGGTAAAGAGTTCAAGCCTTTGGTTTCTTTGATGGTTTAGTAAAGAGTTCAACATAAAATGACTTACCCATACACCTTTGAGCAAAATAGGGCAGGAGAAAGCTATCACATGATGATCATTGATAGGGTGTAACTCGTTTATCTGTTGTCCATATGCCTCTAACTTTTAGTCATATGCTATGTGTACTACAACTCTTTTACTTAATAGACTTCCATCTAAAATTCTTTCGAGATTGTCTCATTTTGAGTTGTTATATGGTAAAGCTCCTTCTGATGAGGAGCTTAAAGCTTTTGGGTTTTAATGTTTTTCCTTATATGTATGCTTATAATAACAAGTTGTAACCTAAAGCTTTGGAATGTCTCTTCTAGGGATATTGTTCAAATCAAAAATGTTACTTATGTCTTCATGTTTCTACTAACAATGCAAGGTAATTGCAAGTAAGAATTTTATATTCATTGAGAATATGTTTTGTTCACTAAAATTCATATTTTTTCTCCAGTTTTAAGTGTTTATGCCAATTTTTTTATTATTATGATTGCTCATTTCTCAATTGCTCAAGATATACTTCATGTTTTTTATGCTCTTAATATTATGGTGAATCCTATTTTCCTAGAGTCTTATTCTTACGATCCTTTGTTTTTATCTTCACTTATGGTCTAGATTATTTACCTATAGTTTATTATTCTATTCTTGAGTCTTATAGCTCCCATGAGTTTATTGATTTAGATACTGATATATTTACTCATGTGCTTAGAAATGAGTTAACTATAATATCTTTACCTTACATTATTCAAATATATATCCCTCGTAATTCTAATAATAACTCGTAATTTTCTATTCATCTTCCCATTTTGGTCCTTTTGTTAGTAGTGCCTTACCAATTGTCACTAATGCTCATCCAATACTCACTAGAACCAAAATTGTTATAGTTAGGCTTAAGGATTTTCCTTCAAGTCTCCCCTTACCATTGGTTCTCTCTAAACCTAAGTCATATAAGCATACACTCAAAGTGCCTAAATGGAAGTTAGAAATACAAAAAAAGAGATTAATGCATTCATTGCTAATGACATAGGGGAATTGGTGAATCTTCCCTCATGTATTGTTCCTATTACTTGTAAATGGTTATTTCGAGTTAAATTTCTATTAGATGATGACAAGGGGTTTCTTACAAGCTTTTGACATTGATTATTAGGAGACTTTTAGTCCATTGCCTAAGTCTATAACCACAAGGGTTGTCTTAACTCTAGAGGTTTCAAAAGGTTTTAGACAAGTGGATATGAATAATTGTTTTTTATGTTCTAGCCCTCAGAGTTTGAATCCAATAATGTTTATATTGTGATTAAGTTGAATAAAGCCTTTTTTGGTTCAAACAAACTCCTAGGGTTTGGTACTAGAAGTTATGCACCTATTTGTTTAGTATGAGTTTTCAAAGCTCTAAAGTTGATAGTTTACTTTCCTAAAAGCCTCTAAGATGTCCTCTTGGATGACATTATTATTACTGGTATGTCTTTTCATATGTTATGCTTTTATTCCTTATCTTTATCTAAAATTTCCTTTAAAAGATTTAGGTATCTTGCATTATTTTCTTTGGGTATAAGTTACATATGTTGATCATGGTTTATATCTTTCTTAACAAAAGCACATTTATGATTTACTTGCTTGTATTAGTGTTGAGGATACCAAATTTGTTCCTATTCTCATGGTGGTTGGTAAGTAGCTTAGCAAATTTGATGGAGTATCGTTGGACAATCCTACTAAATATAGGAAAATTTGAAGATTGTGAGTTCTTTTTAATATCTCATTTTGATAGGATTTGATATTGCTTTTAGGGTTAATAAGTTGTGTTAGTTTATGACCAAATTCCATGAAGGTTCATTGTTAGCTTTGAAAAAATTATTGAGATATAAAGGTACTCTAGCTTTGATCTCACCTTTCAAAAGTTGATTATACTAGTTCTCTTAATAACATAAGAAACACTAGAACAAATTGCATTTTTTAATGATTGTTTATTGTCTTTACAATCATCCAAACAAAAAGTTGTATCAAAAAGTAGTATTGGGAGTAAGTATCATGCAACGAATTTAGCTTGTGCTGAGTTGACATGGCTTAGGTCTCTCTTGGAAAAATTGGTGCTAAAGAATTGGCTTAGTTTCCTACTCGCACCAAACATATAAAGGTGAACCATTACTTTATTCAAAATCAAGTGGTTGTTGTCTTGTTGGTTATTAATCATGTTTCTTCTTGTGATCAAGTAACTTATTGATTTACCAAAACTCGTTCTTCTCCTAAATTCTTGTATCTTAGGCATAACCTTATGATTTTTTCAAAACCATTTGTTTGAGTGAGGTAGTGACTTATATATTTATGGTGTGCAATCCACATTATATCACTTGGTACTTGCATAAGGTATCATTACTTAGTTATAATTTATTATAATTATTTTCCCTTTCATATTTATACTACAAATTGTGTGAGTAAGCATATTATAAGTATATGTATATAGTACAAAGTGTGTGAATAAGCATATTATAACTGTTTTCCCTTTCATCTCTAAGTAAGTTTTCAACTTCAATTTCATTAGTAATTCTCCAATAATAAGTTCTGATCAGTTCTTTTCATGTTCTTGTAAGTTTGTAACTTTTCCTTTTAAAATAATTATAAAGTAAAATGAATAAAAAAAATCAATATAAAATATAATTAAATTAAACCATTAATTAATCTCTAAATTTTAACTAAATTCACACATAAATCTTAAAACTTTTAAAATGTTACATATATATTCTCACTTAGTTACAAAAATATATACATCTATGAATAAAAAATTTAGGTAACCTAATAATGTTACATGCAGTAAAATTTAAGTTATCTTCTATTCACACTAAATATAACCTCTTCTATTTTAATCTCGAAACTCCAACATGTAAATTAAGTAATAAATTATGATTAATTATGTGAAAAAATCTCAATGTAATAGAATATATTTGTATTTTCCAACTTTCAAAATAATGGCAAAAATATTCATTATAAGTGAGAGTCCCCAAATCATGAATGCAATTGGTATAAATTGTAATTACTCACTTCTAGGGTGGAATGTTTGTTCCCAAATTGGGACATATCCAATGTAATATCATAAAAAAATCACATATATTAGTCCAACTTCATGATACATGTAAAATATTAGGCAATCTTCGTTCATGTAACTCTTACATCTAAATAAAAAATGAGTAACAATAACCAAATCTACAATCTCACATACAATAAGGCCTTATAAACCATGGCATAAACCAACTTCTACAAGACTTCAATAAACCATAGGTACTTACCCAAAACAATTTCTCCCTATAATTTTCATGAAATATGCACAAATAAATTTTTGAAGTCATATGTTTTTCATATTTTATAATATCGTTCATAATATATATATTTGCTAGAAAATTTATATATACACATAGATATTTTTACTTAAATAATAATCATGTTATAATAATTATACATATATAAATCATGATAATAATCTTGGTAACATAATCATGAATGCTTGTGAATAATACATTCTTAAATAATAATTCGTGTAAGAAAAGTGCACATTCTCCTACTTGCAATGTTAGAGATAGATTTGATAGTGTTTTCTTTTTTTGTTTACAAATTTGTACATAAAATATTAATACCATATTATCAATAATAATTCATAATTTTAAAATAATGAAAGTATTGAAATAATTAAAATTGATAACGTATTAAAAAATATTGATGTTTGATTTTTTACTTGATCAAAAATTCGAATTTTTAGAGATTGGAAAATTAAGAGAGAAAAATATAATAAATTAAAATAAAGGTGTTTGAATTAAGATGAGAAAAAAGGTAATATAAGTATTTTTTTTCCATATTTTACTAAGTTTAAAGTAATATTTCATTGAGTAAGTCGTAAAGCCATGGTAACGGGTCATTAAACCTTAGTAAAGAGTTGATGAAACTCAATATAGGGTCACTAAGAATATAAACGAAACATAATAAGATTTGATGAAATATCAATAATATATTAAAATTCTTATTATGACTAAAAAAAAATCGACAAAAACCTCATTTTTTAAATTAAATTCAATTAAACTTACATTATTAACAATTTTTAACATATAAAATTATAAAAATCAAATTAATGTATCAAAATTCAATTAAAAAAATTATGGTTTTACATTTTAATTTAATATAGATGATTCATTTTAGTTCTAGATTCTATTTTATGAAGTAATTTTTGATGAAATATTATAAATTCAAAATTATCAAATTGATTTCTTTAGTTTTTTTAGGTGATACATTTATTAAGATTTTAGCTTTTTTTAAATGATAAAATAAGATTGACTTTTATAATAAACCACTAATCAATTAAATTAATCACGTTCGTCCTTCCATAAAACAACACAAACTTACACTTCGAATTGGATCACGTTGAGCTTTTCCGTTTCTCCTTTTACATATGATGTTTTCCACACCCAAAAAATGATGGTATTTAAAAAATCAACCTAAATAAATATAACACTTGACTGCTCGTGATAATTATGTGTGATTTGTAATTGTGTAAGTGTCTTAAAGACAAAAATAAAAATAAACACTCATACCCTTAAATTTTTATTTTCTTTACAAATATAGTTTGAAAATTTATTTTTAATAACATTGAGATTAAATATGTTATCACAAATAACTTCAATCAATATTACTCACCTATTTTTTCTTTTTAGTTAAATAACCGAAATAGCATTTAAAACAATAACATAGTAAAATATATATTTAATTATTTACTACATTTATTATGATTAAAAAATAAAAATGTAAGCAAATAAATACATAAAAATAGAAAAAAGTTTATTTAAATTTAAATTTAAAAATAAGTACCAAAGATTAATATAAATTTATTGATTTCTTTCACCACTCATATCTCTCCCTTTCTCTCACCCTTATTTATTTATTTTAAAAATCTATTTTCTTTACCATGTCCAATATTTTCTCTCATTATTGATATTTATTGATGAGAAAATTAATTAACTAACTTGTTGAATTTAGAAAAAATATTTTTACAATTACTTATAAAAAAAATTAAAATTTTTCTTTTTAGTATACTTAACATAATTAAAAAAATTACTTATCAAGTTCAAAAATATAATATATTTATATAATAATTAGATATTTTATTAAAAATGAGTTAATTATAATTTAACTCAAGTCAATGATCCATAAACATTAATTCTTAAAATTTAGTTTCAATTTTTATATTTTTATAAACTATATTAATTTGTTAATTTTATTATTAATTCCACTATAAATATTTAAATTAAAAGTATTATGTTATTTGATCGATACATCTTGGGTGGTACATCATTGAATTTAATTAAAATTAGGTTTTAAATCATTTATAAAAATTAAAAAAGTAACTATTTTATTATATGTAAATTGGGATAAACAAATAAAAAATTCACTCATGGACTTTAATTTTATTTTTTTAATCAGTAAAGTATATATACATATATTTTTAATATTTTATGAAAATTTATTTAGTTTATAATTTTTTATGTTTTATAATATTTGAATAAAATAAAAATATAAAAAAATTATTTTTATTTTATTAGTTTAGTATTATTATTATTATTCAATATTTTGAATAAAAATACATATATTATAAAAATGTTGTTGAATTATTGTTATTTTTAATTTTTATTAAATGATATCTTTGATATTTTAAAATATTATGAATATTTGTAAAAAATATAAATTTTAAAGATATTATTAATATTTTTTCATATAAAGGCTTATTAAAACAATATAATAAATAAAAAATTAGTTTTTTTTTAATTCAAAAATAAGGCAAATGGACCAAAATATGTTACATACAATTTTTAGCTATAAAAATATTATTCTTAAATCATTTATATATTTTAATTATTAATTTTTTTATATTAAATATTATCTAATTAAGTATCATTTTTATATGAATATGAATACTTAAACGTTATTTAATTATATTTTAATTAATTATTATTATTTTTATTACAAATTTTAGAGTGTTATTTTTTGTAATTTATTTTTAAAAAAATAAAAAAATAATATTTTTAAAATTTTTAATTATGAAAATAATATATTTTATATATAACTCATATTAATATATTATTTATCATTTAATTTAAATTATTATCATTTAAATTTATTAAACATTTAATTTAATTTTAATAAATATTATTTTTATTATTATAAAATTTATTTATTTTTTTAATTAATTTGTTATTATTATTATTATTTTTAATTTTAGGCAAAGGCAATAGACGGGGATGTTCCCATCTGCGAGACCATAAAAAAGAGGAGGAAGCCAGGAAGGCACTCACAGTTACCGCAGTGTTGGACTGGACTCTGGAGGATTGGTACAGCAATGAAAATTCTCTTGTCAACATCATCAACCGGTTACCCATCAGACCAGTCACCAAAGACTCCCATGAAAAATAAATATAAAAAGAGGAAAAAGAAAATGTAAAATATAATATTATTCCATCCTATTTAAATGGGTCTGAAATATGTTCCTTCCCACGTCCCATCTTCTTTCTTTTGCTCCTCTCTATATCCACTCCCATAGTATCCCAGGCATAGTCGGTGATGATTTCAACTCAATACTCTCACCTTACCTCCGATTTATTGTTTCTACCGTAAATGTAACTTCGCCTTTTCATTTCTCACACGACACCGTTTCAGCCTTCATTTTCTTCTTCTTCTTTACCGGATATCGGAAACTTTAGCCGGCGGCGATTTTGCGGTTGAGTGGGAGTCAGAGAAAGAACAGTTTGTTTAAATTTATTTTCACGTTCTCTGTCGATATCTTTCACTCTTTGTCTTCTCTCTCAGTTTTGCCTTAGTTCTATAAATTTTTATTTTGAGCTCTGCGATTTTCACCTCAGTGTATTTTAGTCTCTTATTTGATCGATTTTTTCCCTTGGATTTACTGTTGTGGAAGCCATTGATCGATGCTCTTGTACTATAAGTGATCTAGTTATAGTTGAGGGTTCAGTAGTTTTTTAGTTCATTTGCTTGAAGCGAAGTTTAATTGGAAAGCATAAGAATCGTAAGAAACATGTTGGATCTCAACCTGAATGTAGCTTCGGAGGAATCGACGCAGAACGGAGAATCGTGGAGTTTCTTCAATATGTCTCCATTAGGCTCGGGCGGGCCACACGTGGACGAATCAGGGACATCGAACTCATCGATTGTCAATGCGGATGCTTCGAGCAGCAACGGAAGAGATGATGAGTATTGTTCTACGCGGAACGGCGCGAACGAGTTTTACACCTTTGCTTTTGATATACTGAAAGTTGGGGGTGGTGGAAACGAGTCCAACGACATCTTGGAGACAAAGGAGCTCTTTCCAGTAGTGAATGGAGCAGGTGGAGGAGTGAGTGAGAATTTTAAGGATTGGCAATGGCAGTCTTCGTCATCGTGCTCATCGTCGAGGAAGAATTGGATTGAGCTTGGGTTTGATCAGGGTGGGTCAGGTGAGATGAGGATGGCTCAGCAACCACAACCACCGCCGCAGCAGGTGAAAAAGAGTAGAAGAGGACCCAGGTCTCGAAGCTCCCAGTACAGAGGGGTCACCTTCTATAGGAGGACAGGAAGATGGGAATCGCATATTTGGTGAGTGAAATTCATCTTAAAGTTGGATTGAATTTCAGTATCGCTTTAGTTTTTGTTGCACTTAGGAATAGGATTTATTTACTTTTTCTTAAGTCGGTTTAATTTGTTTGAATTTTTTGTTTATTTGTAATTTTGATGAGTCTTTTTTTTCCCGTTAATTTGAATAGGTCACTTAAGAATTTATTTTCTTATTTTTTTTCGCTTAACTAGCTCTGTTGCTGGCGCCCTTTCTGTATGATTTGGCCATCAGTAGTGTGAGTGCGATCTGTTGAATAATTATAGATTGATTTTGACTAAAATGACTACAATCTGAATCGCTTCTTCTTCTTCTTGATGTAGGGACTGCGGGAAACAAGTTTATTTGGGTATGGATTTGATATCTGTATTTGATTGCTGATAAATTCTACTCAGTGAAGTAATTGTTGTTATGTCTTCTATCTTTGGAGACTTTTTTGACTATTTATTTCTATTTTTGGCGTATTTAGGTGGATTTGACACTGCTCATGCTGCAGCTAGGTAATTTTCCTATAAATTTAGAAAATTGGTTGTCATAGTAGATTTATTTCGAAAGCTTTTGGAGTTTTTTGTAGTTCCTATTTTTTTCTTTGACTTGGATTTCTTGAATTTAGAGCCTACGATCGAGCTGCTATTAAATTCAGGGGAGTGGATGCTGATATCAATTTTAATCTTAGTGACTATGAGGAGGATATGAAGCAGGTAAAATACTAGTGTAGTTGGTATTTTGGTAATATGAAATCGCTTTGTTTCCAATTGTTGGTATGATTCGATTAAACTTATTTAAACAGATGAAGAATTTAACCAAGGAAGAATTTGTGCACATACTACGTAGACAGAGCACTGGTTTCTCAAGAGGGAGCTCAAAATATAGAGGAGTGACACTACACAAATGTGGCCGATGGGAAGCTCGTATGGGGCAGTTGCTTGGCAAAAAGTGAGGAATTAGTCTATGGATTTTTGATAATTTATATATCTGCATAATTTTTAAGAGTATCATCAGAAGTTTAAGCCCCTTTCACTGAGATTCGAGCTAATGATCAAATGGTCGTTTTCTGTACTATTTTGGAGAAAGAATCCAAGCCTATTTTTTGGGCACTCTGTTTGTCATCATGGAGGTTACCATGCTTGCATGCAGGTATATGTATCTTGGGCTGTTCGACAGCGAAGTAGAAGCGGCAAGGTCCTAATGATCATGAATTACACTTTACCTGATACTGAATTTATTAACTTCTCAACCCCATTAAGCTTCCAACCAACACATCTCCCTTTTGATTTTCTGCAAATCAGGGCATATGACAAGGCAGCAATCAAATGTAACGGAAGGGAAGCAGTGACCAACTTTGAGCCAAGTACATATAATGGGGAGATGATATCTGAGGGCAGTAATGACGGTAATGTTTGGCAGCAGTATCTTCTTTTCTGGATTTTGGTAATTTCCTTTGCTAAATTGAAAGCGACTTGTTATTCTGAATTAGTTTTGAAATTTCTCTTCCTGATACAGGTGGTAATGATAGCCTTGATCTCAATTTGGGAATATCCCCCACTCCATTTGGTCTTGGTCAAAAAGGAAACGATGGCTGTCATCAGTTCCATCCTGACCCTAACTATGTCCATGGTGGAAAGATTACATGGGTAATCTTTCAAGTCTGATACTTTGAATCTTCACCTTTGTTTTAGGTTGCAAGTTGGGTTCACATTAAAGTGAAAGTGGAATTTGAATCTTTCTTTTTCTTGAGATGAATGACAATGAAATAATTATTTTTCATACTGCTCTTGCAGATGGAGAACAATGCCAATACCACATTGAGCTATCCACCTTTCAAAGGTCTAGCAATGACATCAGAACAACCTCCTTTATTGAACGGAATGCATCCTGGTTTCTTTCCCAGTGAGGCAAGTTCCATTCTCTCTTTGAATCTTAATATTAACTTTTATTTGCAAACCACTATTCCTCGGCCGTCATTGGTATCATTTTTACAAGAACTAGCCCTTACACTGATAGCTAATTTAGTTTAACTAGGAACAAAAAGAATATAATATCTATATTTTATGTCTACTTAAAATCATTAACAGTTGGTAGAAGTTCTTACAAATTTTTCTCAGCCATGGTTTGAAAGTTTCTTATAAAGGGGGTATATTTTAATTGTAAAAAACTAATGAGAGCTAGCACACATGTATCATCTAAGAAAAAATAAGATCAAAGCTGCTGCCTGCTCATGTAATGTGCGTTTTCTATGAATGCTTAATTTTCTGTTTGAGAGATGCAGCGGTTTTGACTACAATCTTGAATATTTTGACAGGAAAGAGAAACAGGAAAGATAATTGCAATAGGCTCTTCCCAAGGACTCCCCAACATGGCATGGCAAATGCAAGGCCAGCTCACCGCAAACTCAATGCCATTCTTCTCAGCTGCAGCATCATCAGGATTCTCATTTTCAGCTCCATCTTCTTCAGCTGCCGTCCATCGATCAATATCTTTAAATCCAACATCCCTAAATTTATGTTTTACTTCGGCCTCAACATCATCCTATTCTTCTCAATATCATCACCAGGTGAAACCCCCACAAGCACCACCATAGCCTATTTTGACTTACGGCCATAACTATTATGGTCCTCAAATTCTTTATGTGGTTTAAATGGTGATTGAATATATACTTAAATTCTGACTATTAAAAGTTCACATTATGATACCTTGTGGATGTGTATGTGTCAATCTATTTCTATCTACATTTCTACTCCAGAGAAGACACGGTATCATTGACTTCGGTTGTTCTTTCTTTCTTACCCTTGTATATTTGGAATATAGTAATAATAACATATCAATTTATGTTGGAAAAAAACAAATCACTCCTAATATAAAAAGCCTCGTGTAAAACAATAATCTTCAAATGAAGTTGAACCCACATGTTTTTGGTTCGTCTCGTAGAATGTCCCATGATATGCATTAACACTGCAGTATAAGTACTGTTGTAAGTACGGAAGTTCCAAATTGACGATAGATAATACTGAAGCCTTAAGGCAGCGAAGTGTTTGAGGCTAAACACGATGCATATGACTACATGAGAGTAGTCACGATCTGATTTTGAAATTGGGAAAAGAATAAAGAAATTAAACATATATACAATCTGCTTTTGCTTTTGGTGCACACGCTATTGTGCCTCTTTTTACATATAGTATAAGAACTCACTGTAATTAAAAAGTGTAACTTGAAATAATTTAAAAGTGATAAAAACAATTTTGCTTCTTAAATAATAAAAGTGCCCTGTTGATTTTTCCCAAACTAGAAATTCCAAGAGAAAATTACCCTTAAGAATATATTTTTTCCTTATGTACTTATTTGTTTAATTGTACACCTGTCTGTTATAAAACTATATAAATATGCATATGTAGACAAAAAGCTGTTCAATTTGTTAAAAATTAAGTATATAAGTTAATCACATGATAATATATTAATGGATTGAGATTAAAATAATTTTAGTATCTACTAAGACATGCATTTCACAATATAATTAGCTAAATATATTCACAGAACTGGGGCTTGGGATAGTGGAAACAACTATCCTATCGATATTAAAAAACAAAAAAAATGAAGGGTGGTAATGGTTCAATAAATATGATTAAATTGCACAAAAGTAATATAGGATAATTATATTATCAAAACTACTTTTATTAATATCATAACAAAAGTTTATATTTTTAAAAATATTTAGATATTAAGTTAAAAAAAATTAAATTACTTTAATATTAATCTTTATTATTTTGAAAATACCAACCTTTAATTTAGTAGAATTTTGTTTTTTTAATGAACAGACTACGTAGGCATTTATTGCATTGAATAAAGGAAGGTAGCAAATTATCAAAAAGTTAGAGAAAATACATTATTTGAACCAACGTAAGATGTCTCCATTTAATGTAACTATATTTTTTAAATAAACATTTACATACATATTTACTTTAAACTCGTGCATCTTTTCAGTGATTACTATATTTTTCAATCCCTAATTGCACCTTATTGTACGTAATAATTTGTGAAAATACCCCAGAACATTATTAATATACCCAATTTTATATATAATTATTTATAAAATAAGCTTCTGTACAAAAAAAATTATTATTCTTAATAGGATATATAAGTCAATCACACAAATGATCTCATCTTTCTTTAGTTTTTGTGATATTTTCAGAAATTCTTTTCTTAAAGAAATCTCCAATTCCCAAACAAAAACAGAATGAAGAAACAGAGTAGCTTGAAAGTTATACATAGTTAACCGTTACATTATCCAATGACATATAATTATAACAATAATTTTTGACATGAATATTGATACAATTTAATTTATTATAAAAATAATAATATACTAAGATATAATTAACATTAAAAATAAAACAAATATTTCATACATACTAACAAATATTCTAGTACTAATATCATAAGCCAAGCTTAACATGCATATTGGTCCTTATTAGAGATGGGTACGGAACGTGTACGATAGTTGATATAATTATTCTTAAATTTAATTATAAAATCTGTATTTGAATTTACTTGAAAATTGTTGTGGTTTGAGAATATTTTTTTATCTATGACTAACGATTCAAATAATTATTAAAAAATATTTAAAAAATAATAATTTTTTTCAAAAAATTTAATTTTTTTTTATATACTTACACAAAAAATATATAAAATTAATTTTGTATACGAACGAATACAGTTATCAATATCACCGTACCCGAATTATAATCAATTTTAAAATTTATCGAATAAAAATTAAATTAAAAATATAGATAACCGTGAATAGGGCTTTTCATCGGATCGAAACCGCTGATTTTATTGTCATCCGATCCGATCCGACCATCTGCTCGGATTGAAACATCCTAATCCGCATCCGATCCGATCACCTCTTACATCCGCTCAATCCGATCCGTAAACTATTCGGATGACATTTGATCAATCCGATCAATCCGATCAATAAATTTAATTAACTCTATTTTTTTATATTTTTAAATAAATTTTTTAAATTTTGACATAAATTATAATATAAAATTATTTGACTTAAAAAAAACATTAAAAAATGAAATAAATATATATTAATTATATATATATATATATTTAATTTAATAAATATATATTAATTAAATATATATATAATTAATTTCGGTCGGATCGGATCAGATGAATCGCAGTGAAATTCGTCATCCGATCCGCACTTAACGGATGTAAAAAATCTCCATCCGATCCGACTATCGGATTGGATCGGATCGGATGAAAAATCAACGGATCGGGTCGGATTGGTCGGATGGATCGGATGATCGGATTTTTTGCACACCACTAACCGTGAATAATCGAATCCTATCTTTTCTTTAGTTTCAAATTCTTAGTCAAATTTATATAAATAAAGATTTCACGACAATTATCCATTCGCATGAATTGGGATTCTCAGTATATCTTTTTGAAGTCATAAAAATAATGTATTCATCCTTTTTCAGTCTCAATTTGCACTTGCGATGAATGAATTGAAAATGACAACGAGGTTTGAAAGAGCATATAAAAAATTCCATTATTAGTATCGTTTTTCCTTGAAGTAGACGTAGGCTAGAAATAGACCAGACACGTATAACTTGGAAGATAGAAGAAACAAACCATTTCACATTTTAGTCAATCATGCTAATTTAATGTTTGTAATGCTCTCAGAAGCATTTCTTCTTCTATTTCAATTTAATCTAAACTCTCAAATTTTACTCTTAGAATCTTAATTACATCTTTCATTCAATTATGATAATTTAAATTACTTTCAATCTGAGTTTTAATTTAAATAGTTATTAATTAGTTAATTTCTTTTATTTCCTCAAATCAACGGATAATTAACAAATATGAAGTATATTTTTTAATTCAATCGATAAGCTGGTTTATCTTGTAGGCTCGTAGTTAAAACTTCATCTATTTCACTATGTTTGAATAACACAAAATTATTTAATCCAAAAAATACGATAAACCAAAAATGGTTTCAAAACTGTAAATTAAGATTCTTACGCCAACGAGGAAGTGTTTCCACTGACAGCTAGATTATTAGGTTAATTGACATAACACATTCTCTATCTCAATTATAGGGCTAGTTTGTGAACATGGCAGCTGCTACATTAGTAAATGTGATACATTTGAATAATCACTTCTTCTATTTTTATGTCATGAAATTTCTGTTATTTTTTTAGGATCAATGGAACATTTTCTTTTTGGAAAAAAAAAATAGGGCTAGCTCTTCTTCGATAAAATAAGTTTTTTTTTTCAAATGATAAAATACTTATATTATTATAAATACTCATGACCTGAGTAGAATAATAAAAAAAATTCATTACAATTGTTCACGTGCTAAATTAATTAATTTGAACATTCACATTATCATTATAGCATTCCCATTATGCCAAGTGTATATAGTAGGTAGATTGTTCATCGGATCGAAACTGTTGATTTTATATTCATTCGATCCAATCCGATCATCCGTTCGGATTGAAACATCCTAATCTGTAACCAATTCAATCACTTTTTACATCCGTTTAATCCGATTCGTAAATTATTTGGATGACATCTGATCAATCCGACCAATAAATTTAATTAACTCTATTTTTTGTATTTTTAAATAAATTTTTTAAAATTTCACATAAATCATAACATAAAATTATCTGACTTAAAAAAATATTAAATAAATTAAATAAATATATAATTAATTTTGGGATCGAATTTATCGAATTTTTAGCACACCTTTAGTAGGTAACAATGTGAATATACAAAACTGCCAATGCAACTCCTATCCATTTGCAATTCCTAATTTTAACGTTTTGTTGAATTTGACAACAAAAATATTCAAAATGAAAAATAATCGAGATTGTTGATATTTTTTATCTCAATTTTTTTTAAATAATTGTTTATGCACCTAACTATATAGAAAAATAGGTAATTAGAAACTTCATATTAATTAATCAATTATAATTTATTTAATTTTATAAATAAGATATGATAATATTTTTATATATCTTCAAATGTAAAAAGTGAAATTTAATTTTTGATTAATATAAAGTTATCTAACCATATAACCCTACGTATACATACTCGTGAGTTTGAAGTTGAACCAGTCACATAAATATTCGCAAGTTTCAAATTCTATCATACAAAAAATACAACTGTAAGTAAAATAACTTTTTCTTAATAATTTGATTCTCAAAAGTAAATGAAACTATTTTGGATTTTTATCTGTAGTTATTATCCATCCCTTTGCACAATTAAAACAGTTGGACTATATTTAGGATTTATTACCTGAACCAAATTAAGCTGATCATATGATGGTAAGAGTAATTTACACGTGAGATGGATTAGTAAAAAGTAAAAAACAAAAAAGAAGAAGGAAAAAGTGTAATATTTCACCACACGTTATTATGTTAGTGTTTATTGATACCATTAATTTTTATATTATTTTTTATGACATAATTACAATTAATATAATATAATATATTTTTTACTATTATTTAATTGTTAGTATTAATAACAAAACCAAAACTTACAGTGAATAAGTGTTTTTTATCATGTACTGTTTTTAAAAACACGTGATGGGTCAGGGACATTTGGATTTTTACATGTTACGTCTTATTTAATAAAAAATAATTTAATATTATACTTACATATACATGTCAATTTAATGTATAATTTAACGTGTGATTTCTTATATATTATTAAAAAATAAAATGAATTCTTATATAAATATTTGTTGTCTGGTATGGAGTTAAACCCCTTGGTTCATATAGTAGTCAATGATTATTAGATGGGTATATCGCCACCTTTGTCTTCTAATTTTTTCGTTTTAAAAATTCTTTGTTATTGTTTAGAAAAGTGTTTGTATATAAAAGATTTTAATAAGATATTAAAAAGAATTTAATAATACAATATTCATTTATCTCGTTAACATGATATATATGAACACACAAGTTAAATATCAATCTTATATTAACATATATTTTATTTAATATATTAGAATCAATCTAAATCATATGATTACAATCAAATCACTATCATTAATCAAATCGTCGGGATTATTTACTCCTTTTACGAATGTAGGATAAAAACGTAAAAACTCGTTTTATATTTGTATTCTTATGATAGGGTCTTAAGTGAAAGAAATATTTTGAAGGAGCTCAACCATTCTATAACTAATCAATATCAGGTCGTCACCATGAAAAGCTTTTTGAAGTTGTTAGAGTTATGTATCCCTCTAATTATATTTTTGAATTAGATTTTGAATTTTTGATTTTTTTTATTTTCTTTAAACATTTTTTTAGAGGATAGAACAAAGCTTATGACTTTTATATATACATATAAGTATTTGAATAAACTGATCAAAAACATAAAAAATTTAAATAAAAACAAAAAATTCTATTATTTTTTGTTTTCGAAAAAAATAAAAAAAATTAAAATATTAACAAACAATTTGTAAGTAATTTTTAATTTTTTTTTGGAAAATTACTAGATAAAAATTGTTATCAAATATACTAGTAATTATTTTTATAAAAATTATAAATTATAAATTATAATTATTATAAAACAAAGTTAATTAATGGATATAACAATTTTATGCATATAAAATTAATGGATATAACAATGTTTTATAGGTTCACGTATATTTTTGAATGGCTCGATTTTCTGAGTTAAATGAAAATTTCAAGTATGGTTTTATATTAAATGATTAATTTAAGATTTATATTTATAAAATTATATACATAAAAATAAATAATATTAATTATTTTTTAATTAAAAAATATGTTATATATATCTAATTTTACCGATATTTAAAATATTAAGTTTTATTGATATATTAAGTGTTAAATGTTTAAAATTTAAATAAAATATAGTACTATTTTATACATTAATTTATCAATAATTTTATAAATATTATATTTAAAAATTTATTTATTAAAAACTACGATGTAACAAGTATCTTACTTATAATTAATTTAAATTTATCAAAAATATCTCTGCTACAATATTTAATTTAACTTCGTCGAAAATACCCCTGATATAATAATTAATTTAAATTTATCAAAAATACCCTTACTACAATATTTAATTTATCTTTATAAAAAATACCTCTACTTCTCAATAACATGCTATAATTTTTTTCAAAAATATCCCTACTTAATAACCTGCTATAAATAATCATCAAAAACACTCCTAATCAATAATAAGCTATAAACATTGACCAAAAAATACCTTTAACTTGCTTAATAATAGTTCAATACATATCATACATCCACATCCACATTCTCATTTTCATACCATATTAATATGTTCAATAACAGTTAATATTCACATCCATAGTCATATTTCATACTAACTTGTTAAATAACAATTCACATCCACATTCACAATCTATATTACAATCTAAATTCTTACAATATCTAAGGGGATGGGACACCATAAATGAGTATAAATACACAAAAAAGTACAAAGTTCATATCATGTCTCCTAAAACCTGGTGTATACATGAACTTTGAGTTACAAAAGATTTCCTTCTAAATCATATTCATTGTTCCATTTACTTACATATTTTTTTTAAAAATTATAAAACAAATCAAAGCCACATTTCAGAAGGCTCACTTTGACTTGTTGATTCTCCAATTTTCTGCTTCTTGTTGATTGCATCACCACTATCTATCACCTGATTCATGAACAGTAAATAAATTTATGGTATAAGAAGTAATGCATAATGAATATGTTATACAATACATTATCTGAATTTGATTAGTTCTTTTGTTTTGCTTTTTCTTGACCACCTTCTTTGAAGTTGTTTTCTATAAACAATTTAAAGTTTAATATAATTAACCAAATATATTTAATAAATGAATAGTTATAATTTTACCAGAGTTTCATTAGTTGGATTCTTTAACTTCTCCCTACATGTCCTTTGATTATGACCAAATTGATTGCAATACCCACATTTCAATCCTTGCGACCTCTTATGTTTCTCTGGTTCAGTAGCTTCCTTATGTCTCTCAGTTGGTGGTCTTCCTTTCTTTGGTTTATAAATTGGTGGAAGTATTTTTTGCTCACGAGGGATCATAACTCAATCCTTTTCAGATGGAACGGGATGAATTAAAGAGAAATATGTCTTCAAATACGAAGCCTTTGTAAAACATGGATGTACATAGTCTGCAATCTTGTACCTTCTATCCATAATACAAGCAACACCATGCTTACAAGGTAAACCACTCAATTTCCACCCATAACAACTACATGTGCACTCATTTAAATTAACCAACATGTTGCAACCATCCAATACTTCAAATATTCCATCTCCAGCATACAAGACCTTTAAAACTTTTCCTTCTTCTTGTCTTTGAAGAATGTATTTCATTACATTTGGCGGAAAAGAAGTAGTCCCCTTCAAAGCCTTTTCATTCCTCTTCATTGTTAGCCGCATCAATTTTCTTCTGACCTCTTCAAATAAATTCACAATAGGTCTAGACCTCACTCTTTTCAACCAATTGTTAAAACTTTCAGTCATGTTATTGGTCACATGCTCAACCTTTACATCATCATCAAAAACATGTCTACTCCAATGTGAAGCTTGGATCTTACTTAAATATTCATGTGCTTCAGGCTATTCTTTCTTAATTTCGTTCATCACATCATTAAATTCAGTTGTTCTAGTTGCTTTAGATGCTGCCCAAAACAAAGATCTCATTTTCATGCTTGGATGCTTACATTTCAAGTTGGCATAAATATACCTAGCACAAAATCTGACATGGGAAGTTGGGAAAAAATTATTGATTGCTGCAACGAGACCTTTTTTTCTATCAGACATGAAGCACATCTTTCTTTTTTCAAACTCCCCAATATGTTGGTCTAATAAAGCCATGAACCACATCCAAGTTTCACTATTTTTGGATTCAGCCCAAGCAAGGAAAATTGGAAACAAACCTCCATTAGCATCCAATCCAATAGCAACCATTAAGACACCTTTATATGGACCCTTTAAAAAACATTAATCCAAACCAAGGAAAGGCCTGCATCCACTTAAATATCCTTGTTTTGAAGCGGATAAGCTAATGAAATATCTCCTAAAACAAGGGATGGCATTTGGTATTGGAATATGAGTATCAACAACTTCCATTGATCCAGGGTTGGTTCTTAAAATTGTATGACAATATTGCCTTATTTTTAAAAAACTACCAATATGGTCACCCAATTCTCCATCACAAGTAATTTTTCTTGCCCTATACAATGTAAAGTCAGGTACAGATATACCCCATCTTCTTTTACACTCAGTAGACAATATAAGGATACTTACATTAGGATTTCCCATAACTAAGTCCTTTAATTGAGAAGCTAACTAAGAGGATGTAACAGATCTTTGTTTTTCAACTTTTTGACAACTATGTCTCCCTTTATTATCTGTTGGCTCAAGTGTCTTAACCATAAATGTTTTCTTATCAATTCTAACAAAAGTATGTATCCTCCAACCACAATCAGGTGCTTTACACCTTACAGTTACTCGGGTTTTGTCAATTTTAACCTTCTCACATTGGAACCCAACTTGAACAATGTATTTTTGTAAGATAGCTTTAAATTCTTTATCATCCTTAAATGTATCTCTGACGTTGAAGTCAATGCTACCATCACTTCTTCTCTTAAATTCCTTATTTTCATATTGACAACTGACTTTTTTAGCACTTTTTCCTCGACAATCTTCTGAGTCAGTATCACTGATATGATGGAAATTTTCACCCCCTAAGTCTTGAAGACTATCATCAGTATCATAAATTTCATCATCCTCTTCATCATTTCTAGTAATGTCATCATGCCAATCAGGATCCTCCTCATCACTACTCCAAAAACATTTCTCATCTCCATCGTAATGTTCATCTTCAACTTCAACAACTATTTCTGCTTTATATTTTTTCAATCTTTCACAATTCCTTGAAGGTTCACCCTGGTTTTGGCTATTACTAGTTGGGAATGGCTCAAATGAGTCAAGGTGAAGTTCATCAATGTCAAAGAGGTGGTTCATTTGTCGGTTCAAAAGATGGTTCATTTGTTGGTTCAAAAGGTGGTTCATTTTGTGATTTGTTTAGTAATATAGCTCGTGTTTTCTTGAAACTCTGATATTCTAACACGGGAGGTGAAAAAACCATTTCCAAAGGATTAAATTCTACAAACAAGTCTAGCCTTTTCTTTTTATTATCCCTATAATCGTTCATCAATTCATTTAATTCATTATCGGTTTTTAATACACTTCGTTCCTCACTATCAACTTTATTTGCTTCAATCCTAAAGTCTTCTTTTTTAAGCGTCAACCCCTCATTCATAATGGCCCTTTTAGCATTATGGAAGCAACAAATGACACTATATTCATCAACAAGTATTATATATGACCAACCCATATAACTTCACCAAATAGATGAACATACACACTAGCTCATTCACTCATTTTTATCGCCCTATATAACAAACAAAAGTATTGTTTATAAGCATTGTTATGTTAAATCATAATTGTTGAAAACATCTTCATCACAATTTGATTTTTTTAAATATATCGTCTCAAAAATAAAGCACACAAAATATAAACCCTAAACAATACTATGGTTAAAATATGTAATATTATTGCAAATACCCCTGATTTTTTTGCTATTCTTCAAAAATACCCCTGAGGTTTTGCTATTCTTCAAAAATACCCATGGGTTCTTCAAAATCATACAAACGATCAGCTACTTCAGAAAAAAAAAACATTACAACTAGAATATCATAGCAAACTGCCATACAATGGGTTCTGAAATACATATTATATATGATCAATACAAGCAGGATATTGTTAAAGAATGGGTTCTAAAATACAAATTAAAAAAAGATGAAATACAAAATCAAATACGGCGAAACTATATTCTGCTCCAATATATGCAAGTGTGCGTAAAAAACAAATTTTTATCCAAACGAACCAAATATAGAATATATATGAAATAATATGAAATCAGTCAGCTTATACCTTTTATATTGTAACGATGGGTCGCGTTAGGGAAACAGGTGACACGTTCTATTTTCACGTGAAGATGAGTCACGTATTTGCGATAACGCCGAGGGAGTTGGTGGCTGGAAGGATATTCGTGAGGTTTAGGGACTGGAATGAGTCATCTTATGGGGGAATGGGTGACTGGAACAAATGACCGGGGAGGCTGGAAGTGTGGCGGTGAGGTTGGGAGAAGAAGAAACGAGCTTGCTTGAAGAGGAAGAGAAGGGTTTTGCGTGAAGAAGAGTGACGCGAAGAAGAGTGATATATGTATAGGGGTGGGATTACCATTTTGCCTCTAATGTTAAACGGAGATATAACGCTGATAACGTTTAAGAGCAGTTTTGATATTAAATAAAACTCAGGAGTAATTTTGAAGAAAAGCAAAACCTCAAGGATATTTGCGATAATTATCCCTTCTTTTTAGTAGTTCTTGTTTAGCATTTTAACATTTAGATAATATAAAAAAAATCATAATTCTATTTTTTTAAAAGGTCTTTGCTTGTTTAAAAATTAAATGTAACAGTCACCTCTTTTTCACAAATTTCAAAAATCTTAAAACAGTTAAAGATAAATTAATCAAAAAGTTACTTTATTTGTATCATTTAAACATTTTGTTTACTTAATTTTTTGGATGAATATATAAATAATTTAATTTTTAAAATTATTATATTTTAATCACATAATTATAAAATTATGTGATTAAAATGTTTTAATTTTAAAAATCGAATTATTTATGTATTCTTTGTAAATCATAATTATACAAATAAATTGAGTTAAAAAAATTAATTAATCTCCTTTGTTTATATTACAGTTGTATTCCTACAAATTTCTTTTAATTATCCATAATCAAATAAAGAGGTTTACTATTTGAATTATGTATCATATTTTTAAAAAGTAAAATTCTTTTATATATGAATATTTTATGTTCAACTGTACAGTTGTATATTAGTGCACAAAATGTCAACATGTAAGAAAAATGAAGGTTAAGTTAAAAATATGAGTATTTAGGATACTTTTCCGATTAAAGATTTTCTCATTAACAAAAGAGGAACTAACCTTGTGTGAATTTGAGTTGAACTTAAATGGACTGGATTCTTCTTGTTGGAGTCGTTTGGGTCCTTGTTGGGTTGCGTGGGTTGGTAAGGGTCGCCTATATAGTTAATAAAAATTGTACTACAACTTAGCAAACCCAACACAAAACTAAAACTTTTACCTGAGTTTCATAGATATAAATATATTGGGTAATAAAAGGGTTCAACTATCTTACCTTAACTTATTTATTAAATGGATATTAGGTTTAAACCCAATACCCACATTTTATGTCGATTTTCAAAATTAGAAGTAGTATTTTTCTTTCAAATTAGTGAGTCGTAATTTGAAGTTGATGTCCGTAAAGTGGAGAAAAATACATAGAATTAGTACACCCCTTTTATCAATTTTTTGGTTCCATTCCGAAGTTTCGTCTAGGTCAACGCTAAACTCACTACTAAAAAACATATATACGGTCTCGATTTTTAACTATGGTTACGGTTATAAGAACAATGCCTAAGTAAGAGAGACCATAGGATATACATAAATTAAAAAAAAAATACAATTAGTAATTACAATATTAAAAATCAATATAAATTACAATAAATTTATTAATTACAATATTAAAAATCATATTATATTAAAATTATAATTACAATTATATTTGAGAGTTTATTATATATACACAAAAAACTTATTATTACAAAATAACTTTTTAGTATTAATTATAAACATGAAAAAAAACTTAGTATTACCAACATCAATAGTAGCGCAACAATGCCAACGCACCAGTGCACCGCACTAGAACCAACACCAGCACCAACAGCATAGCACCATCAGCAACATTAGTGCACAACACCAGCAGCACAGCGCAACAGCAGTACCAGCACAGTGCCATCAGCAACACCAACTTAGAGCCAACAGTGCCAGCACCAGTACCTTTGAAAAAGTAATCATACATGCTTTGATTTGGAACATATTCATAAACAATAAAGCTTTCAGGGCCTGTAATGGTGCATCACAACAATTCTACCACGACACTGATATTTTGATCAACACTGTTTCAATAACAAGTCAAGCTTGCCAGAAAAGAGAGAGAGATGCATAAATACACATGTAAATAGAGACAAAGAAGAGTCAGTTGAAATGGAATGAAAAGAAGACAAAAAAGTGTTAGCCAACACATTACTTAGATCCAAAAGCATAAATTGTTGTCATTTATGCTTTCAAACTAGTCATAAGTGTAGGTAAGAAAAAACCCTTGGCTGATTTTCAAAGTTACTTTCTTTCCCAAAATATGGATAAAATATGCTAAAAGAGAATGTCTACGCTAACTATTTTCAACTAGATACAGTCAAAGATCACAAAAATTGATTATTCGTTGCAGATAGAACCCTAAATCTCACCTAACAAATTACAAATCAGTTTCAGATCATGAACTTAAAACACCAACCCAAATGTTATCACAAAAAATATTAATTGATCTCTTAAAATAATCACATCAACATATAGATCAAGACAAAAGCAAGAGAGCTGAAAACTACCTTAAACAAGAAACTTCAAAGATTTGATAAATTAAGAGCAGAAGAAGTTTCAGATTTCAGACTTTTCCAAAGAGAGGATAAAGGAAGAATGGGTCTATTGATAGGAACAACAATTATAAGGTCAGAGACCCCTTTCAGATTCTAGAATTTTCTCTCATTTTATACATGTATCAACATCAACACCAGTGAAATAAATTCCATTTTTTGTCATACTAAAATCTAAGAGAAAATATGTATGAAAAAAATAGTAAGGCTTAGGTGCAATATTACAATGCAGGGCACTTGAAATAGATGCTTAGAAAAAATATTCAAAAACTGGATCAGTAGATAAACTGTATAATTTTTTCATCTAAGTCTCTCTTCAAAACAAGAAATTGAGGGGACGATAGACTGATAGAAAGTACCTGCACGGTTAGCCTCCCTCGAACCCAATCCATTAGGTATGTGGCAGACATGGCAATAATCCACCATTTGCATGGGTTCCACTCTACCATTCTCCTTACATTCCAAATCTCCATCTTCCCCTTATGTTCACAAATCTTAGCAGATTAAATCAAAAACACTAAATAATAGGGACGAAAGAAACCCAAAACAGAGATAGTAAAATACAAACTTTAGAGGGAGGGAGAAAAAGAAGAGAATATAACTGGTGGTGGTGCCTGCTACGTTGGTGCACTGGTGTGCTGTTGCCTGGTGGTGCCTGCTGCGTTGGTGCCCTTAGTGTCTGGTGTACCTAAAAGTCTATGCAAGCAAGTAATAAGAATGAATCATAAATACAATGTACAATAAAAATAACTTGAGCATAGTATTTATTTTTATCTATTTTGAGGCTTAAAACACAATGCACATAGGTACTTACATAGGTATTTATTTTTATCTATTGGTTAGGGTGCATATAGGCTCTGGAAATAGTCACATGAGTACTTCCATTGTTTCAGTTAATAAAACTGAAACAATAGAAACAATTGATTTTTCTTACCACGAAAATATGGGAAACACCACATATACAATGGAAGTATTAAACAGTAGGACTCAAGGTAGTTTTCAAGTTCAAACTAAATTAAAACATACACAGTATTTAGGCACAGACATGTAGTGAATGCATGAGTTTCTAGGGATCGCCTAAGTGTGTCCTCGTCCTCTTGTAAGACAACGTTAATAAATGTTAAGAAATCAACTTTCTCAACAATACACATGTATTTTCCTAGTAGAAAACATTCACTGGAAAGAGCCCAACACAATTCTATTATATGGTGGCAAAGGTTTGATGAATATGATTACCTCAAAAACCTAGCTGACACTGAAATCTGCAATCTTCACATTGCCATTTCAAGTTTGATACCTTCATGCACTACATTTTGATCTAGGAAAAAGAAATCAACAACAAAATAGAGAAAAATAAATACTATATGCTCAAAACAGAGTGCACATAGGTACTTACCAGAAAATAATATAGCAACATAAATCTACAGTGTAATTATATAAATAATCTAACAAGGGACTTCAAGCAAAAATTACCATAAATAAATTGTTATCATCAACAGCTTGTGTCGTTCTCTCATTAATGAAGCTAATTAAGCACAACTATGGTGAGATAGCAAAATGGTCAGCTAAAACTTCTCTGATGAAACTGCTCTACAACAAAAACAGGAAATTAATATACAATTACTCATTACAAGTTAATTGGTAAATAATATATCAATAAAATTTTCTAAAAATACTGTTTTCAGTCCTCTCTATTTATTGTAACAGAAATGCTAGTTAGGGTAAAACAGGCACAACACCAGGCCAAGCACCACGCATCAGCACCAAGCCAAGCACCAGGCGACCAACACGTTCCACAAACCATACCAAGGGACCTTCCTAACAAATTTTCAAAACACATCTAAGAAATATCCAGCATCCAAATTTCTCAACGCAAGCAAGCCTTCAAGCAGCTAGAAATAACCTCTATGTACTGATCGATATTTGGTACCGAGAGTCATTTATAAAGGAAAAGATGAGTTAATGTTACCAGAAAGATTCAAGCAGTGGCCAAGGAACTACTATGACGAGAGTGGAACAGAGGCTGGAACGTGGTGCGAGAGTGGAACAAAGGCTGGAACGCGGCGCAAGGGTTTTGATTGAGTAGAGAAGAGAATACTAGGGTTAGGGGATTGAAAGTATATATATATATATATGGCAAAACAAAATAATAAAAAAATCATCAAGAAAAAAAATTGAAAAAAAAATGGAAAATAGAAAAAAAAAATTGATAACTTTTTTTGGTGTTTAATGTAAATTAAAAAGGGGAAATTGATAAAGTATATTTATGGCCTTGATTTTGTAAAAATCGAGGTTATAAGGTACGTCTATGACCTCGATTTTTGTAAAAACTGAGGTCATAGGGTATGTGTATGGCCTCGGTTTTAGAAAAACCGAGGCCAAAACCCTATAACCTTGGTTTTTTTAATAAACGTGATTAAATGTCTGAGACTATATGTATATATTTTAGTAATGACTTATACAACAATGATTTTTACTACAATAGAATGTAAGCGTATAATTTAATTAATTTATATTAATAAATGATTTCATAATTACTTCGTTATTATAAATTTAAATTTTATTTTTAATCAATAACTAAAATTTATGGAATAACTTGATACATGTTATAAATTAGCATTACTAAAATTGAAATCGGTGAATCTAATTTATTTGCATCAATAAATAATTATGGATAATAATGAAATAATAAAAAATAAAAAATAATAACACAAAAATTTAAGCATGTTAAATTTTTTAATGTAAAAAATTTATTCTACTAATAACGACATAACAAAAAAAATTCACTACTAAATTCAAAGAAAGTATAAAATTAACTGTATTCAAAATAACTATTCAATACCTAAAACCAAAATATACTTCAATATTTTCAATCAAAAGCAGTAACCAAACAAAATTAACAGAATCTTGCTAATATTATCTCACAAAATGACAACTGATGGAGAATTAATGAGAGTAACTCGTGCTGTATGAATAGTAGAAAAATAGGAGAGCGTTGGTGGCTTGATAGCTTTGTTAGATTAATCAAATGTGGCTGATTGTAATTATTTAATGAAGGTAATTTGTCACAAATGAAGATTGTGGCTGATCTTCTTTTTCTCTCTTTTATGAACTTTAGGATGGGTGGGCTTTTTATTAAAGTTAAAATTACCCAAAAGCACTTTACGTTTTAGAACCACGTATATATAATAAATATTCACTTTGGCTACGAACGAAATCAAATTTTTCAAATACAATATTTCTCATTTACTAAATAGCCTCGAAGGTCCAAGTATCAATTTTGTACTTGTTAATAGAACTTATAAATATATTAATAAATTTTTTATAATAATTATCTTATTAACAATAATATCAAATATATTATATTTTTATTATCACAAAATATAAGGGACATATCTTGATGTAAACCCAAATCACAAACTAAACATTTAAGTTAAATAACTTCCTTCACTGTTTTTGTATACTCTTCTTGTGTAGTAGTAAAAACAACTATAGACTATAAAGTAATTTTCTAACTAATAGTACAACTAATAACCTGTAACTTATACCCAAATCACCAGCATAATCAGAATTCATAGCTAATAACATTGTAACTAGTATTAAAACTTTTATCATATACCAAACCAAATTTGAATTGCCTCTCAAATAATGAAGTACCCATTTCACTATTTACTATGACCCTTACCAAAAGTACTCATATATCTACTAACAACATTAACTACATATGAGATATATAGATGAGTACACCCATAGAGTACATAAAATTATCAATGGTACTGGTGTATGGAACTTGAGACATGTACTACTTTTTTTTACTGTGGTGATAAATCCAAAAGAAGCATTAAATGCACAGTTAACGCATACTCATAGGTTTAAAGGCTTTCACGAACTTTTTCAATATAACTTTTCTAAGTCAAATAAAGTTTGTCCATTTTTTTACTCGTAAATTTTCATGTCCAAAATATTCTTCGTTGCACCCAAATATTTTATCTCAAACTCATCACTAAGTTAAGATTTTAATTTTTGAATCTTAGACTTGTTCTTAGAAGCAATAAATATATCATCAATATATAACTACAAATAGACAACTTAACCATCATGAAATCTTTTATGATAAACACAACTATCATAATCACTCTTAAAATAACCACGATTTATCATAAGAGAATCAAATTGCTTATACCACTTTGTAGGAGATTGCTTTAACCCTTATAAAGACTTTTTAATAAACAAACATTATCTTTCTTACCTGGAACAACAAACATCTCTGATTAATGCATATATATTTGTTTCTCAAGCTCACAATGTATGAAAGTTGCCTTAACATCAAGTTCTAATTTCATATCAAATAGTGCAACCATAGCAAGTAATACACAAATAGAGTTGTGTTTCACAATAGGTAAAAGTTCTACATTGAAGTCAATAACACATTCCAATAACATGTTCCTTGAACTTAGGTGCTTCAACCTTAGGTACACTTTCCTTTTTTCTTAAAGAACGATTTGTTTCTAGCAATATTCTAACCCTTAGGCGACTTCACCAATTCCCAAGTATGATTATTGTGAAATGAAACCATAGTAAGCAATACACGAATAGAGTTGTGTTTCACAATAGGTAAAAATACCTCATTGAAGTCAATACTTTTTTTATGAAAATAGCCATTGGCAATAACACGTGCCAATAACACATGCCTTGAACCTAGCTACTTCAATCTTAGGTATACTTTCCTTTTTCTTGAAGAACCATATGTTTTCAACAATATTTTAACCCTTAGGCGATTTCTCCAATTTCCAAGTATGGTTCTTGTGAAGTGACTAAATCTCTTCATTCATAGCAATAACCACTGAACAAACTCATCACAAGTGATAACTTCATGATAACTAGAAGGTTCATGCATCTCAATAGACTCTATCATAGACAATAGAAAAGAAACTAAGTCTACATCTACGCACCTTTGAGGATATCAGATCTCTCTTGTTCTTTTACCTTTAACGGTACTATATGGTTGCTCATGTTGCTCCTCTATTACATCATGAGTATAATCATCTATCTCGTCTACAAAAGGTTGATTTGAAGTTCCCTATTGCACCTAAACTAGGAGCTCTACTCTCAAGCTCCAACTGTCCACTAACACTAGGGTCTTTACCTACAACAACAAACTCCTTTTTTATTTTCCAACATGGAAAACTCATCAAATTTAACATCTCGACTAATCAAAAGTTTAGGTAACTTAAGTTCAACACACCATAATCTATAACCCTTCACCCTATAAAGATACCCAAAAAATATACATTTCAATATCCTAGGCTCAAGCTTACCATCATTAACAAGAGCATAAAAAGGACAACCAAAAGCTTTCAAATCAAAATAATTAGCAGGAGTACTAAAAAATACCTCAAACAGAGCCTTTAACTCAATTGAGTTGATGGAGATCGATTCACCAAATAATAATCATGGTTACAACTTTCAATCCAAAATTATTTATCCAACCGAGCTTAAAAAAACATACATTGAGCTCTTTCCAAAAGAGTCTTACTTATACATTCTGCAAATCTATTTTGTGTGGTGTATTATGCATAGTGTGGTGTCTTAATGTACCATTTATTTTGCAAAACTCATTAAACTAACGTTAATAAAATTCCAAGCCATTATTAGTCTTTAAGCGCTTGATTTTCTTACTTGTTTGATTTTCTATACAAATTTTGAAAACATATCATTCTTGTTTTTCAAAAAATACATATAAACCTAACGAGAGAAGTTATCAATAAAAGTCAATATATATCAGGTAGCACCCTTAGACACAATATAATAAGAACCCCAAAGATCTGAATGAATATAATCAACAATACCTTTCATTTTATGGATGGCTATCATGAACTTGACCATGCAATGCTTTTCATAAACATAATACTCATAGAAATCAAGCTTCCCAATTTTTTAACCACCAAGCAAGCCTTGCTTGCTCAAAGTAGACATCGTTGCCTCACTTATATGCCCTAATCATATATGCAATAAGAGACTATATATGAATCTTGATATGATGAACAAGAAAATGAAACACTGTCAATGACAGTGCTACACTAAATCACATAGAGACCGTGTGACAATTTCCTTTCAATAACAACAAGAACACCTATACTAACTCTTAAAACTCCACATTCAACTATATACTTGAAGTCTTATGAATAAAAAATACCCAAAGATATTAGGTTCTTTTTCAAATTTGGAACATGAAGAATATCTTCCAAAGTCCTAATAATTCCATCATACATCTAAATGCAAATAGTACTAATACCAACAAACTTATAGGACACATTGTTTCCCATCAAGACAACACACACAGCAATAGACTGATAAGAAGTAAATCATTCTCTACTGAGGCACATATGGTAAGTGTTGTGTGTTTTACAACACATAAAAAACGTGCAAGTATACACGGTCACAAGTAATAAAATTTGATAAGTAAGTTATCGTTCCCACGGAGATTTGTTACTATAGTTTGTTGAGTACTAAAATTATCTCTTTCTGATTTTATTCAAAACACTTGTTGATTGTAAAAAATGTAAGAAAATAATTCCAAAACAAAATAAAAGAAATCTAGGATTGCAATTTTTCACCAAATTAATTAACTCAAATCATTTTATTTTCTTTTGATTTATATTTTTTAGTACAATTAATTTGTCAACCGAAAACTTTTAATTTTATTCATACATCTCTTCCGAGCTCCGTACAAACACACCTCGTTAAATTAATTCACTATATTCCTATGAGAATTAAATTCATCAAGATTCATTACGTTTTAAGTTTTAAAATAGCCACACATACAATTAGGGTATATTTCTATCCTTCATTATACATGTCATTCTATTTACGAGCAATATACACACAAATGCCTCTTCCAAGTTTATTTATGTGCCACAGATCGTTTTGATAAGATTCGTAAATAATCAAAAAGCATTAAGCACAAAATAGAACGAACAAATCGAACGTTTTATAAATCTATCAAAAATAATTAAAATAAAAGCATCATAAATTTAAATCAAATCCAACCTTAGAAAAATTAAATTACTTTATAAAATTAAAATAAAAATTACAACAGATAAAGAAAAATAAGATGAAGAAGAATGAAAATTAAAACATAATATTTGGCACACGCAGAACACAACAAAAGCCAAAAAATGGCTTTTGCGTGTTCTGCAGTCCAAAACCGAACACAAAATAATCTAACAACTAAACACTCTAAAATTTCCCAAAAAACTCTTAAAACTCTCTAAAACTAAAACTAAAAAAAACTCTCTAACTCTATCATCTTATCTCCTATTTATAACATTAAATTTCTAAAAAAAAAAATACATTTAAAAATATTTTTTTTATACACGCGAGAGACAACTAATGATGGAGAAATTAATTTAAAATTACGAGTGGGGGACAAAAATGTATTGAAAACGGAATAAAAAACGCAGCTAATGTGAGTGGAGAGAGCTGCGTCATTCTATTTTTATTTTCATTCCACGCTGCCACGTGTCGCGATCTGATTCGCTGAAACAAATAGTGGGACACGTGACAGAACCTCATTTGTTGAAGGAAATGGACGCACGCAGAAATTGTCGCACGTAATTGGGGCGCGCAAAGCATGGGGGCAACGGTTGGAACGCGTGCGAGATGCGACGCTTTCGCGCTCATCGTAACCTGACACGTGTCATAACAAGATTAGCTTAAAAATATAGTGTGACACATGACATCTTCTGATTAGCGGCAAGAATTCGTGCAGACACGTGGCTTCATTTGATTCGCTAAAAATCCGGTTGCACGCAGAGATAAGCGCACGGGATCAGAGACGTGCGCACATGAGGGAAAGCGACTGGACGCGTCAGACATGTGGGTCCCACCTGCATGTACTGTTCCAATATATATATATTTCATTTTTTCTGCTCCGTTCGAATACTCCGGTGAAAACGAACAGACTAAAAAGAGTATAGAGGAAGATGGAAACAAAATTAGGATTGTTGAGACTCGGGACGAATCTCGATGTCAGAAGATTCGTTAACAATTTCTTGCATAATATTTTAAATGAACTCGTCAAAGGAATCCAGCTGCTGACGATCTAAGCCCTTGTCTTCGACGTAAGCAGAGATGATAGCCCAAGCATCCTCCCAAGTAATCTCCTCTTCGTCATCATCGACGTATTGTTGATCGTAATCTTGATCATCTTCCATTATTATAGTTATAGTTCGGAATCTAAAACCCTAGAATTAGTTCTTTATGTATAAAGAAATGGCTAGTGAGTAATGGCGGTAAGAGTGTGGAAACCCTAGGATAGAGTCTAGGCTTTGTCCGGTAATATATTTCACATGAAGTTCCCCCATTTCGTTAAGTTCTGTCTTTCTTCACTTTAAGTTCTATTTCTTTGAGGCAAACAATATACAAATCCACTTATATTTTTTAATCTCGTCTTCTCAGTAATCAAACTGAAAATAAACATTATTTTTTAATTATACTTTCTCTTTTAATTATATTTTCTGTGTATAATGTTATCTATCTTACTAAATCTAAGAAGTTACATCTTTATCTTTTCATATAACATACTAAATTCACTTTTTAAAACTTCTTTATTTTAAAATAAAATCACCAGTTTCTTCGTTTTAAATTTAATTTTTATATTTTAAAAATCATTTTTAGTATGCATCTAACAATAAATTTATTATTTTTTTATACATACATATATATATTAAAACCAATCAAGATCTATATTTAATGAGTTACATTGTATCTTTCTTTAAATGTAACATGTTATATTACCATCAACGAGATCATCAAAACTTCAATAAAATTGTCAATAAATAATTGAAGTTCAGTTAAGGTTACCAGTAGTCGTAGAAAAAGTGATAGAATCTTATCTTAATACATTTTATTGAAATTATAAAATAAATATATTTTAATCTATTTGTTAAATAGTTTGATTTAAAACTATATACTTAAAGAAAAATTATTAATAATATGAAGAAAAAAATGAATATTTAATCTATATGTAAGCTATTTAAGCCATTCATTGTAAAATTATTTAGGTATGTTTGAGCCTAGATTTTTTATTTTTTTATTAACATCAAATTGGCTTAATCAATGTCTAGTTTTAATTACGCAAATTTAATTTGTACTTCAAATCGTCTCATAGTATAAATGTTTTTCATGAACTCGACCCTAAAATAATTTGAATAAATCCATGACAGACTTCTTTGAGTCTAATTAAACTTCAAATTAAATTGAATCAAATCAGGTCAATCAAAATTTGAATAAGTCGGGTCAAATTTAGATGCATTGTTTTAAAATCTACTCACCATGGTATTAACCATTAAAACACTCTAAATACTCTTATTATTATCTCATCTTTACTATATTTATATTTAAAAATAAATTAAATATTTTATTAATCATTGTAGTTTTCACTTGATTAACAACCAATATAAAATGTTCATATTGATTAGGATGCAACCCTATGATGTACAAATGCAGAATGAGATTATTCAGAATTAATGTTGTTAGGGAGGATTGACAACTCAACCCTACGATGTTTGCAGGTTGGGATAAAAAATTCTTCAGTGGTGTTTCAAAAGATTTGTTGAAATTATGTTTTTTATGTAAATAAAAAAAAAAAAAATATATATATATATATATATATGTTTAATTATGTTTTAAATTAACAAAATTTATGAAATTAGTGTTATTTAATTCCTCGTATTCTAAAAATTGTTTTGTCCATTTTTAAAAAAATATACTAATTAATCAAAGTTATTATTATTTTAACTATTTTTTTAATAAAATATAATTTTTTTTACTTTCAAATAATTAAAATACGATGAAACGCGAGCGATTAACAAAAGTACAAAGTAAAATTTATTATGTAATATTTTTAAAAAATAAAAAAAAGTAGTATTCAAACATAAAATTATTTACATAATATATTCTTAAAAAAAAATAAAAATCAATAAAATATTAAAATAAAAATAATGATAGTAACCAAATGTTAAAACAAAATTTTGTAAATTTTTTTATATTAATTTTCATTTTACCATTGTTAAAAACAGAGTTTTAATAGTATTTTAATCTTTTGATTAGAAAGAATAAAATTATGTGTCTTTAATTGATTCATTTTTGCAAAGTTAGATGTGCTACAAATACCTTTTTTAATCTAAAAAATTAAGCCTACATTATTACTCACTCTAAAGAACTTAACTGACTTTTTTTAAAATTAAATTTAGTATAAAAACAATATAATTTACACTCATTTAGTGGTTACTAAATATCTAAAATAAAATATATTTTTAATTATAACAAGTTTTATTTTTAATTAAAAATAGTTGAGTTTTTTAATAAATATATAAGAATTTTTTATAAATTACAAGAAAATTAAGTTCAGAGAATTGATAGAGCAAGGAGTGTAATACCATGAAGTCATTTTCTCCAGCAGGTTATTCACATTTGTGAAAATTTTGAATTTTCAAAATGTCTACACGCTCAGGTGGAAAAGGGATAAATTCTCTTGTTGTTCATATGATCTGTTTCACAGATAATGCTAATTAGATAAAAGGAAAAAATTCATTCAAGGCAGGAGTACTCTAATAATTTTTCTCATCTTTACTAATAATCTTTTCAATTTTATTTAATAATATAAAATAAGACAAACCTTAACTATATTTTTAAAAGTTGAAATTTAAAGGAATAAACATCAACAAAAAAAATATCCAAACCCACTGTAGCCGTAGTTATCCATCGGACCAATCGAAAATTTTATTTTATTTCTCCCATAGCACTTAATGCACTTGTACTAGAGAACCGTGTAGTGCCACTATCAGAACAAAAAAAACTTGCTTGATCCAACAGTTAGTCAACCTAACCACGATCTTAAGGATACTTGAACCTAATACTTGGACCATGAAAGAAATTAATTGACTACATTTTCTCTTTGCTTCTAGCCAATTTTAAAAATTCGCAAAACACCCTTACAAAAATTATTACCAACTATAGAAATCGTCAAAAACATCCTTACAGATTTTAATTGATATAGAAGAAATATATTAAAAGATAAAATGAAATTTTTAACAACTTTTAAAATTAAATACACTGTAAAAACAACGAAACAAAAAAAACGACGTAACAGTCTATAACACTAATTGATAATAACCGTTAATTAAGGAAGATACAGTAGCAAGATGAGTAGCACACATTTGCTTTCCAAGTATAAATGAGAACTCGATTTAATCGATAACAAAGTCAATCTTCCTCCCTCCCTTGCTTAAAACAACGGTAAGTAGCAGCAACCGCTGAAGCTTATGCTATTTTCCGTACAGTCTTGGTTGAAATAGTTCAACCAATTGTGATATCAACTCTATCGAGCTCAATACCACCATCTCTCTCCTCAGCACTCAAAAAGTTCTAGAGTACAAAAAAACATTCTAATATACAAAATAAACTGGTCACAATGGTAAACGCAATTTTAAACTCATTTGCAATCAATTTAAATTATGACGGTAGTCAACAAGGAAAAGGAATCAGATTTAATTTAGTTAGTTGTAAGAGCATCAAAGGGTTTCATACACTTATGTGACAAGGAGTATTATAATACTTAACATTCAGATGTTCAGACTATATCAGTTAGAACACATACATCAATCTGCAACACTCTCCTCATAGCAGCTCACAGCTTTACCTGTAAAAATAGACGAAAACAATTGTCAGCCTAACCAAAGAAATCAGTTACATAAACAAAATACAAACATGAATTTGGATTACATATGCCATAGAAGTTGAAAATCAAACTAAATAAGGAAGCCCATTCTAAACCTAAAACTCATGGTGAGCACAGAACCACCAAATTCAAACATGCAGCATCAGATCATGCAAAGTGGGCCGCTTGGTCATATCACAACTCATAGCAGTTGGGTGAATCAGAACATTTAGCAACGGTAGCTGAAAAAGTCAAAGATGACGTTTTCAGTCCTGTATAAATCTGAGAAACTACTTTTTGAACACTTGGGACAAAGCTATTGGGAATTTAACATGAATGATGAAAATGAATACATTTCAAGACTAATTTGTCAGGGAGAAAATCCTTAGGTCAGAAGCTTACATTCCTACATTCAATGAAATACAATCCAATATGAGAGGGATCATATTGTCATTTGTCATAGTAATTTACATGCAAAAATTGCCAAGTTAGATTGGCACAAGTAGGAGTGAAAGTAGATGCGGAATCTACCCAAATTATGAATCAATTGTCATACAGTACTTCTGCAAAACATGATTATGTATGTTAATTGCTACTGGTAAGAAAGATAAAGATAACACCCATAAGCAACCAGAAAATATAATAAACCCTATAAAAGTTTAGACACCCATATTATGCAAGTCAAAAGGAAGAATTTCATCATTACCTCCAAACTACTGAACCCACATTTTTGGGAGTTCTATCCTACATCAGACTGCAAAGTGGGACAAGATATGAGTCAGTCCCATCCTCGAGTAAGAGGTTCACAAAACCACACTTTCCCTTCGACGTTCTCTTTGATGACTTCCAACCAGTCAAGTAACCAACTCAGTAAGACTACATCCCATATGTTCTGTTGTATAAATCACTCGAACTAGGCATCCGAAATTTAGAATCTTCGTAACTACCATAGAACTTATTAAATCCTAGTCTTTCATTTCTAAGGAACTCAGCCATGCCTACAGTGTTTCCACCCTGAACATCATTCCACGAATCCCAGTGTCCATTTGACATAATACCATTTCTGGGCTGTTGGAGGGACATCTGTGCAAAAGAGGAGAGATTGTTTGCATGTGGTTGATCAAGCCTTGAAGGAATTCCATAGGAATCGTTAAAATGAGAAAAGTTATCCCCAATGTCAGGAAACCTAAGGCTCTGTTGTGAGGATAGAGATCTTTGCATCAGAAGTTGAAGCCTCACATCATTTTCGAAAGGAGATAACTGTGAAGGAAAGCTTGATCTCATTTCTTGGGATGGATTACTGAGCCCACCTTGAATCCGGCCTTTACCAACAACTGCCAGTATTGCAGGATCCGTAAATTCGATATCAGCAGTGCAAGGTATATTTCCCTCAGGTTGGTATGCATTTCTCAGCATCGAGGATGAGTCAAGCATATGTTTTCCTGAAAGAAAAAGCTACATAGTTTTGAAGTAGAATATAAAAAACATTATAAACAAAATTAAAACATACAAAATCAACTCTAACTAACCAGTTAGGGAATCAAATGCTTGGTCCACCCTCTTATGAGATGAAAAGCCTGGTGGTGGTGCCCTGTTTGGCACAGAAAATCCAGGTGGAGCTGATACTTGAGCCCTTGAAACTTCATAAAACATCGGTGAAGAAATCTCAGAAGCAAAAACAGGAAAAATAAAATGGAAGTGAATTCATAAGGGGAAAAGAAAAGGGTGACTCCATCATATCCAAAATATAAAGCAAGTGGCAATCAAGATTAAGTTGCCAGTGCAGCAATCAAAATAATAGAAGTGCTTGCAGAAGAACCATCTGTAATACCTTTTTCTCTTTTATTATTTAGTTCTGATCAGTTCAACCAGAGCATGCCATCTATGATGCTATTTCTTATCCAATAACTTCAAACAATAACACGTTTCCAACCAAAATAACAAATTTAGCAAAAAGCAAAACACACCAAAACAAACTGCTGTTATCACATCATGAGCCAAAAATATCTATAACACACTGATGGAAGACAAAATAAACTTTCTGTCCGGAATGAAGTGCAACTTAAGACACTTGCAAACTATTATTTAGCGTCAGAATATGAAGTGCAACTTACTTCATTAAATGGAACAGTAAAAAATACAGAATGTAAAAACCCACAAACATGTAAAACATCATTTAAAAGGGACACTGTAAAACCAGTAAATGCACCCAGGAAAAGATGCTGTAGATGACCACACATGATATAGTAGTCAGAAAGGGACAACATGCTCACAAAAAAAAAAGTTAGAAGGTTATATATAACCAAGGAATACGCACCAGAAAGCTTATTAGAAGAGAAAGGTAAATGATTGCTGGAATAATTCTCAAGTCCTTCAAAATTACTGGATGAGAAACCATTGGAAATCCCAACTTTTTCAAAATATGAATCTCTATTTTCTGCTACATCATGGCTGGAGGAATGGGTCTCTGACATTGGGCCAAAAATATTAAGAGATTGTGGTACATTAAATGTTTGATTCATGCTCTCCTCCTGTCTTGCAAAAGAGAACCTGGACTGATTGTTAGTTTGTCCTTTCCAAGAACTTGATACTTTTTGAGCTCTGGATAATTTTTCACCATCACCCAATAATTTGGCCAAATTCTGAGGTGACGTCAATGGTTCAACTTCATCCCAAGTATCAAAGTCCAAAGATAATATATTTGAGATTATACTGTTCTCTCCTTTATCTACAAAACCGATGTCAGCTTTACCTGCATCACCCAAGAGTCTTCCCATCTGCTTCCCTGTACTCTCAGTTGGATGCAAAAAGGAATCCTCTACAGTTCTACCTGAATCAACAGAGCTTCTCACAAAATTCTCAGGGTAACAATTTGATGTCACTGGAACATTAGACACGCATAGAAGTGAGTTATCCCTAGCTTTATTATCCACAAATAGATTATCAGTATTTATTTTGACTGCATCATAAGCTCCATGTTGCTGCATAGGAAGCCTAGATTGACTTTTTGGATGGAGTCCATTAATTGAATTGGGCCAAAATGATGAAGATGTCACTACTTCAGGATCTTTAAGTCTTTGGTTGTCGAAAGAAATTACATCATCTTCCAACTCTGAGGATGTCTCTAACAATACTTTAGTTGGAACATCTGAAATTGTCTCAATATGATCCCTTGAGACAGAAACCCCATCAACTAACATATTCTGAGTTACTGCCGAAGGTTCTCTATATTGCTTGGCATTACATTCTTGCAATCTATGACCCTGAAGGGAATTAACAAAAGAATTATCAGAAGAATTCTTAAGCCTGGAAATTCCAGCGTGTTTATCCATAGCATCCGTAGAGATGCTTACTGAAGACATTTCTGAGCATAAATTTTGTGTCCATCCTTCAGCATTGGCATGGTGCTCTTTTTCACAACCAGAACTACTAGATCGCCGATGTTGGTGGGCAGTTTTTAATACGTTTGGTTGTAAACCAAATGCTGTATCATTTTCATTGAGTTCTTGTGGACCAGAGAATTGGCTGCTTAAACTCAGAGCAGCAGCTTCATCAAGTGCAGTAATTTTCTCACACAGATCAGCTTGATAGTCTGAAATAATATGTCGTTTAACATTCTTCAATGATTCCAGTTTAACTTCAGCATTTATAGAATGATTGTCCTCAAAAGCTGGTTGTTTCTTCCCTCCATCGCCCTGCAATGTAGACCCCTGAGTCGTACCTGCAACTGCTGATGAAAATGCCAATGTACAATGCGTCGTGTCAGGTTTTTGTTTGGAAGGTCCATTTGAACATGTTGAGTTTAAAGTTGCCATTTGGCCATTTGCACCACGCATTCCCCTGGCAACATGCTATCTACAATAAGGCACCATACAACAATACACCAAACTAAAAGCCAAACATAAAATAACAACAATACCATGCAGCTGCTACCGGAAGAGCAATAGGTTTAACAGAACTCTCATTGGAAGGAGAATCTCTAGCAATGTTTCCGGCACTCTGACAGATTCAACCAAAATCACATTTAGAGCACATCTTAACATTGAATCAAAAACATTTCAAAGGTAATGCCCCTCAAGTATCCACAAAATCACACACATATATCAATTATAGATGATCATGGGCAATTTCTGGCTAAAACTTAAACATCCACCAATGATGCAGAAGATCCACATTAGTTTCTGTTTATTTTAAATTTTATATATTGTTTGTCGACTATTACTGTCATTTGTTTCTACAGTTTTATTATTGCTTTAATATGCTTTTATGCATGCTGTTGATTAGTGAATAAGATCTGCCTAGGCCTAGGGAATAAACGCTATTGCTATTTTGTCTTCTAGTGTAACTGTTTTCTATTTAGAGTAAGTCAGGAAAGGAGGCAGAGAATTGCTTGCTGAAAAACTTTGTAATCGAAACTTGGTTCTCAGGCTTGAATGAAAAACCTCTAGGATTGAACCAAAGTGTCTCAACTCCTAATATGTTGTATCAGACTGAAAGCTTCTACACTAGCTATCAAGCATATTTACTCTCAATAATTGTGTTGAAAATCAACATTAAAAGTAAAGCCAGACTATATACAAATCTCAACATGTTAACAACAAACAACAAGTATGTACAAAAACAAATGCTTCATAAACGCCTGATTGTCCAATAAATGTAAAGGTAATAATTAAAACTGAAACCTTACAGTTAGACCCATTTTGCTTGGTTTTCCAGAAGATGCAGCAGAACCGTTTGCACAATAATCATCTAATGGTGGTGGCAATACATTCCCTGAATGCCGTTGCACATTATTTGCAGCACCAGTAATTTGTTGAACTCTACTCCTTTAAAACAACTATTTAAAGTTAATTAATAATCACAATGAATTGCACCATATTTATACAGAACAAAGAAATAAATAAACGACTCAATTACATGCACAATTTACAACTATAACAGTCAATGAAACAGCAACATTTAACCATAGGTCTAGGCCTGTATTAGGCCATTTCGTAATATAACCTTAAGGAGTGACAGGAAGTCAATACAAACATATTTTTCCTAGGCAAACTGAACTTATCACCGCAACCATAAGCATGCTGCTAACTATTAACCAAATTAACATGGAATTTCAAGTGCACTGTACAAATGGTCTAGTATGTTGCACATATACATCACAACCCCTTCTTCCTAACTGTAAGAAATCAAGAAAACTCAGACACAATCATTTGTAAGAGAACCATTCATTACAGGGAGAAAAGATGAGACTTTCAAAGACACAATAAAGAGAGAGTGAGAGACACACTCTCTCTGACCCCAAAATATAGGACGGAGAAGGGAGAGAGAGACCCTCCAAGGCACATCATACCACATTCTTGGACAATAACGGACACTAATTTAAATATACCTTGTATATGCCGAAATTACTTCATCTTTGGTGAAACTATCTTCTTGAGAACCAATCTCATGCAAATACAAACAATCAGGATTGGTGCAAGGCTGGAAAACAGATGGAAAATTGTAAAGCAAATTGCATCAGTTTAAGTTGAAAGATGATGTAAGCAATTTGTCAAAGCAATCACACCGCACTGATCCATACCACATTTCTAAGCCATGCATGACAATACTTAGTGGTTCCAAAACAAGCCCTGCAACAAAAAAGGTTGCGATCAAATATCAGGATAAGTTGCTTAATCTCTGGTATTTCCAGTTTCGGCAATAAGGAAAATAGGCCATATTGTACTAACTACTAACAAACCTCAAAGATCTACCATCCAAAACAAATCCATGTACATTTTGAATACAACGAATGGCTTCCTCTTCTTTTGCGTAAGTAATATATCTGCCACATTCAAAGGCAAACATTGTTACTTGGCACAAAAAACCATTAGAACCGACAAAGAAATTAGAAAAAAAAGTTCATGGATTAAACAGGCAACTAAAACATAGTAAATGAGGGGTTCTATAACAGTTCATGTGTGAGGTGTGCAGAAGAAAGGTACATCTGTACATGGTGTTAATCCGGAATAACAAAGATAAACTAAAAGAAGTCCCTTTGCTTATTCAAAAGGTCCACTTTAATACCTTTCCTTTCAATAGGCACAGATTAGTCCCTTTGTTTTGAGAAAAGGACAGATTAGTCTATCACATACCAGTGTACTACGTTATGTAGATGACAAAAATGGATTAAGTGTTTTAAGTGGAAGAACTGAAGTGACCATTTGAAAAATGGACTTGTAGTGCCCTTCACCCAAACTAAAATCTACTAGAAACAGATGACATAGGAATTCATACTTACACACTACATGTATTGTTGGGAAATTGCTGAATAACCCCAGCTGCTGTCCGGGACATAGAGACTTTAAGAACCTTCCCATATTGTCCAAAATATTCTCTACCCTGGAGAAGCTGCAAGACAGAAACATATAAAATATACTTGGGTACTCAGCCAAGAAATGCAATACTGACATGTGACTTAAGAAGAGAGAAAGGGCATACTTCTTCATCTGCCATATTCAGAGGCAACCCAATGATGTAGACAAGATTCCTTTGAATAACCCTCACACTGCTGAGCTGCTTCCTCCCATCAGATGATTTGACCTTGGCCTTTTGCGACTTACCTTTTCTCTCCATGCTCATTTCAGTTACCAACCTGTTGGGAAAAATATTTTAAAAAATTTATACAAAAAAGGGAAGAATGGAAATGTTGATTCAGTTATCTACAAGAAGGAAAAATAAATAGGCTTTACATAATAATTACCTTTCACATTTTGCAGCCATCCCTACTATCTTTTCCTTGTCGTAAGGAATACGACATGCAGGACAACGCCCATCTGTATCATCCTTCTCAGCCATGTCCATTAAGTGATGCCAACACCAGACACATATCTAAGATAATCAAGAATTAGATTGAAATACAAGGTAAACTGCAAAAACATTTTAATCTTTACAAGAGAGTACAAAATAATGTGTATAAGAATTTACACACACATAAATATAGAGACGATCCTGTGGCACCGTTGCTCACTTTACAGTGAGCACCACAGGGGAAAATTTCATCTTAAAAATCGAGCATAAAAGTTATTTCAAAAAAATCGATACACTATAAAAAATATAACCCTAATGTTAAATCATGGATGATTTAGTCACATTTAGAGTATGAGCAACCAACATCATTTTAGACACTAGCTATGGAGCCAGAGGAGAAAATGGAAATCATGGATGATTTTGTTACATTTAGTCAAGCAAAAGAGTTTTATGCGAGAACTGGAAGGGCTTGGAAAAGAGGGTATTGACTTTATGGTCCTCCAGGAACAGGCAAGTTCATTTTAGACACTAGCTATGGAGCCGGAGGAGAAAATGGAAATCATGGATGATTTTGTTACATTTAGTCAAGCAAAAGAGTTTTATGCGAGAACTGGAAGGGGTTGGAAAGAGGGTATTGACTTTATGGTCCTCCAGGAACAGGCAAGTCTAGTATGTTAGCTTGCTGAAATTTGTTTTGAACGAAAATGGAGGATGGGTTTTCTGATGTGGGGTTCCATGGGTATCAGTTCTTTGTTGAGGATGGGGCTCCGTGGGTATCAGTTCTTCGTTGAGGATGGGGCTGCATTCGTATCAGTTTTCCGGTGAGAGGTTTGTGTGGGTTTATGGGGGGAAAGTGCCTGTGGGTAATTTTGCCTTGGGGTTTAAGGGATTTTTTTTCAGTTGGGTGAAATTCCAAAAAATGCCCTTATAAAAATGGTTAAACCAAAAATGCCCTTACAATATGGGTCACATGCGATATCAGTGACCTTTGTGGTATTTTCTTGAAAATAAAAGGACTTTTGTGCTCCACTTGATATCAACATGAATTATGTGCTCCTTTAGTGAAAGTACAAGAACCTAGCTCCCCTAAACCCTTGATTAAATTAAAAGGGTCAGGTGTCAATAATAGTTCATAAAATAATTTTCAACACCCTGCAAACAAGTAGCCGTAAGAAAAGTGTCTAGATGAGCAAAAGCAAAAATATAAATCAAAACTTTTTAAAAAAATAGAGTTAATATTAGGCTTAGAGAGAGTTCCAGTCCAAAAAAAGAAAAAGAAAATTAAGATAAAAAGAGATAGACAGTATTTCAAACCTCATAACCACATTTGCAAGGCTTCAATTGTTGATCCGTCAAATCCATCTCTTCAGCACAGAGAGGACAAGTCTTTTCTACCTCATCACTCATGATTGCCTAGTATAATATTCAATAGTAAAATAAAACGGTGAAAAACTAAGCATCTGCATTTGTATTACTAATTCCCCGTATAAAAAAAATCTACATTCATGAGTCAACGAAACAAGTTCAACTTTCTGCTACAAAGTGAAGACCAAAGCAAAAGTATAAAATTGAAAATTTAGAGTTCAGGGTGCCATTATAAACAATTGAATACGGCTAGTGAGATAAATGCAAAAGTCAAATTACAGGGTCTTGCTATGGCTAATCTTCCTCTAACAAATTAGATTAACCGAAGAATTCATCATCGGTGTTCTCCTTTCTCTTTCCATGCCACCAATGCAAAATGTCAGCAACAATAAAGCAATTGACGACAGAAAAAATCATCTATATATGTCATTCAACAAGAAACCATCGACCACTCTCACACCACACAACGAGGTCCACATTACAAGCAAGTAAGATTTTCAATTAACATAACATATCAAGTAACCCCCAAAAAAACAATATGCAAGGCAGAAAAGATAAACCTCAAACGGTCAAGAAAAGCCCCCCAAAATTAAACCCTAAAAGTTAAATTCCTTTAACACACCGATTTTGAAAATAATACACAGGAAACGAGAGCAACACACTCAAAATTCAAAAGCATATCAAAATCCGAGTTCTCTGATCAAATTAATCCATCGAAGCACTTAAATTATAAAAATAAAAATAAAATACAAAATCATCAAATATCTACTTAAATGAAATAATCAGCATGCAAACGATAAAACAAAAGGAAAAAGTCAAAATCATGACAAATCAAGAGCTGAAGGTGCCGACTGAATCTATAATCGAAAAAAACGGAAACCAAAAACATTCAATCTCAAACATAAGTATTAGGGATCTAGAAAATGGAAAATGAAAGAGAATTATCGAAAATAAAAAAATTAGACTTTCAGATTAGAGCTAAGACTTACAGTTGGGTGAGGGATCGAGAAGAAGAAGAATACCAATCTGTGAGAGGATGAGATTGTGTGAGAAGCGCACGAAAACGCACAGAAGAAAAATCACAACAAGAGGTGAGGGGTGGTTTAAGGAGATAGAGAGAGAGAGAATTTGTTTGGATGGCTTTGTTGGCTGTGTGGCTTCATCTCTCTGCGTCGCTGTCAATTAAATATTAGGAATTTTCACTCAATACCCTTGTCTTTTCTTTTAATTACGAAAAAGTACCCTGGCCTTTGTGTGATTGTGTCTTTCTTTGGGCGCTTTCTTTCTTCTCGTTTCCGGCTTTATTGAAATTTTGGAACCCGGGCTTTGGCTCAGTAGGAGTGTAGGCCTCTTTTCGTATTTTTCACTCACTCTTTTTAGTAAGTAAGGGTGTTGACGCGACAAGCTAACATGGATAAAAAAATTAAATTAATATTAAAATAATTAAATATTTTTTTATAATTTAATGTTTTATAACTTTCAAAATAAAAATTATTATTTTAAAACAAAATTTATTCTGATAATAAAATATAACCATTAGTTATAAAATATTATTAATTTTTTTTACTTCTTATTAAAATTTAAAAAATTAATTTTTTCTTATAAATTTCAATCATTGGTACATAAAAATGTGAAAAATTATTTATATTTTATAAATAATATTTAAATATATTTTTATTATTATAAATAAATAAATTAAATAATTAAATATTTTATTTATTAATTAATATATGATATCATATAATTAATATTAAAGGATAACATAAATGCAATCTATAATCATCCGGTCAAAAATTTATACGATATCAATATTACAATTCACGTTGAAAAAAAAGGTTTGTACGTGAGATTGGTAACGTGCCATGTGTAGCTCTGTGGTATATTAATTTTGTGAGGTGAATCCAAAAAAGAAAATAATAACTCCATATAATATTATATAATTTATTTTTATATATTTATTAAATAAATTATAATAATAAAATAATTTAAAAATAATTTTTTAATATTATTTTTATTAATTAAACAATATAAAATTTAAATAAATTTAATAAATCATATATAATTAAAATGACATATTTTATTAATATTTTTACTCGATAACATAACATGATAACATATTCATGAAAAAATATAAGCATTATGTTTAAGAAAAATAACATTTAAGAAATAATCAAAAGATATAATATCAGAATTAATTAAAAAGAGAAGTGAGGTATCACTTAGATTAGATAAAAATAATAAATTAATAAGAAGTGAACAGGTAATTGAGATCCGATGATAAAAAGGATAAAAGACATTATATAGAATAATTCTTTGGTTAATGTTGTCTCGAGTGAAAAGAAATTAAAAAAAACCTCAAACAAAAATCTTTTAATCTCACAGAAAATTTTTGTTTTCAAAAGAACTTCCAAAACGATGAAATGTAAACAAACTTAGAGTTACACTGACCTTTAGAATTATGAGTCTGGAATCAAGAATTTTGTTTATTTAAAACAGGTAAGGAAAGTTTAGAAATATAATAACATATAGAAGCATCATAAATATTAAAAATTTCAATCATTACCTTGATTATTAAGAAGATTAAAAACTTTTACAAGATAACGAGAGAGAAGATTTAAATCTAGTAAAGGATGAGTAACAATATAATCAAAGAACAAGGAATTCAAATATCTTTCCAAATTTCAATAGTTTTCTATCTTCTATTAAACAGTAAGCACCAATTTTAAATAAATATCTAAAAGAATAAATACTTTTTCAAATATAAAAATTTGAAAATCTTATAGTATAATCAAAGAAATCTTTAAGATAACTATACTAAGTATGAATAATTGAATAAAGTTTTTACAATCATTGTTCAAGAATTATCAACTAAGTTTAAAAATGAGGTTAAGATTAAAATCTTCAAATTTAATCCTAATTTTTGAAAATCAAAATCCTTAAATTAAATCTCTTCTTATTAGAACCAGAATTTCACCTGAATTTCCTTATAATTGAATCTGTTTTTTCTCAAACTGGAAAGTTTAAAAATACACATGTAATAAGTTGAAAGTGAAAGAAAAACAAATTTAATCTAAGTAGATTTGTTGATTTTCAAAAGAAAATAGGATCTCTAACTTTCACTTTTCAAAATCCAGTTATCAATAGCTTTTTAACTCTATACTTTTATATTTGTGTAGAAACAAAATTGTATCCTAAACATTTAACACCTCCATTAACAACTTAAATATATAAAGTGTTTTTGATATCTGATATAAGAGAAGATAACATATTATCAGAATAAAAAATTGTAAGATTTAGCAAATTTTCTTTTTAATTAGATCACGAAAAATACTTAAGTAAATTCTAATGGATCACATTAATCTCTATTAAATTAACTTGATAGAACAAATTACTAGTAACAAGAGTATTTATAGCAATTTTAATACCACGAAGACCAAAAGAATTCTAAGCTTGACTCATCAATTTTGAAATAGCTTCAACATCAAGAATGAACAATTAGTAAGAAATAGGATCACCTTATTTAATATTCTAATTTTATTTAATATTTGAAATTATTTTATAATAAATATAAGAGTTTTGACGTAAGAAATTGTAATAAAATATATTAAAAAATTATTATTTTTTGTTAAAAAAAAGATGGACCAATTTAGAAAAAATCAAGATGGATCAATGTACTAACAGATAAGATCGTATCATTAACCAATCAGATTCCTTATTTTGAACCATAAAATAATAGAGAATAAAATAAATTAAAAAATATAAATTATCAAATTAGATATAGATTTTTTTAAACTAAATGATCAAATTGTATACACTTAATTTAAGATAGAGTTTTTTCTCTTTTTTTAATCATAATATATAAATTTCTTTCTAAAAAAGTCTCTATTTGTATTAAATTATAGCTTAATAACAATTGATGTGATGAATTGTTGTATATCACATTATATATAAAATGCATATTCATAAATCTAATTAGTGTAACTTATACAAATTATAGCTTAATAACCTTTATATTTATAATATTTTTTTAACTTTTATATTTATAAAAACATATTAATATTAAAAATGTGAGTTATATATGAAACATAAATCTAATTAGTGTAACTTATACAAATTTACACTTTATTTCGAATTATCTTAAAAAAAAATATTAATTATTTAGGACCTAAAACAGGACCTTGTCGGTAAGGTGCTTTACTGAGTGCATGCAAGCCTAAACGGAAAGGAATGCTATTTCCTCTCGTCTAGTTATTATTCAAAATTACATTAAATATTATTTTAAATTATATTAAGTATTATTAAATAAGGATAATTTATAAGTGTATTCTAATATGCAAAATTTTGTGCAAGTATAATTTCTTTTCATTTTTCAATATATATTATGAAAATTATTCTTAATTCAACTCAAACTCCCTCCCAGAAATCTAGGGTTAAATAAAAATATTATTCTATTAATTATATAATAATTTAATAATATTCTTTTAAATGAATTAATCCTCATTTTTTAAGTCATATGAGAGTTTAATCTATGTTATTTTAGTCATTTAAGAATTTAATCCATATTTGCTTTTGAATTTGTAACAATGTTAAGTGCACATAAGTGATATATTTATTGTTCTAAAAAATAAAGATGGTAAATCAATTATTGAACCAAGAAGAAAGATTGAGATAACTACAAACTAATTAATATAAAAAAAAAAAGAGTTTATACTGGGAGTCTTTTGGAATAGTATTAACTATATCTATAAGGAAAAATACAAATAACTTAAGGAATAATCATATTTGAATTAAAAAGATAATTTCACCTTATTTTATTTACACTTATTATTATGATATAATTATATGTTATTCTTCTATTAAGAACATAAATATATATTATATATTACTTTTGATTGTTGTAAATTTAAAAGAATAAAAAATAAATTGTTATAAATTTAAAAGAATATAGACTAACTTATTTCATTTAAAAAAATATTATCTAAATTGTTTAATTTAAAAAGGTACGAATTAAGTTGTTATATAATTAAAAGAATATAGGTTAAATTATTTTTTTATAAATCAAACATGTTTAAAATAATTGATTTAAAATAAAAAAATTGAATCATACTATCAAATGTAGCACGACTATGGAATAAATGGTTTAAGTTAAAAAATATTGAATAAATTAATAGGTTAAAAAAATTGTTTAGAAAAAAAAAAACTAGATCCCAAGATCCCAAAATTACTAGGCAAACTTTTACGATAGACTAATTTATGAATTGCGAGGTACCAAATTTATGCTCGAACTTCGTACACATAAAAATAATCAAAATATACAAAGTTGTAGCCTGAAAAACAGCCGAACAAGAGTGACCGTTGAAAGTTTTGAGAAAATCTTGATCGTTCAATGGAGGCGGCTCTAATTTCAACCCTCGGATCTTTCTCCAACATAACGTGTACTTCTCTTTCTTCTCGCGCGCGTTTTCCTAATTCCTTCCTTTTAGTCCGAAGTCTGACCTCAAAGTCTCAACGACACCAAATAAACAAACAAATTTAAAAATTCTCGATCTCTCGACTGCAATATTTAAAAGCCTAGCTGGCGTTGATTATTGAACTCATCGTCTTTATCCTCCACAAATTATACAGAGATAAAGGAAGTCAGAAAACTTATTAATTGTCTATGTCGGACCCGACTCAGATCAACGCCAATGATCAATTCAATGACTTTCCTGGGATATCGACTCGTGGAGGTCAGTTCAATCAGTACAACATATTCCGAAACGTCTTCGAGGTCACCAAAAAGTACCGCCCTCCTATTATTCCAATTGGTCGTGGTGCTTATGGTATCGTCTGGTATGTTATTTTAATCAATTTTTGATTAGAAAGAAGTTACCTGGTTCTGATTTTATTGTTAGATTGAAATTTGGATGCTTAATTTTCCGAATTGCTTCTTGATGAGAACTTTGTTTTGTTTCTGGATGTGAAGCTCTATGTTGAATACGGAGACCAACGAAGTGGTTGCGATCAAGAAAATAGCTAACGCTTTTGATAATCATATGGATGCCAAACGTACGCTTCGAGAAATCAAGCTGCTTCGCCATTTCGATCACGAAAATGTTAGTATGAGAATATGAGATTCCTCTTTACTCAACTAGTCTGTATTCATATATATGTGTGTACGTACGCGTATAGGTGCATCTGTATATATTTACGAGCTTGAGAAGTTTCTTATCTAAAGTCGTAGTAGCTGGCCTCTTTGAAACTGATAAGTTTGGACTTTCTCTTAAGTACTCTTTAGATGCGTAGAATACCCCATTGAAAGGTGACTTAGCTCATGCTACATAATACACTTACAGTTAGTATGTTAAAGGACAAAGGGGGAGGTTTTTAATGCACAGGAGCCCAAACATGCGGACTTTATGAATTATGACCCATTCATTTGGGTTTTTGGTAATTTAGTGGGATTTAGAGAAAATGAAGTGAAAATTGGTATTTAAAATTATTTCTTATCAGTAAATAATGTCTTATTTTTTAAAACGTTATTTTTATGAGCATTAAAACTGAATTTTTTTGTTAACCATTCATTTGAGATAAAAATCTTAAGTTTTTTTTTTCTTTTCCTTCTTGGAAAGTTATCTGTACCTTTTTACTTTCTCACAATAACATCATTTTCTACTCTTTTTACTTTTGTGATTTCATTTTGAGATTAAATTGAAATTTATTTTGGGATAATAATACTTAAATTAACTTTTGTTATTCCTAAATAATACATAAGGAAATTCTCTATTTTTAAATCACTAATATATTAAATTATTTAAAATTTAATATATGAACCATATATTAATATACATATGAGTTAATATACCTATCTTTTAATAAATTAAATATATATACTATTATGTCATATTTAATGTATCTTATTATATATATTAAGTATAATTACGTTGTATTAAATTTTATTGAAATATATTATAATTATTTTATATAAGGTTTAGTATTAAACTATATTGAAATATATTATAATTATTTTATATAATGTTTAGTGAAAATTTGTATAATATATTTGAATAAAATTGATAATAAATATTTTAATAAAATAATTTTATTATTAAAATTTATTTTTATATTATAAAAATAATAAAAAATTAATACATATAATTTTAAAATTAAAATTTTATACATATTAAATAAAATATCGTTTAAATCTATACATATTAAATAGAATATCATTTATATATTTTTTACATTATAAAAATAATAAAGGAAGATGGATTGATATTTTAATTTTAAATTCTCATTTGTTTTTTAGATTGTGAAGAGGGTTTATGCTTGTGAAAACAGGTGACAGGTCTAAGAGATGTTATTCCTCCACCTTTACGAAGTGAATTTGCTGATGTCTACATTGCTACTGAACTTATGGACACAGATCTTCACAAAATTATTCGCTCAAATCAAAGTTTTTCGGAGGAGCACTGTCAGGTACTGCTACTTTTAAAGACGTCTTTCATCATTCAAGTGTGTTTGGGAGAGTAATTAATTTGTTCTCTTTATGGTTAATGGCCGACACAAATTTATGATGGAAATCCTCTGCAGTACTTTTTGTACCAGATTCTTCGAGGACTGAAGTACATCCATTCTGCCAATGTTATTCACAGAGATTTAAAACCTAGCAACTTGGTATTGAATGCAAATTGCGACTTAAAGATATGTGACTTTGGGCTTGCTCGTCCCATTGCGGAGAATGACCATATGACTGAGTATGTGGTCACCAGATGGTATCGGGCACCTGAGTTACTATTGAACTCCTCAGACTACACTTCTGCAATAGATGTATGGTCCGTTGGTTGTATTTTTATGGAGCTCATGAATAGGAGTCCTTTGCTTCCTGGCAAAGACCACGTACATCAGATGCGCTTGTTGACAGAGGTAAGAAACTTTTTCTTAATGCTTAATTCTAATTGAGTGCAGGGTTTGCAGATAAACCGTTTCCCTTGGTATTAGAAATCAAAATAGGATGTTCTTTTGAATTTTGGTTAAACGCTTGATTTAGAGGGATGTTTATTATTAACTGATCATATAAAAGAATAGAAATATCCAAACCTTTTTTATATTTATATTATCCTGAAGAAGTTGGTTTTTGTCTTTGTTTTCCTTTAGGTAGAAGCTCTTTGTCTTTTTTAAGTTTACTATTTTCGAAACTGGGAGAGGCATCAGATAAATGGTGTTCCTCTAGGACAGAATGATCTCAATTTCCTTACGATTCATTTTCCTGTTTACTATCTGCTGCAGTGTTTTTTATGTTTTGTTGTACAGTTTTTCAATGCTCTACAAAATTGAATATAGAGCATTGGTTGAATGCTTATACATCATTGTATCTTTTGTAGCTCCTGGGAACACCAACTGAATCAGATCTTGGGTTTCTTCTAAATGAGGATGCAAAAAGATATATTCGTCAACTTTCACAATATCCTCGTCAGCCATTAGCCATGGTTTTTCCTCATGTTAATCCATTGGCTATAGACCTCGTTGATAAAATGCTGACATTTGATCCTACTAAAAGAATAACCGGTAAGTTTTTTAATCATACCTATCCTCTGATGCTTCTCTGGTCAGTAATTACTAAAGATACGTTAATAACCTTGAAAGCCAAAATTGCTATTGTAAAATATAAAATGATAAAGTGTATTATTTGTCATCAAATTTTAATTAAATTTACATACGTTCTAAAACTTTTAAAACTTAGTTTTTGGTCTTAAAAATTTTAAATCTAACAATTTAGTCCCTAAATTTTTTACACAGGTTTTTATTTTATTACTAAAATAAATAAATATAAATCAAAATTTTAAGATTTATGTGTGAAATTTTTAAAATTTGGAGATTAAATTGTAAGATTTAACAGTTTAGAAACATATGTGTGAAATTTTAAAAAATTGAGGACTAAATTTATGTTTTAAAAAAACATGATACCTATGTAAATTAAAGATGTACTTTAGCCAAAATTACTGTCATGAAAAATAGAACTTGATAAACATTATTTTTACTTATTATCCCCCACTTTTGGTTTCCTTTTGACAATGGAATTTCTATGTGACAGTTGACGACGCGTTAGCTCATCCTTATCTAGCAAGACTGCATGATGTTGCCGATGAACCAGTCTGCTTAGAGCCATTTTCTTTTGATTTTGAGCAACAACCCTTGGGAGAAGAACAAATGAAGGATATGATTTACCAGGAGGCAATATCATTCAATCCGGAGTATGTTTGATATAGAAAGGTAGAATCATGCTCAGCTCTACACAAACATTAGGAAACATTTCGTTAGTAGGACTCATGGTGACCCAAAGATTGCTCTGAGCTAAGAGAAATCTCTTTAACCCCAAAATAGTATGTTGTGCTGGGTCTTTGTATATTTCAAATTTTTATTTCATTGCTTTTAACTTGTATTATTTTTATTTCTTATTTGATGGGGTTCGACCTGTAATGCATTTGATACGGTTGTATCTTAATATTTTTCTTGATTCGTTAACTTGTATTTTGTATAGCACATTAAATATATAGTGACTTGAGTTTTGCTGAAAACTTCTCTTTTTCCTGTCAAATTGAAAGTAGCAATAGCCCTTTCAAGTGTGTTCTTTTGAAGATTATAATTTGTACATGTTAGATTCTTAGTAGCTGTTGATTTGTGTTTGGTGGACCGATATACTATAAATGCTATTAAATTATTGGACTCTAGCTATTCATCAATTAAGAAATATCAGTACTTGATAAAAATTGCAGCTATATATTATGATTTTCATATCAAATAAGTCAATTTATCTCTTTTATCTCCCTTTGTCTAGATCTTATTCTGTGGCTAGACCTAACAGTTTAGTTGCCTAACAACATCATCCATTTTCTCTTTCCTTAAGAATGCTTTGTATTGTGGATAATTGGCCAGAAATAAGTTTTTCTATCAATTTAGAAAACTCGCCATAAGCCTTAGAAAAGGAGGGCTTGCAGGACAATGTCACTGAATTTTTTTATACTTTCATCTTAGAATTCGTTCTTCTGAGACAACATATTTCAAGGATGTTAAAGTTAATAGGAATTACTTGTGATCATGAATAAAAATATCCTGGATTATCCATATTAGTTAAAAATTAAATATGACTTATTGTCAATATTTTACATATTATCATAAAAATGTTTTTAATTTATTGAACATTTTGTGATTGAATTTTGTTTGAAACAATTAGTTGATTAGAGTTTGATAGATTAACAATTTAATTGATCATGGTGTCAAACTAAATCAGATAATTGTCCTATTAATTGGATTTTAATTGAAATTGAATTGTACACGTGTCTAACAAATTGGACAGTTTTTGAATAAACTCAATTTGGATGACTGATGACCCTATTGGTCGAAGTTGAATTGGATACATGTCCAATTGATCATATTTTGATCCGTTAATGATTCATCTAGTTAGAGCTAAGTTGGATACATGTTCAATTAATCATAACTAAATTGAAGAAGTATCTAACTTACTATATTTCATCTCAACCTATCGAAATCAAATTGGACACATAGTAATTAAATAAACTTGAAAGTTTTCTAATAGACTTAATAAGCTTAGAGGGGGATGAATATGTTATTTTAAATTTAATCAATTTATAATTTTATAACCTAAACATAATGACTAGACATGCAATAGTGTGTAAATAATGAAATACGAAAATTAAAAAATAATAAACGATATTTTTAAGTGGAAACAATCTTAATCATGACTATAACATAATAGGAAAATCACTAGTCTATTAGATCACTTAACTTTCCACTATGAAAATTAAAAATTTAACTATAAACTTTGTCTTATGTTAACCTATTTAGGATGTTTTCTAATGTATCCAACTTATGAGCCATGTTCTATTTTTACAATTTTTATGATTAACATGAGCGATATCTAGACTATCATTCTAATTAACTTCTCGTCAAATAGACACGTTCACGTATCAATCTATAACTAGAGATATCACAAAAAATGTAAGCGTCCTTGTATGTTTTAGAACATATTTAATAATGAATAATCCTAACTAAATGATAAAATACACACATATATATATATATATATATGGTAAATCAAATCAACTACTAAATCCAAAAGCGAGCATATAAGCACAAATTCGATAAAAATAGTTTCTTTGAGATTTAATAATTAAATCAAATAATCATAATCATACATAAAATTATTGATCTAAACACAAAAGAATCTAATAAAAAAGAAGCTCTATGAACATGAAAATAAGAAATAAATAAGCTCAGATATATGCTAGTAAAATCATATAAAATCAAACATTCAAAATAAATGAAAAGGCTCATATCTATGCTAACATAATCATATGAAAATATAAAATAAGACGACGAAGCTAAACCTAACTAGATAATAACAAAAGAGTAGAAAATTGACTATTAAAACATGTGCTCTTTAAAAACTGTTCTATAGTTATATATGTAAATTATAATAGACAACTAATGTATTTAAATTAAACATAGATGAAAAAACGTCACTAATATGATGTGGCAAAATATAATAGGAAGTTGACAACTATCTAGGATTAAAAAACATGTAAAATAAGATAAAATTAATCATTTTTTGTGAAAGGATCTATCTTTCTATGAAAGGGATAGATCCTTCTAAAAAAAATTACCCCAACATAATAGGGATCGATCTATCTCAGGTGGGGATCGATTTCATTCTCTATATCTCATTTTTTAAAAGTTATGCAGTATGATGCTATCGATTAAGGATCGTTTAGAGATCAATCTAGAGTGGGTTTGATCTATCTACTAAGGGAATCAATCCATCTATTTAAAAAGGCTTAAAACTCAATCATACAACATTAGAATTGATTCAACCAAAAGTTTACACTAGATGTACTTAAATATGTGTGTAATAGTACCTGAATATGAGTCATTTGAACACTATGATTAGAATAAGATACATGGTATCTTGATTCATGTATTGAACATGTATTAGTTAATGAATGATTGTAATCATATGTGCGATAATTATAAAAAATATACTTGAAGTGTGATTACATGGAGCTTTGATATTTCTTTGATTTTACTTGATAGAATTAATAACGAGTTTAAAAATAAATTTACATGCAAATATTTTATCCACAAAAATATCAAACAATCATTATACTTACAAAACTAAATATAAATCCCAAGTAAAAATAAAGTAAACTACAATACAGGGCATATGAGTCTGGTTCTCCAAATCTTAATCCCAAGGTTTCCAAGGACATATTTCTTGAAGAATTCTTTCTATAAAGTAGCATAGAACAATGCTCTAGAGTCTAACACCCAAGATTCTTCCTTGCTCTCCAAGGAGAATATTAATGCATTATCTCCTCCTGAGGTGGAAGTAACATTTTCCTCTGCCTTCACTTCATAGTCCTTTAGTGCACTTTTACACTAATTTTTGTAGTGCCCGATTCTCCCACAATTTTAACATTTGATAGTATTCAAGCTATGGGAATTATTGGGATTCATGGATTTGGATCTCTTGTCATTTGATCTACCTCGGTAGTTTGTTTTGCACATCCATTCCCTCTAGTTGAATTTCTTCCTCTTCACTCTGTATGCAAAACTGAATAGGTTGACGATTCACCCGACTCTCTACGTTGAATCTCTTCACTAAGAACCAGATCATGAACATCATCAAATTTCAACTTATTGCTTCCTAATGAGCTACCCACAACCGTGATAGTAGCATTCCAACTTTCTGGTAGAGAAAACAAAAGTATCAATGCTTGTACTTCTTCATCGAATTCAATTTTAACTGAACTCAACTGTGTTGAGCTATCGATGTGCCTTCCATCATCCGCAAATTAAATAAATGTTTCATCAAGTGCACTTTGTTTGAGGCCGATGGCTTCTCATACATATTGGAGAGAGCTTCCATAAGACCCATTATGGGATAATGTCAATTGAATAACTCTGAGGGCTTATCTGTCTAGAAGATTCCAATCTTCTTCCTTCATAGCCTCTAGTTTATTCTCTGATAGAGATTGATAGAGATTTTTTTGATACAGATAATCCTCTATCTGCATTTTTCAAAACCCAAAATTCGTGTCATCGAATTTCTTGAGTTTCACCTCTCCTTCATCTAAGGTCATTGCTCCCATTCAAATATGAATTTCTCCGTATTGTTTTTGACTATTCTTGTGAACCACCGTATATTAGAACACCTTTATCGACAAACCAATATCGCAAACAAATTTTACTATTCATGTGAATAGTAATCTTGTAGAAAATTGACAGAAAATCACCACAAAAGCTTTGATACAAGTTGTTGAAAAATTACGCAAATTCTCAATAGGCCAGATTTATGAGAAAACAAATACCACATGAATAGTGAATTACACGAATAGTAAAATTTTGTCGACGATATTGGTTTGTTGACGGAAGTGTTCTAATACACGGTGGTTCGTAGGAATAATCAGAAACGATCCGAAGGAAGTCAAATTTGAGTGGGATCAATGGTTACAGATGAAGGAAATGTGAAACTCGAGAAATTTGATTGCACATATTTTGGGTTTTGGAAAATATAGATATATGATTATCTGTATCAACTTCTCTCAAGGAAGAAGCTAGAGGCTATGAAAGAAGAAATGAAATCTCTTATCTCTAACCAGACATGGGAACTAGCTGAGTTACCCATGAGGAAGAATGCTCTTCATAAAAAATAGGTATACTAGGTGAAATAGGAGATGCGAAGCCCAACTAGTTATCAAAGGATTTCAGTAGAAGAAAGGAGTTGATTACACTCACATTTTTGCTCCCGTTGTGAAGCTCAATACTATTAGATCAGTGTTAAGTATTGTAGCCATTGAAGATATTCATCTTGAAAAATTGGATGTGAAGACTACATTCCTTCAAGAAGACTTAAATGAGGAGATATACATGTGCTGGCCAAAAGGTTTCTCAAAAAAAAGGGAAGAAGAACATGGTGTGTAGACTTAAGAAGAGTTTGTATGGCCTAAAACAAGCCTTTAGACATTGGTACAAAAAATTTGATAGCTTCATGCACAAGGAAGGTTTCCAGAAGTGCAAATATAGGGAAAACTCATTGGAAAATAGTCAAATGGATTTTGAGGTATCTATGAGGCACCACATAGAAGTGTTTGTACTTTAGTAAATGAGAGTTAAAGTACAAGGCTACGTAGATGCAAACTTTGGAAGTGATGTTGATCGACGAAGAAGCATCACCGGTTATATATTTATTGTTGGAACTATAGTTGTTAGTTGGATGTCACAGAAACAGAAGATTGTTACTCGATCAACTACAGAGGTTGAGTATGTAGTAGTGACTGAAGCTAGTAAAGATATGATATGACTTCAAGGTTTGTTAATTGAGCTGAGATTCAAATATGAGAAGAATGTTCTGCATAGTGATAGTCAAAATGCAATACACTTGGAGAAGAATTCAACATTTCATTCTAGAACCAAGCATATTGGGCTTCGTTATCACTTCATCAGATCTCTATTAGAAGATAATGTGTTAATACTGGAGAAGATTCAAGGAAGCAAAAATCCAACAAATATGTTGACAAAGGTGGTGACTATTGACAAACTGAAGTTATGCTCCACTTCAATTAGTTTGCTAGAGTAACAAGACTAGAAAAACTATTGCATTGATCAAGTTGTGAAGACAGATTGAAATTAATCTTCAAGTAGGAGATTGTTGAATAATTGACCTTAATTCAAGGAATCCTTAATTTAAGAAGTGAATATCCCTATAAAAATGATGTATAATTTTAATGAATTAATCATCAAATGATCATTTTAATTGAGAAAAAAACTTAGAGAAAAAAACTTTAGTGAGAAAAAATTGAGAGCAATTTTTTTGGGTGTAATTAGGTTGTGAGTTGTGAGTGTTGTAAACACCTTATATAATTTGTCCCCTTTTTAGTAAAAAGATCTACAATAAGTTCGGAGACGTAAGAAAAATTGGCCCAACTTCGTTATTATATTTGTGTGTTATTTTGTTTATTTTGCTTTCTCATAAATCTGACTTATAGAGAATTTGCATAATTTTTCAACATTTACAACACTAACAACTTACAACTCATAACTCAATTACACTCAAGAAAATTGTTCTCAATTTCCTCTTACTAAAGCTTTTCTCCCAATTGGATTTTGATAATTTGATGATGAATTAATTACAATTATACATCTATTTAGAGGGAGATTGACTCATTAAATTAAAGGTTATTTAAATTGTTATGTGAATTAAAGTCATTGACAACAATGTCCAATAGAGGGATCATTATCCATGTGAAAAAGAAGCAAATATGTCAGGATCATACACCCCTAAAGAAGGCGGCTGGATGACCTTTCCATTCATAACGGGTCTCTTTCTTTCTCTAGATTATTGCACTACAATGTTGCACATGTATAATGTTTCAGATAAAAAAAATATTTATTTTCATGGAGAGACTTATGTAGTTAGTTCAACAATTACTTACATTTATGGAGCAATACCTTTTGTTTGGTCTGGTTTGGAAAAGCATGTTTTTTCTTTGTAACAAGCAGGAACTTTGATGTGCTTGACACTTGCTGGATCGGGATGGCTATCAAACTTGAATGCATACATAATTAGAAAATTTAATGTCAAGAGAATTGATGATGCTCAAATTACAAAAGTGACTCATGGTTGCAGTTATTACAGATGCTTTCTCAGGCTGTTTTTATGTCTCTTTTGGTAATACTTACATTCTGTTTCTTCAAACACGTATTAATCTTAAATAAATTAAGTTAATCATTGGCGTAAATTGGGTTTTGTGAGTAGCCATCAAGTTCTCATTAGATTTTGGAAAAAAAAAAAAGATATTAAAAATCAAAAAGCTGATTCTTAACCATGCATAAACTTTGGATTTTGGAGTCATTTTCTCAAATGCGTTTAAGAAATTTGATGAATTAGCCTTTACAAGAATAACCGTATACATTGCAGGGAATAATTCTTTTGGCTTTAACTGCAATGTTCAACTCCTTGATGCCTCTGCCATGTGAAAATGGATCAAGCTTGTGTGAAGCACCATCAACAATTCAGTTACATGCTGGTATAGCTCTAGCATCAATTGGACTTGAAGGTACACGATTTACCATATCAAAAATGGGTACAAACTAATTTAACAATCATGAAGAATAACAAGATTTCTTTAACTGGTACTTTGTCATCATGTATGCATCTTCTGATAAAAGTTCAGTTGGAATTGTCTGTATTGAGGATAATATTAGCTGGGAATTGAGTTTAATTTAGCCCAAGTGCTTTGGCTGCTTTAACATGCTCAACCATTTTCTTGTTGGCTAAGCGTTTCTATCTTCATGACAAGCCACAAGGCAGTCCTTTCATAGATTTAACTCGTGTGGTTACTGCTAATATACAAAAGTAAGACCTTCTCTACTCTCGAAGTGAGGATTACTACTAAGATCAAGATGGTGCCTGCAAAACTTATAGAAAACTTCAGGTGCAAATTTGAGTTTTCCCAGTTGATCATACTTGTTTAATATTTTGTTAAATTCATCTTATAGCATAAATTCAATTAAGCTTAAGACAAAATAAACTTGGTCAAATCCATTTTAACTGAAAGAGACTGCAGAGCAATGGTACAATTGCAAAGCCATGGAGGCTTTGTAATGTACAGCCCAACAAGTACAAGATCTTGAGAATCTAATGATACTTTTTCTACTATAGTCCTCCAGTATATTTTTAAGTACCCCAATAGCAATCCAAGGTAGCTTAACAATCCTGCAAGCTTTAACCATGGATCGTGATCACCTTGTGTCAAATTTCAAAATCCAGGCTGGGTCTATTACGGTAATAGCTTTAATATCGATAACAATACCTCTACCACTAATTCATCGCTTCCTATCTCCCATGTGGCAAAAAATACTCTTTGATCTTCAACTCTGCCGCAACAGTTAGGAATAGGCCAACATACTTAGCATGTCTGTTTCAGCATTGGTGAAGCCAAAGTATACTTCACTAACAAGAAAATCAAGAGCAACCCAATTTTGTGTTTGTTTCCACAATTGGTTTTTGTTGCATTGGAGAAGCATTTCATTTCCCAGGTCAATTATCTTTGCACTACCAAGAATTCCTTTTGCCATTACAAACCATAACAATCGTTATAGTTGCTATGGTGATTGACATTGCTTTCTATTTAAGCATTGGTTTGATTGATTTAGTTAGGAGGGCGATACAGGACGAAATCACAAATGTACCAATACTATGAAAACACTTAAAAAATAAAAAAAATATGAGCAAAATTGAGATTATACATAATCAATTTTTGACAAAAGTTACTCGTATTTGTGTTATAAAACAAACATAAGAAAACTATTATCTAGACAATCACTCTAGTAAATTTAGAATAAGACCAACCTAGTTATATTATTTATCTTTAGATGTGTACTCTAACAACTCTAGAGTAAGACTAATTTAAAGATAGTCTCTTCCATTCCTAAAAATTAGGAATAAGAGAAAAAAAGAAAAAAAAGAACTTTTTTAATATTACTAAGTCGATTATTTTCTAAGATCTCTTATACAAACATATTAACTAGTTATTTATAGTTAAAAAATCCATAGAATAGTTAATAAAGTTTTCACGTGAGACTTTAAAAATACACAAAAAAAAAACTCTAAGTAAATGTTTCTATGAGGAACTCTAGTAATACATAAACATTAGAGCTCTAAAAATAATAAGTTATTATTATAGTAGATAAACAAAAATCCTAAACTACTTTCTTTTTTTATAATTTTGTCTCGTATTATTTCCCTACACTTATTTAAAATTCGTCCTCGAGTTTTCTTTAAACGAGGATGATAGTATTTGTAGTATTTATGGATATTCAAAATTAATTTTTCTTATTGTTTTATTTCCTTGAACAATATTAGTCAAATATTATCTACATGCTCACCTTTAACATTAATATTTTCAACAAATTCTATAATAATAAAATATGACTCGGTATCTTGAAGATTATTTGATAACTCATGTTGCTTTGAAAAATAATTTGTTGTGATGTCAAATAATTGATTGCATTTAAAAGTCATGAAAACACTTGATTCTTTAACTTCAAGAACATTTCCAAGTGCCATGATATTTGAATATTCTTTTATGGAGATAATTTTGACATCTAAGACTAACTCATCTTGTAAAGATATTTATTCTTCAAATTCTTCCTTTTAAATTTGTATGATCTTTAATATAGGTTTATTGACCTCAATAATATGCTCATTTTTGTCTTGGATCAAAATTTTCTCAGAAACTTTGTTTTCAGAAGATTGCTCTTCCATTTTTAAAGCTTTAGGTGAGTCTTTATTTTTTGATAGCTTATATTTAATGTTGTGTTAGATCATCTTTTCCACTAGAGAAGGTTCTTGATTTTGAGTTTTTCCATAATCTTTTTGAATTGGAGCTTGATTCATATATTTGTTTAATAACGCCGATGATACAAATAATTTATTAAGTGCTTGATTAACCTTTTGACAAAATTCTTGAAATTTTTTTGTGAAATACTTTTATTATGCTCCATTGGACCCACATGAACCTCACTCTTATACCACTTGATGCATGACATAAGCATGGATACACCAATAATATAGAAACACTTAGAAAATAAAAAAAAAGTATGAGTAAAGTTTAGACTAACCAGACTCAAGGTCATAGTATTTGTGTTATGAAACAAACATAAGGAAACAATTATCTAGGTAAACACTATAGCAAATCTAGAAAGGACAAGCCTATCTATGTTATCTATCTTTAGATGAGCACTTTAGTAACTCTAAAGTAGGATTAGCTTAAAGATATTCCTTTATCTCACAAATAAGAAGACTTCAACTTCCAAACGAAAGAAAGAAGAGTTATTCTTAAAAATTAAGAATAAGAGAAAAAAAAGAAGAAGATAACTTCTTTAATATTTCTAAGTTGATTATTTTTTAGAATGTCTTATACAAGCATAGAGTTTAGTTATTTATAGTTGAAAAGTTCCTAAAATAGCTCATAAAGTTTCATGTGGGACTTTAGAAATACACAATAAGTAATGGTTTTTATGTGTTACTCTAATAGTATGTAAAAATTAGAACTCTAAACAAAATAACATATTACTTTAATAGAACTCTAAATAAAAATCTTAAAAAAAATAAATTACTTTTTTTTTATAATTTTGTCCCATAATAGAGGGTCACATCAGAGTTGCCATATATAAACAATGGAAGGATGGATATGTTTATTGGATGCTTCTTCTGTTGGGCATGATTAATTTTGGTTACTATTTATTATAAACAAAGTTATACATGTATATTTGTGAATGGTTGGGGCAAACATGAGAAATGAGTTGCTTGCCATAAAGACACATGACATCTGGCACTTGAATAATGCACAAATGAGTACAATTTAATTGAGGGTTAATGACATAAAGATAATGTTTCTTGATCAACTATATACAACTCATTATAAGATTGGTTTGAGGCCTTTATATGTAGATCCAATTAGTTCAAGAGTAGGGTATGTTTTTAGCTTTGTGAGATTAAGTCTTGTAAAACTTTTCTATTCTTATGAGTTGAATGCTATTGTTGTGTAGTGAGGGAGACATTTTTAGACAAGGAAAACAAGAAGGGTACGTATATGATTGTATGCCTATCTTGGTGATGTAATGGTGTGTGAGAAAGTGATCATTACTGTTGTAACATTTCATCTGTGCCTGATTCCCGTGGAGATATGGTCCATATTTTATGGACACTAAACCACATAAAAACTGTTGGGAAATTACGCAAATTCCTGATAAGCCAGATTTATGAGAAATCAATAATAAAAATAACACATAAATTTGATAACGGAGTTCAGCCAATCTTGCTTACATCTCCGGACCTACTGTAGATCTTTTTACTGAAAGAGGATAAATTACACATAGTGTTTACAACACTCACAACTCACAACCCAATTACACCCAAGAAAATTACTCTCAATTTTCTCTCACAAAAGCTTTTCTCTCAATTTGAATGAACACTTTGGATGATCAATTCATTACAATTACACATATATTTATAAGAAAATTCACTCCTTGAATTTCTCCTTAAATTGCTCCTTGAATTAAACTCCTTGTTTTTCTCCATGAATTGCTCCATGTTTTTCTCCTTAAATTAAGGAGCTTTATAGCAATCTTCAACAATCTCTCACTTGAAGACTGATTTTAATCTGTCTTCACACCTCGATCAATGCAGTAGCTTTTCTAGTCTTGTTACTCTAACAGATCAACTGAAGTTGAGCACAACTTCAATTTCATGGCAAGCTCCCACTTGTTGGCATCTCGAGTCTGACAAGCTTCATCATAGCATTCACGCTCTCCTTCATTAGTCAGCAACATATAGTTCATGTATTTTTTGTTAGACACATGAGGTAGAAAAGACCTTCTCAATACAGGAGCTGTAGTAGGAGGTTATGGTGTGTCGGACTATTGCGCACTGCTCTGTCTAACAAGTTCCTCTGGCTGAGGACTTGCTACAATTGGTTCCTTCACCGAAATATCTGGGACATCATCTGCATCTACAAATACTGACTCATTCTGCTTTGAGTCGTTGGTGTTTGTTTTATGCATGTCCTTATACATCACTCTTTCATTGAAAATCACATCTATACTACGGATCACTTTCTTGTTTTCGTCATCCCAAATGTGGTAGCCAAACTCATCCTCACCATAACCGATGAATGTGCATTTCTTGGATTTGGGATCAATCTTATTCCTGCCTTGATCACTTATATGCACAAATGCTACACAACCGAAAAACTTTTAGATGTGATAGTTTCACCTCACTTTTGCTCCATACCTCCTCTGGTATTTTGTGCTCTAATGGAACAAATGGGCCTCGATTGATCAAGTAAGTTGTCGTGTTGATTGCTTCTGCCCAGAACTGCTTCGGTAGACCTGACTGTATACGAATGTTTCTGGCTCTTTCTGTCAATGTTCGGTTCATATGCTCAGCTACACCATTGTTTTGAGACGTGCCTGGCACAGTTCTTTCCATTCTGATCCTATACTTATAGGAGAAATTTTTGAATCTAGTGTCTTCATATTCACCACCATTATCTGTTTTGAATTTTTTGATCTTCAAACCCGTCTCATTTTCCACCATAGCTTTCCATCTTTTGAAAGCCTCAAATATTTCAGACTTATTCTTTAGAAAGTAAACCCATACCTTCCGAGAGTGATCATCAATGAAAGTCACGAAGTAGTATTTCCCACCAATGGATGAGATAGTCGTTGGTCCCAAAACATCAAAGTGAATAAGCTCTAGCCTTTACTTCTTTGAGGTTCTGTAATTTGTCTGAAAGTTGACTCTCTTTTGCTTTCCAAGTATGCAATATTCGCACATGTCTATCTCCGCAGACTGTAGACCTGGAAGTTTTTCCTTTGAGTACATGATCTTCATCTCTTTCTCACTCATGTGACCTAGTCTCTGGTGCCACAAATTTGATGTTTCATTGCTTGCTACAATTGCGATTGAACAACGTGCTCCTGCTGTCATGTAAAGAGTGTCACTCTTCTTGCCTCGAGCAACTGTCATTGCACCCTTTGAAATCTTCCAATCATCACCATGGAAGATCGTAGTGTAGCCTTCACTGGCCAATTGCCCTACTGAGATTAAGTTCCTTCTTAAGTCGGGAATATGTCTGACATCCTTCATCTCCCAAACAGACATGTTCAACTTAATCTTCACTACACCTTTTCCAATAATAGCACATGGTTGGTCATCACCAAGATATACCTTTCCAAGGTTTTCGGGGACATATTTCTCTAAGCATTCTTTCTGTGAAGTAGCATGGAACGATGCTCCAGAGTCTAACACCCAAGATTCTTCTTTGCTCTCCAAAGAGCATATCAATGCATCATCTTCTCCTGAGGTGAAAGTAACATTTGCCTCTGCCTTCACTTTTTTGTCCTTCGGTACACTCTTGCACTGATTTTTGTAGTGCCCGGTTCTTCCACAATTCCAACATTCGATAGTCTTCGAGCTATGAGAATTATTAGGATTCCTGGATTTGGACCTCCTATCCTTTGATCTACCTCGGTAGTCTGTTCTGCCACGTCCATTCCCTTTGGTTGAATTTCTTCCTCTTGACTCTGTATGCAAAACTGAAGAAGTTGATGATTCACTTGATTCTCTACGTCAGATCTCTTCACTGAGAACCAGATCACGAACATCATCAAATTTCAACTTATTGCTTCCTGACGAGCTACTCACAGCCGTGATAGTAGCATTCCAGATTTCTAGTAAAGAAGACAAAAGTATCAATGCTCGTACTTCTTCATCGAATTCAATTTCCATTGAACTCAACCGGGTTGTGACTTTGTTGAGTTCATTGAGATGTTGAGCTACCGATGCGCCTTCCGTCATCCACAAATTGAACAAATGCCTCATCAAGTGCACTTTGTTTGAGGCTGATGGTTTCTCATACATATTGGAGAGAGCTGCCATAAGACCCGTCGTGGTCTTTTCCTTTGCTATATTGAAAGCAACATTACGGGATAACGTCAATCGAATAACTCTGAGGGCTTGTCTGTCTAGAAGATTCCAATCTTCTTTCTTCATAGCCTCTGGCTTCTTCCTTGAGAGATGGTGATACAAATTTCTTTGATACAGATAATCCTCTATCTGCATTTTCCAAAATCCGAAATCTGTGCCATCGAATTTCTCAAGTTTAACCTTTTCTTCATCTGTGGCCATTACTCCCACTCAAATCTGACTTCCTCCCGATCGTTTTTGACTATTTCTACAAACCACCGTGTATTAGAACACCTCCGTCGATAAACCAATATCGCCAATAAAATTTTACTATTCACATAATTCACTATTCATGTAAATAGTAACCTTGTAGAAAATTGACAAGAATCACCACCAATAGCTTTGATACTAGTTGTTGGGAAATTACGCAAATTCCCGATAAGCCAGATTTATGAGAAAGAAAGAATAAAAATAACACACAAATTTGATATCGGAATTCGGCCAATCTTGCTTACGTCTCCGGACTTGCTGCAGATCTTTTTACTGAAAGAGGAGAAATTACACAAGGTGTTTACAACACTCATAACCCAATTACACCCGAGAAAATTACTCTTAATTTTTTCTCACAAAACTTTTCTCTCAATTTGAACGAACACTTTGGATGATCAATTCATTACAATTACACATCTATTTATAGGAAAATTCACTCCTTCAATTTCTGCTTAAATTAATGGTTCCTTAAATTGCTCTTTGAATTAAGCTTCTTGTTTTGCTCCATGTTTTGCTGCTTAATTTGCTCCTTAAATTAAGGAGCTTTATAACAATCTCCAACAAAAACAAGTGTGTTTGATTGCTTTATTATTTTTATATTTCTTGTTTGTTTTGGCTGTTTATGTGCATCGAATTTGATAGTTATAAAGTAATTGCAGAAGTGGTAATTTCTTAACAGTAAAATTTTAACGACATTATCTTTAAGACGCGATATGGATTTACTTTACTTTGAGGTACTATTTACTCGTTAATTCAATGACGTACAACAGTTCAAAAAATACACAACTATGATACAATATGAATACAACTTATAACATCTTTATCTTAATAAAAAAACACAAGAAATTTTTGGTACAAATAGATTTTAGAGCATTTTTGATATGAACTTATCACATACACTATTTGTCATTTTTTATCTTCTAGTTAATTTTTACTTAAAATTGATCAAATATTTAAAAATGAAATTTATTTGAAAATATATTTAGAGTAGTATCTACGATTGAATTTTTTTCTTGAAAATATATCATGATTTATTGATAATTCAATGATCTTCTGTTGTCGGAGTTGTTGGAGCTCCAACTGTTGAAGTGTCACAGAAGATCTGATGTATACCATTATTATTTGTTGTAAACATACAATTACTAGAAGGCAAGCTGAAGATAAATCTTTGTTGTATATCATTTGCATTATAATATTATGTAAACATATAATTAGTGAAAGCTAAGTCTGGAAAGTAGAATAAGGCAGATTGTTGCCTTCTTACGCATGACTCCTCTATATATTGATATATCTCCTACAATGTAAATGAGTATTGAAATTCCATTAAATAAAATTGGGAGGGAAGAGAGTTTTCATGGGAGTATTATGTTCTTTATTCCATTAAAGTAACATGGTATCAAAGCCCAGGATTAATCCTGGGAGGTAACAAATAATTTTTTTTCTCTTTTATTTCGGAAAAAATTAGCAGTAGCTCTCCATTTTTTCTTTTCCTCCAAAATCAAAAATCCTTGATCCAAAACAATGTCTACAAAAACCTCAGAATTAGGAGAAGTAGCAAATACCACTGCACTTTTGGAAAAATTGACCCAACTAGTAGCCATGCAACAAAATCAGACCATGGTTTCACAACAACCACATATTAATACCCTACCACCTACTGCAACTGTAGTAGAAGAACCAATACACCCAAACCCGATTTCCATCAAATTAGATGATATAAACTACACCCTTTGGTTCCAAGCAGTGTGAATGTATGTGAAAGGTCGTGACAAAATAAAACACATAATCGAAAACCCTCATCCACCACTCTCGACTGACCTACTATTTCAAAGATGAGATATTGATGATGTTGTAGTAAAGGGGTGGTTAATTAACTCTCTAGGTCCAAAACTACAACACACTTTTATTCAGTATCCAACTGCAAAATAAGTATGGGATGCAGTTGCCACAACTTTCTATGATGGAAATGACAAGACTCAGGTATATAACCTGAACAAGAGAGTAACTCGGCTCAAATAGTCGGGTAGAACTGTAAAGGAGTACTATCATGAACTGCAAGGGTTATGGTGTGAGATTGACTATCGTCGTCCTAATCCTATGGTGCATGTGGAGGATATCACAAAATTTAATGAGTTTGTTCAAGAAACTCGTGCCTATACTTTCTTAGATGGCTGATGAGTGCTCAAAAATCACTAAAATAACCATGATTTTATGCACATTAATTGATTAAATATATATATATTTATATGTTTTATCATATATTTATATAAATTTATCTTTTTCGGAATCACGGGTATTTTTATTGTTTTTTAGGTATTTTGGCTTAAAAACGCAACTTAAAAACTCAAAGAGGAATACTGGAAGCAATACATCACAAATATATTAATAAATAAATGGGGAAAGGTCAACAAATATGGAAAAATTAGACAAAATGGGTCAAAAATATCAAAAAGGAGAAAAACGCACCGCCGCGCCGCCCTACCGCCCAGCCGCGCCCAATCCCGCGCCAAGCTGCGCGCGGGTACTGTTCATCCGCGCAGCACTGCGCGCGCGGTTACTGTTCATCCGCGCAGCACCGCGCACGCCCAGCTACCTCCGCACGCGCCGACGCTCGTTTGGCCCGTTTTTCACGTGCAGCCGCCCCGATGACGTCATGCTGACGTCATCAATGACCTCAGCATTTCCATTACGCGTTTTTACATTTTTTTACTCATTTTTTCTCTCCATCCTCACCTATAAATACCCCCCTTCCCTTCACTTTAAAAAACACCTCCAAATACATTCTTTTCTCTCTTTTCTTAGATTTTTAGGATTCTTTAGTTTTTCTTAGTTTTTCTTATGTTTTCTTAGTTTTTAGCTTTTCTTAGTTAATTTCTCTTAGTTTTAGAGTTCTTCCCTTTTTTTTGGGAAGAACTAGTTATGTTTATGTAATTTTTTAGCTTTTTGATTCAATAAATGGGAGTGCAAATTCCGCTTGGAGTTTTTCCAGCAACGGGAATAGCGTCGAAGTTCTGTAAGGATTTTATTTTCTTTACAGTTATTTTTATGCTTTATTCTTACATGTTATATTTAATTTGTCTGTGGTTAAATTTAACTGTGCTGGCTATTTAGTAAACATGATGTAATAATAACGTTGTTATGCTTGCGAAATATTAAAAAGGTAAAAATCTCTAAAATGAATTGATTTTATTTTTATTCATGATTTTATATTAAGAATGTTAGAGAGAAATATATTATTTTTCATTACAAACTTAAACCTGAAAATTAGATTTTAAGGTTTAGTTATCCGGTCTGATTTAGAGTAGTACTCTTTTATTTGATGGTACAATCGCCCGGTAGTTAGAGTGAAGCTCTATTTCAAAAGTTTTTATAAGAATTATTATTTGAAAATGTATTGACAACATGTTTTCGGTAGTGGTTTTAAAACTTGAAAGTTAGTACTCGGATAACTAAATTCTTGGGTTTAATTTGGACACCTTGAATAAAGTTTAAACTGTCTAACCCCACCAAAGGTGTCATTTAAATGGTTCATTTTCAATCTCTTAGAAAAAGAAATTAATTTAATTAAGCATATTAGTTATCAACCCCACCCATAGGTGTTAATTGATTTGTTTAGTTAACAAAGAATATCTAACCCCACCAAAGGTGGTATTCATACAAAAAAGGGAGAATCAATAAATATCAATTCATATCTTTAATAACCTAGATAATATGAGCAAGCATAATTAACTTAGTTATTATATCCATAAATACTCCGTCATTATAAATGAAAACATTTGCATGAATGTTTATTGAATCTATGTTTAATTTTATGTAATTAGATTAAAAACACAAAACCCCAAAATATCGTGACAGGATGTTTAGGATTTAATTTCGTTTTTAGAAGTTTGAATAATAAATTAAAAACCACACACATTCCTTCCTTAGATCGACCTTGGGAGTATACTTATCATTTTCTACGAAATGATTCGTGCACTTGCGAGAGTTTTATAAATATTAAAACCAAAGTATTGGCAAGAATCGGCGATGTCGGTTTTCGCTCATCAATGGCCTAGATGATCGACTAGACAATATGAGAGCTATTGTCTTACAAATGACCTTATATCCTTCAGTAGAACAGGCATATGCAATAGTCAGAAGAAAAACCTCACGATAAGAGGTTGTGCTAAAGGGAGAAGAAGGAATTGGCAGCTCCATGGCCATGGTGTCACAAGGATACAAACACTTTGAGGTAAATTTTTCTCTAAACAAATATCTATCTAAACAAGAAAAAGAAAAATTAAAATGCAATCATTGTGATGGAACGGGACACCTAAAGGAAGGATGTTTCAAAATAATTGGATGCCCTGATTAGTATTAAGAGAAGTGGGCAAAACAACAAGGAGAAAAACTGAAGGGAAAGGCAAACTGGGCAGTAACCAATTCAAACGCGGGTCATCCAAGCTCAAACTACCATGTTTCCAACCAAGGTTGTAACTGGGCCGAACCCCATGCTTCTCTACCACCAGTGCATACAGGCCACACAAACTAGGAGGCTGCATCCAACTCTAGTTTGATTTAGGTACACCTGATTCAGGCAGAAAACTCAGGTACTATAGGCTTTGCATTGCAAATTGAAAAAAATAGGTAAACAAGTGGGCCAAGGTATGAAATTATTCTCTACTAATAATTTAAATAATTGGGTTATCGATTCTGGAGCAACTAATCACATGACGTTTTCAAAACCTGATCTAACTAATTTAAAAAAAACCTATATGAGATGGGATTCTAAATGCAAATGGAATGGAATACCCAGTGGAAAGCACATGAGATGTGTGTTTGTCAAAATCTCTTAGTCTTAATAATACACTATTGGTGCCATCCTTGTCGACTAAGCTTATTTTTGTTGGTCAGTTAACTGAGGATTTGAATTGTGTGGTTCTCATGTTTCCTAATTATTGCATATTTCAGGATATTCTCACGAAGGATATCATTGGCCGTGGTATTAAGAAAGGTCGTTTGTATCATTCAGAAGAGTTGAAGATTGGAAAGGTAAGTGTAGCAATTAGAGGGTCAATTTTAGAAACACAGATTTGGACATGACATCGACGATTAAGGCACCCTTCTTTTAGCTATATGAAAAAATTGTTACCCTCTTTTTTTTCTAGCTTTGAGAGTTCTATGTTTTCATGTGAAACTTGCATAAAAGCAAAAAGTCATCGTGTTTTGTATCCAACTAGTATTAATAAAAGTATTGCTCCTTTTGATCTAATTCATTCTGATGTTTGGGGACCATCCTCGGTAACCTCAATTTGTGGATATAAATGGTTTGTTTTGTTTATTGATGATTGTACTTGAATGACTTGGGTATATTTATTAAAGGAGAAGAGTGAGGTATCTGGGGTTTTTAACAAAATTTATAATATGATACGAAACCAATTTGGAAAAGGCATTAAAATTTTTAGAAGTGATAATGAGGGTGAGTTTGTGAATGGTGTTCTTAAATAATTTTTTGTTGAGAAAGGAATAATTCATTAGACAACCTGTGTTGGAACACCATAACAGAATGTAGTAGCGAAGAGAAAAAAAATAAACACATTCTTGAAACAACGAGGGCATTTTTGTTTGAATATAATGTACCACAAATATTTTGGGATGGCGATGTATGGTCTTAAATAGTCACTTAGAGCATGGTTTAGTCGATTATGTCATGCTATGAAAACATATGAGTTTGAGTAGAGTGATTCTGATCATACTCTATTCTTTAAAAGGAAACAAGAGAAACTAACTGTTTTGATAATATATGTGGATGATATGATCATTATAGGTAATGATAAGGATGAAATGAAGAGGCTTGAAGAAAGAGTCTCAAATGAGTTTGAAATGAAGAGCTTAAGAGGCTCAAATACTTCCTTGGAATTGAAGTGATGAGGTCAAATCAAGGTATTACTCTCTCTCAGAGGAAGTATATTCTAGATCTACTAGCAGAGGTTGGGATGCTTGACTGTAAACCAGCAGACACACTAGTGGTACAAAATCTAAAGATGGAAGAGAATTCAGATCAAGCACTTATGAACAAAGAAAGATACCAAAGGTTAGTAGGGAAACTGGTATATCTATCACACACTAGACTAGACATTATCTATGCAGTAAGCCTGGTAAGTCAGTTTATGCATAACCCAAGTAAAGAACACATGGAAGCCGTCATAAGAATAATAAGGTATTTGAATGGAGCTCTAGGGAAAAAGATTCAATTCCTAAGGAGTGGGCATTTAGATGTGGGATATACATATGCTGATTGGGCTGGGGATGTTACAGACAAGAGATCAACATCTGGATACTTCATATTCGTAGGAAGGAACTTAGTTACTTGGAGAAGCAAGAAGCAAAAATCTGTTGCCTTGTCCAATGCTGAGTCTAAATTAAAAGGAGTAGTAAACGGGATTTGTGAGCTAATGTGGCACAAGAAACTAATGTCGGAACTTGGTTTCCCACCAACAAAGGAGATGGATTTGTTCTGTACAACAAAATGACAATAGATATCTCTCATAACTTGGTTCAACATGATCAGACCAAACATGTTGAGGTTAAAAAATACTATATTCGTGAAAATATTGAAGCAAGGATAATTCGACTAATACAGGTGAAGTCGAAAGAATAGCTTGCTGGCATTCTCACTAAGCCAACCTCAAGCAAGATATTTTATGGCATACTGAGCAAGTTGGTCATGATAGATCCATACATACCAACTTGAGGGGGAATGTTGAAGTGCCACAGAAGATCTGTTGTATACTATTATTATTTTTTGTAAACATAGAATTAGTGGAAGGTCTTTGTTGAATACCATTATTATTTGTTGCATTATAATATTATGTAAATATAGAATTAGTGGAAGCTTAGGTCTGGAAAGTAGAATAAGGCAGATTGTTGCCTTCTTACACATGACTCCTCTATATATTGATATATCTCCTGCAATGTAAAGAAGTATTGATATTCCATTAAATAAAATTACGAGGGAAGGAGTTTTCATGGGAGTGGTGTGTTCTTTATTCCATTAAAGTAACACCAATGACCTATTTGCTTTTGAATACATGTACAAAAAGAAAATATTTTCGAATATGAAGTAAAAATAATGAAATGATTAAAAATAAAAACAATCCTTAATGTTGGGAAAAATTGATTTTTTGTAAAGAAATAAATTTCACAAACCGAGGATAATTTCCCAAACCAAAATAGAACAAAATTAACACCAAAGGTTTTTAGCGTGGAAAACCTTACAAAATGAATGTAACAACCACAGGACCCATATGCCACTTAGAACTTCCACTATAATAAAATGAGATTACAAATCTCATCTTTAGGTGGATCTCTCATAAAAATACAATAACTATGTATTTTCAATTTGTGGGTAAAACTTCACAAATCGACTCTAAATTTTCTTCTCTCAAAAAACTCTTTCTGTCGAGGATTTTATGTTTTTATTTCTCTCAACTTGTTATAAATATTGATATTGAGGCAGAGGCTTTTTATAAAGCCAAAGCATCAATCCCTTAAGCCATTCAAAGCATATTGTGCGGAGACAAACAACACAAATATTTGACCTTTTTTTTCCTTTTTCTCACCACAAACCTTAATTGTTGAATGCCTTTTTATTTTTCTTGTTGTTGGCCCACAAGAGATGGACCAATAAATCTCCCCTCCACATTATGTGGGACAAGGCTCCTACATACCTACAATCTCTCTACAGAGAAAAAGCTTTTCTCTAGTCAGGGTCTTTGTCGTCATATCTGCCCCGTTATCATTGGTGTGGATCTTCTCAACTTGCATTAGTTTATGTTTCAACACATCATGAATCCAATGATACCTTATGTCGATGTGTTTAGACCTTGAGTGGAAGTTTGGGTTCTTGCTAAGGTGAATTTCACTATGACTGTCGCAACAAAGAACATAATTTTCTTGGTTTTGATGCAATTCTTGTAGAAACTTTTTCATCCACGGGATCTCCTTACAATCTTCAATGATTGCAATGTACTTTGCTTCTGTGGTAGTTAAGGTAATACACTTTTGTAATCATGATTCCCATGAAACAACTCCCTCTTCAAATGTTATTAGGTACCCGGATATAGATTTTCTCGTATCAACGTCGCCAGCCATATCTGAATCTATATATCCTTCTAATACATGTTTATTATTACCAAAGCATAAACAATGACTGGAAGTTCCTCTGAGATATCTGAGTATCCATTTGACAGATGCCCAATGTTCCTTTCCAAGATTTGATAGGAATAAGCTCACAATGCCAACAACATGTGCAATTTTCTGGTCTAGTGTATACCATAGCGTACATTAGACTACCAACCACCGATGCATAAGGCACCTTGCTCATCTTCGATTTCTCTTTCTCACTTAAGGGAAATTGACTCACATTAAGCTTGAAATGGCTTGCAAGTGGACAACTAACAGGTTTAGCTTTGCTCATATTGAATCTTTCAAGAACTTTTTCAACATATCATTTTTGGGAAAGCTAAATCCTTTGATTTTGCCCTTTGTAGGTAATCATCATGCCAATAATCTGCTTGGCAGGTCCTAAGTCCTTCATTGCAAAGGACTTGCTCAAATCCTTCTTTAACTTGTTAATCTTGTCAATATTTTGACCCACAATTAACATGTCATCAACATAAAGCAGAGGAATAATAAAATCACCATCAGAGAATTTCTTGATGAAGACGCAGTGATCAATCGTTGTTCTATTGTATTCATTTTTCTCCATGAATGAGTCAAACTTTTTGTACCACTACCTTGGTGCTTGCTTTAGATCGTACAAGCTCTTTTTTAGTTTGCATACCAACTTCTCTTTGCTTTTGAATTGGAAACCTTCAGGCTGCTCCATATAGATTTCCTCATCAAGATTACCATGTAAGAATGTGGTCTTTACGTCAAGTTGTTCGAATTCCAAATTAAGGCTAGCTACTAAACTAAGAACAACTTGGATTGAATACATTTTAACTACTAGTGAGAATATTTCATCGAAGTCAACGCCCTTCTTATGCTTGAATCCTTTCACAACCAATCTTGCTTTGTAACGTGGTTGCGAGCTACCTTCTTTGCTTTTGATTCGGTACACTCACTTGTTCTTGAGAGCTTTCCTTCCCAGTGGTAGTTTCATCAAGGCAAATGTGTGGTTCTCATATAGAGATTTCATTTCTTCCTACATGGCTTTTAACCACTCAGTCTTATGCTGATTAGTGATAGCTTTGCCATAACTATCTGATTCTCCCCCTTCAGTGAGCATGACATACTCGTTAGGAGAACATCTACGACTTAGTTTTCATACTCGAGTGGATCTCCTTGTCTGTACTTCTGATTGGACCTGTTTAGAAACTTGTTCTGGTTCTGAACTTCCAACTGGTGGATTAACATCATTAGTATCTGGTGTAACTCCCCTGTCATCAGAATTTTTTAATGAAGGGACTGGTTCCAAATTAATTGGAATTTCATCTAACGGTGGTTTCTCGGATTTTTCAAAATCCTCGATTGTTTGATCTTCAAGAAACACCACGTCTCTACTTCTGACAATTCTTTTGCTAATAGGATCCTAAAATCTGTAGCCAAATTCTTCATGAGCATATCCCATAAAGATACACTATTTTATTTTTCCATCCAACTTGGACCGCTCATCTTTTGGGATGTGAACAAATGCTCTATAACCAAATACTTTCAAGTGTTTATAAGAAATGTTTTCCCCGTCCAAAATCTTTTTGGTATGTCTTAGTTCAATGGAACTGATAGAGAAAGGTTGATTAAGTCAATTATTGTCCTCATTGCCTCCCCTCAAAAAGAGTTTGGTAGTTTTGCATTTGAGAGTATACATCTAACTCTTTCACATATGGTTCTATTCATCCTCTTTGTGACACTATTGTGTTGAGGTGTCTTTGGTACTGATTTTTCCAACTTGATGCCGAAACTTCTATAGTACTCCTTGAATGGTCCACGATACTTACCGCTATTGTCTACACGTACACACTTTAAATGTCTGCCAGTTTCTCTCTCCACTTTTACATGAAAATGCTTGAAAACTTCATGCACTTGATCTTTAGTTTTCAAAGCAAAAGTCCACACTTTTCTAGAATGGTCATCAATAAATGTCACAAAATAATGAGCACTTCCTAGTGACTTACAACTCATTGTACAAACATCTGTGTGTATTAAATCTATAATATTTTCCTTTCTAGATGGTGTGAGATTACGAAATGCAACTCTATGTTGTTTTCCCATAAAACAGTCAACACAAGTTTGCAAGGGTATACCTTTCATTTCTGGTAAGAGCTTCTTCTTGGAAAGAATTTTGAGACCTTTTTCACTCATGTGGCCAAGTCGCTTATGTCATAGCTCGGTGGGAACTTCTTTCCTAGTGGTATTTACTTCTCCTCTACATAGTCTAGCTTCTGTGAGGTAGAGTGATGTATCTTTCTTGCCTTTAGCTACTACCAAATTTCCTTTGGTGAGCTTCCATTTTCCTTTACCAAAATAATTATTGTATCCATCATCATTAAGCATACTGATAGAGATCAAATTGAGGCAGATATTAGGAACATGCCTCATATCTTTAAGAAGTAATCTGCATCTAAGATTAGTCTCTAGATAAATGTTACCAATGCCAACAATTTTCGGTGCATCATTATTTCCCATCCTCACACATCCAAAATCACCTTGAGTATAGGCTGAGAAGAATTCCTATCATGAGGTGACATGATAGGAAGTGCTTGATTCAACTACCCAAGTAGTGTCTTAACATGCAAGATTGACATAATCAGCATCTCAAACAATGATAACTTCTTCAGTGATAGTTGTGGTGTTATTTGTTTAGGTTTTTACTTCCTGATTTCTGGATTGTTTCACCTTTAACCTTCTACATTCTCGAATGAAGTGTCTGAGCTTGTTGTAGTGATGACACTTCTTGTCGTGCTTTGATCTAGACTTTGACTGTCCTCTTTGCTGACTTTGGTTACGGGGATTTCTACTTTTACTTCTCCCGTGCCATTCTTGCTTGCCTTGTTTCTCCATGACAAACACATCAGTGTCAAGAGTATATCCTTCATCTTTTCGTCGAGACTCTTCGTTTAGCATTATGTCTTTTACCATATCCATGGTAAGCTTACCATCAGGAGCTGAGTTGCTAACTAACACAACTAGAGTATCTCCACTTTTTGGTAGAGAAATCAGCATCAACAATGCTTGTAGCTCATCATTTACGGTCATCTTCATAGAGTTGAGTTGATCTACAATACCTTGGAACTCGCTCATATATTCTGATATGCTACTTCTGTTTTTATACTTCAAATTGAATAATCATCGCATCAAATTAGCTTTATTCTGTGTGGTTGTCTTCACATACATTTTCTCCAACTTTTGCCAAAGAACGTAAGCATCGTCTTCATTAGCGAAATTTTGAAAAATTCTCTTGTCAATCCATTGTTTGATTTGAGGAGCACACTTTCGGTTCAACACATCCCAATCAACGTTTGAGCTGATTATTTTTGGTGTCTTATCGTCAGATTTCTCATTTGTCTAATTTGTAAACACTTCTTTCTCTTTCGGCATTATAATTGGCTCTTACAAATTTTTAATGTATAAAAGATCCTCCATCTTCGGCTTCCAAATTGCATAATTAAATGTAGTCAACTTTATCATATTATTTGTGTTTTCCTCCATTTGAATTATCAGTCAACAGTTTTTCCAACCTTGGTACTTTTTCGACGATGAATATTACTCTGTGAATAGTACCTATTGACAGAACAGTACCATATATGTGAATAGTATCTTTGTTGAAAATAACCCAAGTCTGATACCACTTTGTTGGAAAAAAATGATTTGTTGTAAAGAAATAAATTCTATAAACCCATGATGATTTCTCAAACCAAAATAGAACAAAATTAACACCAAACGTTTTTAGCGTGAAAAACCTTACAAAATGAAAGTAATAATCAGTAATAATCATGGCATCCGTAGGCTACTTAAAACTTCTACTATAATAAAATTGGATTACAAATTTTACCTTTAGTTGGATCTCTCATAAAAATATAATAACTATGTATCTTCAATTTATGAGTAAAAATTTATAAATTAACTCTCAATTTTCTTCTCTCAAAAAACTCTTTCTCTAAGGTTTTTATATTTTTCTTTCTCTTTATAAATATTGAGATTGAAGCAAAGGTTATTTTATAAAACCAAATCATCAATCCATTAAGTCATTCAAAGCATATTGGATAGAGACAAACAACACAAATATTTGATTTTTTTTCTTTCTTTCTTCTTACCGTAAGTCTTCATTGTTGAATTTTTTTTTTTTTGCTAGCACACGTGAGATATACCAACAAGGTCATTCCATGCTATTATATGCAAATGAGTTAAAAATATATATTTAAATGTCCACTCCAGCGGTTAATTGAGTTACACGTTTAGAAAAAGCAACCTTTGGTCAGTCTTAAGAAATTAAATCATCACCACACCAACTCTAAAAATTTCTCTACAGTGTTGGTGTGGAATATCAAAGTTGGCTAAACAATGCACCTCATTCATATTAGAGAGAGAGAAGAGAGATACCCATATTATATATATTAGGTGGGCACTAAGTCCAAGAGTTGGTGTGTGTTTGTATTAGGTGAAAGAGTGATCTCCTTAATTATGCACATGAATTATAAAATAGATTAGTACAAAGTGTGTCTACAGTTCAAACCATTAAGGTGTAAATGAGTTTGGGTCTTTAAAAATGTTAGGTGTAATAGATGAATAGGAATAGCATAATTTGTGCGGTACAAACTCAACAAAGTCTCTGCTAAAAAACACAGTGAATGGGTAACTTAAAACATAACACTATATGAACTGGCATGTCACTGTAGTGATGTTTGGATTAGTTAGTAAAGAAGATATTGGGATAAGGAGGTTATAATTCGAGAGGAAGAAAAAATCTCTAAATAATTTGATCTTCATGGGTCATTAATTAATATCTTTATGATGGTGATATTGATTTTAAATATTAACATGTGATACATGTCATATATATATATATATATTGTATTATTAGGTACGGTAGCTATAAAACAGGTAACTAGCTAAAAGCTTTTCGTTAATCATCATATATAATTACAAATATTTTTTTCTCGGAACTCGAATAAAAGTATGAGTTTGCACAGTTAATTGCATGTGAGTTGGGTTTATAAGAAAATTGTAACGTATAATAAGGAACCCTTATAAGGTACTCTCTCTTTAACCCTATTTTACGTTACTATTTGTAAATTATATATTATTAGTTTTGATTGCATGTATATACCTATTTAGATAATTATAATTATGATTATTTATAAAAAATTGATAAATATTTTAAAAAATAATTATAATTAATAAAACATAACATATAAAAAGATAATAATTATTATAATATTAAAATCGTGGTTAACGAAACTAAACATATACTAATATTATATATATATATAATTATATAAAAATATATTTTTAATAATAAAACATATAATATTTAAAATAATTAGATTAAATTTTATTTACTCTAATTTTTATATATTTTTATTTTATCAATAAAAATGTACTAATTAGTTAAAAATAAAAATTAATGTATAATATTTTAAATAATATAATATAGTAAAAAATATTTTAACATTTATTTTTTACAACTAAATAAATTTTTAAATAAATATTAAAAAATAAAAATAGTGGTTAAATCGTAGATAAATTATTACTGACTTATAATCAACTATTATTAAACGAATATATCAAAATCTATTGGGTGGTTATAGTTATTAACATAATAATCCTGTTAGTCCTGCATCTTTTCTTATGATGTAAAAGATTGTCCCTTTTATCTCCTACATGTATACAAGAGAATAAAATTAATATTTATAGAATTATAAATAAATTATGTATATAAAATATATTTGTATCTCTTCTAAAATTCTGTGTTTAAAGTTTTAACAATTAAAAATTCAATAATTTATATATATTTATATTTAAATAAAATACATATAATTTTTTTTATATAAGTAAGTAATTTGTTTTACTATTTATATGGTGCTATTCTTAAACTAAACTTATGAATCTGCAAATGCATATATAAGGCATGTCGCTAACTTTGTATGGTTTAATTTATATTTTGGTTAGAGAAATAAGAAAGATTTAATTCTTATAGTATAATTTATATTTACATTTTAAGCATATTTGAAGCTTTATCCTTAATTTTGATGAAAGAAATAAAATAAAAACACCACAAAACCACACAAGCAAATATAGTAAGCCTAAAATCATACTATAAATACTTTAATTATCAAAATCTTAGCACGGTGTCAGCTTATTTAAAGCAACATAATTAACTTGTTAAAATCATATATATTTAAATAATTATTTAATAAAAATAATATAATTAACATAATTATAACACTTTAAATTAATTAATAGTCTGTTTATTTTCGTTAGAATTATATATATATATAATGTGTTTACAAATATATGTATAAACCATTTTTTAGACCATTAATCTATAAAACAAAATAAAAATAAAACATAAATAAACCATTAATCTATTAAAAAAACTATTGAACTAATATATGTATATTATCCTTATTTTTTACGTTTTAAATATTAATTCTTTTAGACACTTTGACATTAAAATAAATTAGCATTTTAACGTGATTAAGTTATAAATGATAAAGTTTTTGAACTCAATTATTTAACATATTTAACTAATATATATGTGTATTTATTATAACTAGTTTTGGTACTAGTTAATACTTATGTATCTAGTCTTAAGTTGAAAATTTTAATTCTTAATGTAAAATATTATATTTACTTACAAAATTAAATTTAAATTTTTAAGATATTTTTGTTTATTTAGACACATTTGTAATAATATTATTAGAGGTTGTGAAACTTAAAACAAAAATGAAAAAAAAAAAAGAATTGTTTCACTTTTACTTGAATTAAGAGGTATACTATAAGATAAACACGTGGGTTCGAATATAAATTTAAAATATACAAGAGCAAGATTCGAATTCTGGTAGTGATTGTTGCCATTGTAAATATTATCCTTCCAAATAAAAGTAATAAAAAAAATGATCACATAAATTTTGATTGATGCACATAATTGGTTTCATTTATATCAAAAAAAATTGTACGCGTTAAATAATAAATGAGTTGATTCAGATTGTTCAAGTCTATACTCATTCATTTAATATATATCCAAGAATAACATAAAGTATGATCGCATAATTATAAATGAAATAATTTTTATGTGATTAAAACAATTATCTAAAAGCATTAAATAAAGTTAACACAATATATATAATAAAAATAGTAAATAAAATTATTCATAAAAGATATGATATATTTATTATAAGAGTTTTTTTTATATTTATTGGTATATAAGAAAAATAATAAAAATAAAAATAAACTATTTGCTAAAAAAAAGAAGCAAATGAGGGAAATAACGTCCTCGATCATGAGAAAAACAAACACAAACATCGTGATTTTTATATATAAAAGTTGAAAAAGTTAATACTACAAATAAGATACTATCAAAGTTAATTAATAAGCATTTTTAATCATATTTTGCTCACACATATTAATGAACTATTTTTCATAATTTAATATAAGATATAATATAATCTCGATATTATTATATAGTTCAATACAAATATGACCATCTCACAAATAAATTGATCATACTTAACTAATTTATTAAATATGTAAGCATAAAATGCATAAATTATCATTCTCATTATGATTAAAATAATTATCTAAAGATAATAATGTTAAGTCAATACAAAATAAAACTATCAAAATAACTATCTATAAGAAAAATATTTATTATTGATATACAAGAAAAAAATACAGAGATTGAAAAACAAACAAGAACAACAACAAAACATTCACTATTTTAATATATAAAGAAGTTAATCCAACATGAACATAACTTGATCAAATTTATTAAGCATTATTATAAGCATTTTTCCTTAAAAATATTGTATATTTATTTATGATAAATGCAAGATAAAAGTAGAAAAATAAGTGATTTTTATTACTAAGGTAAAATATATACTAAAATCATAATGTTCTTAGTTTTGTTAAGCTTCTTATATTTTGATCTTGTAGTAATTTTTTAAGGGATTTTTGACCTATAAATAAATAAGTTCATTTCATGTACTATTATTTTTTTAAATCTATTTATAAATATTAAAAAATTTCTTTTTTTTCTCTTATTTTTAATATATTAAAAATAATTCTTATGTTTTATATTTAAAAGTTAAAATCTTATTATCCATGAGATATATGAATATATATAGTTAAGTTAGTTATAATTTAAAGTTGTTAGAGTGATTTTCTAGTTAATGATGGTTACTAATTTTGTCCTATTTTAGATATGTTATCATGTTTAGATAATAATTTTTTTTGTATTTTTTAACACAAATATAATAACCTCTTGACATAGATTGTTACTACACTTAAGCTTCTATTTTTGGTGGATAATTTTAAAATTAATTAAGACATGTAAATATTAAAATGAGGACATATAATGAGTATAAGAACGAGATTATAAATAATTAATTAAAAAATTATTAAATTAAAATATTTATTTTAAAAAATTATAAAACTTTCAATTTAATTCAATAATTACCAAAATTAATTTTTTTTTAAATTAAATAATTAAAACACTTCTTATATCCATCACCCTGTACAGAATATCTGATTCCTGTCATTGGAGTGCGATTGATTTTGCTGTTTCAATCTCTTTTTTGTAATCGCTATATTTTAAAAATCATTATTTAGAGAGAACTTTTATAATGGCCATTATTGGTATCGTGTCAAAGTGTGATAATTTGAACGAGGCCAATGGACCAGCTGGCGCCTGACATGAACAGTCCCCTGAATACTTTGTAATATATTATTTTGCAGGGAATTAGATAATTTCTAGTATATAATAATAGGGTCTCTCACCAAAACAATTAACAAGTAACAATTAGCAACTAGTCAACTTATACAGCTATCTAAATCTCAATTAAGAAGCTAAATCAGCACTAATTATTATCAGCCATCGACAGTACAACACTAACTTTACATTTACAATAAAAAATGAAAATATATTAAATAATGTGAGTTACATAATATTCGTATTTTAATGGTATTAATATCGATGCATATTATTTATAATAAATTTTATTTATTTTTAAATATTTTTATTTAATTTTATTAATCATAAAATTTATTAGTTTGAATAATTATTTTAAATATGTGCAACTTCATATTTTATAAAATTTTGATTTATTTATCAAAATAAATATAAAATGTATTTATATTTTAAATAAGATAAATAATTTAAGAAATAAGTAATTTGATTGTTTTGATATTATTAAAAGTTTATCAAAGTTTTAGTAATTTTAATTTAGCAATAATTTTTATGAATTTTTTTCAATGTATACATCGATAACGACCATATCTGTTATATATCTATAAAATTAAAATCTCGGTTTGTTCACAATATAAAGATTGTTTTAAGATCAATACCTTCGAACACGAACAAAACATGGCAGAAGCTGAGTTACAAGAGTTCAATAGCTCACTCTCTAACCAAAGAGAAGCAGAGTTATCACAGTCCAGTCGTAAAAGAGGTGGTTGGATCACCTTCCCCTTTCTTACAGGTATATATATCTCACTCACACACTAAAACAACTTTCATGTTACGGCATTTGAACAATTTTTCAACAAACACATGTTTAATTTTGACCATAAAATATTGATCCATATGGTTATTTTTTTTTTAAATTAAATTATACTGAAAATGAAGGAGCTATGATTGGATTGACACTTGGGTTTGGAGGATGTCTAGCAAACTTGATAGTATACCTGATTGGTGAATTTAATGTCAAGAGAATTGATGCTGCTCAGATTTCAAATGTTGTTAATGGTTGCACCAGTCTTTCTCCAGTCATTGGAGCTATTTTAGCCGACTCCTTTTTGGGATGTTTATCCGTTATCTCTATTTCTTCTTTGGTCTCTCTTTTGGTAATTATCTTCTTATACTTTCTACATTAAATGTGTTTCCTAAGCTTTGAACAAATAATTTCCTGTTTGGTTTCGAAAAACATTTTTTTTTTAACTGTCAGAAGCGGGTTTTACATGGTTATAAATAACATGCAGGGCATAGTTATAATAACATTAACAGCAACACTGAAATCCCTAAGGCCTCCTTCATGTGAAGAATCATCAAACTTGTGCAAATCAGCAACAAGTATTCAAATTGCAGTCTTATACATTGGAATAGCTCTGGCATCAATAGGAAGTGGCGGTACACGTTTTACATTAGCAACAATGGGTGCAAATCAGTTTGTTAAACAACAAGATCAAGATATTTTCTTTAATTGGTATTTCTTCACTTATTTTACATCATCTATGATAGCTGGAACAGCCATTGTCTACATTCAAGATAATGTTAGTTGGGGATTGGGTTATGGTCTAAGTCTACTAGCTGGTATTATAGGTTTACTCATTCTCTTATGTGGGAAGTGTTTCTATTGCCATGATAAGCCTCAAGGTAGTCCCTTTGTAAGTTTAGGTCGTGTGATCTTCGCTTTTATAAAGAAAAGGAAGGTCTTTCTCTCATACAGAAGTGAAGATTATTACTATGGAAACGATAGATACTCGAATGTGGTTGTCACAACTCCTAACAAGAGTTTCAGGTATGAAATTTTAATAGAGATTATTTTTTTTTTCTTTTTCATTTTTTTCAGGTCAATTATGTTTAAGAAATGTTCACTAGTACTAGTCTAAAATTCTTGGAGAAGAATGAGAAAAATGTATAATAGCATAGCAGAACTACAAATAAATTGCAGGAATAGGAAGTTTCTGTACTAAAATGGAGAGAAACTCAGTACTCTTGCTAAAATTGAAACAACAATATTTTAAACTTACTTCCATAAATAATCAATTACTTCCAGATATAATAAAAAGTTATTTTATCATTCTTAAACTGATGTAATTGTTGCTAGAATTCTTTATTAGAAGCAAATATAAAAACTATCATATTGGTTGAGAAAGAAACTGATTATGTAATGTTTATATGTTACTTCTAAAATGTGCTATCTCATAATTTTTACTTATCCTATAAAATTTATGGTATGTTTCTCCGCATAACTTAAAAGCTATTTTGTATACTTAAAAGTAAAAATAAAAATTTGTTTTTCAAAATAAATTAATATAAATGACCATTATATTATTTTTTAAAACACATTGTTTTAAAAGATAAAAAAAAAACTGAAAAATAGGAGAGACATGTATAAAGTTTATAAGAAAAAAATTCTATTGATAACAACTTATCGTAACGTTGATATCAAAGTTTGATTTGATGGATTTCACATATCTGCTTCAGTTAATTAGTTGTATGAATAAAATATTTGTAACATATTATTCATTCATTTTTATAAGAATATATGATATGAGTAAGAACAAAAGTTTTATTCCTTACTATTTTTTTAAAATTTATTAACATAGTTTTTATCTCTCTCTCTCTCTCTCTCTATTTTATATATTCATTTATATATCAATCAAACATTTCAATGGATATTAGTGCTAAATATTGACAAAATAAAGAAAATAATAAAAACTACAAAAATATCCACTTTCTACTTAAGACAAACTTTTCATATATATATGCTCGCTTTTTGTATAGTTTTAATACAATTAAAATACTGTGATTGTACAGCTGTACTCATATAAGCATAAAATTAAGTGAGTATATAAGTCAATCATGCACGAAATAATTTAACTGTGGCATGTCTTTTTTTTTTGGGATTAATTATAGTTTAAAATGTGTATATATAGGTTTTTGAACAAAGCAGCAGCAATAACTGAAGGAGACTTGAGACCTGATGGTTCAGTTGCAAAACCATGGAATCTCTGTACAATTCAACAAGTAGAAGATTTCAAAGCACTTATTAGGATATTCCTATGGTCATCAAGTATATTTTTAAGTACTCCAATAGCAATCCAAAGCAGCTTAACGATCCTACAAACTCTAACAATGAATCGTCACATTGGATCAAACTTCAAAATACCAGCTGGATCAATGCTAGTAATAGTTATGATATCAACTTCAATATCTCTTGCATTAATTGATCGTTGCCTATATCCCTTATGGAAAAAACTAACTAAAAAATATCCAACACCATTACAAAGAATAGGCCTGGGCCACATTTTAAACATTTTGAGCATGACCATTTCAGCACTAGTGGAATTAAAACGACTCTCAGTAGTTCACAATCACAATCTTCAAAAGAAGGCTAATTCAGAAGTACCCATGTCAGTTTTATGGTTATTTCCACAGTTAGTTTTAGTTGGTATTGGTGAAGCATTTCATTTTCCAGGACAAGTTACTTTGTATTATCAAGAATTCCCAATGTCACTTAAAAGTACTGCAACTGCTTTGGTTGCAGTTATAATTGGAATTGCTTACTATTTAAGCACGGCCGTGATCGATCTTTTTCGAAGGGTTACCGGATGGTTACCGGATGATGTAAACAAGGGTAGGCTTGATAAGGTTTATTGGGTGATAGTTTTGTTTGGGGTGCTGAATTTTGGTTATTATGTGGTTTGTGCAAAGTTTTATGAGTATCAACATGTAGAGCATAAAAGGATGGTTAGTGGTAACTCTGGCTCATCTGATACTTGATCCTTGTCTTAGAATAAGATATTTGATCCATGTACTTTTTATTGCCATCATGCCTTTGAAGTCATGCTTAGATCTCATTACTTGATCTACTCCACTATGGGGTACCATTAAAACTAGATGAAATTTGATCAAAATTGTGTGTTTTTTAAGAATAACTCTATATGTATATATTTTTATTTTTTTCTATCCGCCTATATTTTGAATTGATTGTTACAAATAATATCTATTATTAAATCAGTTATGATATACTTTAATTAATTAAAAATTAAATTTATTTTTTAACTGAGAAAGAGTAAGAGAAGATGGATGTTAGAGTTTTTTTTTTCTTTGTTGCAAGGTAGGTTCAAGTCATTAAAATTATATTTTTTAATATTTTAGTTATTAAATTTTTAAGTGGTATAAAGAGATCTTTTTTTAAAAAAAGAAAAAAATAACATTCTTTAAATTTATAACCACAAAAATAATAACATTTACATTCAATTCATACATTTTTATGAATTTTTTAAGAGTGTTATTTTTATAATTATAAATTTTGAATGTAATAATTTTGTTCTTTTCTTAAAAAAAAAAAGCATGATAAAATCTCAATCACTCCTTTGCACTTAATTATTCTCCTCATAAACATGCACCATTAATTAAGTATTAAGTTAAGTTAGATATAAAAAACACGGTGATAGATATATATTACCTTACCATTAAACAACCGAACATGTTATTATCTGACTCATATAACTATATAAAAAAATTAAAAAAATTCTTATAACTTATAATAATAAAAATATTAAACGGTATTGAATTGAAGTGATATTTAATATTAAATAAATTTAATTAATAATAATTTAATTTAATTGATGTTTAATTAAACGATATATCATATTTTAAAGATATTATTTTTATAATTATAAATTTAAATGATATTTATGTTTTATAAACTCATTTTCTTTGAAAAACGCACCTAATCTACTCATAGTATCATGATCGAATTTTAAACTGATAATATTGAACTTTTAAAAAATTTTAAGTTAAACAATATTTTAATAATAAAATACGTGACGGGAAGAATTCAGTGCAAAGTATGGTGGTATACACATAAAGTTTCTTCCTTGTAATCCCACTCCACTGTCTTACTTAGAAACACAAGGTTAATTTTGAGTCCAAAAAGCAGCTTGTGAGTTAGATGATTGTCCAGACTTATAAGCAGCACTGTTGCCTTACTCTTAGTTAATGTGAGACTTAACATCTTCTCTCCACATCGGCTAGAGTCTGGATTTACGACACGAGGGCCGATGGGAGAAAAAAGAAGCCAAGAGCTTAGCTCTAATACAAACTTAGAAACACAAGCTTAACTCTAAACCCAAAAACTAGCTTGTGAGTTAGAAAGTTGACCAGACTTATAAACAGCACTGCTGGCTTACTCTTAACCAATGTGGGACTTAACAGTCCTTAAACAAAACTGTATATTAACGACATAAAATTAATTTATTTACATAAAAAGCTTAATATTTGAGTTTTATTGTGTATAATTTTTTAAAAAATTACAAAAATATCAATTTTAAAATTTATAATAATAAAAATATCATTATAATAAAATTTAATAAGTTTAATTAAACGATATTAAATATTAAATGGATTTAAATAAATATAATTTAATTAAACTATATATAATATAAAATAACATACTAAATTTTTTTAATAGTGAATATATAGATGTAAAGCAAATTGATAGCTAGATTCTTTAGAAATTGGAGACCATTAGTGTAATAGTATAAATTTACATACCCAGTACATGCAATAAGTTGTTCAAGAAAAAAACTTGGTCTTTGCTGGCTTGTATTACTGAATTTGGATAATCCAAATTGATATTAGTCAAAGATTTGAAGCATATATATGCCTCTTTGGCTAAAATATAGTTCAAGAAAAATTTATTGTAGTCGTAGCGTGGTTGCTATTAATTTGGAATAGTCACTAGCAACTTTGAATTTAATACCAAAATAAAAAGTATTTGTATTTAAATTTTGAAATAAACCTTAAATGCTTAATATTATTAATAATTACAGTTAAGTTTACACTAACTTTAAATTCAACGGTGAAAGAAAAAGTCTTTGTATTGAAAATTTAAAATAAATCTTAAATGACGTATCCTAATGTTATTGATAATTATAAATAAGTTCACATAACTTCGTATAAAAAACTAATCTATTAATTAATTATAATTGTGATATATTTGTGATAAATAATAATGCTCATGTTAAGAAAATTATAACCTTTTTTTGTAATTAGAATATTTGGAAGCAAAACAAGAGGAAGGAAGTTCACTAAGGTATGATTGTATCAGATAATTAGAAGAGAAGATTACATTATTATTTTATCAAGCAAGCAAGAAATAAGGATGATACTATTTAATCAAGTATTTAATATGCCTCACAAAATGTCTTGGGATCATTTTACTTTTAGTATTATAGATTATAAAGTATATCTTTTAGTCATTTTTTCTCTTAAAAAAGTTCATTTAGTTTTTTCTTATGAAAAAATATATATTTAAAGACTTTGGATAAAAAGTTTTAATAATAAAATAATATTTTGAAAATATCAAATATTCTTTCTTAACATTTTTTTCATAAGTTAAGGAATAAAAGTGATTTTTCTGTAACATGATAGACTAAATGATATTAAGGTGACGTTTGATTCGTGAAATAGAATCAGAATGAGAATAGAATAGAATGTAATGGAAAAGAAACAATGTTTTTTGGTTTAACCATTGGAATCAAGCTCGGAATCTGAATTACAGTGTTTGGTTTGCCATTGAAATGAAATGAAAAAAACTATAAATTACTTTAATACCCCTACATTTAGTAAAGTTCAAATAATGTTATTTAATTATTTAATTAAAAAGAAATATATTATTAAAATTATTATTTTTCTAAATAGGGTTTAAGGTTTTAAGGTTTATGATTTGGGATTTAGGGTTTAAGGATTTAGGATTTTGGGTTTAGGGTTATATTTATGGGTTAAGGTTTAGGGTTTTAGAATTTGGGATTTTGGATTTAGGGTTTTAAGATTTGGAATTTGGGGTTTAGGGTTTAAGGTTTAGGGATTTAAGGTTTAGGGTTTAGGAATTTTGGATTTAAGGTTTAGAGTTTTGGGTTTTGAGATTTAAGTTTTAGGGTTTAAGGTTTTAGGGTTTTGGGTTTTGGGATTTAGGTTTTAAGGTTTAGGGATTTGGGATTTGTGATTTGTGATTTAGAGATTTGGGGTTTAAGGTTTAGACTTTAAGGTTTTAGGATTTGGATTTTGAGTTTTGGATTTTGGGTTTTACGTTTGAGGATTTAAGATTTGAATTTAGGGTTATATTTTAAGTGAGGGTAAAATTGAAAAAAAAAAGTTTAGATGGAAATAGAATCATGATTCCTAAACGGGAGAAGAAATTGTGATTCCTTCTCCTTTAGTAATCGATTCTATTCCGTCCCCTCATTCCGCCCAACCAAACATACAAAATAGAAGAAATCAATTCTAATTCTTTTCCATTCCCTCCAACCAAACATCACCTAATAGTTTTAGCAAAATATTAGTATTTTTCTTCTCCAAATGTCTAGTCGGATTTATAGAACCGCAAGTCAGAATATAGAAAGTGATAAAACAAGAGAGATGACAACATTTATGTTGTATGACACTTTGAAATATACATGCCAATGAACTTATTGAGGAGCTTTAAGGGATACAATACAAGGCAAAACCAAAAACGTCTTAATACAAGTATAAATATTCTACCTCCTAGGCCTAGCTAATGTTACAATCTAAAGAATTTTCTGTTGATCCCTCGTTAGAAGAAGCATTGCTATCAAAAAATCTTAGAACATCAGCCTCATCATTTTCATCTTCACTCTCATTACCAGCTCCAAGGTTTCTCCTTTCAACATATGCCCTTGCTTGTCGTCTCTGTAGGCGCAACACATGCATGATAACATCAGGAGTAAGGACCACTTGTGATTGATCATCTCGGCCCCGTCTATTTAACTCCATGATCTGTTATCAGAACAAAAGCAGTGAACACTCATCAACTCATGCATAGATGAGAAGATAAGTTACATTTGGACCCTTTTGAAACTAAATGGAAATTCGAATAGTACCTTTTCAAAATCAACTGGAAGAGGAGGAACATCGATTGCCAGAGGAGCCCAAAGCTTTACATCAGTTTCAATTCCACATGTAGCCAAAAAGGGCATATGGGGATGGGGCTCAAGTTGATTGACAACACGCCGATCACCGACCATCAGACGCACTAAAGTAGCTCCTTTCTTCTTCCAAATGAATATATGACCACAATCAGATCCACTCACAACATAATCGTCACAAGGGCCAAAAAAGTTCACTCCTTTAACTGTTTCTGCATTCCTATGACCCTTGTAAACTTGTGGCTCTTCTATTTTCTTCATGTCTTTAAGGGGTGCTGAAGATGGTGAGGGTCCCAAGCCCATACTTTTCTGAAACAGATAAATGTGTTCATCATTGTAAGACACAAGTAATTCACTACTGTAAGAGTAAGACAATCCCGTGATGTGAACATTGTTGATCTGAATCAGGTGATGTGGGCAAAATATGTTCACAGGTTTATCTAAATTACTTGATGGATCCCATTGGCAGTTTCGAATGTCATATACTCGTGCATACTCATCCGAACCTCCTACAGCCAAGTTATTTGGATTTCTTGGGTCAATTACAATGGTATTCAACCTTATGCCATTTCGATTCTGATTCTTGTTTCCTGTCAGTGACGTACAATGGAAAAGCTTCGTAGCAGAACTACTTCGAAGATCAAACTGTGAGAGAAAAAGAAACAGTGAAACTAAAAGGGAACAAGATATCTTCAACAATGAACATATGATATATTTGACTACATTTTTCAAAATGAACTCATGTAGATTAGGCATACATGTTGAATAAAGCCATCTTCACTGCAACTATAAAGAATATAAGGACTTCCTGGCTCCACAGCAAGTTTGTAAACTCTGCCACGATGCTTCCCCAACTTTTTCGTTTTTACGCGCCCATCCTCCCAGATTTCACCAAGCCTTATCTGCAAGGAAGGAACCATTAAAAGGGTAAAGAACTAATAGAGAGATTGAAACTGCCAAAAACCTATTTTTGTTTTTACGCGCCCATTTTTTTCCCATCTAAACAACTTTGGTAACATGCCGCCTTATCTATTTCACCTGTTTACTTGTGTATATTTTCATTAGAAATGCTCAACTATATTACTAACGATTTACATGTAACTAAGGTTAGTTTTAAAACTACTTGATACAACATGTACTGCCCAAGTTCTCTAAGTGTAAAACGAAAGTTGTTACAGACAAGCTTAGTTCATGTTAAAATTCACCTGACCATCTCCAGCAGAAGTTACTATTCTTCGATCATTACTATAAGGCATAATTTTGGTCTGGAATATGTTGTCATGGTGACCAGAAGAATAAGTAAGGGTTCTGGTTTTAGTTGCCCAATTCCAAAACATAACTTCCATGTCATCAGAACCGGACACAAGGAGGTCACCAGCAGAGTTGAACTCTACTGCATTTACACAGCCTTGATGTCCTTCTAACTTCCCATATAGATCCAATCTCTTTACAAAAGCCTGCAACAATAAGCAGAATATATAACTGCACCTTAGCCTCTTGTTTTCTCAACAATCAATATAATCACAAAAAGAGGTATCTTTTACCTTCCTTCACAAATATAATATTATAAGTGGTTCAACAGGTTTGGCTTCACAAATCCATAGCTTAAACTCAAAAAGAGGTATCTTTTAACTTTTTCTTGTTTTATAAAATCATATTCAAAAGGTAATATTTATACTAATATCTTTGTTTCTAAACAAAATTATAAATTTTTTTTTATTTTTTAAAAACATAAATGAGCCAACTCTTGATATATTCAAGACAACTCATTTAAAAAAGAGATAAATTTAACTTAACTCGTATAAAATTTAGATAAGTTAAATTGAGCTATAACTCAATTAAAGCGAACAAAATTTAAGAAAGCTGGTAAAACTCAACTTATTTGACACCTCTACTATTAATAATCTACGAGTGCTTTCTGCTTTTAGATACAATAATGGTATGTTTCAGAAAGAACTACCGGATAATCCCACAAATAAAAGGAACCAACCTGTTCATTAGAAACAGAGATGATGATAGCTATGATCTTACGCGTTGTTTAAGCATAGGTAACTCATAACGCAAAAAAAAGCAAGCCATATAATTGATTCTTTGTGCGACTCGAAAGGTTAATTCAGTTTTCATTCTCTTGAAAATATAAATTTAAAAAATTACGAAAAAACTCGTGTGAAAATAGTGAAATGAGACCGAGAATTCAAATACCTCTGAGGCAGAGAGTCGACGAGAGAAACATTGAGACCGATTGAAACCGATTTCCCTTTTCAAAATATCCGCAAACCCAATTTTAGGTTCCATGTGCCAGAATTTCAGTAGCTTTTTGAGTTCAATTATTTTGTGCAAGGACACAGATAATTATTGGGTTGGGTGGAGGGAGGCGAGAGGAGAGAGAGATGGGGATTTTTGTTGAAAGAGGTATACGGTACGTGGCCTTCGAGAGTGAACAATGGAGAAGGAACGTCCACTATGTCCCCTAAAGAAAAATGCAAAAGTTGCATAAGTAAGCTTGTCCTTTTTTAATTTTTTTTTATTTAGATCATAAAAACAATATAACGTCTTATCCTTTAATATCACAAAACTCGTGGTTTTGTTATAATTGATGTGGTGTGATTGAAAAAAATGCGATAGAAAATGCATAATTATATTTAATTAAAAATTATTATATTAATTATAATTATGATAAATTTATTATATATAAAAATATTCTTAATATAACTAAATAAATTAAATTACATTTTCCAATGAAGTAAATAATTTCATGAAACAAGCCTTTCTTATGTTCATTCTCTCTTATTCATTTTTTTTAATTTTCATTTCAAGAACCTTTTTCTATCTTTTTAATAATTTATTTGTTTTTGTTTTATATTAATCTAATAAGGAAGGTGCAATCTACTCTAATGGTAATTTAGTATTTAAAAATAGTTCTTTTTTTTAATTACTAAAACGAACATACAAGTAAATATATTTTTTAATTAATTTTCACTTTTATTAGTAAGAAAAATCTATTACTATTATGCCTATGATAGGTGGTTATCGAGAATAAAATTTTCTTTACTAATTTAAAAAAAAAATCTAGCGGTGATAAATATTTTATAAAACTTATATAGAAAGTGTAAGATGGAAATATTCAAACTTTTCCTCTTTATGTTGAGCTTATGTAATTAAAAGTTGTGTAGTCTTGGGAAAAAAAGGAAGAAATGGATAAGGATTTGCCTATCTTTGTGTATGTTTTTTTAAACATCTAATTAGGGGCTTTTAAAATGGAGAAAAAGATGATGGGTTCTTTGATTGTTATTAAAATATTATATAAATTTTATAATTATTTAGTTATATATACGAGGGTTATATAATATTTTTTAAATAAATACTTTAATCTTATAATATATAAGTTAAATACTACTAATTCTATTATTAAGAAAAATAAATATTTTTAGTTTTATAATTTATTAAAATAAACATTTTAAGTACATCAAATGTATAAAAAATAGGACTTATAGTCTCTTTTATAAATTATGGAACTGTAAGTATCTAACTCAAAAATTATGGATTATAATGTTGTGTTTGGTTGGAGGGAATAGAAAAAAATCAGAATTGATTCTTTCCATTTGTATGTTTGATTGGACTGAAAAATGAGTCACGAATGAAATCGAATCCTAGAGGAGAATGAATCACAATTCATTCTCCGCCTTTTGGATTCATGATTTCATTCTCATCTCAATTTTTTTTTCCAATTTTACTCTCACCCCAAATATAACCCTAAACTCAAATCTCAAATCTCAAATCTCAAATCTCAAATCTCAAATCTCAAATCTCAAATCCCAAAACCCAAAACCCTAAATCCTAAATTCCAAAACCCAAAACCCTAAATAACAAAACCTAAAACCCTAAACCCCAAATCCCAAAACCCTAAAACCTAAATTCCAAAACCCTAAATCACAAATCCCAAAGCCCTAAATCCTAAACCCCAAACCCCAAATCGCAAAACCTTAAACCCTAAACTCTAAATCCCAAATCTCAAATCCTAAAACCCTAAATCCTATTTAGAAAAATAATAATTTTAATAATATATATTTTTTTAAGTAATAATTATTTAGAAAAATAATGATTTCAATAATGTATTTTGTCTGACGAAAATAATAATAATTAAATGATATTATTTAAACTTTACTGAATATAGGGTTATTAAGGTAATTATAATTTTTTACATTCTATTCCAGTGACAAACCAAACAATGTAATACTAATTCCTTATTTGATTCGAGTGATCAAACTAAACAACATTGTTTCCTTTCCATTACATTACATTCCGATTTCATTCTATGAACCAAACGACACCTAAGTGTCTAATTTAAAAATTATGAGACTATAAATGCCCAATTAAAAAATTATAGAACCTAAATGCTCATTTTAAAAAGACTATAGGACCTTTCTAAGAACTAAACTTTTTAAATTAAATAATTAAAACATTTCTTGTACTCAACATCTTCAAAAATGTACGAATTTGATCAAAGTCAAATAACCTAACTCAAGTTATATAATTTTCTCACTATGATCGAATTTGTTTAGATTTAAAATTTTTAGAACGAATCTATTATAGATAAGATCGATTCTTAAAACTAAAATTTTCATATTATGATTCAATTCATACTCATATTATATTATTTATATTATTTTTTATTTTCATATAATAATTTTATTTGATAAATATATATATATTATAAAACTAACAACGTTTTTTTTATGTATCATGTCACTTCCTATACTTTTTTAAATTTCAATTAATCATTCTTTACTTTCTTAATCTAACTCAATAATCCTATCTAACCCTAGAAGATTAAGAGTAACAAACCAATATTAATATTTTTTAAGTAATACAATAATACTCATCATCAATCATCAATTAATATTTTTTTATGGATAACTCATTAGTTACATTTGAAGATATTATATAGACACATATAAGTCATATTATTTATGTAATCACATTTTTAATGTTTAAATTAAATATTTGTTTATGCTTAAATTGATATGAAATTAAATAATAAATATTTGTGTTAGTTTTTGGACTATTTGGAATTTAAAATTGAATACGTGATATTTATATAATTATTTATAAAAAAATTAAATCCTTTTAAATCTTAATTTAATTAATTATTAAGGTAAAATTTAATTGAATAGTTGTTTAGTTTTATTGTGACGTAGGACGGAATCGCAAGTATATGAATAATATGGAAGCACTTAGAAAATAAGAAATAGATAAGCAAAATTTAGACTAGCCATACTAAAAGGTTATTGTATTTTTGTTATAAAATAAATACAAGGAAATTATTATCTAGGTAAATACTCTAACAAATCTAGAATATGATAAGTCTAATAATAATATCTATATTTAAATTAATACTCTAGAAATTAAATAGTAAATATATTCATCTATGTCAAGGATAAGACGATTTCAACTTTCAAACGGAAGAGAAAAAAATTATACCTAGAATATTAAAAATAAGAGAAAAGGAAAGAAGAAGACTTCTTTAATATTTATAAATGAATTCTTTTATAGGATGTTAATGCATGAAATTGACTTACCTATTTATAGTCCAAAAGTCTCTTCCCAAAATTAATACAAAAGCAATATGAACTTAAGATATATAAGAAAAATTATGAACGTAAGATATAAATATAAACATTTTATTTATTTAACTTTGTCCCGCATCTTTTCCCTCTATTTATTAAAATTTGTCTTCAAGTTTTCTTTAAATGAGGATAATAATACTTGTAGTATGTATGGATCTTCAAAATTAGTTCTTGTGGTTGCTCCACTTCCTTGAATTTGAAAAACAATATTAACTATATATTATCTACATTCTCACCTTCAAAATTAATCTTTTCAATAACTTTTGAAATATTAAAATATGATTTGGTATCTTGAAGATGATTTGACAACTCTTATTTCTTTAGAAAACAATTGGTTATTATGTCAAATAATTAATTACCTTTGAAAGTAGTGAACATACTTGACTCATTAACTTTAAAAGCATCCACAAATATCATGATATGTGAATTTTGTTTTATGAAAATAATTTTGAGATCTGGAACTAACTCGCCTTGTGAAGAGATTTATTCTTCAAGATGTTCCTTCTAAATATACATGATTTGTAACATAGGCTTATTGGCCTTAGTACTTATTATTTTTGTCTTTGGCTAAAAACATCTCAATAACATGCTTTCAATAGATTGTTCTTTAATTTTTAAAGCTTTAGGTGAGTTTTTTTTACGATTCATATTTGACAATGTGTTGGATCATCTTTTTCATTTGGACAAGATCTTGATTTTATATTAGTCCATAATTTTTTTTGTTGGATCATAATGAAGGGTGATCGTAAGTTAGTTATGTTGGTTTTTGAATCATTTTATAAGTCAACTTTATCTTGATAGTTTTGGAAAACCTAAAACCTTAACCGACCTACAACCACAAAAAATCAAGCTTCAAGCCAACCTATAAGGTTGGCTTAAGAGAAGTTGGTTTGGCGGTTTTTGACCTATACTCATAATATGATACAAGAGTCTCTTATGATTAAAATGGAGAAAAATATCATATAATTTAATTTGAAAGTTATTATTATAAGATATTTTATTTTCTTAATCTTATCACTTAGAAGAGATAAGATGATTCTAATAGGTATTATGTAACTATATAATTGTAGTTATTTTAAAATTAATTATTAAAAAATTTCTACAAAATAATTATAGAAAATCAAAGAAATTAGAGTATGCTTAACAATTAACTTCTAAGAATAGAGATGAGAGTGTGTCTTAATTAGAATATTCTAGAGTAATAGGAAGTCTTATGAACTTGATGAGTTGTATAAGATTGGACATAGCTTATGAAGTAGGTAAACTAGATAGATATACCAAGCAATTTAGAATTTGATCGTTGGAAAGGTATCATAAGACTACTTACATATTTAAAATACACATTTAATTATGGATTGCACCACACAAGATATCCAACTATATTAGAAGGGTACAATGATACAAAATAGATATCTAACATGAAAGACTCAAAGCTTACTAAAATTATTAATTTAAAGACTTTGAACTAAATTTTGGACCAATATGGGAATGACTGTAATGAGATATGAAAAGTAAAATGTGAATGATAATAATGATTGTGAGTGTTAGATTGAGAATCCTTATTAATTAGGTTTAGATTTTATAGATTTTAATAAATTCAAAATTATAAGTACTTTATAAAATAATAATTAAAAATATATTTAAAAAATTAATATATATTAATATTACGAGTACAACTCGATTTATTCAATTTTGATAAATTTTAGACCTCTAATCCAACCAACAAGATTTATTTTGATATTTTTAAATTTATTTAAACCAAACAACATCTAAAAAATATTGGTTTTGATTTTATCTTATATTAGAATTAATTGGTTGGATTATGAAAAAATATCCAATCCTAATTATAATCTTATAAAAAGGCATAGTTAAGATAAAGGTTGACTTTTCAAAATAATGGAGAGGTAAATTGTTTTTAATAAAAACAAAGAGCTTTGTCATTAAAGTGTAAATTTTTTGAAAAAATAATAAATATAACATTTTAAATTTTTATGTTTATTTCATATTTTTTTAATTATTAAAAAGATATAATTAATTATTTTATTTCAAACGTCGTTCAATATTATTACGGTGATACTTTTATTGTTATAAATTTTAAGAGTGTTGTTTTTTATAAATTTTAAAAATTTTGTTTGTTATTAAAGAAACATTTCTTTATAGATTATAACATGTAGAAAAAGTCTATATATCTCAAATTTGAGATAAACCTTAAACAATATAACACATTATTATTAATGAGTACAATCAAATCTATATAATTGTATATAATGAAAACTATTATGTCAATTATAATTGTAATATATAACAATGATTTAACATATATTGCATTTAAAAGCTTAGATTATACCCTGCTTGGACGTTTAAAAAATAGAAGGGAAATTATGAAGGAGGAAATCCACATACATCTAAATCCAAGCTCCTTATGGATTATGGTTAATGAATATAATGACTAACACCATGCAATAAAGCTAAACATGATTCTTAAAAAGTATCTCATTATTCACAATTGAAGAGAAGACTCGCATGTATCCTATACTCTTTGGAAAGGAATACAATTTATTCAATATTGGTTTTAATTAGATGTGTGATCCATAAAAAAATGAAATAGATGCATATAATTATCAAAAACACTTAACACCGAAAAGCTACAAAATCCACACGGCCATGCGCGTGTGTGTAATACTAAAATTAGCTGCCTGAATGAATTTGAAATCAGAAAAAATCAAAAGGTATATGATAACTGTATTTTATATAGTTATTTTCATATATTTTATTAATTATAATTGCTATGTTCTTAATGATTTTAGTATAATAAATTAGTATTTACTGTTTTTTATATATTTTAAGAAAATTAAATAATTTGTATCGAAAACGTACTTAATTGCAAATTTGTGTCCAAAAATATAATTTCAAATAAAAGTGTGTTTAATTGCAATTTATAAAAGTCGAAAATATAATTTAAATTAAAATCGGGCTTAATTTTAATTATTAAAAGTTTAAAAAATTAATTTAAATTAGAAAAAGGCTAAACTGTAATTAAAGAAAGTTGAAAATGTAATTTGAATTAAATTTGTGGGCCAAAATGCAATTAATTAAAGTTTAATTTTCTGCGCAGGTGAGAAGAATGACAAACTGTAGGTTATTCATGATTTAGGTTAATTAGCAATTGTATCACTAATCAATTAAACAGTAAGAAAACATGGGAAGTTTTAAATAGACCAAACCTTCTAAAGCTAAAATTAAGAATTCAAAAATTGTTTTAAATTATGAAAGTAATTTAAAACTTAAAAAATTGATTTTCATTCATGATATGTTTAATTAAATTGTAAGCTAGTGGTGAGGATAATATCATGATCACATATCTCTCATAATTGTTGTGCAATTCTCATTTACTATTTTATGTTATTTTTGTTTCTTCACAATCATCAAAAACTCTATTTTTCTAAATTTAATTAATTTATTAATAAACCATTAATTAAGAGTACAAATTATTAGAATTCGTATAGATATGACAATCTTTTTTCTTAAATTACTTATTACTTATACGTGATCACGTATAATTACATGTGCTCAAGCCTGTAAAGTTTTTAACGTTGTTGTCAACAATTATTTTAACAATTATTCTAATAATTACTTGTTTTTTTAATTTTTTGCTTTAGTTTACTAACTTTTCTTACTCTTAATTCTTAGGAGACTATTAGATACAATAAAAAACCACTACAATTTGAGATCAAGACAATCGATAGACCCACTACAAGGGAATATGACATAATATTTTTTTAAGTGATTCAACATCGGAGAAAGAGGACATGGTACTGGTTGATCTAACCCTTAAGAAGCTAGCAATAACAAACAAGGTCAACAACCCTTATGTATCATATACCTCAACTTGGAGGTAAGTTTTGAACTTAAATTTAAACTAACACATTTATTACCTATTTTCAAATGTAACTAAAGAAAATCCAAACAAATACTTGATAGAATTCAATGTAATCTACTCTAGTATAAAATCAATTGGGATATAAGTTTAGGCCCTTTTTCATTCTCACTTGCTATCAATGCCAAGGAATGGCTTTATTAACTCATTTTAGGTACCATCGCCACATGGTTGATATGAAAATATTATTCTTGAAGAGGTACTTTCTAACCTCCAGGATCACACTTATTAGAAAAGATATCTGTGATGTATGACAATTCAATGGGAAAATAATATATGAGTAGTGGGAGAGATTTAAGTGGTAATATGCCTACTGTCTCCATCACGAAATCAGTGAGTAGGTTTTTCTCCAATATTTTTATGAGGGATTAATGTTAATAAAGAGAAACATGTTAGATATTGTTAATGGAAGAGTATTAGTAAACAAATCCCGAAATGAGGCAAGAAAATTAATTATGATTATGGCTGTCAATTCTCAATAATTTGCTACCCATAAAAATCCATAAGGCAAGGTAAATGAGGTAAGCACTAACTCTTACCTTGAGCAATAAATGAATAATCTTACTACTTTGGTATAATAGTTGGCTATTGGATAGGTTAAAACTTTTGGTATATGCTCTAATGAAAAATTGTATTGACAGATGTCCTACTCTTTAAAAGAATAACTAAGAACAAGCTAATTTTATTATAGGATTTAAGGCACAAAGGCCCAAGTATGATCATTATTCTAATACTTATAATGTAGAATGAACGAATCATCAAAATTTGGGATATTTAGGCAACAATCAAGCATCTTTCAATAACCAATCTAGTTTTCCTAATTAATCTTAGGCCATCCAAGCAATATCAACTAAGATCACAACCTCCCCAACAACCTTGAGCTAAGTCTTTGAAAGAATTTATCATTACTTTAGTAACTAACAATGTTAAACAAGTTCTCAAAAATATTAAACCAAATGAGAGGATTAGTAAAAAAGAAAGAGCCTAGGAAAGAAAATACCATCCCACGAGAAGCTAAGGTGGCACATAAGGTAATATTAAGTCATGACTTTTTTTCCCTTCTAAATTTTTTTAAGTATCATGATGATTGAACTATTATTAGAAAGGCACTCAAACAAATGAAAATACTTTAAAACTCAAATTTATTTTTGATAAATTATAATACATGTCAATTTTCTTTTGTAATACATTAACTCATATAAGAACCAAACTACACATATGTATATAATATTTTAAATTAAAAAATATTTTTTTGTATAAAATTAAATACATAATTATTAATAGCACCAAATATAATTATAATAAATAAATACACATATATTTTAATTGAGGATATTAAAAATTTTAATTTTAAATAATTTTTTATTTATAATTTATTTACATTAAAATTCTATTTTTTATTTTCACATCAAATTATTTTTAAAAAATACATAATATTTAAAATATTATGTAAGAAAAATAGATGTAAATATCATTTAATTTAGTGGCTATTCTTTCATCAAAAGATATTTTTACTTTATTTTTCAATATTATTATTTTGGATAATAATTATTTTTTTAAGAGATTAATGATTTAGTGTTTTTATATTTTTGTATTTTTTTATTTCTTTTATACAATTAAATACTTACATATATGTGTACATACTTTATATATATATATATATATATATATATATATATATATATATATATATATATAACTTTAAAAAATTATAAAATATATTATAAAAATATTTTATAATATTATTTTAAATTTTATATTAATGTGAGTTATACTTTTTTTAAATAATTATCTAAAAATATAAACTAATTTCAAAGACAGAGTCACTATTACAAAAGAGACTATTAAAATCGGTTAAAAACAAACTTTAAATTTTAAATATTTTTTTTACAAAATTTACTCATTTTCTATTATACTAAAATTAAAACCTGTATTCGATCACTACATAATAGCAGAAAAATTACCATGATGTTGTACTATGTTATTCAAGATCATCATATTCTTTTCCTGATGTTATAATACAAAACCTACATATATAATACAAAATGTTTTACACATAATATACAAAAAAATGAATAATAAGTGCGTAGGATAAATAAAAAAACTTATAGAGTAATGAAGTGACAAAACGAAGGAAATGAAAAAAATAGTGTTTTGTAAGTGAGAAATAGGTATAAAACATTTGAGTATTTTACTCAAAAAAAATAGAGGATCTAAAAGATAAGTTAGAAAGAAAGAAAACTCACTAACCGGCGCTGAAATTGTGAATGTAGGTGGTCGGAAAATGAGAAAGAGTGGAGGAGAAGTGGATGGGGTTTTGGATTTTTGAGAGTTATGTATCACTTGGAATAGTTTCTATCTGGGAAAGAAAGAAGAGAAAAGAAAATATCCACGTGTGTAGCGTTGGTTCTACATGTCAACCGACGCTACACACGTGGATAGCGTCGGTTCACCAAGTCAATCGATGTTATGTCCTACGTGTAGCATCGATTCCACACATCAACCGACACTATGTGTAGTGTCGGTTCTACACCCAACTAACTTTAAATTCATTATAAGTCAATTTTTTTTAAAAAAACCGACTTTACATATCGACTTAAATGTCACATTTTGTTATAGTGAGTGCATGCATTTGTATCCCACTTTCTCGCCTCTATATCTAATATATACACTAATGTGTTTAAATTGTTTGTCCATTTAAGAAGATTAATTCATTCATTTAAGTCTGCTTATAAATATTCATCTAATTTCCAAACGAATCATGGGTTGATGGCATCAAGTTCATTTAGAGATATAAAATACTTATAATTCCAATTCTTTAGAGTACTAGTAGTATAGTTATTTCATATATATATATATATAATTTTTCTACTATATTAACCTATAAATGTTTGAAATTGTGTATTTAAATATCATTTTCATTCGAATTAATATCAGAAATACCTCTAAGTTTTAAGGAATCTTCAAAAATACTCAAAAATTTGAAAAATACCCTTGAAAATATAACAAAATTTAAATCTAATGGAAATAAATAGTAACATTTAATATCAGAAATATTCCTAAGGTTTCAAAAAATACAAAAATATTCCTAAAGTGGAAGAAGAAAAAATAAACCAAGAAATAATAGATATAGAAAGAGAAGACATCTCAGAATGTTTTTCAAAAGAAATGGTAATAAATAAAAAGAAATTTGAATAAATTCAAAAGAAAAAGTTAAATCTTAAAGAAGGAGATGAATTTAATTACCTATCATTTTTATTAAGAAAATTATTTCTTAGGAAAAATATAATTTATTATGGCATAAGTAATAAAAAAATGAGTATTAAGATTACAGATGCAAAAGAAATGTATAATATACCATTAATTGATAAATAAACTATATTAAATAAGCTATCAAAAATTCCTCATAAAGATAAAGAAAAAGATTGGATACATCAACTTAAGAGGAATTTAAATATTAATAAAAACTCATTTTATAAAAGGAATAGATACACCAATAAAAATAGTATTGTTAAATAACAAAATAATAAATAGGTAATATGCCTTATTAGGAATTATCCATGATAATTTAGGATACCAAAATTTAAAATTTACAGCATATTCTAGATTTGCTATTAATATACATGATAAAAATCTAAATCAAGTATTAAGTTTAGCTTATGAATTTGAAAGAGAAGATTTAATGAAAGAAAGAATCATCAATTTTCAATACATTATTCAGTAGCATATTCTTTAACAAATAGTTATAATAGTTCAATATAATATTTCAATACATGGAAAAAATGAATTTATAGAAATAGACAAAACTTTTAAAGAACATGGACAACTAAAAAAACCAAAAATACTAACATATTTTGAAAATACCAGAAAAATGAAAATTAGATATTAAAGAAAAACCCTTGATAACAGGATGAAAAATTAATGTTAAAAATAATAGCATGCCAATATTTACTTTTATAGACTATGAAGGAGAAACTTATAACCAAGAGAAAGTTAAAAATCTATAAAATGAAGTCAAAATAATGAAGGCATTAGTTCATGATTGTATATTAGGAAAAAATAATATTTAGCAATAAAATAAAAAAATATGCATTTTGAAATAAATGGAAGCCTAGTAGGTGTAGTAAAAAATCAAGAAATATTATTTGAAAGTGTACAATTATTAACAAAGGAAATGGATTTAGTTTAAGAATCAAACACAAAATATTTACAGAAAATAATAGATATACAAAAAGAATTACTAAAGTAAATAAAGAAATGTGGTTATAATAAACTACAACAAGATATGCATAATGAATTTTCATAATTAAGAAAAGATGTATATCACATACATAGGAATAATGAAATAATAGGTTATAAATATGATCCCTTAGAAGGACTAAAAGAAGAACCACCTTATAGATCATATTTCCTTATTCCTAAAAATGATCAAAGGAAAAATGAGGAACAATCTAAGAACAAAAAGATAATTCCAATTTAAGGGAATATAGAAAATATTTAGAAAGAAAATTCATAGACCCTAAAAATAGAGATATAGAAACATTGGTCAGTTTATTGAAATTAACCAATGAAGAAATAAAAGAACATTATAATGAAAAAAATTGTACTAATAAAGAAGAGGATGATATGACAATAATTAGTGAAATTGATTCTGACTTAGAAAATATGACCTCAAAAGGTCATATGAAACCAATTTTATTACCAATCCCTTACCAAGAAGAAACATATGACCTACATAGAAGAGAAAGAAATAGGCAAAGAACAAAAAAATGTGATACCACAGATAGAAGAAGACAACTACCTAAAATGGAAGAAGGGTTGCATTGGGGAACTAGAGGTAGTATTCCACCAAAGTTCAAACTTCATGATAATTATAAGTATGAACTTCTAGATTTAGACTATATAAGAGATGAAAAAAGCCTTAGATGAATGAGCTAGTGGAACGAATATGCTCATACAAACTTCTCAAACTACCCAAACAAATCCTTCAACCTGTAGAGTGCTTATACCACATAAAATGACAAGGAATGTTAAAATTTGGTTTTCAAACTTAACATATCAACAAAATTTGTTAATGCAAGGAAATGCTTCCACAGGAAGGGAATACTTGAATACAGTAATAAATGAAATATACAAATAATTTATTGGAGAAGATAAAAGAAGGACTATCAATGAATCTAATGAAAATGAAATCAATGAAGCTAAATGGCATCTAACAAATATGGAAATTTATAAAATGTGTTACATAGATTCTTTTAAATGTGAATATGAAATGTATTATCATAAACTACCACTTGATGAGTGCTCAAAAATTACTAAAATTACCATGATTTTATGCACGTTAATTGATTAAAAAGATATATATTTATACGATTTTATCATATATTTATATAAATCTATCTTTTCAGAATCACAGGTATTTTTATTTTTTTTAGGTATTTTTGCTTAAAAAAGTAACTTAAAGACTAAAAAAAATACCGGAGGCAATACATCACAAATATATTCATAAAGTAAATGAGGAAAAGTCAATAAAGATGAAAAATTGGACAAAATGGGTTAAAATGGTAAAAAAATGCAAAAAAGAGGAAATCATGCACGTAGCCGCGTCGAGCAATGCGTGCGCCTCGCTCGCACAATGCCCATTTGCACGCGCCCATGCCCAGTCCACATGCGCCTGCTCTCCATTCCACGTGCGCCACCGCGTCTCACCTACCAATGAAGTCAACTAACGTCATCATTCACCTACTACGTGTTTCCTTCATTTTTTAATCATTTTTCCACCCACTTTTTCTTTTTCTCTTAATCTATAAATACTCTCATTCTCTACACCTCAAACACACCTAAAAAACATCTTTTTCTATCTCCTTTTCTTATTTTTTAGTTTTTCTTAGTTTTAGAGTTCTTCTCTTTTTGAGAAGAACTAATTATGTTTTTATAATTTATTTGTTTTTTGATTCAATAAATGGAAATGAAAATTTCATTTAGAGATTTTCCAACAATAGGAATAACATCAAATTATTGTAAGGATTTTATTTTCTTTGCAGTTATTTTTTATGTTTTATTCTTATATGTTATATTTAATTTTTCTGTGATTAAATTTAACTTTGCTGGCTATTTGTAAACATGATATAATAATAACGTTGTAATGCTTGCGAAATATTAAATAGGTAAAAATCTCTAAAATAAATTGATTTTGTTTTTATTCAAGATTTTATATTAATAATGTTATAAAGAAATATATTATTTTTCATTACAAACTTAAATCTGAAAATTAGATTTTAAGGTTTAGTTATCTGGTCTCATTTAGAGTAGTGTTCTTTTATTTGTTGGTACAATCGTCCGGTAGTTAGAGTAAAGCTCTATTTCAAAAGTTTTTATAAGAATTATTATCTGAAAATGTATTGACAACATGTTTTCAATAATGGTTTTAAAACTTGAAAGTTAGTGCTTGGATAACTATATTCTTAGGGTTAATTTGGACACCTTGAATAAAGTTTAAATTGTCTAACCCCACCAAATGTGTCATTTAAATGGTTCATTTTCAATCTCTTAAAAAAGGAATTAATTTAATTAATCAAATTAGTTATCAACTCCACCCATAGGTGTTAATTGATTTGTTTAGTTAACAAAAGATATCTAACCCCATCAAAGGTGTCATTCATATTGAAAAGTGAGAATCAATAAATATCAATTTATATCTTTAATAACCTAAATAATATGAGCAAGCATAATCAACTTAGTTATTATATCCATAAATACTCCACTATTGTAAAAGATAAAATTTGCATAAATATTTATTGAATCTGTATCTATGTTTATTTTTATGTTATTAGATTAGAAACACAAAAACCCCAAATATCGTGATAGGATGTTTACGATTTAATTTCGTTTTTAAAAGTTTGAATAATAAATTAAAAACCACATATATTCCTTCCTTAGATCGAACTTAGGAGTATATTTATCATTTTCTACGAAATGATTTGTGCACTTGCGAGAGTTTTATAAATATAAAACCAAAGTATTGGCATAATCAGTGTTGTCTGTTCTACTTCATCAAGTTTTTGGCGCCGTTATGAAATTTTGATAAGAAACCTTAAAGATTGGATCATTATTAAATGTCAAGAAAGAAAAGAATATAAACACATTAGAGGAAATAATAAAATCTGTTGTGATACAAGAGATTTTAGAATACCAGGAAAATATGGTTATAATATAAAATCTTATAAACAAAAATATAAAATTATAAAAGATTTAAAAAATATAAATTCAGAAAAATAAATTTCAAAAAATATAAAAGAGATTTAATAGAGAAAACTGGAAGAAAAGATATTTTAGAAGAAAAAATTATAAACCTCCTGAAAAAAGAAATTATTTCCTTTCAGAAAAGAAAAAATTGAAGATGTTGGATCTGTAATGAAAAATGACATTATGCTAACGAATTTCCAAGCAGAATTCAATAAAAAAAAGGAATTTCCACAAAAAATAAAAATCTTAAAAGAAGTTTTCAAAATGGAATTAGAACCAATCGAGGAATTTGTTATAGATGATATTTATAGTATCTACCTATTGGAAGAAAATGAGGAAGAAATAAATGATTCATAATATAAACACTCAAATTTTGTATATTATTCATCATAAGATGAATGATTTGTATAATATTACAAATCCAAATATTACTTACATTAAAGTAAGACTAAAATTTAAAGGCTATAACACTTATCATTTACATGCATATATAGATGAAAGAGCTAGTATGTGTGTAGTCAGTAGATTTAATTGTAAGAATTGCTAAGAATACTACAATACAACTTAATAAGGTATTAAAATATACTGATATAATGATAGGAGGAGAAAATTTTCACATTCCTACCATATATCAACATGAAACAGGAGTAGATTTGTTAATAGGAAATAATTGCCTAAACTTATATCAACCGTTCATGCAACATTTCGACAAAATAAGTTTTACAACCTTAGAAGGAGATACTATCTATGTCTCTAAAATAAGAAAAGCTTTAACTATCTTAAACCTAACCTTTATGCAATAACATAAAAAGTGAAAACGTGGTGAGATAGTAGACAAAAAAATCTTATTTAGAAAATATTTCATTAGATATAGAAGAGAAACAAAACTCTTTTCTAAATGAAATATAAGAAGACAAAGCCCTAATAGGCATTAGAAAACTATTAAAAACAGTTAGCTTAGAAAATCCTTTGGATTCAAAAATAAATAAATCTAAAACAATAGTCAACATAAAATTAAGAGATTCTAACAAGATCATAAGAGTAAAACCAATGATTTATACTCCATAAGACAGGATATTTGAAAAAAAAAATTCAAGAAATTTTAGATTTAAAAGTCATAATACCAAGTAATTCACCTCACTCTAGTCCAACATTCTTAGTTGAAAAAGAAGCTGAGAAAAGAAGATGAAAAAAGAGAATGGTAATAAATTTTAAAGTACTGAATAAAGAAACCATTGATGATGGATACTTCATTCCAAAAAAGGAAGAACTACTATCATTAATAAAAGGAAATAAATACTTCTTAAGTTTTGATTACAAAAGTGGATTTTGGAAAATAAGACTGGATGACGAATCCCAAAAATTAATGGCATTTAGTTACCCCTAAGAATTAATCCAATCTTTGAAGATGAAAAGGACCAATATAGAATTCTCAGTAAACCACAATGGTTGAGTCTCTACAACTTGGCCAAAAAGTATACCCAAGAACATATTGAAGAAATCGAATTCTATACCACATAAAAGGAATTTCCTATAGGAAGTAAATTCAATATATTAGAAGAAGTTGATCCAATATTTGTGTATAAAGTCTTTCATTTATGACTAATAGAAAATATATATCTAGGAATTTATTTAAGTGAGTTAAATTATTTCTAAGAGAATTTTAAAAGATAAATCAAGAACTTTAAAAGGAAGATTAAAGTAGGTGATAAACTTGTTTATCCTAGATTTTTTAGTTCATTAATGGACTAAAATGAGGAATGATGTATTAGTCCCTACCACTTCATCAAGATAGGGATTTCTAACATAGACGGAGAAGTTCTCAAACAAAGGACACTTCCAAAAAAGGAATTCAACATAGAAAACTTTTGTGTACTAAGAGGTCAAATGTTAGGACAAATTTACTATAAACTTAGGAAGATTGACAATTCTACTGAGATCAAAGTGAATTATTTAACTAGTAAAGTCATCATCATTTCCCACAGTAGCATGACTCTATTAGAAGAAAATGGTGAAAATATTACCAAATATGAAAGCAACTTTAATTATAATAACCTAGAATTGGTCAAGAAACAAGCAAGGTATTTTGCTTCTATGCTAGAAAATATACCAAAGACCACAAATGTATTCTCTATATCAAATACTGAGAAGATGAAGATGCGTCATCATCAACGCCATCCAAGGAATCGTCGACAGAAGACAACAAAAGAAATAAAGATGTAGACTAAACATCTTAGTCGGTAGCATGTGCCAAGGAAAAAAGTAGTGGTTATCCTTTAAAGTAGAAAAAACAGATGAATTATTAAAGTAAGAGTAAAATAATAGTTTTAGTCTTGTAAACAGGGACTTATGTTCTATAAAAGGAACCCTTATTATCATATCAAAACACACACGAACACACAGAATTCTACAGTTATCTACTCTGAAACACTCTAACATAGAAAACCCTTCTATCTAGAAATCTCAAAACCAATAATGTTATACCCAGTAATTATGAGCAGCTAAACACCCCTTTTAAGATTCTTAGTTGACCTTAAGTTGTAATAATTATTATTTTATGAATAAAATGGAGTTCAGTTACTCTTCTTTAGTAAGTCAACTATTAGACACCATTTATGTACAGATGTAAAAGGCTCACCATTATCAGGTGAGCATTGAGGTTTGATCAAAGTTGAGGCATACCAGGTGTAACAAAAGAAGACGAATAGAAGAGAAGACCATTATGGACCCATCAAATTCAAGTATAATAATTAAAAATTTAAGTCAGTTAAGAATCTTGAATGTTTAAATATTTGCTTACAACAAGACATAATATTGCTAAAACAGAAAAATGAAAATTGTTTTTAGAAATAAACAACTAATAATTCCAAATAAAACCAAAGATAAAAATCTAATTCTATTAGAAACATTTGATAAAAGGTTGATAAAAGGTTAGCTCTATCATTTAAATGAATATTTTAAAGATGAATATTATGAAACTTATCTTGAAAATTTTAAAAGATTTAACACCTTATTAGATATCTATACAAATTATATTAAAGCTATCACAAACATCATAGACTATCTTCTTTCAAGGACATTAAAAGACTATTTTAATAAAAAATATGTAAGAATAAAGAAAGAAGAGTTCAACAACTTAATGTTTGGATACTACTTCTTTGAAGATTATAAATACACTGTATGCATAGAAGAAATTTTTTCTTGTATACTACAAATAAGACAAAATAATATACATTCAACACATATGATTTATGAAGATAATATTCTATGAACATCGAATCATTAGTACATAAATTATAACTATTATATTTAACAAATGAAAGAATAATTTTTAATTTTAAAAGACAATTAATAGATTAAAGATTAGAATTAAGCAACCAACATAATGAAGAACATCATATACTAATTGTAATAAATATAGAAGAAAATTAGACTTATATAGAAAAATAATAACCTTTTTAGACAAATTATTACCTTCAATAAATAGATAAAGACCATCAACTATGTCAATATTAACTCCTGATTAAAAATTGTATCGATCCACAAAAATTAATATTAGAGCCTAAGAATAGTAATCTAAATAATAATAGATGGAAAATTAACACCATTAAAGTTTAAGGGTATTTTGGATATTTTGTAAACCTCAGAGGCATTATTAAAGATATGTCAAACCTCAGGGGCATTTGAGATAATGTTCCATTTCATTCAGTTTATGGTTGGCCAACTTTGACCTTTTGGAAATAATAGAAATCTCATATGATAGTTATATTTATGAACTCAATTTTTATAGAGATTAAAATGAATGGGTTATTATTTTTTCTAATGAAAAGTGTGCTTTATTAATAAACAATAGACTATACATAGACATTATCATGTTTATATTAACAATAGTAACAAGAACCATGGTACAAACTCTCAAGCACCTCTTGATAACCATGTAGCCCATCCAACAGCATTTCTTGAAGACAACAATATCATTTCTCATCTCCTATCTTTTCCATAATATCTACATACATTACTACAAAACATACCTATGACCTCAATTTTTAATCGTGATCGTAGGTCTATGATCACAGTTATAAGAACTGAGACTTAAGTGAGAGAGACCATAGATCGTTACCTTTGACCTCAGTTTTCTAATAACCGAGGTCATAAACTTGTAATTAAAATGTTATCTATTGATCATATATATCTCAATTAACCTTATTTTTAAATATAAAATAAAATAAATTGAGAAAATTAAGAGTCATTATATTAAACTTAAGAGATATATTACATTAATTAAGAATTTAATAGATACATTAAACATAATAAAACCTTAATGTAACTAGCTAATTAAAGTATTCCAAAAATATAAAAATATACACAATTTTTTTTACTAATATAACTAATCAAATTGTCTACAATTGTTGCTAAAATGTTGTGAGACATATATCAGAATTTCAAGTACATATATCAAGGAAATCAAATCAACAAGCAGAGGAGTAGATGATAGCAACAAGACTATAAACTGTGATGGAAAATTGGCACTTCTACTCGAGCCAATGATAGCATTTATAACTCCATTTTTCTCATATTTACCGACATGAGGATCTTGTGCAACCAATTTCCTAACCGCTGATGCATAATTTTTACCACATCTAGATGCAATGGAAGAGTTGGACTTGAAAAAAAGTAATGATTCATTATTAGAAGAACGATAAGGATTGCCTTCTTGTTGGATGCCATGAAAGAAGACCTAAAAAGGGTCAAGAATATATGAAAATTTTAATACTAAATCTATCAAGTTCAAAGAAGGATATGAGTATTAAAAACACAAAAATCCTACATAAATGAAGATAATGTTCAATTCAACTGGCATCAACCAAAAATGTGTCAAATTCTAAAGGTAGAGTAAATTAATCGCAAAAAAACACTATTCTAAATTGTATATTTAAAAAAGCACTATTGTGAAATGTAAAAAATAAAAATAAAAAAATAAAAAAGAAGAAGAGGGGAGAGAGAGATACAAAGATGATGAATATTATGAATTTGCAGGATGAATTCCAATGTATAAAGTAGTATTTACCAGAGAAAAATACACAGGCTTATGCAATTTGGTGCTTTCTTGACTTCCATAACTAAAACTCATAAAGTGCAATATCGTAATCTTGGAAAGTGATTGGATTTTAATTGATTTACTAATACCCATAACAACCTGAAACTCCAATACATATCAAAATAACAATAAATATGATGCATTATTATATAACAGATCATTTGATAGGTGCTTATCGTGTAAAATAAAATCCCAACTCTACAATATTTATGTAGAAACATATATATTCAATAACTATAAAATAATAACAACCTTTAAGTACTAGCTTTCTATAAAATAAAGAAGATAATAGACTAGAATAAAAATTGAAAGGCAATTGCTTAGGGTCATGATGACTTACTAATTGCAGTGCGTTTTCTCTTGCACTCTCAAATCTCGCGCTCACCAAACCCAAAATCTATCGCACTCGTCGGAAGGGGTGAAAGTTAACTTTGTAGCGTAGTCGTTGGATTTCCATGGGCAAGTTGTCAAATGAAAGACGGTGAGAGAAAGGAACAATAGTAGCAACCTCATAGCTGAGAACATATTTGGCATAGTTCAGATTCTTAGTATATTCTTAACAAATAGGGCATTTTCTAAAAAACTTATTGTAATATACTTATAAGCAGACTACAAGATGCCTATACTAGAATTCACCCTAAGAAAATAAAACCAAGGCTAGACCAAGCATATCAATAACTACAAACCTTTCCAATACAAGCATCATATTTTCCATATAGTAATTAGCTAAAGCATAAACATGTGTTGTTTTGATTCTGGTATCACAGATTGTAGTTGCATAGTACTCCCTTATGCTCCAAGAAAAATCTGGAGTCAACTATTTCACTATAGATATGTCATTCTTCAATGTATTAATGAAGTGGTCCACAATCAAATATATTCATGAAGGAGCTGGCAGAAGAAGAAAAGAACTTTAGAATTATATCCAATTTGAAATCCAAGGGATAGCTAGTGAAATTTCAGCAAAGTCAATTTAATCACCTGTGGGTTTTGTAGATACCTTAAATCTTTCCAAACTGGATTGACCTCCAGATATGGAATAACTAGAGTTGCATTCAATATTTTGGCAACAACAACTGCATCACATATCTAAGAACAAAAATTAGTACTTATTTTAGCAACCAAGTTTATCAAATTTTTCCTATTAACTACTTTAGTTTGCAAAATTCAAAAGACTTGAATACCTATCCCCATTCCCTGCTGGTTCAACCCTTCATCAAGAAATACTTGGATCAATCATGTAGACTTTTCTGATAATGCTGGTAAGTTTCACCAAAATAGCAAATATAAAAATGTAAACATTAACAAAGATACATCAAGTATATGAACTCAGTCTTATAAATAAATATGAACATAAAACAAAGATATTATTATAGTTTACAAGGTTCATGTTTCAATCACTCACAAGAGACAACTAAAGATGCAGAACATGGATTCTGCTTGTTGGCTAATGGATCCCAAATATTTGAATGATGTATATTTGACTGTAGAAAAAGAAGGATCAATAGATACTTCTCACATTTTAAAAGAAACCAAATTTCAAAAGAAAGAAGTTTGAAGCTTGATCAACCCTTACAATTTCTATTTTTAGAGCATTCTTCAGAAGCTATGAATGTCTAGGCTTAAGACCAACCCATTCTTGAAAGTTTGTAAGCAAGCAGCAAAGTAAGGTCCCAAATATGAAAAGTTTATGTAAGTGATTTCTCAACCTTCATTAAGGATTTCTCATTATTTTTTGGAAAATTTTCATATCCATCAATGGTCATAACATGAAAGTAATGCTAACCAGCAGGAACATAAGGCAAGTTCAAAGGCATGCAACAGGAACATAAGGTAAGTTCAAAGGCATGCAACAGGAATCAACCAACTCTGTATGTTAGAGAAAGTAATGCTAACCAACAAGAACATACAAACATATATGCATAACAAGAAAACATGTTCACTATGTACTAACTCAAAAGATTAAACATATATGCATATTAAACATAAGAACATATATGAAGAACAAACAAATATCATGTCTATTACGTACTAACTTAAAAGATTAAACATATATGCTAGAGAAATTAAACAAAAGACCAAGTAAATCAATCTTGATGACCAATCAATTACTTTTAATTTAATCCAACAAAAGAAAAAAGACATAGGAAATTAAAGCTAAAGTAACTTACCAAGAAGGGATTGACCTATTCTTTCTCGAAAAATAAAGGGTTATGATCTAAGGCATAGAGCACAGAGAAAGTTAAAGTCTCAATTAACTGTTCATAACCAAATAAGGCATAGCTCAAGAAGAAAGCTCGAGACCAGAGATGGCATACCTCATAGGGTTATGTGAGTGTCCAAAATTAGGGTTTTATTGGAGGACCCAATAAGCATCTATTTTGGTACAACTTGTAACATCCTTCATTTATCTCCATCTTTGTGACTTCTCCAACATTAAAGAGTAAACATATTTGAAAGAGAGCACGAGCTTCTTTACGGTTCGAGAATCTCAACTTCTTTGAGAAGTGAGAGGTCAAGGTCGTTACCATTGACGACGACACACGTAGAGCGGTAGAGAGGGTGACCAGTCGAGAATCTCCACTACATTGATAAAGCTGGGTCGCGATGAATGTTTCACGGTGGGGAAAAGAGAGAAGAAAAGGAGAAAGGGAAAGAAAAAAGAGGGAGGGAAAAAGAAAAAGAGAGAAAAAAAGGGAAAAATTGGGAAAGAAAAATAAAAAAAATTGATAAATAAATTTGGTATATGTGATGTAAAAAATTGATCTGGTATGTCTATAGTCTCTATTTTTAAATAACCGAGGCTATAGGGTATGTTTATAGCCCCGATTTTTAAATAAACGAGGTTATAGGGTATGTCTATAACTTCGATTTTTTTGGGTATGTCTATGGCTTCAGTTTTAAAAAAAACCAAGACTAAAGGTCCAAAAGTATATATATGTATTGTAATAGTGATAGAAATCAACAATTTCGATCAAGTTAATTCATAATATAAATTTATGTTAAAAATGGGATGAGCTTGAGTAAGTCATTTTATTTTTCTCAAGTGAGAGTTTTAAATACTTTATTTTCATAATAAACATTTAAGCTACTTTTATATAAAAATGTGACACTTTAATAATTTTTTAAACAATAAAATATTATTTTATTAATAAAAAGTTCCGACATAATAATAAATTGAATTTAATGGGATAAATTTGTTATTTTACTTTATCAATTTAAAATTAAATGTGAATGTATAATATTTTTAGTTTTTTATCAATTATTTTTATAAATTTTATATTTTATGTAATTCTTTTTGTATGTTTTGGTACTTTTATGTAAGTATCGTTTTTGGATTGAAATTATGAATTTTACGATATCAAAATATAGGGATTACATAGATCACAAAATTACATGCCCAATTGCGTTGGAATCACACGGATGAAAACTCTCCAATCTACTATTGTCGAAGACCACACGAATGACGTAGTTGCTACCCCAGCTTAGTGCAACACTGTAAAGGTGCACTGTTTAACTTCTAGTACTAGTCTCTAAAGATGGTGGATAAGATAGTGGACAAGAGAGAGCTGATTAGTGTAATTCAACATCATTAATATTATAATTTTATAACATGTGTCTATTTTTTATAATGTAAAGTTTTAAGTTTTGATATAATACCAATAGTTAATAAAACATGTTACAGAAAAGTACACAAAAATACAAAGAGTTCCATAAAATAAAGAATTTACAAAATTAGTTGTTTAAGAAAAATAACAAAATATTATTCTACTCAATTTCGATCTTAACTATTAAAATAAAATAAAAACTTATCTCTATTAAAATCATTTTATTATTATTTTATTATTATGTAATAATTTTTATTAACAAAATAATATTTTATTAATAAAAAAAATTACCAAAATGTCTCATTTTTATTGATAGAAGATGTAAATGTCACTTATGCAAGCAAAGCATCATAGTGACACAAACAAAGGGACTTATAAAGTACTTAATCTTAAAAAAAATCTTTTTTTTGAATTAATTTTTTTTCTTATCATAAGATATTTGAAAAGGGTGCAAATTTAGATATGAATATATTTGGATTATTTGTACTCTTTTCAACCTTTATTCTCAAATTGTATCAATGAAATAACCATATTTAAGTTATTGATGTCAATTTTGGTCAATTTCGATAATAATTATACATCTAAACTATCTTAATTCATAAATATTATTGTTAAAATTTATCAAAATATATACTAGTAACTTAAATAAAAATATTTCAAAGATATCAATTAAAAATAAAGATAAAAAAATGTACTAAAATAAGAATAATAGTAGTTTAAAAATACCAATTACACCAATTTAGATGCCAACATCATTGTCTCTGCACGTAACTTATATTTACAAGAAAACATCTAATAAATATATTATGCTCCACATTTTCATCCTCACCTCCGTATAAAGAAGATGATATATAATCTATTTGCATGAATCTGAGTACTTTTTTCTATTTTCATGAATTTTGCTAAATTCATGTCCTTGATAGTTCTAAATCCCAAGCCAAGGCAAACAGCATACCATCTGTTTTTTATTTTATTTTATTAGAACATTTCTTAAAGCCTAAAAATTTGTGTATTTGATTAATTATGGAATGCAACAACACAAAAATTATACAATATATATATTCACATTAATTATAATATGCTACACTAATTATAATATGAAAATAACTTTAAAAATTAAAAATGTATTCATTTTTCGAATTTTTTTTGTTATATATATCACATCATTATTAATGTGTTTTATGTCAAGAAGAAAAAAATCATTAATATTAATTTTAACTAAAAGAAACTGGAAGGAAGTTCCATGTCATATTTCATATACATTCACCAAGAAACTATGTCAAGAAGAAACACAAAGTACAGTTGACTATGATAGTATACAACGACGTATCTACTAAAATTTGTGCCCAAAATATGAACAAGCAAGCAAAAAGAAGCACAAGAAGCAGCTGAAGTAGTGAAGACAAAAACAACGTTGGTAATCATGACAGTTTGTAGGCTTCATGGTTCAAATGCATCAACTCCTATAAATGCATTTTAACCTATCTTCCAATTTTTAGAACAAACCACGATTTTGGGCATTTGGTAAGTTTTAGTTGCTTCTGTGAAACAAGATAATTAAAGTCACAGCATACTAAGGTAACAGAAACATACCTCATCTATTCTCATTTCATTCAAAGTAAAATTGGGTGTTCAAAGTAACAGTGGGGATGTGGGCAATTTTGGGCCATTCCTTGCCCGTACTTCTTTTGCACCTTTCCTCCAAGACAAAGCAACCTCCAATTCTTAATGACTGTAGAGACTTGAGACGAGACATAGCTTCAGGTAATTCTACCAATTTGTCGCAGTGATAGAAATGAAGAAACCTGAGTGAAGATAAGTTGCCTATGCTTTCTGGGAGCGATGCCAAATTCTTGCAATTTGAAATGCAGAGAGACTCAAGTGATGTGAGGTTTCCAATCTCCAGAGGTAATGAATCCATATCGAGTAACGTCAATGTAAGAGACCGAAGAGATGGAAGATTGCACATAAATTCCAGCTTAAACACATCAAGCTTTGAAATGCTTAATTTTTTCAATTTAGGACAAGAGTAGATCAAATAAGAAGATCCTGCACATTCCACATTTGATGATGCGTTAGTCGTGTCATTCATCATTGCCACTGATTGTTTCAAAGGCAGGAGGCTGCATTCTTCAAGTGACAGATGTTCAACATTGGGAAACAGAGGCATGGAAGTTAGTTTTGGGCATCTCCTAAGGTCTAGTTCTTTAAGAGAAGGAAAGAATGGTAGGTCAAGATGCAGTATTTGCTCTGTGATTGATCCGCTGCATTCATTTTTACCATCGGTGTTTTTTTTCTTTTCCTTCTTCCACCACCCCTTCAGATTGGGGCAGTCCAAAATTTGGAGGGATTCCAACAATGGCATGGTCGTTGGGGGGAAGGTATCATCATCTCTAGTTGAGATGAACTCCAACTTCCACACATCAGAAAGTTTGAATTGCTTTAGGCCATGAAATTGATCCAAAGATGGGAGACTTTCAAGATTTTTGCAACCATATATTCTAAGTATAACAAGATTAGAGAGTGATGAAATCCATGGAGAAATCCTTGTACCCATGTACGTACGAAGAAAGAATTCTTTTATAGTTGGATTTGGCTGCAGAAAGTCCAATATAGCTTCATCATTCTCTGCCACATCCAGTTTCCTTTCGTAATCTTCCTTGGATAAAAGGTAGTAATGTTTGCCTGGCCAGGATACCCATAAACTCCGAAGATTAATCTCCTCCAAATTCGTAGTTTCTCATCTATCTAATGCATGCTTCCCATGTCCCATGATTTTAATTTCTAAATGTCCTTTCATATTTTTAAGGTACTTAAGTTCATTTAAGTCAGCAGCATAACCTGATAAGGCCTTGCTATCATTTGGGACTGGAAACATACCCAGTGTTCGAAGAGAGGTCAACTGACCTATACCACTGGGCAAATAGGTCAACTTATGGCAATCTTGCGTATCAAGATGTCTCAAATTGGGCAATCTTATTATGTCTCTGGGCAAACTTAATAGTTGATGGCATAAAACGAGAATAAGTGTTTGCAAGTTATGCAATCTAATAATTGATTTTGGAAGCTCCTTCATGTAATTTCCCGTCAGGTTAAGATATCTCAAGTGTATCAAATCTCCCAAACTACTAGGTAATGTTTCTAAACCGATCCAAGACAGGTTCAATTCACGCAAAAGTTTAAAGTTGGACATGATTGTGACACAACTTATTTGGCTAATCACTCGAGAAGATAGGTAGGGTGCATTCAATGACCTCAACTTGTTTTTTTGAAGCAAGGCCTTGGGAATTTTCCGAGACACACCAGTTACAGAAATTAGATTTAGATATCGTACCTTTCCATGAGGACAGTTCTCCAGCTCTGCAAGTAAAAAAAAACTTCTCCCCATAGAACTTGCAAGGTCATGCATAAGATCGTGTATCTTACAACTGATTACGAAACCATTATCATCTTCTTCAACTTCCTGGAAAAAGGATCTTCCAAATAATTCCATAAAATACCCATAACCAACATCATCCAAACATTGTTGGTTGCCTGAGGAGACTACAAACCCATGTGCCATCCACGATTGAATCAAACTTGGCACATCTATCACTGAATCCTTAGGAAACAAGCTACAATAAACAAAACAATGTTTTAAATGCGAGGGAAGATGGTTATAACTCAGCTTCAATGTTGCTAAAATATTACCCTCTTCCTTGCTTATATTTACAAGTTCAGTGTCTTTAAAAGCCAACCACTCGGCTTCTGTACTTTTTGTGTACAATAAACTTCCTATCGTCTTTATGGCCAAGGGAATTCCACTACACTTGTCTGCAATTTCCATCCCTATCTCCAACATGGTATCTGAACAGAACGGCTCTTTCCCTTTCTCAAATGCCATTTTTTTAAACAAGGACCACGATTTCTCTTTGGTCAGAGCTGTTAAGCGGTATGATTCAACCCCATCTGTTTTGGTTATTTTAGCAACTACATCACTCCTTGCAGTTACTAAAATTTTGCTACCCCTCGCACCGCCAATCAACAAGTTTCTTAGCTCAATCCATTTATTACGATCCTGAGTCCACACGTCATCCAAAACAAGGAGGTACCTCTTGCCCCCTATGGTTTCCCTCATAATGTTTTGCAGTTGCTCTATTCCAAAGTTGTCTGTACTTTTTGTACTACATGACTTCACCATTTTCTCCACAATAATTTTCAAGTCAAATGGATCAGATACACAGACCCATAATTTTAACTCAAAATAACTTGTGACCTCCGCATCATTGAAGACGTGTTGTGCAAGTGTTGTTTTTCCCAGACCTCCCATACCAATTATGGGAATAACAGACACATTTTCTTTAAAACCATCGTCTAACAAAAGTTGGATAATGTTCTTCTTGTCTTTGTCCCTTCCAATGACCTCATCATCAGGTACAAAGGAGTGGGTCTCCCTAGATTTAGTGTACACGCTAGAGGTCTCAGGAAGATGCTCCAGCAAGAAAAAGGCTTTATCAGCTTTGATCTGATCTAGCATCTTTCTAATTTCTTTAATCCGTTGAGACATCCTTAGATTAAAAGCTATCTGGTTTGAGGACGAAAAAAAGGTGATCACCTTGCCATACAGTTTATCATTCTTATGCATCAAGGCTCTGGTACGGAACTCATCCACCAAGTCATCAGCATCATAAACGGCATCTTCAAGCTTCTCAAGCCAGTTTTTGACTTGGTGGCTGGTGGTACTCTTTTTCTCTGCATCACGAAGAACAGTTTTTATGGAGGACATAGTACCCTCAAGCTTCACAAGCTCCTTGTTCACACCCCAAATCTGTCCAATCTTTCTGACCGCTGCAGAACCCAAATCCTTGAGGATTTCGGCAGCAATTTCAAATAGAACGCCATCAGCCATTTTATTTCAAACAAAGAACTTGATAGGATTATGTTGCTGGGAAAAATGAACTATAGTTTAACAATATTTATAAAAAAGAGTAATGGGTGGATTTTAGAGTGGTCATGAGACACATAAACGCGTAGTCACTGGATTGTTTGTATCCAGGTTATTTCCATGTAATAGCCAGGAACCTGAGTCTTTGAAGCTTTGAGCCATAGTCATCTTTTGTCCTCGTCCATTTAGATGTCGAAAAAGAACTGAAGAGACTCTTCTAGTTTCTTATCTCATTTTTGTCTCACCAATAAAAAGCATCCATATATAACGTATTTTAAATGTTTATTTTGTAATACGTTTTAAAAATTTTATTTTTATTTTTGAAAGTAAGTTTTCAAAATTAAAATTATTTAATAATTAATTTTATTTTTAAGTTCAAAATTAAGTTAAAATTCAATTTATTTTTATACACACTTTATTATTTTTGAAACTTAAAAAATATTTTTTATTTATTTCTTTCAAATATATTCAAAAGCAAAAATTAGATTAAAATTTAAAAAAAAAAATCGGCAAAAAACCATAGTTTTGCTACGTCCTCTATATTTATATAATAACAAGTCTTATAATTATTTCAAAATTATATTTTAATCCACTATTTTTTTAAGATATATACTTAAAATCTTATAATTCACCTAAATGTATGTTTTAATCTTCTATCTTTTGAATCTTACATTTAGGATATTTAAATTCTTTACAAGTTTCAATCTATTTTAAATAATCTTTTTTTAAGGATAAATTCTAAATTTTAAAAACTAAAATACAATAAATAATATCATTTTAAATTTATATTAAAAATAAGATTCTTCACGTACAATTTTTTTAAAAAAAAAATAGATTTGAAATGTAAAAAATTACTAATTTTTTTAAATGGAGAATTTTAAAATAGTTAAAATTTTGAAAAAAAGAAAGAAAATGTTCAAAAAAATTGAATGAGACATTTTTTACGTGGTTAAGAAAAAGTGTTTATAATATAGGTGTTAAATATTAGATCATAATTACCCAAATATTGTATATTATCCTATTTAGTTTTATTATGTACTTTAAATGAAATTTTGATCCTTATTATACCATGAAATCGTATTTAAGTGAGAATTTGATTTTCATCTTATCTTAATTTAAGATTTGTATTTTATCTTGACAAACATATAATTGGTTACATAGACTCTTTGATTTAGGATAGCAAGAATTGTAATTTTTGGATGTTGTATGCAAGTATTATATATGAATATTTTTTTAATTTGTTTGTTAAGTCATCAAATTGAAATATTTATATACTTGTACTCAAATCCATATTATACCACTTGGATATGAATATTTTATGAAAAATAAAGAGGAGAATTAAGGTAAGCTAATTCTATTCATTACACAAAAAATATTAATAATGTCAATTCTCCAATATTTTTTTACTCATTGTTATTTCGTTGTTATTCTTTTGTTCCAACAAAGAAATATGTGATTTTTAAAGTCGCCGTAAGATATAAATGTCTTTGATTGATCATATAATTTGTGTACAAATTAAATTATATAATTTAAATAAATTTATATATTGGTTTAGTTGGGAAAATGGTACAAACGTGTAGATGTTGGATTGTTGCTATCAGTTCCAATTTTCAAGCAATTGTCCGGGCTTGATACAAAATTGTTCGAGCTATGAACCATATGTATCGTTTAGACTTTACCCTCGTATCTATACAATTTTCCTAACTTTGAACCATATGTATCATTTACACTTTATCCCTATATCCTTACAAATTTCCTAGAGTTGTTAATTTTGGTTGGAGGGCAAAATTTCTATAGATTATTTGATTGTAGGTAAAGATAAGGAAAACAAAATAGAGATTGAGAAATAAAAACGATGATTAATATTTTATAATATAAGGTAGGTAAGGATAAAAATTATATTATTTATTCGTTCTCTAAAATTATATATCATATTTTAATAAATATAAAAAAAATTAATACTTTTAATTTTATTATAAAATTAATTACATTTAAATTCAAATTAATCATAAATAATGCATTATATAATTTATATTTCATATTTATATTTTTATTCATTAAGTATATAAATAATTTGATTATTTAATATGATTTCACTTTTAATCCACTCAATAAAAAAACATATGTTAATTTACGTTGTTAAAAAAATAAACATGTGTTTTCTTCCTACTCAATTAAATTTATTTTTATTCTACCAAAATATCAATAGTTTTTCTTTTATAAAAAATATTTTGGCTCTAAAAATCTAAAATCATTTAATTATTTTATAATTTATTATTATTACTTCAAATTAGTTTTAACATGATTCTACCAATATTTTTCAATACAAAAGGATTATGTATTTATTTTTACATATATTTTATTTTTCTCCTTTCACTTTAATATTGTTAATTTTTTATTCTTTATTGACTTAAATTTTTATTTTTCATTGATTATACTTTAGTTATAATTTTTCTTTTATAATAAAAATAAATAATATTTAAAATATTACATGGATTTATATTCTCATTTAGGGGTCTTCATTCCCTATTAGGTATTTTCGATATGTCATCATAATGATTTTAAGTGTAGATGAGAGAAAAATTCTAAATTATAGACATAAAACAGAGAGGAAGTCCAATATTTCATCCCACCCTATTAATAATTCTAAATTTTTCTCCATATGTGCCATTTCGTAGAACAATTGGTATGTGCTTTGTATAGTATTTTGTTAGTGGGACTTCAGATCTTAATGTGATTTGGTTTCATCTCACAAAAGTTAAAAATTGGTAAGTGTTATTTATATAAAAAATTATATTTCAATTTCTTTATATTTATATACATATTTTATTATTATAATTTTTAATTTTCTTTTTATGGAGAAAATATAAATTCTCTAAAAAAATTCTAGAATTTTATGAATTTTTTAGATCAAGTGGATTAACTTATGAAGGCCCATAGATCAAGTTAGAAAGGTTAGCCCAATCACACTATGTTTCCTTGTGCCACATGTGTCATTTATCTTAAGCCACTAGGTACCTTCCATCCAACATGTAACGTGGCATTCAACTGTTTGCCCGATCTTAGTCTGTTTCTGCTTTACCATCCAGAGTGTGCCACATCATGCACTTTTCCTACACCCTTTAAGAGCATCGTTTTTTGAGGCAAAATGTGTTTTGAACGTCTGATCAGCTTTTTATTTCTCCATGACACATGGTATAATGGATCTACATTCATTTTTTCTCGTCTAATGATCTCAATTTAATCTAAGCCTAAAAACCCAAGTTTTTTCCATATAAATATGTAAGCAATACCTTATACAAAAAAAATAGTCAAAATATACAAAATTGAGAAAAAAAAATTCATCTTTGTGATTTTTGATGATTGAAGAAAAAGTTCAAATAATTTTTTTTGTTCATTTGGTTCCAATAATTCATTAGAATCAAATTCTTTATTTATGATGGATTATTTAGTTTGTTTAATGAACTTTGTGAATACCATGGCTAACTAAATCTTCATTGTGATTGTAAGTAATTTTCAAGTCCTAGATTATGGTTTAATTAGTTTAAATGTCATTATAAATTTTAGTTTCAATTATTGATTCTTGATATATTTAATTTTATGTTTAAATACCAAAACTATACATCTTATGAATTAGGGTGTACAACTAGTTTACTACATGAATATGTTTATTGCTAATCTAAAAGGTTAGTCTGTAACTACTAATATCCTTATTTGAAGTATTACCTTGTGACTTTAATTACAAGTAGGATTGAATGCTTAAGTTAAATGTTATCAACATTTTTATCTTGCATAGCTTAGTTATTACTTTTTTTTAAATCATAATGTAATAAATGAATTAAATTTAGTAATTGTACCTTTTGATTATTTAGAATTTAGGATAGTCAATAATTTTATTATTAATCAATTACCCGATAAGAAAACATAGGTGTAAGAGCTATAAGTGTTAGTTATTTTTGTGAGCAAAACGTTCACTTGTAAACTTGTTTCTAGGATTTTTATCAAGTCTATCAAGTAAAGTCGAAGAAATATTAGAGTTCTAGATATCGTACTTCACATATATCTTTTATAACAATCACACATAGAATTACACTAATTCATTTACTAGCAAATGTTCACAACATGAATCAAGATAAAATTTATCATATCGTAATCAAAGTGCTCAAATGACTCATATTCAGGTATTATTGCATACACGTTTAATAAATTTAATATCGACTTTCAGTTAAATCAATTATGATGTTGTATGATTAAGTTGTAAGCCTTTTTAGATAGAGCAATCGATCTCCCTAGTAGATGGATCAATCCCACTCTAGATCAATCTCTAAACGATTCTCAATCGATTACATCAAACTATGTAACTTTACAAAAATAAGGTCTAAAGAGAAGGATCAATCATCTATTTAGTTGACGTAACTTTATTTTGATAGGGACTATAATAGATCCCCTTGTAGAAATTGATTGATTTTATCTTGTTTCATGTGTTTTTAATCATAGTTAGTTGTTAATTTCATATTATATTTTGCCACAATAGATGAGTGATGTTTTGCTATCTAGTTTTTTTTAAATACATCACATGTCTCTTATAATTTGCATACATAATGATAGATCTCTTTATCGTTTTTTTTATTTGGGCTAAGCTTCATTACCTCATCTAATATATTCATATGATTATGTTAGGATAGATCTAAGTATGTTCATTGATTTTGAATTTTTGATTTCATATGATTATGCTATAATAGATTTGAGCCTATTTTTTGAACTTGTGTTTAATTAAAGTTCTAAAATTTACTATTTGATTTGATTTATTTGATATATGTTTTGAATCATTTAGTTATGATTATTTATTATTAAATCCATTCTAAAGCACATAAAGACACTTATGTTTTTTTGTGCTAATCTTGTTTGTAGGTTGATCCGTAAACGTGTTTGATTGGTGAAGAGCTAATTAGAAAGTTTGTATGAATATTGTTCACACTAATCTTGAAAACTATAAAAAATAGGCTCATAAGTAAGGTACATTGGAGTAGTATCCTAGGAATAATAGCATAAGACAAAGCGTGTACTTGTACATATGGTTTTCAAAGTAGAAAAGTTAAGTGGTTCAATGGAACAGTGATTTTTCTCTTAGATCATGGTTGTATCTAGGTTGTTTTTACCTAAAAATATTGTGTCATTTACCTATTTTCAAATTTAATTTGGATACGTTATTACTTGTTTCCCCGTTGTAATTAGGTTATAAAATTATAATTTGATAAAATTAAAAATAATATATTTACCCCCTTTGGGCTTATTAAGTCTGTTTTAGAACTTTCATTTAGTATCATAGCCAATATTAGATACACTTAGTGTTGCTCATAGGGATTTATTGAAGAAGTTGAATTTTCTTTTTTCTCTAAATTTAATATTAAAAGTTTTAAAGAATTATTTTCTAAGTATCTTAGAGCCGTAGAAAAGAATACTAATTTAAATGTAAAAATAGAAAGGTTAAATGAATAACTTGATACACATGAAAGCTTGTAATGCTTTGAATTTAAGTAGTGTAGATTTGAAACAAAGAAATAATAAGCTTACTACAGAATAATAAATTGGTGCAAGAGGTTAAAAAGTCATGTAAAGTAGTAAAGAGACTTACAATTGGAGCTCAATGTTTGGATAAAATATTGAATATGAGTAAGTACCATGGTGACACACGTGAACTTTGTTATAAGGATGAGAGTTCCACACATTCAACATCAAAGACGATATTTATAAGGCCTTTTAACTCTATTTCTATTGTTACTAAATAAACATAAAGAACCATTGACCAATGGTTGGAAAAATTGTTATGTTTGTACTTGTCTATCATCATTGTGGTAGAAAATGTCATATTAAGGCTAAAAGTATATTCTTGTTGACATCTACCTATTTTAATAATTCTTTCTATGTTTTTAGTTCTAGGACTAATTGTCATCATTCTATCCTACATATTGTATCTTTATTTAAGATGAATGTGAAAAGTAAAACATGTAAAAAAAAAAAACATGTCAATGAAGACTATGGTAGTTGAATCCCAACCAAAAGATATAGAAAAATCTAAATTCAAGAAAATTTAGGCTAGAAAAGATTATCTTTTTTCAATCACCTGATTTTTTATTATTGTTTCAACGATATATTTTTGTTAAAGCGCTTAAATGACCCTAGATAAGATTTTTTTATGATTGTGTCCATTTTATTTTTATTTTTTAAGATTCAGGATAGTATTTATAATTAAGATAGAGTAAAACTACAAGTTTATTTATTACACCATCAGAAGGATGGCCTAAACTAACATGCCAATTGACATTTTTACTATAGCAATGATGGGTGCTAAAAATGCACCAGCTCTACACGCGTTCGCAGAGAAGAAAGAAGAGGGTTAGGGCTCCATCCCAGAGCAACGATCAGGCTCGGAGGAGTTGGGGAATACCCCAATCTGTTAGCGAGGAACCACTCAAGCAGTTAGAAGAACTCTAACATGTATGAAGGGCGCGAAGGTGAGTCCGTAGCATTTCTGCTGATTTTCTGTTACGATCCAACTGATTTAGTTAAATCAATGTAATTTCCTTTCAATAATCTGATCTGTAAGGCTATATAAAGGCCAAGGAATCCAGAGAATGTTTTGAATGAGAATGAAGATTTAATTTTCCCTCCTATGTGTGTCATCTTCTTCAATCAGAACAAAAATAACCCTAACAGTGGTATCAAAGCCATGGACACCAGGGGTACATCTAACGCTGAGTTTTGCAACGAGGTAATGGAAACCCTAGCAAGGCATGAATCAGGCTTCAATCAGATAGGTGCAACCTTACAGGCTGTACTAACCAAGTTACAGGGACTTCGTACCACTTGGAATTTACCTGAAGAAAACCTGTTCGCACGAGAAGAAAACCCACGCCCAAATGGTGGGTTCAGGAACCCTAATGAGCCACCACGTTCCCACTTTAGGCTATCATTTCCTACCTTTTTAGGGTAAGATCCCACTGGGTGGATATACAAAGCCGAGCAATACTTTGAATTCACAAATACTACACCAGAACAAAGAGTGTAGTTGGCATCGTTTCATTTGGATGGTATTGCCTTACAATGGCATAGATGGATCACCAAGTTCCGTGGGCCACTCACTTGGGAGGAATTTATCCAAGCTATACAACTGAGATTTGGTCCAACTGATTATGAAGATCCCTCTGAATCCCTGACCAGACTCAAACATACCTCAAGTGTAGCTACTTACCAGGAAACATTTGAGAAACTCTCTCACAGAGTGGATGGTCTTCCAGAAGAATTTTTGATAGGCTATTTCATCGCTGGATTAAGAGATGAGATCAGAATTGAAGTAAAAATTAAGAAGCCACGAACGTTAGCTAAAGCTATAGGGGTGGCAAGATTGATTGAAGAAAAGAATCTGCTCCAGAGGAAGGTCATTCAATATCCACGATACCCAACATCCTCTGTGACAGCAAGAACCTCCACTAATCCTACTACTGGTGTGTTAGGAACCCCTCCCCAACAAAGAAGCAACTCAACACCAATTGCCTCAACTAATACCTTTCGGCGCATCACTAATCAGGAGGCACGTGAATGTCGAGATAAGGGACTATGCTACTATTGTGATGAGAAGTTCAAAGCTGGCCACCGTTGTGCACGACCACAACTGTTTATGATAGAGGAGATGGAACAAATTCTCTCAAGAAACTCTGAAGAAAATGTAGAGTAGGAATCACCACAGGTAATGCCTGAAATCTCATTGCATGCCATAGTAGGAGCTGAACATCCTCAAACCATACGAGTAATGGGGCGGTTAAAGAAAAAGAGAGTGCTAGTGTTGATTGACGGAGGAAGTACTCATAATTTCATTGATCAAGCTCTTACTCTCCAATGTGGAATAACTATTACCAAGGGAAAGAAGCTGGAAGTAATGGTGGCCAATCGTGAGAAAGTGGAATGCGCAAGGCAATGCTGCAACCTTAGCCTTACCATACAAGGGTATCAGGTAACCATAGATTTGTATGTCCTTCCTGTTGCAGCATGCCAACTGGTGTTAGGTGTCCAATGGCTGGAGACTTTGGGTCCTATTGAGATGGACTATAAGAAGCTAACCATCAGTTTCCAGAAGAAAGGTACTACTCATAAGCTTCAAGGATTAGGACACACAAACATTATAGCCCTAACATGCAAGGAAACCCAGAGCTTGCCAGATATAGGGTTGTTCCTTCAAATACTCCCCACTAAACCCTCAAAGGAACAAACTAGAACTTATTCACCTCAGATAAGTAAAATATTGGCCGCATTCCTAAAAGTATTTGAACCCTTCACCAGCCTTCCTCCTAAACGATTACATGATCATTGTATTCCTCTGCAACCAAGAACTGGACCAGTAAGTGTAAGACCCTACCGTTACCCCTACTATCAGAAAACTGAGATAGAAAAAATGGTGTCAGAACTCCTACACTCTAACCTGATTAGACCAAGCAACAGCCTCTTCTCATCACCAGTATTGCTAGTAAGAAAAACTGATGGAACTTGGAGATTTTGCGTGGATTACAGGTCTCTGAACTCCATTACTATCAAAGACAAATACCCTATACCAGTCATAGATGAACTATTGGACGAATTGCATGGAGCCAGAGTCTACTCCAAACTGGATCTTCGATCAGGGTATCATCAGATCAGGGTTCGTGAAGAAGATACCCCAAAAACAGCCTTCCGGACACATGAAGGCCACTATGAGTTTCTTGTGATGCCTTTTGGTCTCACGAATACCCCAACCACCTTTCAAAGCTTAATGAATGATCTTTTTAGACCCTACCTCAGGAAGTTTATATTGGTTTCCTTTGATGACATTTTAGTGTATTCTCAGTCATGGGAGGATCACACACTACATCTACAAACGATTTTGCAGGTATTAGAAACTAACAATTTAATTGTTAAACCTTCCAAATTCCATTTTGGAGTATTGAAGTTTGAATACCTAGGGCACCTGATATCAGAACAAGGGGTGGCCGTGGATCCTGCGAAAATTTGAGCTATTATAGAATGGCCAACCCCAACCACAGCAAAAGAAGTCAGAGGATTCCTAGGATTGGCTGGCTATTACAGAAAAATTATTAGGCACTTTGGTGGAATAGCAGCACCTCTCACCTCCTTATTAGGGAAGGAAGGGTTCCAGTGGAATGAGGTTGCAGCTCAGGCTTTTCAAAAATTGAAGGAAGCACTGACTTCCCCTCTTGTTCTAAGGTTACCTAACTTTACTCAACCCTTTGTCGGGAATGTGATGCTAGTGGCAAAGGGCTAGAAGTAGTCTTGACCCAGGAAAACCGTCCAGTAGCTTATTACAATGATGCCCTCAAAGGATCAGTGTTGGCACTGTCAACTTATGAAAGGGAAATGTTGGCTGTAGTGAAGGCTATCAAACTATGGTGCCCCTATCTATTGGGAAAACCTTTCATCGTGCGTATAGATCAGCGAAGGCTTAAATAACTCTTAGAGCAAAGGATTACCACCCCAGTTCAAGCTAGATGGTTACCTAAGCTGCTCGTGTATGACTATCAGATTGAATACTAGAAGGGCTCAGAGAATCAGGCAGCAGACTAATTATCAAGAAGGGTGAAATTTCAATTGATCTCCATCTCACAACCCAAGTAGCCTGGTAGTCTAGCCTCCAAAAAAAGGTCCAACAAGATCCATTTTATGAAAAGCTACAAGCTAGAATCTCCACAGGGAAAACACAATTTTTTTGCCAGCGTGATGGGGTTTGGTTAAAAAAAATAAGGTTTATCTAAACCCACAGTCCTCCCTAATTCCTCAGCTTATGGCTGAATGTCACTCAACACCAACAGCAGGGCACTTCGGATTCCATAAGACACTTTCCCACATCAAACAATTATATGGCCCAACATGTAGCAAGGTGTGAAAAGATTCCTACGTTCATGTGATATATGTCAAAGGTGCTAAAATGACTGCATGAAACCATCTGGATTACTACAGCCCCTACCTATTCCTAATAAAAGCTGGACAGATATCTCAATGGATTTCATAGAAGGGTTGCCCCCTTCCAAAGGACATACAATGATTATGGTGGTAGTAGACCGTTTGACCAAATATGGCCACTTCATAGCTTTGAGACATCCTTTCACTGCCTTAATTGTTGCTAAAGCTTTTGTGGAAAACATAATACGCTTACATGGCATTCCTACTTCAATAATCAGTGACAGAGACAAAATATTTGTAAGTCCCTTCTGGAAAGCCCTATTCAGTCTACAGGAAACTAAGCTTTGTATGAGCTCAAGTTACCACCCTCAAACCGATGGGCAGACAAAAGTAGTCAACCGCACCTTGGAACAATATCTACATTGCTTTACTGGTGAACAACCAAGCCAATGGATAGAATGGTTGCCTTGGGCAGAATATAGTTATAATACAGCAACACATTCTTCCACTAAAATGACACCCTTTGAGGCAGTTTATGGCCACCCAACCCCTCGTCTGTTAGCCTACATTCCTGGTACTTCCAAAGTTCAGTTGGTAGATGAATGCTTGCGTGATAGGGACACCATTTTGTGTGATCTGCGCCACCATCTCCTGATAGCTCAGAACCGTATGAAGTGTCACGCTGATCAACATCGTAGAGAAGTATCCTTTGCAGTAGAAGATTATGTATACCTCCGCCTCCAACCATATAGACAAACATCTGTGGCTTTTCGAGCTGCCATTAAGTTAGCTCCACGTTTCTATGGGTCATACAAAATCACAGCACGAATTGGGGCAGTAGCATATAGGCTGGAATTGCCTCCTGAATCCCAGATACACAATGTCTTTCATGTTAGTCGCCTCAAGAGACACTTGGGGCAGGACATTCCACCCCTCGCAATCCTACCTCCTATCTCAGAAAATTCAACCATGCTTCCTCAACTTGAGTCTGTCTTGGACCGAAGAGTGATCAAAAAAGGTAAATATCGACCAAAATTAGAAATTTTAGTGAAGTGGGTTGGAGCATCGATAGAGGATGCTACGTGGGAAAATGAATGGCGTTTTTCTAAAACTTATACATCCTTCATCATTGCGTACAATGATCCTCAGGCATGGAGCAGTTGATGGGTGCTAAAAACGCACCAACTCTACACGCGTTCGCAGAAGAGGGTTAGGGCTCCATCCCAGAGCAACGATCAGGCTCGGAGGAGTTGGGGAACACCCCAATCTGTTAGCAAGGAACCACTCAAGTAGTTAGAAGAACTCTGACAGGTATGAAGGGCGCGAAGGTGAGTCCGTAGCATTTCTGTTGATTTTTTGTTACGATCCAACTGATTTAGTTAAATCAATGTAATTTCCTTTCAATAATCTGATCTGTAAGGCTATATAAAGGCCAAGGAATCCAGAGAATGTTTTGAATGAGAATGAAAATTTAATTTTCCCTCCTCTGTGTGTCATCTTCTTCAATCAGAACAAAAATAACCCTAACAAGCAACCGTTAAACAAAGCTAGAGGATTAAAACTAGTAACATTCACCTAAAAAGGAAAGTGATACCTCAAAGTAGATGACTCTTGTAAATCATTGAGTTTATAAAGACCTTCCTCAAATCTTCTTGGGAAGATAATTCTCCTCTTGCATAGTTCCTTAATATAGAAAAATCAGGATGGAATTCAACAAACATAAAGTTATAAGCACAGAGTTTATGAATTGACAATAAATTGGAAGAGGCTTGGGGAGGGTACAAAATATTTTTCAAAAGCATTTCCTGATCTATATAAGTAATGGGTACTAGTGCCTATATTATGAATAAAAAGTTTAGAACCATTACCAATAGTTAGCTGCTTATGACTAGTAAAAGAAACCACTTCTCTTACCTTTGTGATATCACATGTCAAATTATGTGAGGCCCTACTAACAAGCACCCAACTTTCGTCATCTTCTTGATCTTTTTTTGTCATCTGAGCCACCATGCCAACAAGCTATGAATCTCCCTTGTCAAGTAACAAATCTCTTAGTTGAAAACACTAAGAAGCTACACGACTAGATTTAGAGCAAATCTGGCAGACAGGGCTTTCTATCACCATACCCATTTGGCTTACAACCTTTGAAACCAGTATTCTTTCTAACACTAGCATTCTTGATTTTCATACCTTCAAATTGAAGAAAATCTTGAAGGTTCCATGGTTTACTTCCTCCAACCTTATTCTGAAATTAAGGCCTTACTTGTTCTATTAATGCACTGATCTTGGCTATATTAGCATGAAGAACTTGTCGTTCTTCAAATATTGGTTTTTCAAGATGCATCTGTTCTTCAGTAAGCGACATATTATGCAACTCAAATAAAGAGGGTTCTTCTACACGCATGTTCATTAAGATCAAAAATCCTTTTTAATCTGGACCAAGGCAACATAGTAAGTACACAACAACTTCTCTATCTGGAATTCTCTAACCAATTGCAGCGAGATGAACAGCAACAGTTTTTTACTTTGTTAAAATATTCTTGAATTCTAGTGTTATCCTTACGAACGTGTTCCAATTGTATTTCCTTCGAAACTGAGTTGTAGATCCTACTCTTTGACAAATGCTGAATAATAAATATGACATTGCATTTCCTTCGAAATTGAGTTGTAGATCCTACTCTTTAAAAAGGTTGTTTCTTTGGTTCTATACTAAGAAAGCAAGATTCTTTGTTGGAGAATGAATGTTCATATCCAAAATTTATTCCAATCCATAAGTTATAGTAGAACTCATGAACTGTTCCCTCCAAATAAAATAGATTAGCCTATCAAGTTTGATTGACATTACTGCACAATTAGGTAATGAAGAAGCACTCGATGTAGCAAAATCCACTGTTGTTGCAGCTGGTGTAGTTTCTTGAAATGCAGGATTGTTTATTCTACTAAATTGTTAGCAATCTTGATCAAGAACTTACGCACCAAGCTCTGATATATATCACATGTAAAGTCTTGAAACTTCTTAAAACAATAATACTTTGATCGTTAGAATAGAATGATCTAATAATCATTTACAAAGCTTATGTACTACTTATATAAAAGTATGTTACACTTGGATAGCCTTTCACTTGGCTACCATTTTAGCCTATGGATAGTAACTTCATATGCTATATTGTTAACAACTTATATAACATAAAACTACACATAAAAACTATTACAACAGTTTACATACTACACTCATAAACCAATCAGCCACTAGCGTTCCTTAAACCAGTCATTAAAGTATTGACTTGCTTGCCAAGAAAAGTCATTTATGAAAATTTCAGAATAATTGCACAAAGATCAATTGTTCTTCCAACCCAAATAGATAATCGAGACCTAGATAAGGGGTGAAAACTTCAACCTATTTAATTTTTTTTTTGAGCTCTATTTCAACTTGGCTAAGCAGGCCTCACAATGTGAATTAAGCAAGAAGCATATTAGAAGTTCAAAATAACATACTTAATTCAACACATAGTTAAAACAACTAGTGAATACAAACATTAAAGAATGCACAACACCATATATAATGAGGTAAATTCATATAGAACCCTACCTATATGGTAACATTCTCGGGTTGCTTATGGTAACCACTTGACAACAATTAAATCCACTATGTAATAGAATAATTAAAACCCTGACAGAATTAAAACCCATATTATCTCTATCAATTAGGACCTCTGTTTGAATTACCTATTAGTTCCCTCGCTTGCTACCTCCGTAATAATCTGGTTCGATATACGAACATGGATTTCCTATAAAGCCAACACCACCTAGTGTGGTGTGATTCATAACCGTAGATCAATAAATTGAAGTGAAAAGAACTAATAACCTTGAGGAATACCCTCAATCACGAACAACCAATAAACATTATCAAACACATAATCAACCACTTATCGTACACAACTAAAGATATGAGAACTCAAACAGTTTAACTCAATCCACCCTCACAAAGTTGTTCTCATAAATGAAAAGGTTGCATCTTAGCAACTGTCAGCTAACATACGGCTCATAGCCACACAGGCTCCTCATATAAGAAAAAGCTGCACCAAGGCAATCACTAACTGACACACGACTCACAGTTACACAAACTCCTCATATAAAATCATTTGCAAACATCGCCTCTAATACTCATCACTCAAGAGTATAGTTTTGCTTACACAATCACGAATTACTAATACAAAACTACACTAAAGGTATAGTGATCCGGAAATAAAAAATGAGATGGAAATTTGACAAAGCTCCACTACATGTTTTTAGATAAGAAACAAGAAAAACATGGGCATTTATAGACCCAAGCACAATGGCCAACCTCGCCAAAGCCTTGTCAAGGTGCTCAAATATCCCATTTTTTGTTTCTAAAATTGTCAAATAATTTTCATAAATATCTGCACCCAAAACCAAACAAAAACATAAACGACAATGTCGGTGAGTGAACACTACGAAAATCACTCTCGTTGTGTGTGTAAACCTGCTCATAAATAAAATGTAATTAACTACATACGCGTGTACATTACTGATCATCAGTAACCAACCTTACATAAAAAAAGATAGATACACTAAGTAAAATAAACAGATTCCGTGTTTTGTTCACGTGAAGCCAACTGATAATCCATTGTCATAACATAACTTCCAATGAAGAATTATCATTGATGAGCTAGAATTTGAGCTAAACTTCTCAAAATAAGGAGGTGGATTGAGCCATTTATTAGAAGTAGTGGAAAACTCTATTCCTTCAATGATTCTATTTATGCACCTTAATTTTATTATTGAATAAGTTCTATATGAACTCTTTTTAACCATATGGATATTGATTCAAAATTACAGACTTTCATTTCGAAATACCAGTTCATTTCTCATCTTCCATAGGCCCACTTGGATGGGCTACATGGATACCAATGAGTGCTAATGTGAAGAGGGCTTGTACTTTGTACTATGGTTATCGTTCACCTGCTCATAACTCGGCTTTGCATATACTAGAACTGGTTTGGATGGAAATATAAATATAAATATAATAATGTCTATTTACTTTTATAATTGTTATTAATAAAGTGTAGTTTTCATGGTAAAAACTTTTTGACTCTTTTTTTTCTTGATTTTTTTTAAAGTAATTACATTATTCACTATATATATAATTAAGTCTTCTCCATACCTAAATGGGTTTCATGCCATTGTTGTTTCAAACTAAGTTATATATAGAATAAATGTCCATGTTAAAATGTTGAGTCCATTCAATTTAAATTGAGTTCACAAATTTAATTCTCATAGAAGATTTTTGTTATTTTCAAAATGTCAAACTTACCAACCATTTCTAAAATGAAATAGCTATTTGCATTTATTTGTTTCTTTAGTACTCTCACTCATTTTTCTTTATATGATGTATTAATGTTTATTTTAAGAAAATATTTGCTAATATAATGGCTACATTAAATGAATATTTTTAAGAAGGATTAAATGGATGAATCTTCTCAATACTTATAGTAACAAACTCTAAACAATTTTATTTTTTTACAAAAAATTGAAAAATCTCATTCAAACATATCAGAAATATAGATGCACCAACAATATGCATATGTGCCAAAGCTTTGTGACCCTTCTTTTAAGACATTCTTGTTGATATGTAGGTTTGTAATGTAGCTAAATCTTTAGAGTTATGTGGCTAAGGCATATTTGTGAAGCACTATTTAAAAGGCTAGTATATTGCGTGAGCTTGGTATAAATGAAGTGAACGATTGGTATAACACATGCACATTATAGAAATGAAGTGAAAGTTCGTGTGGTGCACTGGAATTGCAAAAGAACAGTTGCAAAGACAAGAAGTTATATGGTGTGCAGTATTGTAGAATTGCAATTAATATGGTGCATTTGTAGTGCAAGTCTATATTATGATTCATAGTCTTCATAGTCTTCATCGTAGTAGATTAGATGTATTTTTGTATAGCTATAATTCAATTACAAGTGTGTAATGCAAGTCTCATTATGTAGTACAATTTAACAAATATGTAGTACAAGATAGTCATAGTATAAAAGATAGAATTTACACAATAATATTAATTGTACAATGCTCTAAAAAAACATACAATATACAAGAATTATTCAGCTATATTTCACTCTCAATTTTCTCTTTCCTTTTGCTGCTATTGATTGCTTTTACATGATTTGTTTGTTCTTGCTTGAATATTCATCATGTGTTATTGTATAATGATGATCTTAATATGGTACGAGAGCTATAAAACTTAGTGAGCTTTACAATTCTTGAAGAAAGATTGATAAACCATAGGTCATTCAAAATGTAGGAAATCAAAATGAAAATTGATTTAGCAAAGCAATTTTTTTCTTTTCATAATATTCTTCTTACTATAAAACTTGATAATCAAAATTACATAATTTTGAGGCATCAAATAGTAAAAAATTTGCCTAGCTTTGAACTTGATAAGTATGTGTTGCAAGATCTACTTGAAAAAGTGAATAGTAATGTAGTTCTTAATGTACAATTTAAGACATGGAAAAGACAAAATCAAATGCTTGGGTGTTTGGCATTGATGACATATTGAAGTAAGTAGGTAATTTTGATACATCAAGAGATACATGGATGATTGAGAAGAATTTTACCTCATGATCAAGAGCAAGAATCATTCAAATCGAATAAGAGTTGCAGAATTTAAGGAAGTAAGGACTTAGCATTTCTGAATACGTGTTAAAAAATAAAGTGTTGACTGATGATCTTATAAGTGCTAGTTGTCCTATTTCTAAAGAAGAAAAATTGATGTATAGGATGGGAGGACTTGGAGAAGATTATGATAATGTGATTTCTACAATTACAGAGAAAATGCTTAGAGAAAGGATAACAGTGAATGATGCAAATGTACTTCTACGCAGCTATGAAAGTAGGTTGGAAAGAAGGAAAACTATTCAGATTTCTCCTATTCCTAGTGTTAATATGATTGTTAAAGGTGTCTCTGGTGTTTCTGGTAATTGTGAAAGAAAACCCTGTGATGGTAATGTCATGACTTATATGAATAATTTGAGTCTTGGTCCACAGTAACAACATAATAATGCTAGCTAGTTTTAGTAGTTTAACTCAAGTCCTTCACATGTCTTTAACAATAGTTTTAATAATCAAATAAGAGGAAGAATATGTGGTAGGTGGTCCAATAAGAGGCCACAGTTTCAATTATGTTGTAGGCTTTGTCATTTGGTGGCCACTTTTTGGTATTGATTTAAAAAGAATTTTGTTCTTCCACAAGATTTACAGGCATGCTTGATTAATACACCATATCAACCATAGTATTTAAATTAAAACAATGGTACTAGCCAAAATTTTGGAGGTTTTTAGAGTAACAGGTTTCCAACGAACAATATGGCTCTTCCAATAGCTAATCTTGCTTAGCATTTTAGTGATCTACCATTGTCTCCTTTCATTCACAGTATGTTGCTCCTCAACAAACAAACATTTAATGATACCTTTTATATATTTAATTAATTTGGAAACAATGATAGAACTTCTATTTTCCATCCTTAAATAGCTTATTTAGCAAAGTATTCTTGGTTCTCTGATCAAACAAGTTGCTTATGTTTCCTTCGAATATGTCTACTATGCATGAACCTGTGTGGTATCCAGATTTAGGAGCTAGTCATTATGTGACTTTTAATTCAACTAATCTAGCCACTTATTAGAATTACAAAGGCAATGATCAATTGCTTATTAGAAGTGGTAAGGGTTTTCTATCACTAATGTTAGTTTTAACTCATTTGAAACTGAGAATTTACATAAGAAAAGTCTTCTTCGATATATTATACATGTTCCACAAATAGCCAAAAATCTATTAAGTTTTTTTTTAATTTGCACAAGATAATTTTTTATTCTAAGTTTCATCTTTATTCATGTTATGTGAATGATTTAGTTAGTAAGAAGGTGCTTCTTGAAGGAAAAGTTAATCAAGGTATTTATGTGTTTAATCTCAAACTTCAAAAGACACAATCTATTGTTTCTTCTTCTATTACTTTTGTAAGTCAGTATACTGACATTTCTCTATGGTATTGTCATTTAGGCAATGCATTTTTACCATTGTAAAAAAAGTTCTTACAAAAACTTATATTCCCTATTGTAATGGTTCAATCAATAAAAAAATTGTTTGTGTTTCTTGTCGAATAGGAAAGAGTCACACCTTACCATTTTCTTTATCTCTTTCTCATGTGTCTAATCCTTTAGAGGTAGTGCATTTTGACATTTGGGTTGCACCTAGTGCATCTCTGAATGGATTTTATTACTATATTAATTTTATTGATGAGTACACTCGGTACACTTGGATTTATTTCTCAAAAAATAAATGTAGAGCAACTTAAGCTTTTATTCAATTTAAAGGACAATTTGAATTGCAAACTAATCACAAAATTAAGGTTTTACAATCTAACTCCAGGTGATGAATATCAAGGTTTGGTATCTGTTCTTATTCAATATGGCATCAAACATCAAACCATGTGTCCTTATTCTCATCCATAGAATGGCTTAGCAAAGAGAAACCATAAACACATTGGGGTACTAAGAATGGCTATGTTATCTCATGCTTTCATGCCTTTTAGACATTGGGATGAAGCCTTCTTCTCAAGTGTTTATATCATAAATAGATTACCCATTCATGTTTTTAGTGATATCAAATCTATGAAAAAGCTATTTTCATAAAAACTGAACTACCATTTCCTAAAAGTGCTTGGTTTTTGTTATTTTTCTTATTTAAGACCTTATGCAGCTAATAAACTAGAGGCTCAATCTCTTCCTTGCTATTTGCTAAGGGCTATAGTTTAAGATCCATGGGATACAAATGTTTGTTCTAATCTGGTAGGATATATATTAGTAAGGATGTTGTTTTTTTATGAATATAAATTTCCTTTTGTTAATTCTTCTATTCTTTCCTCTTCTGTGATAGGTACTAAATGTATAAATACAATCTAATCTATTCTTGTTTAGTCACCATCAACTAGTATATCTACTAATATTTCTTTGTCTTCTTTATCTTAGTCACATAACATGTCTTCATCTCTTGATTTTAGTACTGAGCATGTGTCAGAATAAACTAAGTCTATGTCTTTTTTTATAGTCTAATTTTGTGATTCCTTCACAGTTGGCTTTGCATAAATTGGTTTCACATAATTTTATTCCTAGTGTCACAAAACCTTGTGTTGAGTCTCTTTTTGTTCCTCTTTAAAAGTCACGAGTTGTTGTCACGAGGATCATTTTAACTCTTACATTGTCCTTCAAGTGAAAATTGCATCAACTAGATATAAATAATGTCTTTCTTAATGGATAGTTGCATGAGAAAGTGTATATACGAAAACCTCAAGGATTTGAGGATTCAGTGTCCCTATAGTATGTTTGCAAGTTAAATAAGGCTATATATGGTCTTAAACAAGCTCCAAGGGCCTGGCATGACACGCTTAAAAGGTTTCTTATTCGTCTTGGATTTTACAACTCAAGGGGAAATTCTTCTCTCTTTTTCAAAACCAATTCTATCTCTACAATGTTTTTTCTTATGCATGTGGATGATATAATTGTAACTGGTAAAGTTGAATAAAAGGTTCAGGGCTTGATTAAGACTCTTAATACTCAATTTGCCTTGAAATATTTAAAACACCTTAGTTATTTTTTAGGAATAGGGTTTATCATTTGGAAAATGGAGATTCATTGATTGCTCAAAACAAGTGTATCAAAGACCTTGTCAAAGAAAAAAAATGGAAGGTTGCAAGCCTAGTTCAACACCTATAGTGTCTAATATTTCCCTTAGTATCTAAGATGATGTTGCCTTTGATAATCCTACATTGCATAGGAGTATTGTAGGAGTTTTACAATACATTATCCTTATTGGGCCTAATTTATATTTTTTTGTTAATAAATGTTGTCAATTTATGGCTACACCAAAGGTTACTCATTGGGTTACTGTAAAAAGTTTCCTATGTTATTTGTGTGGCATTATAATGCATGGTCTACTTGAATACAAGTGGATGATCAAAGGTCTTTGTCTAGTATTGTGGTTTTTCTTAGTGCTAACCCTGTTGCTTGGTCTTTTTGCAAACAAACATTCGTTTCATATTCAAGCATAGAGGTTGAGTATCATTCTCTAGCTAATACAGCCTTTGAAGTTTCTTGGGTAGGAGCATTGCTTGATAAGCTTCACATTTTAATCAAATTTGCACTAGTTTTATGGTATGATAATCTTGGTGTTGTTAGTTTGAAAACTAACCCCATCTTACATTCAAAAATTACACATGTTGAGCTTGAAGTGCATTTTGTAAGAGAACGTGTGATGGGAAAGCAATTGCAAGTTTGTTATATTCCAAGGCAAAGAACAACCAGCAAATGTTTAACCGAGGCATTGTCGACTTCTCAATTTGTATTTTTTTGTAAAAAAATTTGTGTGCAATTGATGCCATTAATTTTGAGGGAAGATGTTGATATGCAGGTTTGTAATGCAACTAAATTAGAAGAGTTGTGTTACTAAGGCATATATGCGAAGCATTGTTAAATGCACGAGTGTTGTAAAGGTTGGTATAGTGCATGAGCTTTGTTTAAATAAAGTGAAAGGATGGTATACTGCATAAATGAAATGTGGTGCATTGGAATTACAGAAGAACAATTACAAAGACAAGAGGACTTATGTGGTGTGCAACATTATAGAATGGTAACTGATATGGTGCACCTTCGGTGCACATCTATACTATGATTCATAGTCTTCATTGTAGTAGATTAAATATATTTTTGTATAGCTATAATTTAGTTACAATTTAGTTACAAGTGAGTAATGCAAGTCTCGTTATGTAGTAAAATTTAACAAATGTGTACTACAAGATAGTCGTGGTATAAAAGATAGAATGTACACAATAATATTAATTATACAAACTTGTCAAAAATATACAAAAATTATTCAGCTACGTTCTCTCTCAATTTTCTCTTTTCTTTTGTTGTTATTGATTGCTCTTACATACTTTGTTTGCTCTTGTTTAAGTGCATGTTTTTCGTTACTTGAAAGTTCATCATGTGTTGCTACAAAACAAATATTTTTACAATTCTTAGACAAGTATCATATTCGTCCATATTCACATCTTATATAAATGATGAAAAATTAAAAAAAATGAAAGTAATGTCAATGATAACTAAAAGTGACACCGATCAAAACGTGTCGTTGGATTTATAATAAATTAAGTGGTTAATTAATCAATTTCAGTACCACTTTCGTGATAAATGTATTATGTACGTTAGGAGAAATGCACCGAAATTTAAATGATATATGTATAAATAGCCATAATTTAAGAGATAAGTTTGTTTTAATGTGTGATAACCATCAAATTATAAACCGTGTTTTTTTAGTTTATTAATTTTAATACAAATTATCTATTAAAAATAAATAATATTTTTTTAATAATTTTTTATTAAAATATTACTTTTTCTCATCGATTAAAACGCGATTAGAATTTAATCCATTAACAATATTAAAATAAAAAAATTCAAAAAATATTTATTTTATTTTTTGAAAACCAAAAATAGTATATTTAGAATATTATTATTGGTGATTTTTTCTTAAATAATTTTATATTAAATTTTACTTTTTCTCATATTAATAACTCATATTTTATTGTATTTTTTTATCAAAAATAATATTTTAATAAAAAAATTAAAATTACATAATTTATCTTAATTAACTCTTTTCATTGTATTAAAAACATAATTTATAATCTAATAAACTAAATAACAGTAAATTTAAAATCTAGATACCTATAGTGCACCTCTCCCTATAATACATGGGTAGGAGTGGTGATTAATTAACATGGTAACTAAAGAGGGAAGAGGATGCAAATTGAAATGAATTAAAGCTTTATCCACTCACTTTCATTGTACTCATTAGCTATGTATATAAAAATATAACCACTGATCACTGCCAAATTTCATTTACTGGACATTTAGATTGACCTAAAGCTCCCTAAATCTAAATTTTGAGGAGGAATCGATTTAAAAATTGGAAAAAAAAAAAAAAGCAAATCGATCAAGAGATCTAGACTTAGAAATTTCATACCCAGTGTTGGAATTGTTTGGTGACATTCCCATTTAAAAAATGTGAAAACAAAGAAAGTCTCTAACGGCGGTGTCATTCTCAAGTCTTATTTGTATATATTATACCATATGGATTCGTTGTATGGACCACGATGGAAATCGATGTGGGGAAACTTCGTCATCAAGAATAGAATTTCCACCAAAAACTCTACTCTTTCACATTCTGCATTCGACTTCTGTTGGTCCCTCTAGAACGACTTAATGATTATTATCTATTATTTTATTTATCTTAGATTTGTTATATTTAAAGACGTGAAAGAGCTTCTAAATGCAACTCAGTTTATTTAAATTTAGTTTATTAAATTCATGAACTAAAAAATAAGCGAATTTAAAAGAGTAATGCACTATTTCATTAGATAAAGTTGCCTTCATTTCATTGAATAATGTTAAGATTTTATTAAACATTTTTGAAATATAAACTATATTCATTTATAAAATATTAAAATCATTTCATATATCATTAGAAATATCTTGAAATTTAGTTTCTAAAAAATTTTACATATTGTGATTTCAAGTTTTTTTTATAGAAAACTATACATATTTATTAATGATTAATCATATTTAGAAGAATATTTTTACTCATTGTTAATAAAATTTTATAAATCATTAGAAATTTTAAAAGTCTATTTTCTAATAAATTTGAAGGTTTATAATTTTGAGTTTTTTTTATAAAAAGTTATGTTTATTTTACTAATAATTATTTAGATTAAATAGAACATTTTTGAATTATTTTTAAAATATAAATTGTATTGTCTCACAAAATATTATGAATCATTCATATACCATTAAAAATAGACAGTAAAATATCAATGGGTGTTCACGCCGAAGCTTAAGGTTGATGGAAGTATTGATAGATACAAAGCCACAATGATTGCCCAGGATTATACATAGCGTTGTGGGATTGATTATGAAAAAACATTTACACCGATAGCAAAAATTAATATTATTTGAATTCTTAATTCACTTACTATGAATAAAGATTGGCCCATACACCATGTTGATTTGAAGAATTCTTTCCTCAATAGAAATTTGGAGAAAGTGTATATGAATGTGCAATTGGGAGTTAAGTATAAACCATGTGATATTGGGAAAGTGTGTAAGTTGAAAAAGTCTTTTTTAAAATACAAAAAGAGGAATCCCATTATCACAAAGGTAGTGTGTTCTAGATTTATTAACTAAAAGTGAATGTTTGATTCAAACTAATTAAGACACCAATTGAGATGAACCACAAGCTTGGGATTTACCCTAATCAAGTATTGATTAATAAAAGGAGATACCAATGTTTAGTAGGAAGACTAATTGATATTTCTCATACTAAACCTAAAATTGCGTATGTTGTTAGTGTGGTCATTCAGTTCATGCATTGTTCTAACAAAGAGCATATGGATGCAATGTATTGTATTCTAAGTTATTTGAATATGGCATCAGGTAAAGGCTTGTAGTTTACATAAAAGAATGAGCTAGAAGTTATAGGATACATTGATGTAGATTGAGTGAGTAATAAGATTAAACAAAGGTCAACATCTAGATGTTAGGAGGAACCTTGTTACTTGGTGAAGTTAGAAGCAAAAGGTTATTACAAGGTCAAGTCACAGGTAGAATTTTGAGATATGTCGTATGGAGTATATGAAGTGTTATAGATTCGTAATATTATGAAAGAACTAGGCATTAAATTCCAAAATCCTATGGATTTTACATTGTGATCATACAACTACTATTGAGATTACTCATAATCCAATTCAGTATAACATGACTTAGCATGAGGAAGTTCATTGCCACTTCATTAAAGAGAATCTAGACAGTAGGATTATTTGTTTCCTACTTGTATCCTTAGAAGAACAATTAGCAAATGTCCTTACTAAAGAAGTATTGAAGGCAGAGTTTGACTGCTCAGTTGATAAGTTGGATATGATCGATATTTTATACTCTAACTTGAGGAAAAGTGTTGAATCGATATTGTAGAGATCTTTACCTTATGTACATAATTAACATGTTATATAGTTATGATAATTTATATCCTATAATTAGTAGGAAATTTTTTTCCTATTTATAATACCACTTTTATCAATATATATACCTCCAATTCCAGAATAATAATATATCGAAGTATTTTTTTACTTCTCTTATTTTTTTATTCTACTATATTCACTTATGATTTTAATATATTTATAAAGTATTATAAATATAAAATATTTTTATAAACTTTTAAGATTTTTACCGAAAAGAGACAAACCTAAAAATTATATTTTAAAAAGAAAGAAAGAAAGAAAGAAAAACTTGAAAGAGTAAAAATCGAATATAAAATAGGATAAATTGTTTAAATAGTCACTTTGTTTATGCCAAGTGTATTGTTTAGTCCATTTGTTTAAAAATATTGTTTTTAAATCACTTTGTTTATGAAAAATGTGTCATTAGAGTCTCTTTTCTTTGTAAAAAATGGGCCAAGAAATGATAAAATTAACTTTTTATCTCATTTGTCGTTAAATATAATGAAATAATACATATGTCACATGTATTTTTATATTTTTTTAGTATATTTTTTTGATATGTATATACGTAAAAAATATTTAATTAAAAAATAATTAAAACTTTTTAAGAAAAAATTCTTTCAAAATTAAACAAAATTTTGAATAAATCTTAAACAATGTCTAATATCTAAAGTCACACATTAAATAATGAAAATTTAACTTTAACTTTAATTGGAAGATTTGTTAACAAATTTGACTAATTTTTTTAATTGAAAATTACTTTATTAGATATAATTTATTAAAAAATATATGTATACTTATATATATTATTTCGTTATATTTAATTAAAAAAATATAAAAAATTAATTTTATCCTTATCTAATACCCTTTTCACAAACAAATAACTTTAAAAATATATTTTCTAAATAAAGGGAATAAACAACTTAATGCCTAAACAAATGAATATTCGTAACCCTTATGATATATGTTGCCACACTTTTAGACCTCTATAGTTAATACGCTCTTCCAATAACACTACTCACAGCTTCAATTCCTGACTAAGTAGATGCAATTTCGACTCTAATTCAGGATGAGTTTAGGACTAATATTGCCAAGTCAAACCCAAAAGTAAAAAAAAAAATAATAGAAAAAATGTAAATAGTTGAACTAAACCATTATTAAACAAAATAGGAGATGCACCTCTATTTTTCCATTTCGTTACATATATTTGCATGCTTAAATCTTCACATACATTACCAAATGCAAAATCAAACCTCAATAACTTGCAGTATATATATCTTTTTTTATAACGGGCTCATCACTCACAACAAATACACTGTTTCATTTTCAAAAACTAACCAAACAATTACAAAATCTAAGTCCCTTATCCAAAATTCATGTTTTATTTATTATTTATGATATATATTTTACATTAATAATATTATTTTTTATTTATAAAAGATATATTAATCTTAAATTTATTGGATTAAGAAAACAATGAATAATTCGTATCCTATGACGTGTACAACCGCATCCAAATATAGCAAAAGATCCAAATATAGCAAATTGAGAAGAGAGTAGTATATTATCTTTGCTTGAAGAGAAGTAAGAAGTTGGGGGCCCACAAGAAAAACCCACTAGCCCAACAACAGTGGGACAGATGTGTTTAGCTGTCCATTATGATCTGAACTGAATGCAACCTGCAATAGTTGTTTGGATGCGGTGTGGTGTGGTGTGAATGTGTTTACTTTCCTCGTAAACTGAAGTATTCGTCTTTTTGAAGCATTATGTTGACACGTGTTCGGTAAGATTAGTTGTGGGTCCACCATAAACCGACCAGATGTATCAAATCAAATCAGCTCTTATTTACTTCCACTTCGGCGAGTCGTCGCTTTATTCTCGGCTCAATCGGCTCTAAGAGATAAAATCATTTAGCACATTAGCAACTTCAAAATCATAATTTAAAATGTTTTTGTTAAACTTAGGGAAAAAAAAAGTTTTTTTGTAAAATACCAGTTACCATAATGTCATTTTAAGAAATACTTAAAAATATAATTAAATATAATGTTTGTAGTAATTTTTTTTTCTTAAATAATATTATATATTTTATTTTATTTATTTATTAAAAATATAAATAAATATATTTGTAAACTATTTTATCTTAACTCCTAATTAACTTAACTACATTTTATATCAAATATATTAAATTTAAGTGAGTTTACTTCACAATTTTAATATTATCTTCATTTTATTTTTAATATTTTCTATTTTATTATTAAGTGATATATAAGTGATACCTATATATTTTTAAATGTTTTAATTTAGTATAATTTTTTTCATATAACCAATACATGTGATTTTAACTAATGATATTTTTAGTATTTTCGTGTATTCCAATCCTTTAAACATAACTTCTTCTTTTTCCATTTTGGAGTCATTAAATGCAAATTTTAATATTTTTGACTTATTTTGCTTTCTCTTGCTCATCTTCTTTTAAAGATGTTCCGCACAAATTGATGTTAAAAGTTAGTACATATATTACACGTGTAAAAAAATTTAATTTTTATTTTTTAAATATAAATTAATAAAAAAAAATATTAAAAATAAAATCAGAAAAATATATGAAAGCAAAAAATACAACATAGATTCTCTATTAAGTGTTGATGCTTTCTTGATTAAATAAAAAAACGTGTTCATGCTCTGTTCACTCGCCTAACCAAAACAAAAATCTAAGTGACTTCAAATTCAGATTTTTTTTCTGCTTTCACATTGTACAACCACCATCATATTTGTGAAAGGAAATGTATTGAAAAATGATTTGGAATAATTCCAGATATCCAGTTTATATATACTAATATAATTAACATCACTAAGTGACATACCACAACACAATAAATCTTACTTGTTACAATTTGATTAAAAAATATTTTTTTCTTATTTTAAAAAATATATTTAAAAAAATTATTTATCCTTAATTTTTTAAATATAAATAAATCAAAATAAGAAAAAAATTAAGGATAAATAATTTTTTTAAATATACTTTTTAAAATAAGAAAAAAATATTTTTAATCAAATTATAATAAGTAAGATTTGGAAAGACAAATATATATTAGGTAAGTTGTAATTTGGCAAATTATTTGCTTTCTTAATGCATGCTATTCAAAAAGGAATTGTGTCCATCAAAATAAATTTAGACCTCTAAAATAAATTTGCCTGTCATTATCAACCAACAGTTCATGAGATAATGCAATTGCTAATCTAACATAATAATATAAATACTGGTCCCCATTTTCAGATTAAACAAATCTAAACAGATTTAGTGAATAATGTTATACTACTGGTTCCGGGATTTGTCTTGCTATCACAATCATTCTAATTAATTTTAAACCAACATAAAATCCACTTGCTAATATTTAGATTTATTAAAAAAAATTATATAATTTAATCTATCAATTTTTAAAAAATAATACCATTGGTTCACTAGCTTACTTTTATGTTTTTAAAAAAATTCCAACTATATTTGAAAAAGAATATTTTAATTGCATGAATAATTATTAAAACAATTTTTAAATATTTTTTAAAAAAAATAGAAAAATAAAATAAAGAAAATCATAAAAACTGATCAAGTGGCTTATTGATGTATTTGCCTTAGTGTTTTTTTTTTTTCTTTTTGAGTGGCTATGTGTAATGATTGTTTTGTCGGTAAGAAAATAAAATAAAAACTACATTTTTTTCTTCTTCATAAGAGTAACTCAATCCGTAAAACAAAATAATGAACTTGTATAATTAATCTTGAGCAAAACAAGCCAACTAATTTCTACATATACTAACTTTTTATGAAAAAAACGGGTAATATAATTATATAAAAAAAATGAATCCTTTTAAAGGTTCGCTAAAACGAAAGGATATTTAACTAAGAAGAAAAGTAAACTAATCATCTATATAAGTTAAATCAATCCAAATACATGAATGATTATATTGAAATTATGAACTAAAAACATATATATTTTGATGAGTGTGTGATTAAATATTATTTAAAAAATTAAATGATAATATGTTTATAAAGATGAAACATTTTCTAAATAGTAGAACAAGTTTTGAATTTTTGTTCGAGAAATAAATCATAAGATTTATTTTAATTATTAAGTCATAATCATGAGTACGATAATTAAATATTATTTAAAAAATTAAATGATAATATGTTTATAAAGATGAAATATTTTTTAAATATTAGAACAAGTTTTGAATTTTTGTTCGAGAAATAAATCATAAGATTTATTTTAATTATTAAGTAATAATCATGAGTACGATAAACTTACGGTTATTGATTAAAACATAAGATCTAATGACACGTGGATTGGATTTTAGTTCGTTTTAAGTAGACGAATTAACTATTTTATAGGACTTTCTTATAAATTTTATAAATTATTTAAAAAATTGATTCATCAATTATTTATATTGAAACTTTATTTTTCAAATATTAATGAAAAAAATAAAAAAAATATTAATTCTTTAAAAAAAACCTAAAAATTAACAATTATGATTTTAATTTTTAAAAATATATATATCAAATGATCATAAAAACTATTAAATTTAAATTTTATGTCATAAATAACTATTTCATATAATTTAAGTAACAAATTAAACCATGTCTAAGAGAGATAGTTGAGATTCTTTTATTCAGAGAAGATGCATACCACACAGACATGCAGCATACATCTCGGGCTCATTTCCCTAATTCCAACTTTTCTCTTTCTCTTCCAACGCTCTCTTTGACTGAGAAATTAACTTTGACCAGTCAACGAACTGGAGTGAGATCCTATTCGTCCTAGAAGGCTACAATCTTCATAACCTAATGACCCCACATTTTATCTGTCCCTACCACTTGGAATGTTTGTACACCAAGTGTGGTGGTGTGGTGCCTGCTAGCTAGTTATTAGGGTATTAGCTCTTAAATCATTAAATCATTATCGGGCTTTCCCCCTATTTTTAATTTGTTTTTATATTAATAAAATGACAAAAACAAGTAATTATTTTTTATAATTTTTTTAATATTATTTGTATTAATAATTGTAATAATATAATTGTATATGATTTGTTGTGTTTTCTTGCCATCAGGAAACAGAGATGACAGAGATTAGATTGTTTAATAAGAAGAAAAGAAAATAGAAAAATATAATAATATTTATGTATTTATTTTAGTATATTTTTCATCAATTATATTATTATTTTTCTTTATAAATTATTAAATATTTATTTTTTATAAAAATAATTACAATAATCTTTAGATAATATCACGTAATTAACAGCTCTTACTAATTTCTCTATTCATATTATCCAAAAGCCATCGATTATCAAATGATTGTTTGTTTATTATTTCTTGATTTCTGACAGATGGTAACAGCTTAGAATTTTTGTTGGTACCTTGTTTTTCTCACTACCCACTCCAAGAATCTTGGTCTATAAACGGTAATTGCCAAGAGATGTAAATACTAAACTTAAGCCGTTTGTATTTTATCTTTCTTCAATTGATGAGATTATCATAATCTTATTAGTGGGTTACATGTGGAAACTAAATTCTCATTTTTTTAATTATTTAAATTATTTGTATGATATAATTTATAAATATATGCATTATAGTAATTTATTGAAAAATTATGTAAAATAATATCTTTAAATTTAAAACAACAAAAATAACATAATTAATTTGAATTAAGATTTGTATGAATTAGTATTATGGTTATTATTTGTATTGTTATTAGTTTTAAAGGTTTTAATTTTATGATTTTTTAAAAATAATTTAATAATTAATTTTATTTTAATTAATATTATAATATTGTTACCCTTATATATTGAAAATTGGACATTGTGTACACTTGATTTATTAAATGTTAAAAATAATTTATTATTAAATTTCATTCAAATTAAAACTATAATATTCTCATTATTATTTAAAAAATATTATCATATATGTTAAGTATTAATAATTTATTAATAAATTATGAAAAAATATAGGATATTCTGGTGAATGCATGTGGTAGCGAGGAATTAAAGTTTGTGTTTTTGATCGGTAAGTAAGAACACTAATGAATGTGATGATCATACATAATTATGTACTGGACCCTAACGAAACAGAGAAGGACACTAAAAATCATTTGATTTTGTACGTGACACCCAAACATGTTCTAATTATGTTATTTTGACGTAGAATGAAGCGAGACCAGATGTCGATACATAGACGCTATATGTGTAAGCGTATTAATTGGTGCGATTTTTCTTCTCATTGCCATATGACTGTGAAGGAGTACTGTACCTTTCTTCAATTCTTCTATTTCAAGAAAACCATATAAAATAAGAGATATCAACGACTTCCCACGCTACTGTATTTTTATGTCATAAAATAATATATATATATATATATATATATATATATATATATATATATATGTATATATTTATCCAATTTAATAAACAGATCATATATATATATATATAAGTGATAAATAAGTGTGAAGCTCAAGTTCCTTTAGTTATACAACAACTTTTGTAATATCTTAAGAATTTTAATTTATAAATGCATGAGGAAAAAAATGTATATAATATATATATATATATACCATGTAAAGAATTAAAGACGCATTAGCTTAAAAAGGATATACATGTTAACATATTCTTAAGATACAAGGATATTTTTGTACAAAAATTATTAAAATTTAATATAAATTAATTTAAATATGATATGAATAATAATAATTATTAGTTTGCAGTACGTATTAGTATTACACAGTGAAAGTGAACTAAACAGAGCAAAGCACTTAGTACTGGACAATGTCATGTATGCATATACGAAATAATTGGTATGATTTTGATGGTTACAGTTCGAGATTGATTAAGACTATTCAGAAAATTGAAGCGCACAAGGATCATTCGTAAACATTGCAGATAAAGCAAAAGCACAGACCCAGTCACCCAACTTAACTAAATCCTCAAATGAAATTTTTCTTCTCAGTTCTCTCACTTGGCCGTCACCCAAGAATATCAAGGCCTCTGTCACTGTCATCTTTGTCGCCCCACTAAATATTTTTTTTGTCCCAAACATTATTATAATGTCACTTTCACCAAACAACTGCAGCAGCAGCGCCAAAGCAAAGCAAACATCAAACATTTGAAATCAAAATAAAAAATAATAATAATTCGAATTAAAAAAAAAAAAGTTTATGATAATGCAATGGGCCCACTTTTCACCTCAGTCCAAAAACACCAACCCCTTCCTAATTTCTCATTCTTCGGTTCTTCTCTTCTAAATCTTAGACAAATATGTGTTTCATTATTTTTAATGTTTTTTTTTGTTTACTGTTTCTTTCCCATTCGAAACACGAGGTTTGTGTTTTCTTACTAGAAAAGAAACGAAAACCATTTATATGTTCCGAACAGAATCATTCCCGACTATGGGCTTTTTTAATTGATTATATATTATGAAAATTGATATTTTAAAAATAAAAAAACTAATATATTAGTAATTTCAATTTATGCTAGTAATATAAATGATATTGTGCATTTTAAAATTAGAAATTTTATTCTAACGAAAATAATTTTTTGTCTAGTGTATATATAGAATTACTCGGGAATCAATATAAAACGGGAAGGAAGGGTGATTGTGGATTTGTGGGGCCCAATTATAGTTGCATCCACGCAAGGGCGTGACACACAATTAAGGAACGAGTGAGTTCGGCTCGGCTCGGCTCGGCTCGGCTATCCAGTTTTTCTTTTTATATATGAAACCGTTGTACAGATTACCAGAGTCCAGATGGAGTAGAGGAGCTGGAATTTTCTTGAAATCCTTCTCTGGGCGCAAGCTTAGCTAATAATCTCATCGATAATAGAGTACAAAAAACCTCATCATTACTTTCTCTCTCTAACTCTGAAATTCCCTCTCTATAAATTAAAAACATTCTTTATCTATCTATCTATCTTTTGGGGTTTGCTTTTATATATATTTAAGTGACTCTATTTCCTTGCATTACATGTCAGTCACCACGTTATAAATCTTTCATTCTCTCTCAAGTCTCACCACGTTTTCACTCTCTCAATACTCGTCTATTAACTTATAGCTATCTACCTTCTTTCTTCTTGCTTCTGAATTTGCCGATTATTTTGGTTATTTCATGAATGGATCCTTCAACTGGACATCACCAGGTAGAAATAGAAAATAAGTAGCTTTAATGTGTCTTTTTTTTTAATTTTAAATATACAGTTTCGTATTATCCTTTCTTCACCGTATTGTACTTTGCGTCTTTTCAATTCTTCTTTAAGTTTTAGAAATCCGTGATAATTTCAAACCATAAACACATATTTTGAGTTTGGGAATTTAGGTTGAGTATTAAATCTTATATGTTAGAATAAGACACCCAAACTTTACCGATTAGAATATCAAGACGTGGGTGTAATCTGTTTGAGTTCTGGGTCCAATTCTAAAATATAGTGGATTAATTAACTGTTTTTGTTTTGTATCATCAAATGAAGGGTATTGGAGAATAAAAATTCAATTAAGCTAGTTTATTATGCCTTTAATTTAGAATCTTCTTTCTTCTAATCTGTTGGTGATTTAATTCAGGAAATGTCTCAACATTCACTAGGAAACATGTTGGGTTTCTCAAAAACGCAGCAACAAGAAGGAGAGAGGAAGCCAAAACCTCAACCAGAGCAAGCTCTCAATTGTCCAAGATGTGATTCAACAAATACCAAATTCTGTTACTATAACAATTACAGTCTCACTCAACCAAGGTACTTTTGCAAATCATGTAGAAGGTATTGGACCAAAGGAGGAACTCTAAGAAATGTTCCAGTTGGTGGAGGTTGTAGGAAAAACAAAAGATGTTCATCATCGTCATCATCTTCAAAAAGATCACAAGATCAACAACCACTTACCCCCAATAGTTACAATAATACCAACTCACTCCTCACTACCTTCCCACAACATTATTATGATTCCAATGACCTCAGGCTTGCGTTTTCTGGGCTTCAGAAACAGTCGCGTGGACAGTTGGGTTTTGATGATCATGACTTTCCTCTATTGGGAAATTCATCAAACACATACACTGCAATTACTAACAATTGTGCCACAACTCATCCTGGGTTTCTTGATGCTTTAAGAAATGGATTTATTGAATCACATAACAATTTTCAGAATTTGAATTATGGGTTTGGAAATGGGAATGTGGGATCTGAAGTGGAAAACAGTACAAGTAGTGCTTGTGGAGTTAGTGGAGAAATGGGTTTACCAATATATGATCAAGAAATTAGAAACGTGGCAACAACGAGTAATGCAGTTACAGTAACAACAATGAAACAAGAAATTTGTAATGGCAGATCAGAAAGTAATGAAAATAAGGTTTTGTGGGGTTTCCCTTGGCAGTTAAGTGGAGAAGCAAACATGGGTCATCATGATTTTGATAATGGAAGAGATCAGAGCTGGAATGGTATTGCTTCCTCTTGGCATGGACTTCTCAATACTACTCCTCTTATGTAGACGGCTTTGGAGTACTAGAAGAGAACCAAAAAGGGGTGGGGGAAAGAAAGAAAGAGTTTCTCTCCTAATTATCAGACTTGAGTTTTAGTCTAGGCACTATAGATAGTTCTTAAGTTACTATTACATGAGATTGTTTTTTCAATGTTTGTTTTCTAATTTTATTTGTTTAATTTATGTTAGACAAACTAATGAAACTTTATATTTGTTTGTTAACTTATGAGGTTGATCTAAAACTACGACAAATGCTATTAACCCATGGGTTTTGGTATCTTTCAAGTACTTCAGTTTTCAATTATTATCAATTGCGTAAAAAACAAATCTCAATTAACTATACAATTTTGTATTTATACCTTTTATACCGTAAAATATATCATGCTAATTTAAATATAAAAAATATTTATATTAAATAATACTAAATTAATATGAATACAAATTTATATTACTAACGTTCAAAAACAAAATATTTATCAAAATATTTATCAAATTTTGTAATAAAGCATAAGTAATATAATATAGTATAATTAATAATTACAATTGAATCTATGTAAATGTTTCTAATAGAAAGTTGTAATATAAATTGTAATTATGATGCATTTATAATTAGTGAAGTTAGATATAATTTTTACGAAAATATTAAAAATATTATCGTTTTTGATAGAAATTTTGAAATTTTTTTACGAAAAATATGAAAAATCTATTAAACAATATGATTTTTTTTATAAAACATCAAACAATTAATTATTTATATTTTAAACTAATTTTTTTTATTTAATACATGTATTTTAAATACTTATAATATTAATACTAATCAATAAGTTGACAAATAAATTAAAATATCTTATAATACAATATATGTTATTTTTTGTAAATAAGTAATTAAAAGACTTGAAATAATTAAGTATACAGAATTCCATATATAGGAAAAATTACACATAGATAAATTGTTATTATGATCTAAATAATAAACCGAGACCTAGATAAATAATAAAAACGTTAACTCTTAAAATCTCTTTGTGAGTTTTATTCCAATTTAACCAACCAGGTATCACAACATAAATTAATGAGATAACTCAAGAAAATTATAAAACATGTATAAACAAATAGCAAATAGGAAAAAATAATTTATGGTAAACACATTAATGACGTTGTTTCTCACAAGTTTCTGTCCAAACTAACAACATGTATAAACATAGAAAATATTAAATAGTGTGTAAATCGAATGATTTTCAAATACTTCAAGATATCATATATGGAGATATATTCGATAAATGATGATTGTACTTTCACTATATGCAATCATACATAAAATCGCATAACAAAAATAAAGAGTCTAACACCTTGTACAAAACAAGGACAAAAAATATCAATTTCTTAGAGACTGATATCAAACTCACATACACATAAAACAAAAGTAATAATTAAAAAAATATGAGCATGCAACAAGGAAAGGGTAAGAAAGCATAACACAACATAAATAAAAGAGTAATTTTAATCAAAGTCTAAATCAAGTATATTGATACATACATGATAAAAACTCAAATTTTACTAACACAACAGTTGATAATATAAATACAATCATGTAACGAGATAAACTCACATAAAACTATTGCTTATGTGGTAACATCCTTGTGTTACTTGACAACCACTATGTAGCAAAGAATCTACTAAAAGTAATAAACAGTTACAGCTCGATAAAAGTATAAAAGAAAATACCTTTATCAGTCGAGACCATTCTTCCTTAACTACCTATTGATGTTCTCGATTGTTGCCTCCATAACAGCTTGATTCGACACATGGATCCGACTCTCACCTAGAGCCAACACTACACACAATAGTACAATCAGCTACGAACAATCAATAATATGTACAAGATATTGAACAACCAATGTGGAAAACCACTCAACGATGATCAACAGCAATCAATGTCTTAAAAACCCTCAATAATTCCAAAAACACAATATTGTTCACACTATACCAGTAAAATAGACTTAATCATTCACACTCTAAGAATGTCATTTTACTCTTACAAGAACGTAACAAAAACACCAAAATACACTCAAGGTGATTTGTGAAATAAAATCAGATAATCATCTCACCCAAAACCCACTATTCAAGAGCATGATTTTGCTAACTCAATTACGAATTACTAATACCGAACAAACACTCAAGATAATAGTGATTCAAAATTAAAAAAAATGATATGTCAATTTAACATAGCTTCACTACATTTTTTCTCATTAACAAAGCATTTAAAAAGGGAATATTTATAGCCAATTCTCAACTACGTGTACCTCACTAAGGGTTTCGTTAACCACCATCTCCATGGCTACACCAACCACCCGAAGAAGACCTCATCAAGGCACACAAAAATCTAATTTTTCATTTGCTAAGATGCCAAGTAATTATCTATAAATACTCACACACGTAACACAACAACGATAATGTCACCATAACGAAATAAAAATCAATACATTTCATCTAGTATACACATTACAAAAAACAATTACATGGTGTGTATAAATATACTTGTTACCTAATTATGTGTAAACTAACTCTATATTAGTAACAAAACTTACATTACGTGTAAACTAACTCTATATTAGTAACAAAACTTACATTGAGGAAGATAAATACACTAGATAAAATAAACTCATTCTGTGTTTTGCACACAAAAATGCCAACAAAGACATATAATGAGTATTATCCTTCAATATAATTTACATATTACATATTACAACATTAATATAAAATAAAACAAAAAATGATATTTTTAAATATTTTAACTATAATATTTACAAAATTTAAGATATTTAAATAATAATTTACTGATGTTCATGAAAATTATAGTGTAATTTAATTAAAAGATATAAATATTATATTTAATATTAAAATATATAAAATATTGATATCATTGCGATAATACGGATTTTTTTACATATTTTGATCTTATAACATATAAGAATAGTCTTAACATTAATCTTTAAATTGTTTATGTACTGGAAGAAAGAATTAAGAGGGAAACTGATGCGATGTTTCATGGTTTGGTTTCAGTCTGAACTCTATGATAATATCAAAAGTTGGTTGCTCCAGGGCTTTGGATATTGAACAAGCGTTGTTTTCAATATATTCTGGCATGATTGCCTCTTATTGCAAGGTAGATTCTTAGAATCTAATAAAAATATTATTAAAAAACATTAGATTAGCTAGTGGATTTTTTATACGGGTTATGATAAAAATAAATAATTATTAATTATATTAATATAATAAATGATGATAAATAGAGTTTTTGGATCAATTATTCAACGATAACAGATTAATCAATTAACTATGTCTCTTGTCCCAAAGTCTTAGAATTTCATTCATTGGAAGCATGAGTACCAATTTCGGTGTAGATTTTCAATGTCTTACCAAACCAAATCCAACTTAGGATTTGGTAAGGGCGTGAGAAAAGGGTCAGTAAGTAAATGAATTTTTAATAGAAACTAAAGTCTTAGATTATATAAATTATTCTTCAATTTATTATTGAGAAATTCGCATGGGAATTGATTTCGGATAATATTTAAAAGTATGTTGGTTTGTTGGTAGTGAAGCAGTTGTAGGCTCAGTGTTGACAAAACGGTGAGCTAATTAATATTAAACTAAGACATGGCATGAAATTGTTTGTTTCCAACTTAAAGGAATTTATCTTATAAATATATGATTAGTTATAGATAAAGATGTAAATTATTTTTTCTTATTTAATCTTACATCTAGTTTATTATTTTTAATATATTCATGATATAATATTAACTCATTTTATATAAATTATAGCTTTAATAGATTTAATGTTAAACATATATTGTATTATTTTTCTTATTAAACTTATATTATAAATAATTATGTATTATATTTTTTATTTTTTTATATTATTACTTATCTTATTTGACCTCATTGTGAATAAATGAGATATTTTAATTAGTATAATTTTATTACTATATTATCTTACTAAAAATTAAGTAAGTCAAGATAAAATAGATTTTAAAAATTAATATATTGTATCATTAATCCCAATAACATTTCATCTAAATTTATACATTTATTTATAAAAGTTATAAAAAAAAATTATGAATGTAAGTATAGGTAATTTGAAATGGATATCTATGATCAATTTTCGATAAACTAATAAGTTAAAAACCTACTCGCTTAGGTCATAAATTGAAATAAGCAATTCAAGAATTCATTTAAGAAAATACATTTGTCAAAAAATAATTGTCACGATGTTATTATACAAAACATACACAAAGGTTTTATTTTTATTTTTTCTTGTTTTACAAAATATAATCAAAAAATAATAATTATACTAATATTTTTGTCTTTAAATAAAATTTGTTATATTTTTTAAGCACATATCAACACAATTAAAAGTAATCTTACCTCAACTTAACTTAATTCACATGAATTTATTTGTGGAATGTAAATTAGTATCAATTATATTTTTATTAATTGTTGGGACAAGAAGGCCTAGTGGGAGTTATGGGTGAACTTCATATTGACATGTTCTTAAGCCCCTAGTTTAAGAAAACAGACACATGAAACTAAAAGGAGTTTTGAAAATGTAAGGGTTTATCTGATTGCTTAATTTGAAAATTGTTTTCAAATCCTTACCAAAAATCAATTGTCTACAATTTAAAAAATAATAATAAGTTGCTTGGTCATTGTTTTAAAAAATTGTTCTAAAGAACCAAAAACATAAAAACATATTTTTCAATGTATTTATCGAAATTGTTTTTAAAAATTGTTTTAAGTGTGAAATATTCGTATTTAAAATCTTACATTATAGCCTTTTTCTCAAATAAATTTTTACCATAATTTTAAGTATTTATCAACGAATTAAAAAAAATAAAAAATATTAAATAGATACATAATTTATAAATTATTAAAGTAATACAAATTAATATAACATATTAATTTTGAGTTGTGATACAAATAAGAGCTCACTTAGTTTGAGGGTTCCACTCCATTCTTTCTTAAAAGAGGGCTTGAAGACATAAAAAATAAGTAAGGCTAATTTTAAAATGTTCAAAAAGATGTTAAATTTTAGAAATACAATCGTATATACATAGATATACATTAAAATAATGAATAATGTGATAATTTGTGATACAACTTGATAGTGATATAAAATTTATATTAACTGAAAATGAGTTCATAATATGATCAAACACATTTAACTAGTTTATTAAATGAGTAAAATAGGATATTGCACTATAATTGAAATAATTAAAATAATATTTTAATTAAGAGAGTGTGAGTTAAAAACTTATCATTATATTTGTAAGAAGATCTATAAAGTGGAGTCAAATTAAAATAGGTAAATTATTGTCATAGTAGTTTTTATTATTGTTGTAATAAAAATACATAAAATATTTATTTTATTTCTTGTATTAATTATATTTTAATGTTATTATTATTAAAAAATCATAATTAAAAAATTATTTTAATAATAATAATAATAATTTTAAATAAAAAGAAATAACATGGATAATACTACTGTACCCATATTTAAAACATGTATTAAATATTTTTATTTTGAAGTTCATATAATTTTTAAAAATTATTACTTAAAAATTATGATCAAACATATCAATTATTTTTAAAAATAATTTTTTATATTTAAATATTTTTGAGTTACTTGACCAAACAAGCCTCAAGACTCTTAAAAAGAAAAGAAAAAAACGCAACTAAAGAACCTATGTACAACTCCAATTAGATAGACCTATTCCACATTACCTGGATTTATCATATTTATATGCACAAAAATGAGAAACTATAACGTATACACATATTAGAAAGCTTGAACCGAAGTTATAATACATCATTGTTTTAGTAATTAGTTTATAGAATTAGAGGCCCGACAAGTCATAATAACAGGAGGTATTCATGCGAAATAGTTTCGTGTTTGCTTTGTAATAAGAAAGATATTACGTATTACAAAATTTGATAATCTTAAACAACGTGGTGGGATTTAATTGACTCTTTACTTACAATGATGATTTTACAATTGCCCGATACGTGGAATTATTCCTCTAGACTAATTGCATGCTATAATCATGTAAGTAAGAGAATAAGAAAACTTAAGAATTATTATATTTTTAAATTATCATTAATCTACACTAATACATCATCAACATTTGTCCAAAATTAATGTATAATTTTTGGATGCGATCCTTCACTACCAACGAAATAATCTAACCCATCAAATTTGCAAAATAAGTTAACATAATCCCCTCTCACTACTCACTAGTCTTATTTTAATATAAACACTCCACTTATAATTTTTTATACACGTAAGGGTCACTTTAAAATTAAAAAAAAAAAAATCATGTTAGCTTATTTCCTATCCAATTTCTATGATTATAGCCATGTTATTACCATTAATTTTTATGTTTAGCATTTAATCATGTTGTAATAAATCAAAAAATGGATGGGTTTCCAGTTTTCCTCTTACTTAAGCTATTCTCTTTAATTACTCATTGTATTTGTATAAATTCGGGAGAATTAAGAGTAAAATTTAGTCCAGAAATTAGAAGCATATTCGAACTTGTAGTTTCTACTTGCGGCTTCTTTTCATGAGATTAGGTACAGAGAGGCCCAATTGAATTCAATGATTCTTATCCCACTTATTTTCCTAATAAAACAATTTTTATACTTCACCAATAAATCGATAAACATTAAAAAAATTATGAGATCCAACTTAAACTAATTCATTTTTATCGACCGAAATAAAATAAAATAAAATAAAAATTGATTTATTCAAATGGAGAATAGAATAGAATGAAATTGATTCTTTAAAAAAAATCAAATTACTTCTTCATACTAACACAAAATTGTCCTACAGAGCATGATTCCTTTCTTATTATTTGTTAAGTCGAAAATTACACTGAAATAATTGAACAACAATCTGAATTTGACCTCCTATAGATTAAAGAAAGTAGGAGATCAATAATAAAAAAAAGAAATCTTAATTAATCAGAGATCCAATTGATCACCACGTCTATATTGTAAATATGCAGTTACGAATAATCCAACCAAAATAATAGGAATGAGACCTAAGACGATTCCAAATAAAAAAACTTCAACCATTTCAATTTCTTTGAAAGAAGAAAGGGAAAGGTAATAGCTATCCTTAAATATTAATCTGTATTATCCATGAATCTCAATGACCAAGCATTGGAAATTGGCACGGTAAGGTGCTATAGAATATATGAGCTACCGCAAAATAATTTTTTTTTATTATTTTGATTTTTAGCCAATTAATTTCCAAATTTCGAATAAGTCGTATCTTGTTTAGACTGATAAATAGAGCAGAGGTTATAGTCAAAGCTGCTAGTAGAAAACCGAAATAACTAGTTATAGTAGGCATGAAGAGGCTAAATGAAATATGTTCTTTTTATACATATGTTTATAAAGCATTTCCCTAAATTTCGTTTCCTTTTTTTTTTTTTTGAAAAATAAGGGGATAAGCAAAAATACCAATTGTAAAGAATAAGTTCAATTGAAAGCTTTTGATTCATCACCTGTTATTATAATGTTAGACAATACTAACAAAAATAGAGTAACACATGGATGAAATCCATTCATCATCTGTGACATCTATTCATTCTGAAATTTCTAATCAAGAGATTCATTGGGCAACCCTTGGGTTGAGTAAAAAACTAACAAATATATAGAATCTTATTTCTATAATTTGAAATAAAAAAGAAAGGAATAATATTAACTTAGTCTTATAACTTTATAAAAATTACAAAAAAAAACTTTCTTTGAATCATTATGTTATGGAATAAAATTGGAAAATAATTTTTATTGTGATTGTTTTTTTATTGTGTTGACGGATCCATTTTTTTTAGAACGATGAGTGTATCTTATAATGAACCCCTTTACTAAAAATTGAACTTATTAAATTCAGCAGTAAGTTCATTCATATAATCTCTCGAATGAAAGGAAAAAAAAATATTATATGATAAGATTACTCAAAACCTAGGTTTACATTTTGTCTTTCCATATTACACAACAGTCACACCCTTGTAATTAGGTCAAGAAAGATCCTTTGGTTCTAATACATCAATGCGTGTATCACGAATATTTATTCCTTGTTCAATTTCTTTCATTGAATACCAGCTACTATTTTGTTACAAGATAACTAACCAATTCCTTTGAATCCAATGAAAAAAAATTCCAACAAAAAAACATCTTCTAGAACCGGAAAAAAATATATTTTTATATGTAGTAACTAATTGAATCATAAGAATATAATAATCTATTGTATAAATTATTGGAAACCATGAAGCTCTTGGCCTCACATTTTACCTGATCCTCAGTTTCTATTCCTAAGCCAATAATAGAAAAAATCCTTATATTACAAGTACTACTACAGGTATTGCAGGAATTTGAGTACTAGAGGAATTTGAGGAAATTCATATTGAATAGTACATAATTCTACATGTACAAGAAAAAAGAAAAGAAGAAAGAAATTATCTAACACTTTATTTCGATACTGATTGTGAAATTTCGTTGCTGTGTCAGAAGAAGGATAGCTATACTGATTCGGTATACTCGAAAAACACCCTTGGTACAATATTGACGATCTCACAAAGATTAGATTTTGATGAATTTCCATTTACTGATTTCATCTTTTACAGAATCGATCCCCCTTTGACTGTACAATAATATACGGAGCTTAACATGTCTGGAAGCACAGAAGAACGTTCTTTTGCTGATATTATTACCAGTATTCGATACTGGGTCATTCATAGTATTACTATACCTTCCCTATTCATTGCGGGTTGGTTATTCGTCAGCACAGGTTTAGCTTACAATGTATTTGGAAGCCCTCGCCCAAACGAGTATTTTACAGAGAGCCGACAAGGAATCCCATTAATAACTGGGCGTTTTGATTCTTTGGAACAACTCGATGAATTTAGTAAATCTTTTTAGGAGGCCTCAATGACTATAGATAGAACCTATCCAATTTTTACAGTGTGCTGGTTAGCTGTTCACGGACTAGCTGTACCTACCGTTTTTTCTTGGGGTCAATATCAGCAATGCAGTTCATCCAACGATAAACCTAAATCCTAATTATAGAGCTATGACACAATCAAACCCGAACGAACAAAATGTTGAATTAAATCGTACCAGTCTCTACTGGGGTTTATTACTCATTTTTGTACTTGTTGTTTTATTTTCCAACTATTTCTTCAATTAAAAAAAAAGAATACTAACTAATAGCAGGAATTCTCTTATCCCATTCGGAAGGATACCATCTCATAATTATCTATAGCTGTTTATGTCTATAACATGACCACCTGATGAAATGTGGAGGAAGGTAGGATAAATGGCTGATACTACTGGAAGGATTCCTCTTTGGATAATAGGTATTGTAGCTGGTATTCTTGTGATCGGTTTAATCGGTATTTTCTTTTATGGTTCATATTCTGGATTAGGTTCATCCCTTTAGTAATCGGATGAACTGATTTGTAGACATAACATGAAAGCGTAAGAACTTAACGGAATTTCCCTCGAATGAGACAACGAAAGAGGGGGTAGGTTCCGTTGAGTTCTTAATAATCATAATGGTTTATTCGTATAAATAAAAAAAAAAATAGATCACTTTTCCGATGTTTCAAAAAATTGCATTTCACTTTTTATTTTATGTTTTTGGAAAATTAACTTCATTACTTGAGTCAAAACACCTATTCCTCGACAGTATCCGTCGATCCTTTCAAAATGAAAAGAAATAAAAAAAGTGGAATTATTAGATTTCCTTTTTTGGATGACACTATCACAATTCTATATATTCATTTTTCTTAATCTATTAATAGATTCTTAATATATTAAGAATCTTTCTTTCTTTCTTTTTTTTAGTTCATTTTTTATTTCTATATTTATTTTATAGAAAATAAAAGTTCATTGAAGAATTTCTATTTGACAAAAGGATTTCCTATCTTTTATTTGTCCACTATCACTACTTAATTTTATTTATTTATTATATATATTTTATTTATATAAATAGAATAAGATTATGATAAATAAAAAAAAGAAATAGAAAGACACCAATTTCATAAATTTTTTGATTAGATAGAATTAGATATTTTATAATAGTCAACAAAAAAATTCATTCATTTTAGAACTTGGTGCGCGGATCTAGAAATTCATTTCGGACAATTGAACCTTCTCAAACTGTTTCTTTTTAAGAACCAAAAATATTTGTGCCAAAATAACAGATGCCAAGAAGAGCAAAAGGCCTTGGACACGTAATGGGTCTTGAAGTACTATTTCTGCATCCCCTAGACCAAATCCACTCACATTAGGATTACTGGTTAATGGTTGATCAAGTTTGATGGATTCGCCCTCTGAAACAAGAAGTTCTGGTCCTGGAGGGATAATATCAACTACTTGACGTACATCCGACGTATCCATTATGTTTATTTCGTACCCCCATTTTTCTTTTCTTACGATTTTATTTACTATGCCCGCTGCCGTAGAATTATAAACATTATTGTTACTCTTGCTCCCGTCAGGATAAATTTCACCCCTTCCCCTATTTCCACCTACATATATGGGATATTTTAAGAAGTAAACATCTTTTTTAGTCACGGGGTCCGGGGAAATAATAGGAAAGGTAATTTCACTATATTTCTAGCCAGGAACAGGACCTACCACAAGAATATTTTTTTTAGTGGGGCGATAGCTCTGAAAAGACAGATTGCCTATCTTTTCTTTAATCTCACGCGAAATACGATCGGGAGGGGCTAATTCAAAACACTCGGGTAAAATAAGAATAGCCCCCACATTCAAAGCTCCTTTTTTACCATTAGCAAGAACTTGTTTAAGTTGCAGATCATAAGGAATTCGAACAACTGCTTCAAATACAGTATCAGGAAATACCGTTTGTGGAACCTCGATATCTACAGGTTTATTAGCTAAATGGCAATTAGCACATACAATACGGCCAGTTGCTTCTCGTGGATTTTCATAGCCTTGCTGTGCAAAAATGGGATATGCATTTGAAATGGGTGCCCGAGTTATTATATATATCATGAGCGATATGGAAATTGATCGAGTAATCTCTTCCTTTATCCAAGAAAAGATATTTTGAGTTTGCATGGTCCAATAATTGATCCCGAAAATTTCGACAATAAAATTAGATAAGTCACTAGTATAGTTCGCTATCTATGATTTTGCTATTTACTGAAATAATTTTAATGATTGGGATTGGTCGATCACTTTTCAGTCATTCATTGAATGATAAATCACTACAAGTGTCGGAGATACACGATTTAAATAACGAAAGATCCAATATTTCAAAATTGTATCTAAAATAACTGGAAAGGTAGAAACAAGACCGGATATAATTTGATCATTATGAGCAAATCCAAAATCTTTGTAGACAGACCCAATCATTAGTTCCCAACCATGTGGAGAATGGAACCCTATACATAAATCGGTTAATAAAAGAATAGAAAAAGCTTTTATTGTGTCGCTTAAGTTATATAGGAATTCTTGAACCCAAGAGTTAAGGATAACAAGTTTTTCATTACCTAGAATAGAATAACCACTTAGAATAACGAAAGAGATTATATTTGTCGAAAAATGCAAAATTGTATGGATACAACTCTCGTTGTAAATCTTGATCAATTGGATAGTCTCTTTGTAGATTCCTATGTAAGGCTCTTGTACTTGTAAATGTGTTTCCGGGTATTGCTTTATAATTTTGTCCAAGAGGGAGAGTTCCTCTAATTCTATGAATTTTTTTAGAATACTTTTTTCTTGAATATCATTCAAAAAAAAATCGGAATGTTTACTATTCCACCAATTAGTAACCCAAGATTCCAGGCTTTTATTAAATGAGAAGGGGATCCACCACGGCAAAAATACTATAGATGCAAGAAATAGAAGGGAAGTGAATGCTTTCTTTTTTGCCATTTCTCGTCTGTGAATTTTTAAATAAACTCATTTGTCGACTCTATATGATACTAATCTTTCTATCAGCATCGGTTCTATTCCATTACAAGTCTCGAGCCCGAGAATCTATTTACTATTTGAATTTGTGATTCAGTACAACGGTTAGTCCTTGAATTTTGAAAGAATTAAGAAAAGAAAAACAATATAGAAATAGAATAAATAAGAAGGATTATGTTTCAAATTCGAATGAAGAAAGAAAAAAAAGATAAATTTTTTATTACAAAATTATTTGATATATGAGATATATGGGATGCATTATTTTGATTTGTTACTCGTTTTGTTACTGAATAGAATTAAGTTGATTTCCATATGCATAAAAAAACAAATTTTTTTTATTGTTCCATGTACGTTTGATTTTGTCTCAAATGAACATTCTGAAGAAACTTCAATTCAATTAAGTTATGCTATAGAAAAAAGAAGATTGTTGAGTTTTTGGTTTTTCCTCTTGTTAACTAAGCTAAGAAAGCACTCTTTTAGTTAAAAACTTCAATTGGTACACGCAAGAAATAGGCCAAATCAGCAGCTTTTTGTTCAATTTCTCGTAGAGTCAAATTCTCATCAGTACGGGTCAAAGGAATGGACCCCAGGCCTCTTATTTCCATATAAAGGGCACGACTAGCATAAAAACTCTCTTTAATTTCGATTCTGATGGACTAAATGTCTTTCATAAGGAATCGAAGGAAGATGCGACGATTTTTTCCAGGAAATCCCCACCGAAAAATACACACTATTCCTTCCTTTCGATCGAATCGATCATAACCACTACCCACATTCCACGAAATTGTGCACCATAAATAGGAACTAATAAAAAGACCTGCGATTCCATAGAAAGACATCACGATCCCTTGTGGAAAAAAAATGATTTGCTGAGAGGGAAATAAAGATATCAAATTCCTCCCAAGATAACTGGAAGTTCCAACCAATAAAAATCCCAATGAACCTAAAAAAAGGATAAAGGCCCAACAGAAATTACTCGTTTTTCGAGACCCTGTTATAAGTTCTATCCATATACGGTCTGATCGCCAACTCATACTATATTATAGATACTAGATCTAGTTGCATTTTATTAGAATTGGGGAATAACCCCAATAAATTTGACTTTAATTTTTTTTTTTTCGAAGTAAACCTCATCAACTAGCACTATTGTGACATGGACTTTTAAGAGTAATTCATCGATATAAACTCAAATACGAAGACTCCTTTCATATGATTTATTATAGATATCCACACACATATAGATACTTTACATTTCGGAAATTCACCCAAATACTTATTTTCAACTAGCTAGAGTTCATCTACTCATATACCATGTTTATGCATACGAGCTTATACTCATAGGAAGCCATATTTTAACCCTATTCCACAAAATATATATATTTTGTATTATAATCCAAATAAGTCTTAAAACAGTAGATAAGATTTTGCCCCATCATATCTAAATAATCTTGTTTTTTTGAATATGAAGAGATAAAGAAACCATTGCAATTGCCGAAAATACTAAGCCCACTAAAGGCACCAAAACGGAGGGGAAATTGTAGAAAGTTGTCATAGATAGAATGGGTACCTCGATTTAATATTTGTACATGTTATTTATTGTTAAATTAACATTTAACCTGTTATCTGTTATAAAGATTATAAAGATATCATAGAATTCATATATAATAATACTATTATATCACGGACACCTAAGTGTGTATATATATAATAGTTTTTATGCTAATACTAAATATATATAAATATATTAAATTCTACATAGAATTCTTCGCCCAATTCTTTTTACAATTCAATATTATGTTACCAAATAAAAAAAAAGATTCTTCCGATTTTTACTTTGATTCCTATAAACTCACTCAGAACACCTTTTAAAAGATTACGTGGTACGATTAGATCTAATAAGCCCTTGTGGAATAAATATTCAACGCTTTGTGAACCCTCGGGTACTGCTTTTTCAATGTTTGTTCAATTACTCTTTTACCCGCAAATGCGATGTAGGCATTGGGTTCGACAATAATGATATCTCCCAACATACCAAAGCTAGCTGCTACCACCTGTAGTAGGAGATGTAAGGATTGTTGCATAAAATAACATTTTATTTGATTGATAGTCATACAAAGCAGCAGATATTTTAGCCATTTGCATTAAACTCAAACTTCCTTCCTGCATTCGCGCTCCTCCGAAAGCACACACTAGAATAAGGGACAAAAATTGATTGCCGGCATACTCTATCAAACGTGTAATTTCACAAAACCTTATTTAAAAAAAAATTAACTTAAATCTTAACTCATAAATACAACCTTAAACCTCAAATCCCATAACCCTAAAATTATTTAAAAAAAAATAATTTTAATACTAAACCTTGACCCAAAAATATAATTCTAAATCTCAAAAATCTAAATCTCATTTAATAAAATAATAATTTTAATCTTAAATCTTAAACAACAAATATAACCTAAACACTATTTAAAAAAATAATAATTTTAACACCACAAATATAACCCTAAACCAAATCCAAAAACTCATAACCCCAAATCCTTAAATCTCAAGCATCAAAAACTTATTTAAAAAATAATAATTTTAATAATATATTTTACTTTAAGTAATAATTATTTAAAATAATAATAATTTCAATAATACATTTTATCTAACAAAAAATAATTAAATATTATTATTTAAACTGATATTAAGATAAATATTGTATATTTTTCATCCCATTTTATTATTATAAAAAACCAAAATTCTTTATTTGATTCCAACGGTTAAACAAAACAAAACATTACCATTCTCATTAACGTCAGACTATTTAAATCACTTAACGCTAAACACTGTTCGATAAAACCCTCTTTCAGTACTATTGTGATATTATTTTTGTTATATATTTTAATAGCCAATCCATCCATAAAAATATACGCTAATTTCAGATTCACATTTCATTCAGCATCATATCATAATACTTAAATCCAACCTATAAATTCAAGCAAAACTACATTATTCCAATTCTAAGCAGTTGTACATTTTTAGAAACAATGCAACAAAATCTAAGTCCAGTTCTACGAAAATATTTTATTTTAAACTTAGAAACCAACCAAAAATTGCAAATTCTACACTCTTTGCATCACGAAAATTATATGTAAATGCTAGAAAAGGGCACAAAGAAAACGAACTGATATCATATAATTCATTTCAATGCAAAATAAGGTTTTGTCATTAGCCTCGTCATAAAAGTTCCGCCAATAAAATTTCCAAAACTAAAACAGCATCGTACTACAAACTTAGGAATAAGAAGCGTCTAAACTGCTCATAAAACCTTATCCTTAATTCTAATGATTGGAACAATCAAAACTCATGCAAAGCACCTCAAGATCTAGGCTTCTCTTTTTTCTCTTTAAAGAGGGCCAAGAGAGACACACCAGAAACTTTCACAACCTTAAATCTAACTCCAGGAATATCACCAACAGCGTGCCCCTTACGACCAAATCCTGCAATCAGTACCTCATCCTGCACGATCACACAAATAAATTATTAGAGGAAAAGCAATGATAAACTCCTAGCTATTCACACGTAGAACACCAGATCTTAAAATAATTTATACTCTAGCCTACTCACGTTTTCTTCAATGTAGTTCAAGCAACCATCATTTGGAACAAAGGCTGCAATCTTCTTCCCATTCTTAATAAGCTGAACTCGAGCACATTTTCTAATAGCAGAGTTTGGCTGCTTAGCTTCAATACCACTGTATAATTCAGAAGAAAAACATTTGTTAGAATCCAAAAGTGAAACAAATGCACAAGAAACTACCAAGGTAACACACATAAACATTACACCTTACATTTTCTCAAGAACAATTCCTTTTGCGTGAGAAGATCCAGCAAATGGCTTCTTCCACTCGTTACCAAGATGTGACTTCTTGTAAGACTTGTCAGCCCACCTTTGCCTTCTACGGTGGGACTTCAGCTTACGACCAGCTCCCATACCACGTGTCTTCCTGCAACATTTTGATCACACATTATAAACAAAGAAATTGTAGAGCAAACCAATAAAGACAAACTTTAAATATTGCCAACTACATCAATAGGAGCAATGAACTTAGGCGCTCCATTATAAGTTGCCATAACTAATAAGAGAAAAATGCATCAAATACATAAGCAAGTCATTCAAATTTCATTCCAGACATTAATCTTCCATCTGAGACATGTTTAATTGATGATACAAAGAAAAAAACCCTTTAATAAATCCCCATGGTACACCTGTTATTTTTTAAAATAATGTCTGTGACCATCTATTTAAAAGCTGCAAAATATATGCAAAATGTACCTCACAACACTCTTACATGCCCATATCAAAATGGTGCTACCAACTAAAAGTTTACAGGCCAGACAGGATAAGGTTATATACACATGCCCAAAACAATTGATGGGCTCTTAGTCTTCTACCCTAACTCCTTAAAATCATAACAAATCCAACTAGAATCATTTAAAAAAATATTGATGGCTTGCAAGCCCTTTTGGTTACTAAGCAGATAAAGCTTAATCAAGTAGTCGAATGACAACACTTTTCAATCCATTACCACAATTTGTACAAATTCCCAGTGATGGAAGAGCGGACTCTCAATCATACATATGTTTTCTAAAATTGTTTCCTGATAACCTAAAACTAACTTATTGTCAGTAGTTTAACCAGATTTCCTGCATAACAACCTATATGAAAGATTGAGTCTAATGTCTTTGAGTTTTCTTTCAAGTATTGGTATATAGCAAGTAGAATCTAAAAGAATAACAGATTGCATCTAAACAAGTACTAGAACTTCGGGAACGTACATGAACACGCTCTATTAGAAAAATATAGTGAATGTTAAGGCTAAATATATCTAAACTGTCTAAACTCTAAAGAGTTCGTACCAAATAATAAAAGAGCCCCTTGTCCATTTTTGGTGTGGAAACAAAGGAAAAAAAACATATAATTGTATCACTAGAAAACACTTTCGCATAACGGTAAAATAATTTATTTTTTCCAAGGACACAAACACGAGCTACAGAGTAAGACCTGAATCGAAAGCATATGAGAAACGTACCCCATGATGACTGAATTAGAAGATACCCTTCGCCTGTAGCTGAAACCTTCGAAGCCGCAAGAAGATGAAAACCCGCTCCACTCTGACAGCCACAACCCATAAGAAACCCTACCTCTTCTATTTAAATACTCGATTTACTTTTCGTGCCGAATATTTGGGCCTGGATGTCATATGTGTTGGGTTGTAAAATAAACATGTCATGCACCATTTTATTTTAATATAATCACCGGTAATGACTTCAATGACATTTAAGAATTCAATAATTTTTTTAGTCATCCGTCTAAGATGACAGGTGTTGGATATATCAATTATTTATTCAATCTTGAGATCACTTATTCTACACATTGTTTTTATATTATGCATATTATCTTTTATTTTAAGTTGAACTCACAGATAACAAGATTGTTGATACTCCAATTGAACTTAATGTACATCTGACACTCTCGGGGGAGAAATCATTATCTAATCTCTCTCTTTACAGATTATTGGTTGATAACCTAATTTATCATATTGTTACTCGTCTAGACATTTCTTATGATGTTCATCAAGTGAACCAGTATCTATCTGCTCCACGATCAACTTATTATACTGTTGTTCTGTCAATTCTACGATACTTAAATGACACTTACTTCCATGGCCTTTTCTACTCACCTCAGTCTCCTATTGTACTTCGTGCATTCTCTAATGCTGATTGGGCAAGAGATCTCACTGATATGAGGTCCATTACAGGTTATTGTTTTTTCCTTAGTTTTTCTTTGATTTTTTGACGAAGTAAGAAACAAACTTTCGTAACACAATCCACTACTGAAGTAGAATATCGTGCTCTTGCTAATACTACATCTGAGCTCCTTTACTACGATGACTTCTTAAGGATTTAGGTATGTCTACATCCTCTACTACTTACCTTTATTATGACAATAAAAGTAACATTCATATTGTTCATAATGATATCTTCCATAAACGGACTAAATATATCAAGATTGATTGTCAATTTATTCGTAATCTTGTCTGCTATGAAATTTTTCCCCATCTCTTCCAACGATCAACTTGTAGATATATTTACTAAGACATTTACTAAGTGACGCACTCGTAATTTGGTTGACAATTTCAAACTGGGCTCACATCTACCTTGAGTTTGATGATGACTGTTAATTTATATTTATTTACATATTAATATATATCTATTAATCTATATCATATATGCTAATATATAACTAATTTATTTTAAACATATTTAATTTACCTATAACTCTTATATAAAGACATCATATATATTCTTTAATACACAAAATACAATACAATTATTAAATATTTCTAAGAATTTGTATTGGTTTTTTTAACTTCTTATATATATTTTATAATGTAAAAGTATATTTTTTATGTTTAAAAATATAGTATGTATATTGTTTTTATTAAAAAACAATTTTTTTTTTAAAATAAGTACACTATTCAAGAATCGAACTAAGGCCCCTACGTGAGTTTCATACCATTTGACGGTAACTTATTTACACAAAAATATAGGTATTTCATACAAGTTAAAAGTAAAATATTGAAATAACTGGTTATATAAATAATTGAAATCGGATCCCTTTTTTTTTCCGGCAAAAATTGCTGCCTTTTCTCGTCTGTTAATCTAAATTATCCACTCTGCTACAAAATGATCCAATCATATTGCCGCCAAATTTTGCCACTAAAGAGTAGAGCTCTTGGCATAATTTCAGGGTGATTTTGAAGATGCTTAAAGTATAGCACAAGATGGATTGAGCTACAGTTTATATAAGAACTTTGCTGGCTCGAAATATTTCATCCTTGTAATTTCTTCCACACCATCTTTCAAGATTATAGAAAGCATGAGCTACTGTTTATATAAGTAGGAGGTACCAAGAATTTTCGACGATATTCTACCATTGAAATTGCAATTTCTTGTCCAAAAGTTGTGCTTTACAAACCCAGATAAAGTCCATTGAATTTACAAAGAGCCAAGATAAGACGAGAGCAGCTACTGAGACCATCTCCATGTTAAATAACCCTGATTGAAACAGCAGGAAAGAAATACAAGTATACCCAGCAAAAACATATATTTGAAAACAATGTATAACAGTAAATTTGTCTTCTAGAGCCCGAAGGCAGAGTTTCAGTTGAGCTGGATATTCGTAGTTATGACATTACATTCAGTAATACAAAGTAGTATTTCCAGTGCACAAAGGAGTTCATTACTTGCCGTCTTTTACTTCTTAACAAAATTAAGTTTGATTTGTCGTCCAATCATAAATCTGCCCACATATGGCATGAGAAAAGGCAATTAGTAATGCAGCCAAAAAATAAATAATAATAATAATATTAATTTGATGCAGTATGAAAGAAGAATCAACCTGTTACTAGCCTTGACTACTTAGCTGGCTTCTTCCATAGCACTCCAATCTTCTTTAGCATGTTTCCATTTTTCTTCTTTATTAAATCATCATCCATATCTTCTGAGTAAGGTAAGTTCATTTTCCCAGTCCCAGAATTATTATAGCTACTGTCCAATGAGCCAGTTCTTTCCATGAATTTTCCGTTACTACCAGCTGAAAGCATAGTAGCAGCAGCCTCAGCAGCCTTCCTCCATTGGTCACACTGCACCTTTAGCCTTCTTAATTCTGCCTCCATCTCAGAATTGGTTGCTTGTTCTGCCTCCAGTTGCTCAACTACCCTCGCCGCCCTTCTGTTGCTCTTATCTGCCTCCTGTATTGCAACCTCAAGCTTCACAAGAGCCTCTTTCTCTGCAGATCTTGCTGCCTCTACATCAGTGACGACCTCATCATTCACTTTGTTCTTGTCCTTTTCCCTTTGATTCATTTCCAATTTCAGTTGTCCATTCTCCTCCAGTATATTCTGAAATTCTGTCTCCTTATCCATTAAATTGGCCTTCAAGTTTAATACCTTTTCATTTAATTTCTTCAGTTCCTTCTCCATCTCATGTTCTCTTTGGCTCAACAGCTTCTTTTCAAGCTTCAAATTCAACTCCTCATTCTCCTCTATAATACCTTGCAGTTCAGTTTCTTTATCCATCAGATTGGCCTTCAAATCGTCTATATCAGCTTTGGTTTTCTTCAGTTCAGTCTCCAGCTCTGCCTCTCTTAGACTTGATTGAGATTTTAGTTGATCTATCACTTCATTTGCATTTGTTATTTGTACTGTGCTCTTAACATGTTCTTCATGGTTCCTGGTCTCTGCATTCTCTAGAGCAGATCTTAGTCTTGCTACCTCAGACTTCAAATTGCTAAGCTCTCCCTCAATTAGGCTTGATTCATTGATCTCTAGTATTTCTTCGAATTCCTTCTCGAGGCCATGGCTACCCACAGGATTTTGGGAAATATCGCTAGCGTTAACGAGGCCAACATCAACTTTGCTAACAAGTCCTTCTAACAAGCTAATATGGGCCCTTGACTGGTCTAGTTCTGAAGCAACAGAGTCGTAAGCATCCATGGCCTTCGCACCCTCAGACCTCAGTATCTCTACCGTTCTTTTCGAAGTCTCCAACTGCAGCAGAGTTTCATTGACCAGCACTTGTGCTTGAGCTTCAGAATCTTTAGAATCCTCTAACTGAATTTTCATGTTCTCCACGAGAGAAAGACTTTCTGCCAACTTTCCCTTTAGACTGTGAGCCTCTGCATTTGTTGATTCCACATACTTTTTATGTGCACCCTCTGATGCAGTCACCATTTCAAGCTGATTCTTAAGCCACTGAATTTCATTAATGGCATGTGCCAAAGCAGCGGAATCAACTGAAACCTCCTTATATGTATTCTCAATTCCAGACTCGCATGCTTGATCCCGTTCTTGAGAAATCTTTTGGAGCTCAGTGAGACCACTTTCCTCTGAAGCAGATAGCAAAAGAAGCCGCTGTTGAGACTCTTCCAGCTTTGAAGTCAAATCTAACAATTGCTTTTTGGACTCGTCAGCATCCTGTTGAGCTTGTTTTTCAGATAACTCAGAAGAGTTCAGCAGGTCCTTGGAATTCTTTAGTTCCTCTTGAAGTTGTGAAATCTGAGATTCTAATTCTGTTATTCTACTGGGGCGCTTTTTCTGAAGCAAGACAAAGTTGAGCATCAGTATATTCTTTCTAATAAATTCATGGAACTTCATTGCAACATTTAAATCCAGACTTCAATGAAATAAATGACAAACCAATAAACAGACACTCTAATTAACCATATCAAGTTTATATAAATAAAGCATTCATATCATGGGTAAAATATATGCCCACTACTAAGGGCTGGCATCTACCATATTGAGAACAGGACTACTTAGCTTGCTAACCTTCATAAATATGTAATGTTTTCCAGATCATCACTTGTAAATAAACAAAACACAAGACATGTCAAATCTACCAAAGAGAAGTTATTTGTGGCTCTTTTATTTCAAAAAGGAGAAACAAAGAAAATGAAATTGCCAAAACTTCAATGCTACAAGTCATAAAACATGGCCAGGAAAATGACCTTGAAATAATTACTGCTAGTCAATTTCCCATAGAATTTCCTCTTGATAGGGCCTAAATAATATTAGTGATAACCTTGGTTCTAATAATATCCTCTGTGTATAAGTTTATTTAAAAAATACAAATAAAAATTAATAATAATATCCTCACATACATTCCACAAATTTTGCTGCAGTTTATTTACTGCAAAACCAATGACACATGCAATCCATATACGATTACCTCAGGTGCCGGGCTTCTTGGTGATTTTCGCTCACTGACTTTAGGGCTTCTTGGTGATTTTCGCTCACTGACTTTAGGGCTTCTATCTTTTGGTGTTCTACTAGCTCGACTAGAAGATGCAGAGTCGGTGTCCAATGCAGTTGGCTTCAGCTGGTGTGCAGCTCGAGGAGAGACCTTATGGGGCACTTCAGATGAACCAATTCTAACATAAATATGGAAAAAAATGTTAAATAAGATTCACCAATGAAAAAATTCAAAGATTTTCTAACTAAAAGCAACAAAAAGACCATAAAGAAATATCAATTCTAAGAATTAAAAGCAATAAAATTACAGTGTCATTAGATAACGACAAAAAAAATATACGACTCTAGAACAGTACCATGCAATTTAGATCCTGGTCCAACACGGGACCCATCATTTGTTCAGACTTTAGACCACATGCATCGCCTAAGGTTTCACTTTCACCTTAGGAATCCACCTTGTATGTCCACACAACAATACAAATTGGTCCCTGACTCTAATACCATTTGTTAAGCTTGGGGTTCCAACCCAAAAGGTTAACCTATTAAGAGAAATAACCTATCCCAACTATATATCCAATTTACTCTCCATATTTTTCCAATATGGGACTTTCACAAACAAAATTACACTTACCATGAAAAATTGATTATGCACACACCAAAACACATTTGTTTCATAATATGAGCAAAAATGGTGTCCGATTAATCAAAGCAATATGGATTTGAACTATCAAACTTTGTTCGTAAGAATTAAGCTACATGGAGGGCTGTCATATATCTATACTTCCATTCAGATACTGCAAACATTAGAAATTCAGGAAAGCATAGCCTATGAGAACTAGCCACTCTTACTCTCTTAGAAAAAGAGAAAAGACGAGATCTAGAAAATGTCAATGAAATTTCTGTCTTTTGTCAATTCAAAAACAATCTATTATGGTGATTATTAAATGGCACTCCATTATTCATCAAGAGTTCTAATTGTAGAAAATGAAAGAGAAAAAAAATGAAAGAGAAAGAAAATGAATCCAAAGAAGGTGAAACTTCCTAATCTTTGATTTGACACCCATAAAGAAAAATTCTTCTAAAGATTCTTACATTATAAAAATGGTCCTCATATGTGACTTGAAAATAAAAGATGCATGGACTTATTTACAACTGAAATAGAAAGTTTGTGAATGAAATTTTAATGAAACAGCAAAAACCCAAGACCGATGAAACAGAGAAATTTCAGCAATTGCAGATTTATGTACTACAGGCTACAGCCATCTTTTAAAGGGGGCATTTATTTACCGCAAAAACTATACCAGATAATCTTTTTGTGGTTATAATATGACAATGGTTCAAAAAGGAAACCGCCAAAATCAATCAACATAACAATGTCTATACGGATAGGGAAGCAATTTTAAAAGGGCTTTCAAAGTTACCTTGCTTTTGGGGTCTGCATAATTTGACCGTCTCCCTAGGTACAAAGTAAAAATGGGTTTAACCTAAACTTCACTGCTTAAATGCTCTGTGACCCACCAGACCTGAACGTTTCAGAAAAGATCACAAGATGGGTAAGGGGAATCCAATGTATATGAAATAAATGGTTACATGGAAGGCATGTGCTCCTTATCATCACATAAGAATGAAGCTTTGAAGGCAGAAGATTTCTTACCATGAATTGAATGATTTATTCAAGTGGAAAAGAAGAACCTGAAAAATCATTTAATGCTTGCTAGTTACTTTCAACCTTTCTTCCCATTTATCACATTGAACCTACAGCTAGAGACAGATAATGTTGTTTTACTCATGTACCCCTCATTAGCTATTCATGAAACACAAATAGTAACGGTCTCACAAGAGGGTAGTTTTGTCATTAAAGGAAAAAATTCCCACATCCACCAGTTCTGCCGTGATATTAGGGAAAATGGGAAATAACACATTAAATGAATGTTGGGTTTGAACTTTGAAGAACACAAGAAATGTCTCCTGAACTGCTCAATAAACTTTGATTATGCCTCTAGAATGCCAAAAACCGCTGTTGATGCACATAATTTCTACAGGGAATTTTTTTCCGGGAATTGCTTTTTTTTTCCCTATAAACAAGCAAAACGAGATCTAGAGCAAATAAAGAAAAGAGGACCAACAAATAGTAAACCATTTAATATGCAGCAAAAATCAATGCAATGCAGGTGAAGAGAGATTGATTATGATAACAATGCTTTAAGTAAATTACTTGAAATGAAAGAAAAGAACAATAAAAAGAGAGAAGCACAAATTGACCCAACCTTTTTTAGATTCGATTTTCTTTATAAAATCTGCAAAATATAAAAAGCCTGCAATCTTCAAGTTCTCAAGCAAGGAAAACAGAGCTTCATTTGTCAGTTTGCAAGATAGGCTCTCTTTTTTGCTCTGCTCACAATATTATATTCGTCCAAAAATTACAGCAAAAGTCAAAATCATTACGTTGAATAAATAGAAAAAATAATTAAGAACAGGGTTCAGAAACGCACTCCCTGTTTGACTGCCAAGAAAACCTAGGAAAATCTCAGAATGAAACAAAACCATGTGATCCGAGGAGTGAGTGAAACTCAAAACCCATGAAACAACGCACTACAAAAATATACCAATGGAGTTTCTTTCAGTGTTTTTAAACATTTTTCTCAGCAACCAAACGAGGAAAGCGTGTTTCGTGTACCCCGTAACTAGAAAAAAAACTACTCATTAATTCTGGTTCCCAAAACAATTTTCTGAGCAGAATGATAATAAGCTAGTGACTAAAAGATAAAAAGGTTCGGAACTACATTTAAGGAGATAAGGAGTTAAGAGAACCAGAAACTACATTTCTTCTTCTTCTTCTTCTTCTTCTTCTTCTTCTTCTTCTTCTTCTTCTTCGCGCAGTTCCCAATAATTATCTGCCTCTCTCTCTCTCTCTCTCTCTCTCTGAGTTATTTTGGACAGTGGAGAAGTGTGCGTTTTGCTTGAACTGCCACCATATGGGTAGAGGCAAAAAGGCGCAGCACAAGGTACAGCTTTGTCGTTTTACCAACGAAATGGAATAAAGTTTGAACCGAATTTATTTAATTTAATTTTTTACGTCCGACTTGTATATTTTTCCAACGATTCATTTCATACTGCGTCAAATTTTTCGTCTGCTAAAATATTTTTTATTTTATCCGAATCATATTTTTCCTTATTTTTCTTTTGAAAAAATATGCTTCAACAACACTTTTTGATTTATACTTCTTCCAAAAACATGATAATTGGTATTTTTGACCATTTGGTAATAAGATTTTTTCGCGTCACTTTTAAGTTACAGACATATAAAGTACTAGGGTGATTGATTCGTTCAAGTGAAATTAAATTCATATTTCATAAAATAATAAAATATAACACATAAATTTAATATAAAAATAAATTTTAAAGTTATATATATTTTAAATAATTATATAAAATTTCAATATATGTATATGTATATATATTGGGCATATTATTAATCAGATAAAGTAGTGATACTTATAACCCTAGTGTAGTAATAGTTTCTTTGTGCCTGCAATGAATCCACTCAAATGTGAAATCCCATGATAAATACTTGTTAATTTATTACAATTATTACAAGACATGTACAAGAATTCTCAATTGGTCTATGTTGATAACAATAATTCATGCTTTCACCCAAAAATGATGTTACTGGTCCAACTTTTATAAATAATACTAACAATAAAAGCAACATGGTGATATATAAGATTAATAAATTGTTATTTATCTTTAATTGCTCCAAACACACTCACTAAAGACATCTAAAGTTTTTAGTTTTGGGTGTCTTTATTGCTGTAGATCTTTGTTACAAAAAATAGTTTTTATTGTTATCTAACATCTTGCTTTGTGTTTTTGTCTCTTTTCTGCGGTAAGAAAGAGAAGAAACATGCTAGAAGTGCTAATACAAATTATGTATGATGCAAACAAAAAAGGGGGACATTCAGATGTAGACAAGTCTGGTGCTGGTTGCTATTATTTTTGGTGAATGATGTATTTAAATTTTAAAATTTGAAATAAAACTTGTGATCAAATGCTTTTTGCTGTTGCATTATTTGGTTAAAGGAATTCACAATTTTAATGAAGTCATGTTTCGCCTAATAAATTGATTAGTGTTTGTGGATGAACTTTTAAGGAAGAAAATCTGTACTTGTAACTTGCAATTCCATCTTATTAGAAACAATTAAATGGAATTAGAGTTACTTCAAAGACATAAATTTTACCTTTGAAAACTATAAAGATGTCCTTAAATGTACTTTTCAAGGAAAAACTTTTGAGGTAAATTTTTAGTTTTTTTTTTTTTTTTTTTGAACAACTCCAAACATATTATCTTTTTATTTTTGTGTTATTTTTAAATAAAAATTGTTTCTAATTCAATTTTTTTTTAGGATAAAATTTTATTTCATCGTTGTAATACTTTTTTGAGACTTGGTAATTATGATAAAAGAATAGACAAAATATTTCGATGTTGAATTACTTTTTAAGACAAAAAATTGTAATTTTTAAGCACAGACACATTTATCTAGACAATGATTTTTTTCTAATAATGGTCGACCAATAAAAATAGAGTATTTTATATAAGCATCAATTTGAATTCTTAATATTATCAATATATATATTATATTAATACTAAATTAAAGAAAAAAGTTATCTTGTTAATTTATCACATTTATAGTATTTTCATTATAAATGTCATAACCAATTATTTCTATTTATTTATACTTTTCTTAACATGTAAATATATAATTATTGATACTTGGAATGTGAACCTTGTTTTGTAGAATAAAATAATATAATAAGTTTTAGTAATATGGTGTTTATTTTGAGTATAAATCACAATTCTATAAAAAAAAACATCTTATGTAATTCTACTATATATTTGTGATAAGAATATGAAATCATTTTTAAAAATTAATATGTTATTTATTTTTTAAAAATTACGAAGTATATTAAGTATGATAAAAATATATAAAAATTTATTAATTTTTAGAATGATATAAATACATTAACTATTTAAAAATATACCAAAAATCTAAAACTTAAAAAAAATTATAAATAAAGCATGTAAATATTATTGTGCGTATTTTTTTAAATACTATATATTTTCTAAATCAATTGTAACCCAATAAATATGAAATTAGATATGTTTGAACACATAACAATTAATTTAAAAATACATAATAATTCAAAAAAAAACACATATGTATATTTATATATTCTATTTTTAACAATTTTTTTATTTTTTAATTTATGATATATCTTTTATAAATAATATATTTGTAGTATCCCATCAAAATTTTAAAAAAATTTGTGCACTATTATTATAATTATTGTAAGTTTGTTAATTTTCATCCTTTAAAAAAAATTAACATTTGAAATATTATAATTAATATAAGTAATATTCTTAAATTTCCACCTTGATTCTTTCTCTTTTTCAGTCTACTGCACATTGATTCTGTATACCAAAAAGATAAATTTAAATTAAGGAGCCGTTGGGAAATAAATAAATAAAATGATAAAAGAAGTAGCAGGTGAAAAGCTGATAAATAATATAGTCTAAAATGTCAATGTTTCCTTCAATATTGTCCATATGGATTAATTTAATCTCTGAGGTTTCTTCACTGTTACTAATTTTTTATTGAACCTATTTTGGTTTACACTTTTTTTTAAAAACCAAATTAGTCTCAAATATGTGGTATTTTCTTCTCTATTGACTAGCAAATAGCAATAGTTTCACTTATCTACCAATTTGATTTTATTTTTTTTGTCCTAATTAGTCAAAACATATGAGGAGGTGCTTTTTCTTTATTTTTGTTATTTTGATATTAGCAAAGAGCAGTTGAGGAAGCCTGGTATCAATATTATTTAGTACTGACTCCCTTACATCCCTCGTCAAGATCAAGTCCTTTAGGAAGGACTATCAACTTGGTTCTTATTTCTTCAAAATTAAATGTTTAAAAAGACTTGTTCTTTATATGTGCAAGTTGATCCTTAGAAGGAATATAGTCCACAACCAATTCACCATTTAAGACTTTTTCTCTTATAAAATGAAAATCCACTCCAACCTAATTTATATCAATCTAAATAGTGAGTTGAAGTGGATCAATTTTTTTGTAATTAAACACCATAAGTGAGTGTCATCAATATGACAATTCAAAAATTAACAAAGATTGTTCATAGTGTAGGTAATATCTGACCTAGTGAGGACACGATACTATAAAGCCCCATGCAACAATTAATTTGTATTGTGTTATGTTGAATCCACTAAAGGTTGAATGAGTGTTAGACACCGAAATTAGTTGATGAATTTAAGAAATAAAAGTATTGGTGGTACTTGTAAGAAGAGGAAAAGATAATGGAATATAAAGAGAAATGACATTGGGATCAAAATAAGAAGAAGAAAAGGTTTACATTAAGAAGAGGAAGATTGAGAGATAAGAGATAAAGTTATAGGATTTTTCCTAATGCTTATAAAATTGGTTAAAGTAGTGCTAGCAGTAGGTGTCCTATCAGCAGTACTTAAGAGTGAACAAAGTAATATTGGAACTAGTGTACTGGGAACTGCAGAGGGTGCAGAGGGTGTGATTGAGACTGGTGAGGAAGATAAAGACAAACGTGACATAAGTTAGAAAATATAATAAATGGTTTTGTATTGATCGTTAGTCTGTGGGATATGAACAAAATGAATAGGTGAAGAATGGGGTTGATTTGAATTATAAAAGCTAGTTGGTTACTGAGTGTGGGATATTTGAAAAAATGAAAAAATTTCCTTATAAAACACAAGATGGGAGTAATATATCCTTAGAAGTTGGATCAAGATGCACATATCCTTCTTGATGTGAAGGATAACAGAAGAAGACACAAGGAATAAACCTAAGGTCTAGCTTAATTAGTAGTGGAATATGGTCTTATGTAAGGGTAGCACAAGCACCCACACATTCTGAGATGTGAACAAGTAGGGTTACTTTTGAGTAACGATTCAAATTGACTCACGTTTCCCAACACATGTGAGGCTAGTATATTAATAAAGATAAGAAATAGTTGAAATCCATAAGACTACTAAAGAAAATGAATACATGCTCTCACCGTAAGAGATAATCATGTATCAACAAGAAGCATATTCTCCCTCTTTTACACCCTATTTTGAAATGTAGCA